>CM053771.1:24441175-24527317 GCA_028658325.1 Potorous gilbertii
AATATAAATTATTTTTTTTTAAAAAGACAGTTGGGTAGATGAGAGAGAAGACTTCCCAGAGGAGATGATCCTTGACCTGACTGTGCATCCAAAGATGCCAAGGGAATGTATGCCAAGTATTCCATGGCAGGTCCTGAAAAGGACAAAAGTTTTCCAGGATCCTTCTTTTGCATTTCTTGCCCTTGAAGTGAGTCAGGGTGACTGCTGATACTATTTCAACCCTCAAAGAACCCCCTAGTCTCTGACTAAGGGCACCCTTTTTCCCAGACACCTTAGCTTACTGAAACTTCCTAACCTGCCCCAGGGCCTCCAGATACCTCTTCTCGGGTACGATTGGCACAAGACTATACTTGTCATTGAGCATTCTTATGGTTTTCTGTTCATTAATTCTGCCAGCTTGCCTCCTCCATGCTGAATCCCTGAGGGTGAGGGCAAGGGATGGAAGAAAGGGAAGTAGGAAATGAACTTGCTCACTGGGGCCAGTATGACTGTCCATGAACTGGTATGCAAGAGCATCCAAGAAAAGCATGCTTAGGGAGTCAAGCGTCCAGAAGCTCAGGCATGATGACTTGGCTTTCAGAGCAAACCACTTATTCGTCCTAAGGAAACACAGTCACCGAGGTGCCAAGACAGGGCCCTATCCCTACGATCAATGGATAGAGCTGACTGAGAGGTAGTGGATCTGATCTGGATTCACATCCTAGATCTCTGACACTTGCTCGTTGTGCAATCCTGGACAAGTCACTTAGCTTCTCCACAACTAAGATGAGGCAACTGGGGCTTTGCCCCAGAGCACCAGATTTCAAGGGTGTTTTTAGGACTTGTAATTCTTTGGACCCCTCAGTTGAAGCCCCCTTTCGTTTCACTTGGCCCAGGTGAAGTTTGCAGGGCTTGCCCTGAGTGTGAAATTTCCCATTTATGTTTCTGTCCACTTTCTTCATCCATAAAGTAGGTATAACTAGACCTAGATTACCTAAAATAAGATTGTGGGGCAGGTCCAACTAGATGTCTGTAAATCACTTGGATGAATTGTAAGGAGGAATGGCTCTAGATGCTGAGGTTGTAGGTCCCTACTCTGTCTGTGCTGTCTAGCGTGTGTAATGACCTTGGACAAGTTCCTTAACCTTTCTGGACCTTAGTGTTCTTGTCTGAAACTGAAGAGGGCTAGACCAGCTGACCTTCAAGGTCCTTTTCCAACTTCAAAACTAAGACACTAAGCACCTAAGACCTTATGAAACTCCTAAGAGTGTAGTAGAGATAGGGTTGCACAAAGAGCCAAGAAGACCTGGGTTCAAATCCCACCTCAGACATTTACTAGCTGTGTGATCCTAGGCAAGTTACTTCATCTCTGCCTGCATCAGTTTCTTCAATTATAAAATGACAGAGTTGGTGTTGGCAACCTCTGGGGTCCCTTCAGCCTTAGATCAATGGCAGTTCATGATGATTCTCATTCCTGTGGCACCCCTGCCAAGGCTAACCAATGGAACATTTCCCATTTCTGTTATGGATTGTTTGCTCAGCCTGACAGTACATTTGTCTTGTCTCCGCAGTTAGGAGGCACTTCCTAGTGAGGAGCATGGCTCCTAGCTCTCCATCTCCTACACAGCATAGGGCTGGGCATGGACAAGATGCTTAAGAAGGCCTTGTCTGGTTGATTGATTGAGACCATGTCATCCAATCATTCTTGGTGATTGATTCACTCATCAAGAGGCAGCCCCGCCTTGATGCCTGGAAACACAGAATTAAAGAAACTCCAATTTGAAGGGAATCTCCTCCACTTCCTTGTCCAACTCATACCAGACAATAAGAATGCTCCCCAAAATACACTAACCATTTTGGCCTACAGCCTATTCTTGTAAATCTCCTGAAGCTGCCAGTTCTACTTTGAGATAGCTCTCATGATTAGAGAATTTTTAACATTCATCAAACTTCAATCTGCTTTCTTCTTCCCTCCCTCCCTCCTTCTTTCCTTCCTTCCTTCCCTCTCTCCTTTCTTTCCTCCCTCCCTCCCTGCTTCCTTCTTTAGTTCCTTCTCTCTTCTTCCCTCTTCTCTCCCTTCCTCTCTCCCTCTCTTCCTTCCTTCCTTTCTTCTCTCCATTTTTTCCTTTCTTTTTTCCCTCTTTCCTTTTTTCCCTTCTTCCTTCTTTCCTCCCTCCTTCTCTTCCTTCATCAAAGGGTATGCAATTTAGTGATTTTAGGGGACAACATTGGTTTTCCAGAATGACTGAAGCAGTTCATAACTCCACCAGTAATGTACTAATGTACCTGTTTTCCAACATCCCCTCCAGCATATGTCATTCTCCCTTTTTTTGATCAATTTTGCCAGTCTCTGGGTGTGATGTAGAACCTCAGATCTGCTCTATTTTGTGCCTTTCTAATTTTTAGGACTTGGGAGAATTTTTTCATAGTGTCCTTAATAGCTTGGATTTCTCCCCACTGACTCTCTTTGACCTTTTATGAACTGGGGACTGAGTCACCTCCTTTCAAATTCTATTCATTACTTTGAGCTTAACTCAATTTAACATTCACTTAGTAAGTAACTACTCTGTGCCAGGCCTTGTACCAGGTCCTAGGGATGCCGTCCATTATTAAACACTTTCTGCAAGAGGTACAGAGAAAAACACAAAACAGTTCCTGCCAGCTGGGACCAAGCAAAACTCAATTCAATTCAGTCAGCATTTATTAGGCACTTACTGTGTGAGAGGTAGTAGGGTATAGTGAATAGGATAGTTGTCCTGAGAATTGGAAAGTCCTGTTTTCAAATGCTGCCTCTGACCCACACTAGTACAAAGAAAGTATTTGTACACTTTGGTATAGGAAACCTCCTAAACTTATGAAATCACAAGTGTGGTTAAACAAAAAGGGGAAGCCACAGACCCTGTTCTGGGTGCTAGAAATACAAAGAAAATGTGCTTGCCCTCAGTTTATTTCCTATTGAGGGAACCATTGTGTGCATTGATGTGAAAATTCACTATGTTGGGGTCATGGTGTGAGGCTTGGAGGTGGGGATCAGGAAAGGCCTGGCATGGGAAGTAGGACTTCAGCTGAGCCTTGAAAGGAGGAGATAGGGATTCCAAGAATCATAAATGAGGAAGGAGTGCATTGGTTGGATTGGAGAATGGGCATGTGCAGCCTGTGCAAAAGTATGGTGACAGGAGATGGAGTGCTGAATTTCAGGAACAAATAAAGCCAGTTTGGCTGAAATGGAGGACAAGTAAAAAGGAGTTGGGTATAATAAAACCAGGTGGGAGCTACATTTTGAAGGACTTTAGATATACCATAAAGATATCCCTTAAAGTATCTTAGAGACACTAGAAAGTCAGTGATTAAAAAGTCTAATTTTTTCTTGGACCTAGGTGGACCACAGATTTTTTCTTCCAGTCTCAGATCCTTTGGGACAAATCTTCATGCCCAGATTTTGAATCTCAAGGAAGATGTGTGAGGAAAGTCTTTGTTAAACAAAAGCAGACCTCCACCTGATCTAACAGCCACATTGGTTCAAAGAAAACATTCCACAAAGTGTTAAAATCCAGCAGACTAACAGGAAGATGAGGCCTATGGACTTGAAGGTCTCTGATGTTTTTGCTTGAGTTTGCTATGGAGAAGAAGTTGGGCCATTTGGGGATTTCTTTGCTGGTTGGGCTAATTGCTGTGATCATTTGTCATTTCATTATCTGCCTTCCCCCTGGGAACTAAAAGGAACAAACACTTTTTCTTGGGCTTGAGTTAAGGAGGATTTCCTCTTGGTGCCTTTAAAAAGTGTCACTTGTAGAGGCACAGATTGAGATCTGGGAGGAACCTGAAAAACACAGAGTTCAACCTCGTCATTTTTCAGAAGGGGAAACTGAGGCTGAAGAGGTTGAACAACTGCACTGGGGTCATACAGGAATATGAGGCAGGATCTGAACCTTAGACTCCAAATCTAACATGCTTTCCATTGTACCACACTGCCTCCAAGGTGGGGCTCATGAGTCTTCTGTTGGATTTGGGAGTGGTGCTTCCCTTTGTCCAAGCAGCTAGGAGTGAGGAGTGGGGGAGGAAATAGAGAGAATGCTGGCTTTAGAGCCAGGAGACCCGGCATTTGAACCCCAATCACTCAGAAACTCACTTCTTCATCTCCCACTCTCACTGTCCTCACCTATAAAATGGCTGTAGTCACACACTCTCCCCACCTGCCTGGCAGACTCATGAGCTTTCTAAACCATCTGTCCCCTTTGTCTCTTGATCTATCGGTGCTCTGTGAGGGTGCTGCCTTTGTACCCTGCCTCTGTTTACATGATCAGCCCTCCTTTCAAATGAAGAGAAAGACGTTGCTTTCCCTCCCCACTCCAGTGATTTCTAAACTAAGCACATTTGAATCTGGAAAGGTTTTTGCATAGCTGGGTTGAAGCCACAAAGGGTAGAGTCGAACAGATGAACACCTGAATTGTGCTTTGGCAGCTGCCATCCCCACCCAGGACTGCCTCAGTGTCCCAGAAAGCTTCTCTCCATGCAATCCAACAAGCATCTATTAAGTGCCTGTTAGGTGCAAAGTCAAGGCACCAGGTGCAGCAGTCGGAGAGCTTTGAGAGAAGGCTCTGCCTTTTCTATTGTACTCTCAGAGCTTAGCACAATATTTGTACCTAATGAACCCTTAATAAACTCTTCATTCATTCATTCATTCATTCTTGGAGAACTGTCCTGAGAGGTGGGAAGTCATATTAAAAAGCATCTATTGAGCACCAGGCATTATACTAAGGGCTGGTGATACAAAGAAAGAAAAAGAAAACTCCCAGTCCCTGTCCTCTGCAAACAGCTAGGTAGGTATAAACCTGCTGCTATAGAGAAAGCAGAATGGAAATACTCCCAGAGGAAATATCTGACCTCTCGTAGGTGTGGGAGTCTGACCTGTTAGTTCACCTCACAGTGGCCCCAGCAACTCCCCAACACTATATGGTGCAGAGTAAGTGGTCATTTGAACTGCTAGGGGGAGTTTCCTCCCTGGGAGTTCCCCAAACTCAGGAAATTACAGCTTTAGATCATACACACACACACACACACACACACACACACACACACACACACACGTCTCTGTGCTAGGTACCAGAAGTACAAAAGTAAAAGTGAAACAATTCCTATCCTCAAGGAGCTTTTATTTTATTATATATATGTGTATATCTATCTATCTATATCTATATATATCTATATCTATCTATCTATCTATCTATCTATCTATATATCTATATCTATATCTATATATATATATGCAAAGTCTACCCAGAGTAAGTTCAAAATGGAGAAAGTGTTACTATTAGCTGGAGGGTCAGGAAAGTTCTGGTCTGGGTCTGATACCTGAGCCTCATGATTTAAAAGGAAATAGGGGTTATCTGAGGCAGAGGGAAGATGGGAGAGAATTCCTGTGGTAAGGGACAGCTGATGGAATGCCAGGAATGGAGAAGCCCCCAGTGATTAGAAAGACAGAAAATTCAGCAAATTAGTTGTTGGGTCAGAAATGCTCGGTGACTGTCCCAAACACAAATAGAAGTCACCTCCCCTTCCTTTAACCCTCTTCTTTCTTCCTATCCTCTTGCTCCAAATTGTGCCCTGAACATTTTGTTTTGATTCCAAGTTTTTTCAAGTCATGGAATTGTTGGGCTGGAAGGCATCTCCACGGCCATTATTGAACCTGACTTCTGCCTGAACAGGGATCTCTCTCAATAACATCCCAGACAGGAGCTCTCTAGCCTCTGTTTGGGAGTTCACTAACCTTCAGGGGAGTCTCTTCTATTTTGGGGCTGCTTTAATTGGGAGGAAATATTTTCCTGATGCCAAGCTTGCATCTTCCTCTCCAACACTTCCTGCCAGAACCTCCTGGTTCGGCCCACCAGTTCAAAAAGAACTTCCATGGGACAGCCCTCAGAATACTGGATGGCAGTTAGTAGCCACCCTTCCCAACAGTCCTTTGTTTCTCATATGTGTGAGTGTCCTTCTTTGTGTGTGACTCAGAACTTGAGGCACTTTGCAAAAAATCTTTGAGAAAGTCAGGAGCACTAACCAGATGGGTCAAAAGCCAGTAGTGTCTAGAGAGTGGGATGACTCCAGGACCACACATAGAAACCCATCAGAAGATATTAGGGAAACGTCTAATCTTTTCCAGAATTCCTCTAGGAGGAAAGAGATGCTATGGTCTTTAATTCTCTCTTTTGCTCTGTCTGTCTGTCTGTCTTAGGGAGGGCCACAATGAAAACAGGGAGCAAGGTCAATAGATACATTGGTTTCATGATCCAATGTTCAGGCCCATAAGAAGAAACTAAAACAAATGAATGAATGGATAAATTAATAAATAAATAATCCTCTTCAGAGCTGAATCGGGGGAGAAAGGAATGTTTTCTCTTCATCAAAGATTCATTTGTCTCTCCTGTACAGCAGTAGAAGTCTAATCTTCTACCCCCTATTACTTAGCCTGGCCTGGTGGCCTATATCCTAAGACAACTTTCACACTGAGATTCAGGCTGTCCTGGCCATCTAACAAGAAGCCTGCCACATAGCCTCCCCTCAGCTCCTGAAAGTGTGTTCTAAATGGGCCAGTGCCCTCACCACCCCCAGAGTCCTAATATCCCCCAACTCCTCCATGTAGACCTCAAGGGCAATGCTGAGACAAAGAGATTGGGTCTAATCTCTGTGGACCCTGTGCTCATCTCCCCTGCCTTATTGCCCCAGTTTTAAAGCCCCAATGACCCATTGGCCTGCATTCTGGTCTCCATTTATTTTTAAGGCCAAACACTCAACTGAAGGCCATGTATTCTTTTAAAATCACCCAGTATCGTGAGCTGAACATGGATCCCTCCCTTTTCCGCCCACTTGGGTTTTTTTCTTTCCAATTAAACTTAACCATTAGCAGAGGTGGGGAGCTGGAAGGCCGAACAAGGCCCATTCTCACGCAGAACCTCCCCGTATCACGTAAGTCTGTCTCACTTCTGGCCTATCCCAGCAGGAGAGGACACACCTGTTCATGGCTGGAGGCACAGAGATTGGTCTGATGTGGAAAGTGCACCTGCGAGGGGAGGGGTGGAGGGCTACATGTAAGCGGAGCCTTGAGACACCCTCTGTCTCTTCTCCTTCCCAGCTTAAACAGGCAACATCGCTGAGCTGCTAAGGTCTTCCTCCCAACCCACTGGTTTTGAGTTCCTTTGCCTTTGGCCTTCGGTAGTCTCTCCTTAAGAGTGAAGGCGAAGCCTGTCGTTGACCATTATATTCTTAGATTTTTTTTTTGTTTTATTTTTATTTGTTTCCTGAATATCCCCTTGAAGAAACAGCGGGCTAGAGAGAATCATCGTTTTGAAGACTGGGAAAGATGGGAAGATTAGTGTACTTGCCTGCCCATCGATCGCAACATTTTTCTTGTTCCTCTTTTGAAGGTTGATGATCTTGGTTTGGGAGAAGACTCCAGTCCTTTTAGCCCGAAGTCATAGAAGTGTATTTGCTTGGTCCTGAAGGCCGTGGTATTCCAGGTATTTGGGGGGTGCAACAATCAAGTTAGGGCAGAAGCGAATTCAGGTGTCTATGTTGAAGAGAGTGGTTCACAGATTCACTCCTCGCCTCTGCGTAGGGTCGCTGGCTGCTTTTAGGGAAGCTTGTGTTTCGTTCAGGTTTTGTCTGTTTTGAGTTTGGGGGGAGGGGTATAAAGACATGAATCCTAACGTTCATTCACTAGCCAGACAAACCAGTTGGGGCAGGTCAAGGCAGACAGCGAGAAGGGGTGGTGGTGGGGGGAATGCCAGAGGAGAGAACCAGTGAGGAGGAAGGTTGAAAAAAAACCTAAGGTAATGTAGGAGGGCTAGGGAAGACTTGGGAAGACTCCTTTTAGTTACTGAAATAACCTCCACAGGAAAGAAAGGAAGAGAGAGTGAGAGAAAAGAAGGGAGGGAGGGACAAAGAAAGAAAAGAAAGAAGGGAAAGGGAGGGGAAAAAGAAAGAATGAAAGAAAAATGAAAGCAAGAAGGAAGGAAGGGAAGGAAGATGGAGAGAAAAAGAAAGAAGAAAAGGAAGAGAAAGAAAGAAGAAAGAAAAAAGAAAGAAAGAGAAAGGAAGGAAAAGGGAGAGAGAAAGAGAGAAAGAATGAAAGAGAAAGGAAAAGGATGAAAGGGAGCTAGAGAAAAAGTAAAAACAAAAAAAAGAAATCAGGAAAAAGAAAGACAAGAGAGAAAATCAACGAGAAGAAAAGAAAGGTAGAAAAAAAGAACATGCAAGAAAACAAAAGAGCATCTTCAAAGGGAACCCCAAAGATTTGTTCTGACATTAGAAGGACAGCAGGTGAGAGCAGCCATGGTCCGGTGGCTTTTATAAAATCTTTCTAGCAACAATAATGAGCTGGGTCTCCAATCTAAAAAGGGAACAGGAATAAAAACGTCTACCAGAGTAGGTAGAAATCTCTATAATCTCCCTTTTCTAGGCAGCTTGATTGGGGCAAACCAAAGAGCCTTGTGGCTGGACGTTTTCCTTCCTCTGACTCACTAAACCAGTGCAGAGATGGCTTCAGATTCTGGGATTCAGGAGCCATTTGGGGGGTACTAGGGCTACCTCAGCATCCTCAGATGCCTGAGAAATCTCCTCTGGAGATTTTAGTAACTACAAGCCTCCTCCAACACTCCTCTGGCGAAAGGCACTGGGGCAGGGACTGAGGGGAAGTAGTGACCAGGTGCTGTCTTTTCTAGAATGGCTGCTGAGATGCTCAACTGCTCTCCAACTCTCAAGTTGCTAAGTGGGGAACCACCCTAACCACTACCCCATTTTCAGATGGCTGATGTTGGTGTGGTCAGTTTGAGTCCCTTCTCAGGGTGGGACAGTAAGTGTCTGGGGAGCACCCGCTCCCCAAGCCGAGTTGATTTGTCTAACAGCAGGGAAAGAAATGAGCAGGCTCCCAAATACAAACTGAAAATATTAGCTTCTTTTATGGCCGCTCTTGGGGAAGCAACCTTCTAGAAGGTTCCTTTCAGAAGTAGCCTAGACACCCTTCTGTTCCTCAGGGATCCCAAAAGACTTGGTTCCAAAGGCAAGATTGAGTCCAATTAAGATATTTTCATATTAAGAAAGAAAGCGATGAAATAACTTACAAAAAATTTTCCTAGTTGTGATCAAGGTAAGCTTTTTATCCCTTGATATTGGGAATGTCTGTGGATATGTTCTATGGGTAACAAATCACAAAGCCCTACTTGTGTACTGTTTAGCACTAGCTTGGTCTAAATGGCCACCGAGCCAAAGAAAGCTTCAGTGGGAGTGAGGGGTCTGCAATGGATCCAACCAAAGGAAGAAGGCCTCTTTCTCACGGGTACACTCTGCTTACTTAGGAAAGGGGACACTGACCAAATGGAAATTGACCAAAAACGGCAAATGATGGCATTCTACCTAGCTTATGTCTATCGGACAAAGCCTACTCAGAAAACTTTGTTCCACTGATAAATGCAAAACTGTAAATATGCTATCCAGGGTGTATTAGAACCTCATAGACGTTGATTTGGGGTAGACCTACATTTACCAAGTCTCTTCATATTAGGGAGTATGCAAATGGGTTAGGAGTCTGGTAGGCAAAAAAAATAGGGTGGCTTTATGTAATGTTAGTTCAGTCGGAAATAAATAGTTAATATACCTGTTCCACGTAGGCAAATATTTCTGGGCCTATTAGAATGTTCCTGTTCCCTCTTAAGTAATTCAACATTAGCTGTTTTAGTTTCGTTTTAATCTCCCCCTGCAGCCCTGCCCCCAGTCTTTTTTTTTGGAGGATGGGAAAATTCTGGAAAATGGTGGCATTTTTTTTTTTTTTTGGTAAATGATAACAATCCTCATAAAATCTGAAAAGGTTAGTGTGATTGCCAGGCTAAATGAGACACCGCTAGCGATGGCATATTTTAAAATGCAAATCGAATCCAGAATATGGATTGCAATCAGCTATAATTCGCCTGATATTTTCGTTAATTTGCAAACATTCCGTTTGCCAAACCCCCTTGTTGGTGTGTCATTGGCCTATTTTGGGGAAGGTAGAAAAGGCTTACGGAAATTATTCATCACGATCAGGAAACAAATTTCTTTTAATTTAATTTTGGGGTGGGGGGAATAAAGGGGGGTAGGTTGAAGGAAAGAGTCTGAGTGAATTTGCCATGGCTTCATAGAGGTACCCCTCACAGGAAACAGAAAAGGCCTTCTCTCAGTGTATCGCAATAAATATCTGTAATAAATGATGCATTCCAAATACGAATAGGGTGAGGAGAGGACCTTCTGTGTAATCCAGTTTTTAAACCTCTGAGCCAGCCCCTCTGAGCTCAAGGATGGTTGTATTGCATAGAATTCAGCGATAAGGAATCTGGTTTCACAGGGTTTGTTCCTTGCACGGGCCCTTGTTATTGATTAAGGTGTAGCCAGGCAGGTTAACTTGAGTTAGTTTTCCCCCACTGGAACCCACATTCCTTCCCCCAAGAGCCGCCAGGGCTTTTGTAGGCCAAACCTGGGCAGGCACATTCTCGATCTCAGAAGGCCTTTGATTGATGCCTCAATGGAGGGCAGGACTCTGATCATGGAGAGGCGGGGGAGAAGGACAGGTAATCCACGTACCAAGCTAATTATGGGTGTTGGGTGTTTGTTACTTGTGTTTGTGTGTGTGTGTGTGTGTGTGTGTGTGTGTGTGTGTGTTTTAAGAGGAGTGGTCCAGTTAAAAGTTCCTGTTTCGAAGCTTTTCCTTCTTCATTCTTGACTTTTTCTCAAGGCCTGAGCGCAGGGGGAAATGGTGATGATTAACTAAATGAGGTCTGTAACCTGGGTGACCATTAGGGTTGGTTTTATATTTCATAGGGACTGAATGTCCAAAAGAAAGCACCAGATTAAGGACTCTGAAAAACGGGCTAAAATAATAACAGCAAAAGGGAAGATTTGAGTTTTTTAAAATGACATTTAATGGCGTCAATTTTTTTTTCCCAAGGTAAGATTCTTCCTTTCTTATCCTTTTCGAGAGTTTGTGTGTGTGTGCTCCCCCTCCACAATTCCTCTAGCCTGAGAAGGAAGACCCCTTCTTTCTCTGTACGTGTGACAGTTGGAGTGTTAGGAGAGACCACCAAGCAGGGAGGGAACAAATATAAAATCAGTTCCATTTTCCCTTAGAACTCTCATACTTCTTGGGTAGTCTTGGGATTTTAGGAAAGAGATTTGCTGGGTTGAGCCTGGTAAGAGAATATTTTTCTTCTCATTTTGTTTGTTGGCTACGATTACTTAATTTGGAGTGTGACGGGATAGATTGGAAAGATGTACTTTGAATTCAGAGTAGTTCGTCTTTATGAGAGATAGTCAGGGAGAGCGTGATGTGTTGGGAAACAAAATTGGTTTGGTTTTTTGGGGAGTTTTGTGTGAAATTGTTCAGTTGTTGATCTCTTCTAACACTACATGTGTTCTTGGAAATGATGAGAAGGAGAAGAGCCATTGGAAACTGTGGAGGGGAGATTTTATAAAATAGTTTAAGGACAAGCTTGTGATCTAAAATTCTAGTTCTTTATTTCTGGTTCTATGACTAAGTGACTTCTGAGGTCCCTTCTAACTCAGCGTCAGAGATCCTATGACCTCTGGTTGGTGAAGACACTCTCAGAATGTCCTCATGGAGAAGGGGAAGACCATATAGGAGCTGAAAACCAGAGTCTTAGCTGCTTCTGAATCAACAGATCTGGGCTTTCAGTTGCTTTCAAGGGTAAATTTATAATCCAGTAAAATTGCAGAAGTTAGCAGAGGATTGATGGGTATTTGAAGTGGTAGCATTTATCGTCTTTAGACTCTTTTGTCGGTGCTATTTAAAAAAAGATATATAAGCAGTTAATGACCAGGGGTGAGTGGGAAAGGGTTGTCCAGAACTCCTGGGACCTTCATGCCTATTTCTCTAGTTACAGTGTGGGAAAGCTGGGTGGGGACCAACAGGGCTGTACTAAAAAGAATCCCATGTCATTGACTGACCTTCCTAAGATATGCTCAGCTGAACAGTATTTCCTGAAACCCTGGAAGCTAGGTCTTTGAAAAATAGTGTTTTGGTTGTTTTCTTTCTGGAGGTTTTACTATGTTAAAAAAGGGATGAAATCAATTCTCTGGAAGACTGCGACTTCCTACCTATGTGACCTTGGTCATGTCGCTCCATTTTGGGGCCTCAGTTCCCTCATCCGTAAAATGAGAAGGCTGGAGTTAATGATCTCTAAATATATGTTTTCATGACTCAAATAGGCTGTACTACTGAAAAAGTAAAAGAACAAGGAACAAGGCATTGAAATAGAAATTTTCGGTGAATAAATATACACCAGGACAAGTCATTACTCTCCCCATCCTCTCAAGTCACTTTTTCTTTTCCTAGAGGAGTTAGTGATATGGTAACTTGTCTACCTCTAGGACGAAGCCAACAGAAGGGAAAGATACATTCCTTTTACAGTCAGGGTGAGAAATTCTAAAGTTGCCAGGTTGTTTGAGAAATAACTTTTTCTCTAAAAGGGACAGTGATTAAAGAAATATTTTCCTTAAAGTAGAATTCATAGTTTTCATTTGTATTATTCCTGGAGAAATACCTACCCCCTGGTAGTATGTGGTTGGGTTGGAGGAAATGGACAAAGTTAAATGCGACCCAGAAAAATTTCATTCAATTCAGTTGAATTCAAGAAGCATTTACAAAGTACCTACTAGGTGCCAGACACTGTACTGGGTGTTGGAGACACAAGGAACAAAATGAAAACGTCTTTGGCTTCCAGAAGAGCTATGGTAGCCTTTCCTGTGAGCAGGAGCCGCCATTGTTTGGATGAAAGCAGACGAGGGAGGTACCTGCCTGTCCAGAAAGATTAGCTGAAAAGGTGCTCCAGGGAGAGAGCCTTAGGACAATCTAGGTTTGGTTCCCTTCAAAATCCCTTCAGGTTCCTGGAGCTGCCCATGCTGACTCATACCTTATGGGTCAGTTTCCATCAGGGTCAGAAATAATCTTAAGGTAAGAAAATTCATTGTTGCTAGCCCTAAAGAAGGATTTTCCTATCTCGATGGCCCCCACAAATATAAATTGGAGAGTCTCAATGAGACCAGGTTTTACCTGTTTGGAATTGCCCACAGGGAGTCCGGACTGTGCCAACTCATGATTGTTAGCAACGTTGGCATTTTCCACCTTGGCTTTTCATTTCTAGAGAAGGAGTTTTAAAAACCAGCCTGACCCTCTAACAAGAATCTCCATTAGTGATTTCTATTTACCCCCAAAACACATGACGTGGGTCATTCCTTTCCGTGGGTCTTAATTTTGGTAGGAATTAAAGAAATGTGTGTGGCATTGTTTCTTCTGTGTTTAAGGAGACAGAGAATGGAAGGTGGGGGTGGGGAGAGAGCAATGGCTAAGCAAGACAAGGCTAGCCTTGGTGTGTGTTTGCTTTGGAGGAGCATAAATTTAGAGTTTGAAGGACCCTTAAAGGTCATGGAGTTCAATCCTCTAACTGTACAGATAAGGAAACTGAGATCCAGAGAGGATAAAGGAAATATGCCCAAGGTTAGGAGCTAGAATTGGAGCCCAGATGCTCTGACTTCAAACCCAGTGGTCTTTGCACTGGGTCACCACACCTTGGGCAGGCAAAGTGGAGGAAGTTGGCTCATTCTAATCTCCTCACATAGGAAAGTTTAAAAGTCTTACCCCTTAGGGTCCTAGGTATAAATTTTCAAGAAAATAATTCCAAGAAACTATCCTTTCTTAGATGTGAGACAATCCTATGCATTGGGCTTAGAATCAAAGGACTTGAGTTCAGATGTTGGTTGCCACTTACCACCTAGGTGACCTTGGACAAGTCACTTCTCTCTGGGCCTCAGTTTCCTCATATGTGAAATGAGGGAATTAGACTAGAGACCCTCTGTGGTCCCCCTAAGCCCTCACTCCATGCTCCTAGCAGCTTTAAGATCTTACAAAGATGTGCATGCATGCTCTCACTGGAGCCTCCTAGCATCACTCCATCATGAGGCAGGCTCCTCTAAATCTTGGACTTCTCCAGTGTCCACTGGAACACCAGAGTGTCTTGGGGAGTCTCCCCTGTCTTTGTCCCACCCTCTCCAATTCCTATCCTAATCACCCAGAAGGTCCCAGGCAGCTTCCCAAACCTTCTAGTTGAGGAAGCAAAGACAAGTAGGAGGAAAAAAGTCCCACAGGATGAGGAAAATCAAGGCCCTAGAGATTTCGTGACTTGCCCAGAGATGGTAACTATTTGAGGGTAAGATTTAAGCTTCCTGCCTCCTAGTCCCATGTCCTATAATTGACACCATCCCCGCATCATCAACCATGCGGGGCTTAGCTTCTAGTTCCTTACTGGGTCGTAAGGAAAGAGTCATAGCCTGGAGGGATCCCTAATACTAGGCAGACCCTTGAGCCTCCTGGATCATCAGCTAAGGAATGTTGAAAAGTATTGCAAACCACCCAGGGTGGATTGGGGGCTTGAGCCAAAGGAAAGCAAGAAGGAAAACAACTTTACTGGTTTATGAATTGGAGAGTCAACGACATTGGTTCTGGAAAATAAATGTGGGTGCTAAGGAAGCTTCCTTAAATTCTGGTACACCCTCAGAGTAGGGATTATAAAAAAAAAAAAAAGGATGAGAAAATGCATTAAAATGTGTCTTCCTAAAGAAATCTATTTAGCAGGCTATTGTGGCCTGATATTTTGCTCCTTCCAGTCTTGAAAAATCACAGTGGGGGCTCATACCGATATCACCCCAGCCATTGCAGTCATATTATAGCTGGATAATTGACCAAAGTAATTGACGTAAGAGATGATCCTGTCTTATATTTGCCCAGGGTAGCCATAGGAAGGCAAATGAGATGGATGACGTGTGTGTGTGTGTGTGTGTGTGTGTGTGTGTGTGTGTGTGAGAGAGAGAGAGAGAGAGAGAGCACCATTCCAACCAGTTTGGTGACTCTCCCACATGGAAGCCACCATTCTTCTCTGCTTACCAGTCCATCCTCCCTGTTTTCCCTCCTTCAGAGCTGAGACTCTGACCAAACAGCCCTGGAGAACTGCTTCTTTCAGTTAGAGAAGGCAGCCTTGCTTGTGCTCTGCCTAGGAGGATGGGAAGTGCTCATGACATTTAAGCTTGGTGCCATATACAGGTTGGGATGGCTAGGGACAGAGGAGGCCTCAAGGATCTTCAAGAAGAGGGCTGCTTCCTCTGAGCTCAGGCAGGGCCCCCGGATCTCAGCAGAGAACGGGCAGCTGGCTTCTAGCATATTATGAGTACTGCAGCAGGAGACAGGTATGAAAAGAACCTTATCTTTAGAAAGAAAGGATTTGTGTTCGAATGATAATGTCATTTTCTTATCATCCTACCTGTGTGTGACCTGGGTACTCTAGGCCTCAGTTTCCTCACTTTTACAGTGGAAAGGGAGGGTACTAAGATGAACCCTAAAACTTCCTTTTAGCATTATATTTGGTGGTAAAAATTAGAAAGCATACTTCAGCGATTTGGAGTTAAAAGACCTTGGTTTTAATTCTAGCTCTTTTACTTACTGTGTGACCTTGGACAGATTACTTTACTTTTCTAGATCTATTTCCTGATCTACAAAATTAGGGAATTGGCTTAGGTGTGCTCTAGGCTCCCTTCTAGCTCTTAATTTATGATCTTATGATCATATGACCTGTATGACATTGAGTAAGTGACTTCATCTCCCAGGCCTCAATTTCCTCATTTGTAATAAAATGAGTCAGTTGGTTTAGATGGCCTTTGAAATCCTTATGGTTCTAAATCTATGATGCTATGTTCATTTGACCAGGTGACCTTGGACAGGTCATTTTCTGTGCCTTTGTCTCCTTATCCTTGAAATAAAGAGGTTGGATGAGACAGCTATAGGTCAATATTCCTATGACTCTGGAATGGCAGGGACAATTCAGATACTGCTCAAAAGAATCCAGATTGCAGTTTTATGAAGTTTGAAGAAGTTATCTTCATTTGCATATGGATGTGGTTGTTGGTTTCCAAGTTCCCTGGTCTTGATAGCATCCCAGAAAGCTTGTATTTCATGGAGTTACTAGAGTTACTCCCCCAGAATGGGAACAAGAGGAAAACTGAGCCAGAACTGCGGGCTCTCAGCAGAACAGACCCTGGACAGCCCATCCGTAGAGGGATAACTGGGATGTTCCTGGGGCCCCAGCTCAAAATCACAAGGAACTATTGAGATGGGCCGTGGAAGCTGCAGCCAGCACTGATGGAATCTGGGCCTGAGCCTGGCCCTTCCAGAGGGTGCTTGAGTATGAGAGGGAGACTCTGGATCAGGGTGTTATAGATGGGAGGTGGCTGGCTTTGTGGGCTTGTAGCAGAAAGGGTGAGCAACTGGTGGTATGGAGTTCAAACTCTGTGTGTCTAAGAGAGGCCAGATAGCAATTGGGGTTCAAATCCTGCCTCATATACCTAATAGCAGTGTGACCCCAGATAGATCCCTTTATCTCTTTGGGGCTCAGTTTCCTCATCTATAAAATGAGAGGGTTGAATGTTGATGATCCATAAGGTCCCTTTCAGGACTGGATCTGTATTTATGGGATTTACTAAATTTGTAACCTTGCACAGGCCTCTTCTGCCAAGTGAAGGGGCTGGGTAAGATGATCCCAAAGACTCCTTCCATCTCTAAATCCTACAAGCCTATGTGCTCGGCCTCATGGCATGGTGATTGAACACTAGGCTTGGAGACGTTAAGACCTGGGTTCAAATCCTACCTTCTAAGTCTCTTCTGCTTTTAAATCTAGAGCTGAAAGGAAGTTCAGAGGTGAGCTAGCCAGTCTAACCCTTTCATCTTACAAAGGAGGGACCTGAGGTTTAGAGAGAGAGAAAATGACTCATCCAAAGTCACCTTGGTAAAATGGCAGATTCAAGCTCATGTTGTCTGGCTCTACATCTAGTACTCTTTTCCCTGTACCCCATTGCCTCCTTTCACCCACACCTCAGTTTCTTCATCTGTAAAATGGGGCTAATCAAACTGCCATTAATTTCCTCAAAGGAGTAACCAAGAGGAAATTGCCTTCAGGAGACCTAAGGGAAAGAGCACAAAATCGAAAGTCATAGGATCCCAGATCCAGAGCCAGGACAGTACAACCCTTTCATTTTATAGATGAAAAAACTGAGGCCCACTGAAGCAATGAGATTGTCCAAGGCCATACAGGCAAATCAATTCCTTTCTGAGACCTCATTTCTCCATATGTAAAATGAGGAGAATAGAACATGTAGATCCTACCTCCCAGGGCTCTCACAAGGCCCAAATGAAACATCTGGAAGACACTTTGCACAAACCATACGAATGTCATAAAACATTTGAGTATTCTCCAAAATGACCAGAACCATCCCAGAATAAGAGAGGACATGGTTTGAAAACCCATCCCCATATCCATAATCCCAAAAGCAGAATGAGATGTTTAAGTCAGAGGACCTGTATTCAAACCCTGATTCTGCCACTTTAGTGTGGTCCTGGACAAGTCTGAGAGATTTGTGCTAGATGACCTTTGAGGTCCCTTCCAGCTCTATGACCCTACAAACAAATGATAGAAGCTTGGAGTCTACCATCAAGGTGACAGTCCTGCCTAATACAGTTGACCGCTCAAAGGGGGCATAACAGAGAAAGCCCTTTTGATTTTGGGTGTGGGGGGTGCCAAGTATAACAGGAGATGGCTCTTGCCCAGCTCAGAGAGTGCTGTTGACCATAAGACAGTAGTAACCTAGTAAGAAAGCAGTCATTCTCAGCATAGGCAACCTGGGCCCCCCCCCCCAACAAAGACCATGTCCCTTTTCTGAATTAGAGATCTCCAGTAGAGGCGCTGATGATGCTGAGGCTGCTTAGCACCTTCCTTGTTCCTCATTGTAAAAGGACGGAGCAACCTGGCACAAGGAGGTCATAAAGGACAACTTAAAATTATTTTAAACTTGAGAAATGTTTTAAAGGCTTTATCTCATCTGGGCCTCTGTGAGGTAGATATTTATCAACTGGCATTATTAATATTCCTATTTTGATAATAGCTCATTCAACTGCTTTAAGATTTGTGAGATGACGTGTATAAATTAGTTCATTTGAATTTTTCCTACAACCCTGGGAAATAGTGGCTATAAGTAAGGGTTTTTTATTATGTTCCTATTTCACAGAGGAAGAAAAGGAAACAGAAATTCAGTGATTTTCCCAGGAGTCAAATAGATAGGAAGTGTCAGAGGTAAGATTCCAACTCAGGTCTTTCTCCTTCCAAGTCCACAATGCCCGTCTATCTCAGATGACATGTTGGAGAGGAAAAGTCTCAGTCAATGCCTACATGGGCCCCCATATAATAAGGTAGGGGAAAAGAAATCTAGGAAGAGCAAAATTTAGATTTCTAAAAGGCACCTAGTTATAGGATCATAGTCTTAGATTTGGAAGGGACCTTAGAGGTCATCTAGTCCAATGCACTCATTTTACATAAGGTGGGGGAGAAGGTTAATAGCCAGCCACTAAAAAACAAAGCCTCCTTGGTTCTGAGGAGACCAGGATGTCATAAATATCATCTTTCCCCCACCTATATTTGTTCTGGGGCATTGATCCTCCAATAGGACTTCTCCTTTGCATTAAAAAAAAATACCCACTTATTTGTAAGAGTTCCTTAATTTTATGATTTAGCTCTCCCTGATCACTTCTTCTAATGTACTTTTCTCTCTTTACCCTCCACCTCCCAACCCCTGGAGAAATCTCTCACTTGTGGGCACAGAGCAGAGCTGAGACCCTTAGAGAAGGTTCCGCTTTCCAAAATTCCTCCTATTGTTCCCTGGACCCTAATGTTTGAGCTTGAGAAGTAGCTTTTAATCTCAGAGCCTGGGTTTTCCTTTCATGCTCTTGTCTGATTACATCAATGGCTTCCTAATCCATATTTATAATGCATCTCCCCTTGTTCAAAAGGACAGGCCCAGTTGGGCTGGGTGTGGTGATAGAGGCCCCTCTCCCCCATCATCAGCCTTTGGACTTTGATGCCTACAGAAACCTTTCAGAGGAGCAGTTCCCACTTACACGAGGCCCACACCCGGAAGCAGGAAATATAGACACTCCCTACCACTCCCTGAATGGGTGGCCCAGCATCTGGCCTGGTGCCTGTCCCTCCCTACCACACAATTGCCTTTCCATGCCTGTGGAGGCCATTTTCCTCCTTCAAAACAGGTCACACATCAAAATGGCGGGGGTTTTGGCAAGACCCTCTCTTCCCTTTCCTCCCTCATCCCCCAAACTGGAGAAAGCAGCCCCCAAACTCAGCCTACCTCCTCTAGGCTCAGAAATGCCTGGAAAACAGACCCTTCCTTCCCTCCAGGTGTTTAGAGCCTTGCAAACAGGGTCCCTTCCCTGTGTTTGGGCCCTTTCTTTCCAAGGAGATTGAATGTCAAGGCTGAGCCCCTTTGTCTTAGACAAAGGACAGTAATTGAGTTGGCAGCCACAGAAACCTGAAGACTCCTAAAGGCAGATGCCTGGATTTTCCTCCCCTTTTCCCAGCCTGGACTCTGTCAAGTTCAAACCAATCTAATCCCCAACATGGATGTCTCAGAGGCTGGGCATCTTACCCCCTTCTGCTACGTACTGGCTTTGTATGGAGAGCAAATCTCTAAGGTTACGGAGCAGGTGCTGGTCTGCCTTAGGAGAAGGAATTACTCCACTGGGAGTTCTTTATATCAATAAAATCACAGGCATTAATTAATGTATCCAAAGACCAAATAAAAGTCCAACTTATCCATTCTCTGTCTTAGGAGGCAGTTATTCTTATGACTCATCATCCCTTAGGCTCCCAAAGAGACCGTACCCCATGGCAGCTTTATCTTGAGGACTTTGTTTTATTACCTGAAATTTCTGGGCCTCCTTCCTCCCCCCATCAGCATCTTTTGGGGTATGTGGCCCCATCTTGCCTAATTGCTTTGATTTGCTATAAAGATAAAAGGGAAGATCAGTAGCTTGGCATCCTTCTGTCCTTTATTCTTGGAATATGGCAGTGCCTCATGTCACAGTCTGATTAACTCAATCCAACCGGTGTTCCCTAACATTAGGATGGTTCTGGGTCAGGGGATGGAAGGTCTAGGGGCTCCCTCAGCAAGTTAGGGTAGTTGGGGCTTCCAATGAATAGGAAAAATACCCGACCCCCTTCTCCTTTGTCCATTATCACGAAGTTTTCATTCTTAGAATTATGATTTGAGAGAGGGAATCCAGCCCAAACGTTTCATTTCACAGGGACAGTAAACTGAGGCATGGAGAGGCAAAATAATTTGGCCATAGTCATACAGCTAGTCAGTGGCCAAACAGGAATTCGAACCCAGACCCTCTGACTACATACAAATTGATCCTTCTTTCTCCTGCACCATGGCTGCATCCTGCTCTCCAAACTCCTCCTCATTTGGAATGCACGCCCCTCACCCTTGGGATTTGGCTCAATGGCTCAAGGTGTATATTTCTGGCTGCTGTTGTCTCTTTCTGTCTCCTTTTTCCCCTCCACTTACCCCCAATCATGGGGCTCCAGGCTGGGTTAGGTGAGCTGGCTCTGTGCTCCTCCTCAACCTTGATTCGGGGCTGCCATTACCATCTTACTGGGCAGCATTGGATGGTGTCTGTGTTTCTAATACTGCCTGGTAATGATGATGATGGGGTCCCGCGGACAACGTGGAAAGTGGCCAGCGAGGGAACACGCTACAGGTCAGTGGCACCAAAACATAAGATTGGCCTTGGGGTTGGGGAAGTGGGATGGGGGTTCAATAGGAACCTGGGGAGGTGTGCTCCTGGTAGTGTGGGAGGAAAATGAAGACAAGTGATCCTGGTGAGGAGAGGGCCATCAAAAAGCAAGCCAAGGAGCCAAAGAGGAGAGACAGATGGAAGATAGATGGACAGACAGACTGACAGGGAGGGGGGAGAGACAGATGGACAAATCAACAGGAGAGAGATGGACAGATGAACTGACAGGAAGAGAGGAGAGACAGGTAGACAGGGAAGAGAGGAAGACAGGAGAGACAGATGGGTGAATGGACAGACAGGGAGGAAGGACAGATGGACAGAGGCAGATAGGAAGAAGAAAGATAGGGGAGAGATAGACAGGCAAATGCATGGAGACAAGAAAGAGAGACACAGTCAGATAGGCAGAGGAGGAAACAGAGAAGACCGACAGATGAAAAAGACCAACACAGATACAGAGACAGAGACAGAGACAGAAACAGAGAGACAAGGAGTCCGAAAGACAGAGACTGTTGAGAAGCTGTTTTTTGTGCACAGTAGAATATGAAATGCTCTCACTTAAGCAATGCTGAAAAGTCACTACTGGGTTGGGATGAATCTCTGGGTCCTGAGGTACCATGACCTGACCAGAGCCCCAGAGCAAGGTTAGGGGAGCAGGGCTAAGAAGGGGCCTCTTCCCTGTAGTTGAAGCATCTTCTCCTCCTTCTCATCTCTGTGGCCATACATTAAAATTACTCACACAGGAATCATGAGCATGTTTGCACACACACTCTCACATACACACACACTCTTATATACATACCCCACATATATGCATACTCACACACATACACACATATACACATTCTCTCTCACACACACATTCACACTCTCACATACACACATACTCATATACATACTCATACACATACACACTCACATATACACATTTTCTCTCTCTCTCACTCACACACACACACACACACACACACACACATTTCCCCTCAGGGGCCGGGGATGGCTCAACAAATCCACCTCCTCCCTTTCATTCTCTTATTCCTGAGTTTCTTGGGCATTACCCCTCCAAAACCTCGTTGTCATGGAAAAGCACCCCTCAGTTTTCTCAAGGACTCAGGTTGTGTTGGTAATAGTGCTGCCAAATTAGAAGGGCCTTAGGTCTAGCCAGGAGATCATTGGGCTAGAAAGTGACTTTAAAAGTCATCTGGCCCTACCTCCTCATTATACCGAGGGGGAAACTGAGGCCCAGAGAAGGGAAAGGCTTTGTCCAAAATCACCCAAGAAATATGTGGCAATAGGATCCTGTAGATTGAGAGTTAGAAGACCCTTCAAAGCCACGCAGTCTAACTCATTTTACAGACAAGGAGGTAGGGGCTCATAGAGTGGGGAGACAGCATGTTCAAAGGATTACTAACCCACAGGCAATAAGAAGCAAGCTCAGTTGTCTGCTGCCAAATCTAAGCATACTAATCAGAATTGCGTTTTTTCTACAAGTGCTTAAAGGTTTGCAAAGAATTTTACATATGTGATTTTACTCAGCTGTCAAGACACCTCTATTAGAACTATGGGTCTTATTTTCCCCATTTTACTGATGAGGAAACTGAGGGTCCTTTGGCTTCCTATGCTCATGCAGCAAGGTCATGTCATAGATGGGATTTGAGCCTGGATATTTCTGAGTCCAGGTCCAGCACTCTGATCAACTCGCACTGATAATACCCCAGCTCTCTAGAGTTTGGAAGTGTCCTTAGGTGATCCCATTCCCTCCAAAGCACATCCCCTGCCCCATCCTCCCTGTCCTACACTATACTGAGTCTCCACCTCTGGAGGTTTTCTTGGTCTCCCCCTACCCCTTCCTTCTCCCTGTTCCCTTCTGAGATTCTGTCTCTAAAGGGTAGCTTGATCTCCAGATTGAAGTTACTGCCTAGTAGAAGCTCATCCTTTATTCTAAAGCAGAACAGACTCCAGGGACTAGGGCCCCAATGAACAGAGAATCTGAGTTGCTCCCACTTATACTTTGTGGTTTTCCTGTCTGTCTGAAGACCTGGAGCCATCCAGGAAGTCTCAGCCTTAGCTACACTTAGTGGTGGGAGCCTAAATAGTGATTTCTTGGGCTCCCTTGGATGGGGAGCATGGCCCCAGAGCAGGTGCTCCCACTGCACCTGGCAGGTGCTGAACGCTACTTAAAACACACCCGAACAAACACAACAACTGAATGCTCTGACAATAGCAACATGGAGCCCGCGGTTTGTTTGAACTCCCAAGGAGGGATCCCGGCCAGGGAGGGCGGGCTGGAGGAGGGCCCCAAAGGGACAATGAAGCCTCGCTTTCTGTCTCCAGTCCCCTGGCCATGTGTGCCAAGAAAGCTGGGGGAGGGCCCACCATCCTGCCTGGAGGAATGGACACCGAGAGATGGCTTGGAGTGGGCGTGGTCTAGAGTGACAATATAATGAGCTTTCATCAGCTGGAAGGGGCCTTAGAGATTATCTTGTCAAAGCAACTTATTTTACAGATGAGGAAACTGAGGCCCAGCATGGACAAGCAATATGCCCAAGGTGACCCAGATTTCACCATTTCCCTTGTGATTTGAAAAAGGGTCCCATAGTCTTTGGTTAGCTCTTCTGCATGTCCCTTTGAAAAACAGACTCTGAACCTGCAGGTGCCCTGCAGAGAATTGATAGGATACTTATCACCCACACAGAAAATTAGACAGTCCTCTGCCTCCAGAACTAGTCAATGTAGACCCTACCAGTGATTGTTGACACTTCTGCAGACTGGTCTCTTTTGTCTTTCCTTTTCCTTGCACACAGGGTATAGGGCTAATCCCAAAGTTCCTGCATTTTCTGAACTCAAGGTACTGGTAAACATGTTTGTACTAACCTGCCTGTCCTGTCCCTTGGGTACCTGGCCTCCTCCTCTGATGCCAACCAACACCTGAGTTTCTCATGCACAGTGGGCTTGGTCGCCTGTTGGGAGAAGGGGAGTGGGACCTCTGAGGGACCAAGGAACGCAACAAGGGCATCTATGACACTCCAGTCCCCTGGCACGAAGTGGGCCTCTGTGGGCATCTTACTAGACAGTGCTGGATTTTTGGATGCATTCTAACACTGTCTGGTAACGATGTTTAAAGAGGGAACCCAACCCGGCAAGTGCCTGACAACTCTCTGGAAACACTGATGTTGGAGCTGCTGAACCATGGTACAGAAGGGAAAAGAAGTCAGGCCTGACACTGAGGCCACTGTGCTAAGAACCCTCAAATGGACCCGCGGTTTGACAAGAAGCAGATGTGCATGGAGTCCTAAGAAGGTGGGTGTTGAAGTCTAGGAAAGGAAGAGTTGGTCTAATATCTCAGGTCCTGACCACCCACACCAGGGCAGTTACTGGAAATTCTGTTACTGAAGGCCACAAGGAAATGGCCCCAGAAAGTCCTGGCTTTGCTACATGTTACCTTGGGTAAGTCTTGGGCAACTGAGCTCTCTGGGGCTCAGCTTTCTCATCTGTAAATTGAATAGGTTGGATTCAGTGATCTCTACAGCCCCTTCCAGGAGTTGATACCCAAAGTCAGCCCTTGGCAAGGCCTTTCTCCTTAGCTGGGTGGTACCAGGATTTCCTTTTGTCCATCCATGACTTCATCTATAAATGGCTCCCATGGCATTTACCTCCAGTATCTGTTTTTAGTCTCTGGATATCCTGCTGGGACCCCTTGCTCCTTTCCTCAGGGCATAAGTGACCAGTTATCTGACCATCTAGGAACATGTAGGAAGGAGAACAATCCTTTACCTCCCTGAGCTCAGCCTTCCAAGGACCCCAGGCTGGGGGACCTAGGAGAAAGGAGAATGGGGCAGCTCTATGACTAAGCATGAAAATATGAAGCCCCACACCCTCCCCTTCCCCCTGGAACGCCCTCCATTGTACAGGGCCGCCCACGGAGGGTTATTTCTTTCAACTGGAGACAGATTATATTTCAGGGAAGAAGCCCATTCTTTTTGTAACCCAGACAATGGAGGAAAACCATTTCCAACCTGGCTGCCATACTGGAGCCATGATCAGATGGGGGCTGGTGGCATTGTGGGAGCGGATTCTGAGAACAAGGATTAGTCTCATGTTCTAAAAGTCAGCAAATGGGGGCTGGGGCAAGCTGGAGAAAGGCAGCAAATTGTCTTTATTTTTCCCTAGAATTAAAAAGACCAGAACTTACTCAATCACTCTTCCATTCTCACTGCCCTTTCCTCTTTTTTTCTTGGAGAATGTATTTGATGGGTGTGAGACCTAAATGTAAAAATTTATATCATATAAAAAAAAAACTCAGGGGAAGAACTCAGTCAACCACAAGAGAGAGAAATCAAAGAAGATAAAATAGATGGCTTCCATTGCAGAGTTATTGCCTAAACAAAATCAATACTGCTAGAATAAAAAGGGAATCTGTCAATTGGGAAAACGCATTTGACAACTTAAACCTCTAATAGCTAGGGGGATTCTGAGCTGCTGTTAAATGTGCTCAGAGCTGAAGGGGGACAGGCAAGCAGCTCAGTCAGTATTCATCATAAGATCTGGGATCTCTTGAGGGTACCAATCAAAACCCACTTTCTTAGTAAAGTCTTGAGTTAGCCAGTTGCTTGAGACCAAGAGATATGAAGTGGCCTATCATTTGATGAGTATCAGAGTTTCTGACCCCAGATCCAGTTCTCTACCCACAACATGATGGTCCTACAGTGTAAAGTTGTGGCTCATTTTCTGGGTCCTTGGTTCAGGCCCTGGGTTGGCATCCCTGGCTCCCCTGGTCTCTGTGTTTTAGAGCTAATCTCTGAAGAATGAAAGAACTGCCGATCCTTTGTGTTTCCACAAAAGCAGCTAGAACAGATGGAGAACACCTGTTCCTCAGGATGCAGAGAGATGGGTGGGTACCTGGTCCTGTGTTGGCTTAGGGTGTGTTAATAAGCCAGCTCAGAGTTTGTCCACGTTGCCATTTCCGCTTCTAACTTTTGAAGGGAAAGAATGGATTCAAACTCATTGCTTTCCTTTCTCTTTGTTATGATATTGATGATAATGATAGCTGGTATTTATATCAATTTCCATCCACTGCCTCAGTGGGACCTCACAAAGGCTTCTCAATACAGGTGGCACCTAAAAGTATTAGGCACTAAACTCCCATGCTCCAGGGGTTCTTCTGAGGCATTGAAGGGGGCGTCCCTCTAACAAGGGCCTCATCCTTTGGGAATCCCTCCCCGTTCTGACTCTGATCCTAGGAGAAGCAGACCCACTAGACCCCAGAGGGCCAATTTTTAAGTCTTCCTAAAGCTGGAAGATATTTCTCACCCACAAACCTTTGCCTCATAGATGTCTCTTGCTTTTCTGAGTATCTTTAGTATTCAAACAGTGCCTAGTGCACAGGCTTTATAAATTCTTGTTAATTTAAGTTAATCCTATTTTCAAACCCATTATCCACCTTCTCCTGTTTCCATGTTTTTTCCCCTTTTTCCCTGGAGGACCCCACAATGATGCAGTGTCTCTCCAGGACCCTGGTTGGTTCCTGGGGCATCCCTTTCCCGTGGAAATGCTTGCTTGCCCAGTCCTTCAGCTCCATCAGGGAGGTTGGAAGGGGTCATCCGGCCTACTCTCTCATTTTGTAGAGGTGGGAACTCAGACCCAGAGAGGTTAGGTGACCTACCCAAACTGATCAGAAGCAGGATCTAGCAAAGACCCCAGAGGCCAACCCCTGTAGTTTACAATTGGGGAAACTGAGACCATGAGAGATTGTGACTTGCCCAAAGTGGGAAGTATCAGAGCCTGATCTAAATCCAGAGCTAAGGTTGTTTCTACTGCTCTGTGCGAGGAAAGGGAGGATGTGCCCAGCTGGCTTCTCAGCACAGACGTCAGTGGCAGAGTCTTCAAAGACTGAGCTTTCCCCTAGCTCTTCCTTCAGAGATCCCCTGTCTCCTCTGGAAGTGAGTTCAGGGTTCAAGTTAGATGAAGGTATAGCTGGAGGCCAGAGCCAGGCCTCAGGTGTGGGCCCCCTTTTGTCTCAGAGCCCTGCCCATGCAGAGCAGGGGCTTGCCTCTCGAAGTCCTCTGTTCCCCTGCTGAGGAGCAGGAGGTCACTGGGAAGGTTCCTGGTAATTAGCTTGTGTTACTGATTAACAGTCCAGAAAGCCGTTCAGGAAGCAGTGGGAGATGGGAGTGACTTGGCAAACTGCATTTTAACGAGAATTTGAACAAGTTTATTTGCAGCATGAACCCAGATCAGGGTGTTTGCAAGTCCCCCAGATGGCTGACTAGGACAGGGCAGAGAGCCGACAAAGAGAGACTTGGTGGAAGTGACTGGAGCTTTGTACAGCCAAGGCAGGGATGGCTAAGCCCTTTGCCCATCACCCTGAAAGACATCTAACAATTCTTCATCCACCAAAGACGCAGCCTGGTATGACAGAAAGACCCCAGTAGTCAGAATCACAGACCTAGGTTCAAATCCTACTTCTATGTATAATTAACTGTGGGACCCTGGGCTTCAGTTTCTAAAATAAGGTGATTAGTCTCTGAGGGTTCTTCAGTCCTGTGTTAGCAAAGTTATAGGTTCTGGGGAACAGATTTAAAGGGAGGAGGAGAATCTTGCAGGCCATCAGGAACTGATTCATTCATTTAACAGATGAGGAAACTGAGGCCAGGAAAGGTAAGGGACTGGCCCACAGTCATTCAGCTAGTTGGTATCTAAGGCTAGATTTGAACTCAGGCCTTTCTGACTCAAAGTCCAGCACTTTATCCACACCATACCACACCTGTCTCTTTAAGCCTCCCTTTGCTCATCAATAAAATGGGGATAAGGGGAGCTAATAGACTGTAAGTTCTTGAAGGCAAGAATGGTTTACTTTACCTACATATCCCAAAAGCCTGGCAGGTTGCTGGCCTATAGAGACCAGGGAGGGCTTAATCAACGTTTGTTGATTGATGGGTGGAATTAAACATGCTCTCAGTCTCTACCTCACAGGATTGTGAGACTTTGTAAACCTTCTGTACAATTCAAAATGCCTGGCTATGTATGGACACATTTCCCTAGTGGGGAAAACAGCCTTCCCGGGGGCACCATGGCCCCACTCTAGCAGGAATTCCTTCTCTTTGAAGTGGTTTAAGCCACATTGCCAACCGTTCCCAGCCTCACCTCACTCCTCATCACTTGGAGACCCTGAGCCCAGAGCGGCTCCTCCGGCAGGGTTCTGAGCCACAAGAAGCATCCCAAAGACAAGGCTCCAACAGCGTCAGTGGAGAGCAGCCAGGATGGACACCTCGGCTTGTCCCTCCGAGTTCGCCTGGATGTGGCGTGCCTGATGATTGGTGTCTTACCAGACAAAGTTAGATCTCGCTATTTCCGTCTAATACTGTCTGGTAATGCCATTGGTCACACTGGCAAGATCTTCATCGCCAAGAAGGTTGGGATGGGGGCTCCGAGTTGCCCCAGAAATTTCAGGAAAGGCTGAACTTGGAACCTCCCCGTTGGATTTGGGTGTAACTGGAAAGCCAATTCAAGTGGATTCGTGCAGAGTCCAGCCTGATTGGGGGTGGGGTGGGGTGTGGTAGGGATGGGAGTTACCATTCAAGGCCAGTCTGTTGTAACCACAGGCCCCACTTCTTCCTCCTCTGGGCACCTGTCCCTAATTGCCTCCATTCCCTACAGGCCCAACCTCCATCTCCTGATTCTTATCATCTCCCCCATTCAAATCTGAGCACATTAAATCACTTCGTTTTTCTATCTGTACCCCTATTACACAGTAAATACTTAATAAATGCTTTCTACTCATTCATTCATTCACTCACGGATTCATTCATTTCCCAAGGATATGGAGGTAGCAAGTGGAACATTTAGAATTCTACCTCCAAATCCCCAGGATGGAGATGCCCACCTAATTCCCAAAAGCCAAACCCTAGGGCACTGTATCCAGCACTGGTCTCAAAGGACTTTAAACCTTCAAGGGCATCACAGACCCTTTGATCAATCTCATTTTACAGATAAGAAAACTAAGGCCAGGGGAATTAAAGATAAAGCCCCCCCCACCCTCCACCCAAGCTCACACAGAGAAAACTTATAGGATCACAGACTTTAGGCTGGAAAGAACCTGATGTCATTTCATAAAAGAGGAAAATGAGGCTCTGAAAGGTTAATGACTTGCCTGGGGATTAGGAGTCAGGATTTGAACTTGGGTCTTCAGACTCCAAACCTAGCACTCCTCCCACTGAACCCTGTTGCTGTCTGCTGTCCTAGAGTAGAGAAAGTTGTCCTTTCCACAGAGTTAGGGGGAGAGAATTTGGCACTGTCACAAGGCTGGCCTGCCTGAGGTCATCCACCAAATCAGGCCAAGCACCTAGAGGTGCTGGCTCCTCATTTCCTGCACATCCAGCTCAGCCAGACCCTTTGGTTGGAAGGAAGCCTTTTTCTTTCTCTCTAACAAGGCCCTCTATTCATATGAGTTTTAAAAATTGAATTGCAGGTAATTTGAGGAGGGAAGAGAGCTGACTAGTGGGAGGGAAGGCTGCCTGGAGGGAGTGAACTGACTACACTGAGCTCAGCCAATCTTGCTCCCTCCCCTATCTTGCTTAGCTTCTACGGTTTGGGTAGGCTGAACTGCAAAGCTGGGGCTCAGGCCTCCTGGTCATTTCTGGCCCGGAAGGTGACAGAGTCCAGAGCTTGGAGGAGAGGGACAGCAGCAGTTAGGGGTCAGTAGGGGTGGCCCAAGGGACTGCTCCTCTTCCATTGCCTTCCATGGGCCAAAGCAAGCAAGCCTGGCCCTCCCTGACTCAGGCACTCAGGCATTTGATAGGACAGCCTGGGAAAGGGATGAGTATAAAGCCCAGGTGAGGTAAGTGATCCCAGGTAGAGACAGCCACTGGGGTGGGCAGCATCTCTCTCCTGACCCTTCATAGAGAAGGGGGAATCTTTCAGTCATTACTTAGAGCAGATGAAGGGTCATCAGACAACTGGCACATGTACGCTGCCTGGGAGTTCATAGAATCCCAGGTCTGGAGTTAAAAAAAGACTTCCGAGGTCATCTGACAGATGAGGAAACTGAGGCTCAGGGGTGAAGACACTTACCTAAGGTTGCACAGGCCTAAGTGGCAAAGCTGGACTTGGCACCCAGAGCCTTTCCTGACGAACCCCACCCTCTTTCCACTAGCTTGCATCTCCCATATCTAATATTTTACCAAATCTCTACCTTCTTCTCACCTTTGTCCCATCACCACCCTGGGGCGGGGCCTCCTCTCACACCTAGGTTACTGTTGGTAGATCTGCCTGCCTCAATCCAATCCTCCTCCATTCAGTCCCAAAAGTGATTATACTAAAGTGAAGATCTGACCAGTTACCCCCTACTCAAGAAACTCCAATGGTTCCCTATCACCTCCTCCCAGATCAAATGTAACATTCTCTGTTTGGCATTCAAAGCCTTTCACAACCAGACCCCTTCCTACCTTCTAGGTTCCCTACTTTACTACCCTCTGTATACTAGTAAACCTGGCCCACTTTGTTCCTCCTCACTCCAGATGTTTCATCTCCCTCCTTCCTCCATGTTTTGATTTTATTACCAAAGGTACCCCCCAAAGCTCCTTCCACTCACCTCTGACTCCTTCAAGATTCAAGTCAGGTCAAATCCCCTCTTCTGCAGGACCCCTTTCCCAGTGCACCAAGCTCCTAGACCCTCCCCCTTTTAGATTGCTTTCCTTCTATTTTCATCTATCTTGTATGTACATAGTTATTTTCATGTCTATTCTCTTACACTAGGAGCTCCTTGAGCGCAGGCACTGGGTATTTGCCTTTTTTTGTGTCCCCAGTGTTTAGCAACTCTGCTAACCTGGCATGCACTCAGTGCTAAATAAATGTTTGTTGATGGACAGATTGACTAGTGGATTGTTTTCCTCTCTACTAACTGTTAAAGGATTATAGGGTCATGTACTCAGAGACTATCAAGTCATCAGAAAACTGAAGTCACCAGCCCAAAGTCATATAGGAAGTAAAGAGATACGATATTTGAACCCATGTCTTCTAACTTTTTCCATCTCCTCCCAACTAGAATGTGAGCACTTTAGAGCCTTGTTTTTCTATTTTTATCCCTAGTTCTTAGTAGAGCACACAGTAAGTGCTTAATACATACTCTTCATCCATCCATCATGCATTCATCCATCCATCCATCATTCCATCCATTTGTCCATTCATCCATCCATCCATCCATTCATCCATTGATCCATCCATTTCCCTTTGGGGGAGGAAGCACAGAGATAGCAAAAGGCAGAGTTAGAATTCAGACCCTGATCTCCTGACTCCAATGCAGGGCTCTCCCGTCCATCTCCATGATGAGGGTGCTATGCTTGTCAGCTTCTGGTGTGGAGGAGGCTGGTCTTAGACCTCATCATATGGCACATTAATATGTAACACAGTCCAAGAGCACAGGCCTCTTGTCTTGCCTAAATGGATCCCTTTAGGTCCCTCAGCCTCCTTTCTAGCAACAGTCACTCTAGAGGGCTACTCAATAAGTTACCCTCCCTAGGAGGGTCTGATTTACAGACAGATCTGCAGAGTCTCTGACCCATAGTATCCTCCACAGTTCACCCAGAAATAGGGTCCCTGTGGAGTCCCCAATGCCATTGTATCAAAATGGTGCATGGTCCCAGAGGGCCGCCATCTTCCCTCCCATCACTGTGCCTAAAATATAGGTAAGGTCATATCTGGCTTGAAATATAATCAACCCAAGAAGGCGCTCTCTGGAAGAAACCACTACTCTGGCCTTTCCTCTTCCCATGTGGTCTTCTCCACTCCTCAAACCCCTTCTCCTTCATTACTGCCCCGTACCCTTCAGACTCACCAAAAAGCTCCCTGAATCCTCTAGGAAGTTTCCATTTGGACCTAATTAGAACTACAGGGCTGGAAGGAATCCCCATTTTATAGATGACCTCTACCTGAGGCCAAGAGATGCAAACTAACTTGACCAATGGGCCCACAGACATGAAAAGACAGAAGCAGAATTCTAACAAAGGTCATAAGATCATAGATTTTGAGCTGGAAAGGACTAGAGAGGTCATCCAGCATCCCCCTCATTTGCGGGGAAACTGATGCCCAGAGAGGTCTAGGCATTTGCCCAAAGTCACACAGGTACTAAGCATCAGAGCTACCATTCAAACCCATGAGCTCTGAGACCAGACAGGAGACTTCCTATGACCCTAACCCAGCCCTGAGGTCCCTTCCTGTAGCCAGTCAAGCCCATGGAGGCCAGGCTAGTCAATTATCATACAGACCTGTTACTACCTATTGTAGGAAATTGGCCAATTCCAATAGGTGGGTTACTAGTGAACAGATAGCTAGTAAACAGATGGGCCTTGCTGACTTCAGAGGGTCATGTAAAAAAAAAATTGGGTCACTAGTTATCACCTGAGAAAAGGAAAAGTCCTATCCAGGTCACAGACACCCCCTCCCCCATCACTAGTTCTTTTTGTTTTACTGTTTGAGCTCATTTGACTTAAATCAGTTTGAAGTTTTATTCATTTACTTTAGATCAGTTCAGAGGTAATTGGACATTTTAATTACTATCACCCCCCCTCCCCCACACACACTTTTTTTTTTTAAAGACAGTGTAGCACAGGGGCTTAAGAACTGAACTTGAAGTTAGGAAGACCTTACATTCAATGACATTCAACGGTCAAATCACTTTTCTTGGCGCTCTCTCAACTAGGGTTCTGGGTCACAGAGGAGGTGTTCACCTTCACTGGTAGAGGGAGCATCCTCACCTGGGAGTTCCCTGAATCAGTGAAATCAGTCCCCATCTTTCTTGATCCCAGAGTTGGGCAAGAATGATGAGTGAGAGGAGCAAGAATGGTGAGAATACCCCAAGTGATATTTGGGCAATTTAGTCCCACTGATCACCAAACAAATTATTGGGGCAGGGTAATTTTATCTTGATCCAGAGGCAGAAACTAGGAATACCTGAGCTTGAGTTAAGGAGGGACTTCTTGAAAGGAAGAAGTACCCTCTGGGATGCTCAGCTAGGAGGTGGTGGGGTAGGGTGGGGAGGCCTCTAGGGTCCATGGGTGAGGCTGCCAGGTGGAGGCATCAGGCGCTGAGATGGTACTGGCTGCACTCTGAGATGATGCCCCAATGGCCCAGCCCTAGTTACAGCTCTGCTGGACCTGGGGAAGCCACCTCCTGTTTTCATGTGGATCTGGGAGGCAGAACTCTCTCCTCTAGTCTCTTCCCAGATCATCTTCCCCACTGGCACCTACACCAGTACCATGGTGGCTTTTCTGGGAAAAGGAGACATGACTAATTTCTGAGCAAAGAACCCTTGTTCTCATCGCAAACCCAATTACACAGCTGTGTTGGCATCTTCAAGCAATCGAGGCTTTTGTGGAGCACTTACCATAGACAGGGACTTTCCTTAAATAACCTTATTTGAATCTCACAATGATCTTAAAAGATAGGTTCATTCATCATCCCCATGTACCTGATCACCTACTGAATTCAGTTCTGTGCCCCTGTGGCAGGAGAAACTCTGAGGTCTTGGGATCATAGGACCCCAGACCCGGAGCCAACAGGAATCGTAGAAGCTCTTTGGGCCAGCCCCTTCATCTGACAAAGGAGGAAACTGAGATCTATATAGAGGTTAGGTGGCTAGCCTAAGGACATTCAGGGAAGTTAGTGAGAAAAGGCACATTTGAACATAAGACCTGGGACTCCAGAGTCAAGGAACCAAACAGACCCTTATGCAAGCCCACTGGGAAATAAGCTTGAATTTACTATAATGAAGCCATTTACTTTAGGAGCTCTAGTTCTGTATGTGTCACAAAAATAAATCAAGTAATATTTCATTGATTCTCTCTCTTTGTCTAGAAATGATATTACAAGTAATGATATTGTAGGAGGTTTTTACATTTGTTAAATTCATCCCTTATAGCACAATAGTAGCCTATCACCATCCAATACCACAACATGTTCAGTCATTCCCCAATGGATGGGCATCCTCTCAATTTCCAATTCTTGGCCACCACAAAAAGAACTGCTATAAATATTGTTGTACATATGGATCCTTTTCCTTTTTCATTGATCTCTTTGGGGTACAGACCTAGTAGTGGTATTTTTTAAAGCAAACATATTAAACATATCTCCATGTTAGTCATCTTGTGAAAGAAAAATTGGAATAATAGGGAAAAATCATGAGAAAGACAAAAAAAGAGAGCAAATAGTATACTTCTGCATTCAGATCTGTATTCAGACTCCATAATTCTTTCTCTGGACGTGATTAGCATTTTTCATCGCGAGTCTTTTGGAGTTATCTTAGATTCTTGTTTTGCTGAGAAGAGCTAAGTCTATCAAAGCTGGTCATCGCACAATATGGCTGTTACTGTGTACAATGTTCTCCTGGTTCTGCTCATTTCAGGCAGCATCAGTTCATGTAAGTCTTTCCAGGTTTTTCTGAAATCCACCTGCTCATCATTTCTTACAACTCAGTATATTCCATGATATTCACATATGACAATTTGTTCAACCATTCCCCAGTTGATGGCATCCCAACAATTTTCAATTCTTTGCCACCACAAAAAGAGCTGCTATATTTTTGTGCATGTAGGTCCTTTTCCCTTTTTTATGATCTCTCTGAGATATAGACCTAGTAGTGGTATTCCTGGATCAAAGGGTATGCACAGCTTTATAGCACTTTGGTCATAGTTCCAAATTACTCTCCAGAATGATTGGATCAGTTCACAATTCCACCAATAATGCATTAGAGTTTCTGCATTCTCACATCCCCTCCAGCATCTGTCATTTTCCCTTTTTGTCATGTTAGCCAATCCATGTGATGTATGAGGTGGTACCTTAGAGTGTTTTAATGTATATTTCTCTAAGTGTTAGTGTTTTAAAACATTTTTTTCATGGCTATAGATAGCTTTGATTTCTTCTTCTAAAAACTCCCTATTCATGTCCTTTGATTATTTATTAGTTAGGGGATTCCCATAAAACTTTAAGACCTATGACACTCTCCCATCACAAAGGCCCTGCAAATGCCTCTTTTTTCCAGATGAGGAAACTGAGGCCCAGAGGAAGAAAATTACTGCAATAAGGTCATGCAGAAGAGAATCACTCTGGACTCTAATGCTCTAGATGTGCCAGGAGCCCTTCCAACATCTACCCAGTGAGGCCAGGAGTACATACTTTATCATCCCTGTTTTACAGATGAGGAAACAGGGGCCCTCACCCCTGTTTTCTACCCCCACTTCTGCTACTAACTCATGTGTGGCCTTTGCTCAAAAGATTTGGGTCTTTGGGTCTCATTTTCTCCAACTTGACTTTATGAGGGCACCCAGGGCAGAAACCAGACTTCCCTCCACAGACCCTCTCCCAATATAATTATTGAAAAAAATAAAGAGAATGATTTCTCAACTAATGTCTCCTTCCTCCCTTTCTTTGTCCTGGTAGTGCCTTACACCTAGAATACCATCTGTCAGAATCCTTGACTTCCTTCCAGGATTAGCTCAGGTACCAACTATAAAGCCAGTTGTGATTTCCCCACAGTATATGCTAGTACTTCCCTTCTCACTCCCAAAACCTGGCATCCATTTTGGAGATATCTATGTATGTGTTGTCTCTTCCCCCAAAGTCACTTCCAGTTTCCCTGACTGGAACAGAAAATGTCAAAGCAGTTCCTAGGGGCCTCTACACCCTGGGCATATCCTTTCACTGGCCCTGCAGACACATAGGGGAATGCCAGTCATCCTCCATCATCCTCCATTGGGAGGTCAAATATATGTCTTCATGAAAGGTAATTCGAACCTATCCCAAGATGTTCCCTAGTATCAGAAATGAGTCAGGAGAAGAAATCAGGCTAGTGATTATTTCAGGAAGTGAGATTGATTGAAATTGCTGGGTAATCAGCCCCAGACAGCCAGAGTCAGATGGGCCAGAGCCCGCTTGGGCATAGCAATTTACCAATGATTGATACATGTGATTGAGTTATAGAACCCAGAAAGAACCTTAGATACTGACTTGTCCAGCACCTTATTTTATAGATATATTCTATGCCATATTTAGTATGATGGTATACTATATGTGATATAGTATTATCTTAACATCTAGTATGTGTTTCTAGATAAAGACAGAGTGGTTAAGTTGGGCACCTAGGTGTACCAAGCTGTGGTTAGAGCTCTGGATTTGACAGTGGGAAGATGAACTCAGATCCTGCTGGGCAGTTAACCTTCCTAGCCTCGGTTTCTACATCTGTAAAATAAAGATCATAATGGCCCGTACCTCACAAAGTGGGGTCAATCTCCAAGGAACACAAGTTATTTTTCCATGATTGTCTAAGGTCACCCAGGTAATAGGTGGCAAGGCAAAGTTCAATCCCACAGTCCTCTGCATGCAATAGTACCACCTCCTTCCCCAATAAGCCTTCCAGGTGTATTCTGTTTCCGTCATGAACTCTGGTAGCCCCTCTTCTCTTTTTAGGTAAGATGATATTGTCTCTTCTAAGGTAAGAATCCCTTCTTTTTTTTTTTTTTTTTTAAGAATATCAGGAGAGACAGAGGTAAAGGAAGGAGCTGTCTCCCCAATCACCTGGGTTTGGCATTTAAGGTCTTTCACAACCAGGGGTAGCTAAGTAGAGCCATTATGCACAGAGCGCTGGAGCTGGGGTCAGGAGGACCTGAGTTCAAATCTTGCCTCAGACACTAGCTGTGTGACTCTGGGGAAGTCACTTAACCCTGTTTGCTCGGTGCCTCTAAAAAGGGCCCCTTCTTCTGTCTCTAGTCTGTCACCGTAGGCTGTGCGCCCCAACAGGGTTTCCTAGCATTGGAAGGCTGGAGGCTGCCTGACCTTCCTGGGAGCATTCTGTGCTGGACAGGAGCAGGCTGTAGTCATCCAGCATCAAAGCATGAGCAGTGGCCCGTGGGAGTCGTCAAGGGAGACAAGGCAAACCGCAAGCTCCAGCTCTGCCAGCCCCAGTTCCCCATCTCATGGAATAAGCTCCTGCCATAGGGAAGCTTTCAGAAACCTCTGGGGCTCAAAGGAAGGGGGATGGAATGGAATGAGGATTGAGGGAGGCCCCTACAAAGGTTTGTTGTTACCTTTGTTCATATGTTTCAGTCACATCCAACGCTCTGTGACCCCATTTGGGGTTTTCTTGGCAGAGATACCAGAGTAGTTTGCCATTTCCTTCTCCAGATTATTTCATAGATGAGGCAACTGAGGCAAACAGGGTTAAGTGACTTCCCCAGAGTCACACAGCTAGTGTCTGAGGCAAGATTTGAACTCAGGTCCTCCTGACCCCAGCTCCAGCGCTCTGTGCATAATGGCTCCACTTAGCTACCCCTGGTTGTGAAAGACCTTAAATGCCAAACCCAGGAGGTGATGGACAAGGCAGAGGTGACATTGTCAGCCCCCTGGACTTTAGGAGAATCACCTCAGAAGCTATGTTGAGGATGAACGGAAGAGGGAAGAGCCTGGAGGCAGGGGGACCAGTCAGGAGGCTATTAACCATAGTGCAGGTGACAAGATGGCAGCCATGGGAGTGGAGAGAAGATAATGATAAGAAGACAAGGAGACAAGACCTGATATTCTAGGTCCTAAATACCTCTGACATTCTATGGCCTCAGACTAGAAACCCAGCATCCCATAATGGCAGCTTTGTTAATGGTTTCCCAGGAGACCCAAGATGAACGGCCATTCTGGTGTCATGACCATCTTCTTCCAAGTGGAGCACTGTCTCCACCAAAACTCCAGAGACCAACACTTCCTCCTGATTTCTGCTTAACCCCCTACTTAGCACTCCTTGTTACCCCCATGTGAACCCTGACAAAGATCCTCTCTCCTTCCATGGGTACCCCAAGCTCCCATTTCCAAGAGTGTCAACAGGTCAGAGAAATTCCTCATGGAAATTGACATTCCTTTCATTTCCAGAAATATGTGGGATGAGCTTAATTCCAGTTTGTCAGGCTGCTCCACCCTATTCCCAAATCCAAGCAAAAGTCTCCCCTCCCCAGTCATTCCTGGGCACCTCCTAAGGATGGAGGACTGGCTCAGGTAGCTAAAAATTCTTAGGCCATGTATGTCTTCTGAATACTTGGTGCATTTTTCTCTCCCTTATCAATTCTATAGGGTGGAGGGATGGAAATAGTGATGTTAGATATGGTAAGTTCCTGGTAATCTTACAAATAATGTTTCCAGGATTCCAAAGCTTTGCTCACAGGTGTTAGCCTGGGGGCTTTCTCTATCTCTCTAATAATTCCCTTGACCAGCCTCCATCTACTATCAAAATAATCCTCTGACCCCATTCATCCCCAGCTCAAAAAGCTTCACTTGCTCCCTAGTGCCCTGAGGATATACAATAAAAATGGGATTTTCTTAAAGTTCCTTATAATCTGACTCCAATCAGTTTGAAAGGACTTCTACTTTCTTTTATTAACTCTTTGTTAAATTAGCCAAACTGAATCATTTGTTGTTTCTCAGACTCAGCTTTCTTGCTGTCTTCTCTTGGCATTTTTTTATCCATTTACCGAATGTCTCCAAGTTTGGAAGGAGTTGGCAGTATGATGTGGCCCCCAGGAAAGCTAATGGAAACTTAGGCTCCATTAGGAAGGGTAGGGATTCAGAAAGGAGAAAATGATTGATTGGCCCTGGGTACTCTACCCAGGACAGACCTTATATGAAGTATGGTGTTCCATCCTAGGGAAAATGTCCTTAAGAAGGGCACTGATCAATTTGGAACTCCAAATTTTTAAAAATGAATGTTAAACACTAGAAATATGCAATGAAATAAATAAAATATATTTAAATCTGTTCATTAATTTTTTCAAATTTAAAAATATTTTTAAACTTGTTGAAAAAATCAAGTTTCTAAAAAAAATTTTGGAAAATACTTTTTGGAAGTTTTTTGAAAAATAAATTTTCCGAAAAAATTTTTAAAATTTTATCAATACTGAAGGAAAACTCTGAAATTAGGGGAAAAGTTGGCAAAAGATTAAGGAAGGAAATGAAGTAAGGGGAAGAAAGAGAGCCTGTGGGAACAGGCTTGCCTTAAAATATATTAAGCAAAACTCAAAAGTACTATCTTAAAATGAAAAGAACAAAACCTATCTTTTTTAAACATTCATTTTAAAATTTCAGGTTCCAAATTCTCTCCTTCCCTCCAGCCCCTCCCCTACTGAAACAAGTAATATGATAGTCCTTAGACATGGGAAGTAACAAAAGCTCTTTTAAAAAGGAGAATATTCAGAGGAAAATGGCCAGGATGATGAGGGGTCCTGAGTCTGTCAGATGAAGAGTGACTGAAAGAACTGGGTATGTGTAGCCCAGAGATAGAAGGCTCATCATCTAACAGGAGGTACTATATTGATAGAGATGGGATGGGATGGGATCACTTGAACAAGTAGAGGTGCCAGCCAAGGTGAGGAGGGAGGCCATCTCATCAGACTACACTGGAGTGAAGGAGGAGGCATCTGAGTGATGGGAGATGAAGAAGAGGAAAAGAGAGAATTCACAGAGAATAGTCTCAATTTTTTTCTGTAAAATATGAGACAAGGTTCTCAACTGGCAGGGCAAGGCAAGGTGAAGACGGAAGGCTTGAGGAGGAATGAGAAGGTTTGGAATTGCCTCTGTGGAGAGTGGGAGAGATGATAAGGGAGGTGTATAGTAGGATTGCCCAGCAGCATTGAGAGCCTAACTAAAATTGTCCAGTCAGAATGGTTGTGGGATCTTACTCCATTTCTGTTCAGCAGCATATGTGTAGGAGAGAAGGTGATGGATGGTGGGAATGACCCCAATGCTGAGCTTTGGCTGGGTGTTATCAAAGGGAAGACAATGGAGAACTGAATTGGTTCATCAATGAGTCCAGATGAAGAGAAGAGGAGAGAATGGCTAGTGCAGGAGAGATGACCTGAAAGAGAATTGAGGGGTCCAGGGATTGGAGGTCATGGTGTTGATGGAGAGTAGGGTTATGTAAGGGAAGGCAGAGGGAGAGGTGAAAAGCCAAGAGATTATGGTCAGATAAGGGGATTTCAGAATTCTTAAATGGTGGTGAGTAATAGCAAAATCATTTTTGTATGTAGCTATGGTGGGGTGGAGGTGTAGCTCATGGGAGGTACCTCCTCCTCCTGCTCTTCATCAACAGTCACATCCTGAGTGTCACTCCCCCCAATCCAATCCTGTCCAGCTCTTCTTTATGAGTGGCCTTCCCTGAGGGCAAGGACTCTCTTGCTTATGTCATCCCTAGCACTTAGGATGGTGCCTGGACAACAAAGAAGGGGCCTAATAAATGCTCTATTGCAGTATTTCTCCATCCATCTATCCTTCCCTCTCTCTTTCCATCTCTCTGTATCCATCTATCCAATCCAACTATCTGTCTATACATCCATCCATCCATCCATCCATGTTTCCATCATCTATCTGTCTACTTTACCTGTCTACCTGTGTCTATCTATCTGTCTATCTATCTAACTTAGCTGTCTACCTATCTGTGTTTATCTATCTATCATTCATCTCCATCTGTCTATCTGTCTATCTTCATGGTACCATTGTGCTGTTGAAACGAATTGAATTGAGAGGTAGTGTGATATCATAAGAAGAAACTCCGGATTGGGAGGCCAGGGAACCCCAACTTGCATACTGGTCTTGCTATCTGGCATTTGTGTGAGCCGAGGCAAATCACTTTAACTCTCTGGACCTCCTTTTCCTCACCTGTACAATAAGAGAATTAGACCAGATGGCCCATAAGTTCCCTCCCATGCTCCTTCTTTGAGGTCCGGAAAGATTAGACAGAATTCTGTGCTAGGGACCAGGAAGCCCTAGGTTCGGATCCTACCTCTGATACATTAGCAGTTGTGTGACCCAGGCCAAGACTTCAGTTTCCTATTTTTAAGATGGGAAACAAATAAGACCCATGGGACCTTCTTCACATAGTATTGTTATGAAATCTAGTCTATAGCAGTGCTCTGAATGTTTGTTATTATAAAACCCCAGACTTTGCACCTTGGCCTAAATTCCTTGGCAACACTGGGTGAAAAGGTATTATTTCTTACCTATGCATATCACTCTGTGTAATTGTTCCATTATTTCTAGATTTTAAAAATTGATTTATTTTCTGGGCTATAATTAGAATCACAAAGGACTGACTAGGACATCAAATTCCTTCCAACTTGAGTAATACTTTGTGCTTTGGGCACAGTGGCCCTAGCTGAGAAAGGTGGGGATGGGAGTGGTTCAGGCCTAGATGGTGACCAGACTCCATTCCCCTGAGGGTCTATGTGATGTGATGGAAACTATGTTGGACTTAGAGAAGCCTGGAGGGCCTGAGCAGAACTGGGAGGTGCTCCGAAATACCCTACATGTTCCTGGGGCTAATCAAGACTTTACCAGAAAAACTAGCTTGAGGTCTGATGCTCCCTCCAAATCCCTCACATTTCTATCTTCCTTTGCGGTTTAGTCATTTTCAACCCTATCTGACGCTCCATGACTCCCTTTGAGGGGGGTAGAAGGGGTTGGCAAAGGAGAAGTTTGCCATTTCCTGCTCCAGCTAATTTTCCAGATGGGGAAACTGAGGCAAACAGGGTTAAGTGACTTGCCCAGGGTCACACAGCTGGATCGGAACTCAGGTCTTCCCAACTCTATGTACTATGGTGCCACCTAACTGCCCTCTTACTATTAGGTGAGCAATCTGTGAGTTCTGGGGTTGAATGCCAGTTGCAATTTAAGAGATATTTACTCTTCCTGAACCACAACCAAGAAAGCCTTTCTGTTCCTCTCACATAAGTCAAGTCAATGAGCATTTATTTAGGACTTACTGTGTGCTAGGTATTGGAGACTCAAAGAAAACAATGACAGTCCTTGCCCTCAAGGGGCTCACAACCTAAGGGTGGTTGGGGGGAATGTTATCCCAACAACTTCATGCCAACAAACTATAGATGGGATAAATTGGGGGTAGTCTCAGAGGGAAGTTGCTAGGATTAAGAAAGACTGGGAAAGAGTTCTTTTTTTTTGAGGCAATTGCATTAAAGGGCACACAACTAGTAAGTGTGAAGCCTGAGGCTGGATTTGAACTCAGGTCTTCCTGATTCCAGGAAAGGTTTCTTGCAGAAGGTGGGAATTAGTTGGGAGTTGAAGGAAGCCCTAGGAAGTCAGGAGGTAGAGATGAGGAGGGAGAGCATTCTGGGCAGGGGAGACTGCCAGAGAAAATGCAGGGAGTGGAGAGATGGAGTGTGTTCAAGAAACAGACAGGAAGCCAGTATCCCTGGATCCAAGACTATGGGCGTGTGTGTTTGTGTGTGTGTGTGTGTGTGTGTGTGTGTGTGTGTGTGTGTGTGTGTGTTTTTGGGGGGAGTAAGAAAATTGGCAAAGTGGCCCTTTGTTAAGGGCTTGTAAAGTACTTTTGATAATGGGGAGTTACTGGAGATGATAGAAGAGGGCCGTGCAGTGTTCAGACCTATGCTTTAGGAGGATCATTTTGGAGACATGAGGAAGGGAGACCAACACTATCAATTCATGTCCTGACTTTGTGCCTTTGTGTTGCTCATGGGAATGTACTTCCTCCTCCCTCCCTTCTGCCTCACAGAATCCTGCTCTTCCTCCCACAGCAGAGGTTTTAATGCTTCTGGGGTCAAGGAACCCCTTCTTCAGTCTGGCAAAGATGACGGGTCTCTACTCAGAATAGTAGGCATGTCGATTGACTCATTCACTTGGGTTCAAATCCCATCTCTTGCCACTCATCATCAGCTCCATGAACATGGCAGGGAACAAGGTATAGTGGAAAGGGCACATGGTCTCTGAATCAGGTGAAGTTAGTTCAAATTCTGACTCTGAGGTCACTTGGGCCTCAGTTTCCTCTTCTGTAAAATGACGGGGCTGAATCAGATGACTTTTCCAGCTCCAGATGTCTGAACCTATGTATCTCACTGAGCCTCTTCTGTGAAATGGGGATGTTAAACTAGTCGTATCTATTGTGTCTTGGAGGCAGGGTTTGAACTCAGGTTTTCCTGGCTCCTACACACTTTTCTCTGTACCACCCGGCCCAGCTCCCTACACCATCAGGGGTCTTAAATAAACGTCTGTGGAGCTGAATTGAGCGAGGCATCTCTGAAGAATGGTCTGAGTCTAGAAGTGGGAAATGATGCCCGGTCACAAGCCAAGGCCTCCCAATGTCCCATCACCACTACTATGAGTCTGGGCCGGACTCCTCCCCAGAGAAGCACTCAGGGGGCTTAGCCTAGTAGGGCTTGGGAGAGGCTGAGCAAACATCCCAGCTCCTGAAGTCTATTTGTATACCCAACGGTCAACCCAAACTCAGTCATTTCTGGGGCAATCCCATCTATTTCCCATTGTCTGAAGCTGCTGGGGAGAGAGGACCTTTTGTATTCCTTTAACCAGAAAACAAACAGACTCAAGAGGCTAAATCGATCCTTGGGCTGGAGGCCAGGGAGGGCCCTGTGGGTACTGCGGTTCAGTCCGGTGACTTCTCTGTGGTTGTTTTTGAGAGAACTCCTCTACCTAGCTCTTTCCTGTATTTATTTCATCCCTGCCTCATCCCAGACCTGTCCCACTACAGGCAACATTGTCCCCATTTTAGAGAGGAAGAGGAAGAAACTGCAACTCAAAGAGACAAATTCTTAACCAGGTTAAGGCAATGGGGACTCTGCTTTAGGGCCCCCCAATTCTGAAGGTAGTGATAGCATCTGCAGCCCCTTAACAGCAGGGAAACAATTAAAAATCCATCCATCCATTCTGATCAATCAGTAAGCTCAAATTCAAATAGAACTGAATGCCTGCTGCCATATATTGACTTAGGAAACCACAAATTAACATTATCTATGTTGTATTATCTATATTTTTTATTGTGTTAAGCATTTCCCAATTGCATTTTGATCCGGTTCAGCCCCACTTGGGAGGTGGTGAGTTTGATACTTCTGATCTGGTCCATTGCAATAACCTCCTAACTAGTCTTCTGCTCCAAGTCTCTTCTCCTCTCCATCTTCTCTTTCACAGTCATCAAATAAACCAGTCATTATGGAGTAAGCCCTTACTATATACCAGGCAGGTAGATGGCACTATGGATAAGTATAGAGCCTGGAGTCAGGAAGATTTATTTTCCTGTCTACAAATCTGGCCGCCGACACTTACTAGCTGTGTGCCCTTGGGCAAGTCACTTCACCCTGTTTGCTTCAGTTTCTTCATCTGTAAAATGAACTGGAACAGGAAATGCGAGATGTAGTGTGTGACCATCCCCATGTGAAGCTGAAGTGCAGGGAAGGGATTTAAGGAGAGAAAAGAAGGAGGAAATAAAAGAAGGGAGTCTGAGGAAACATCTGCTGTGATATTGGAGGCCCTTCTTACTAAGGGCAGGAGCTGCGCAGGAGAGGGAGATGGGGATCCAAAGGCTGATCTTGAGAAAGGAGGGATTCTGACCATGGGGGATGGTACACTACAGCTACCCTGATTCTGACTGAATGGAAAATTTAACTGAGGGGATTTGAAGTGAGGAAAGATCATTGAGTGAAGGAGGCCAAGGGAGAGTCTGGAATAGACAATGACTCATGCTTGGTTCTCAGTATGCCAATATTCCCCATCCTGGACAAGAGAAGCCAGTAAGGGAGAGAGAGTGTAACAGAAACCATGGCCAGTGCTGGAGAGGATGGCACAGGATGCTGAGAAGAGTGCCAGGTCTCAATAAAGGTTAAAGGATGAAAATAATATGAAAGAAAGAATTCAGTCATGAAAGGGAGTTTGTTAACTATGGAACAGGAAATCTAGAGAGCACAAGGAAGGGTATGTAAGGTTGGATTGGGACATAGGTGGGATCAAGTTGAGGGGGGGAATGGGGTAAGAGAACATGGGACAGGACAGGAGACAATCTTTTTATAATGAAGTACCCTCCTGAAATCATCAGCACCACCCTCACTGTCCTCCCAAGGACTCTGCCACCATATAAGTAGGGGACTTCTTTGACATCCCATGTTCCCAACTTTCCTCTGTACTCCAGAACCCGTTACCCACTGTGTGCTTGGGGTCCTCACCATCCATCAGGACGGCACCACCTCCTTCCCTCCCTCTTGAAGTCTCATACCTCCCAGACTGGCTCTCTACCTTCCCCACTACCACCCCCACTGTCCAGTCCATCAGTGCCCTTTTGTAAACATTTGGCTCCTTGCCCAGGACTCCATAGTCAACTACCTCCTGGTTCTCTTTATTTCTAGCCCAGACTCCCCCAGTCCCTTTGGTTCCTGCCAGTCCTCTCCTGGAGATAACCCAGCTGCCCATTTTGAGGGCAATGAGATTCTCCATGCAACCCATTTTTCAAGGCTGATGACTCTGAGGAACTATTTGGGAGTGGGAGTGTCTTTCTTTACAGCCCCAGTGATTAGCGAAGTGCCTAGAGTTAATAAATGCTTATCAGAGTGATTTTCTGAATCCTCACTCTATCATCTGATGTATTAGCTATACCTCCAAACTTTGTCATCTTCAATGAGCACAAGTCTCTGTATTGGACTGGGAGTCTGGAAAACCTGAGTTCAAATCCTGACACAGACATTCCCTAATTGCAGGGCCCTGGTCAGTCAATCAGTTAGTCAACGAGTATTTATTAAGAACTTACTATGTGCCAGGAAATTCTAGCTGAAAGACAGTTCCTTCCTTTAAGGAGATTATATTCTAAAGAGAGAAAACAATACATAAAAAGAAGGTGGACACAGAAGTACCCAGTATAGGGTTGTGGTAAGAGAAGGTCTCCAGTGTAGTCTGGAGAGTTTTGAAGTAGGGGTTGACCTGAGTGGCCTCCTTAAATGAAAATTCTGGGAGGTGGCCAAGTAGATAGAGCACTGAACCGGCAGTCAGGAAGACTCTTCTTTGTGGGTTCAAATCTTGCTTCAGGTACTCTGTGACCCTGGGTAAGTCACTTAACTCTGTGACCTCAGTTTCCTCATGTGTCAAATGAGCTAGAGAAGGAAATGGCAAGCCACCAGTGTCTCTGCCAAGAAAACCCCAAATGGGGTCATGAAGATAGGACTGGCAAAAAAAGACCCAGTAACAATTCCATCAGAAGGCAAGGACAGAGGGTAATTCCTAAGTGTCAGTAGTAGGGCTGAAGGGAGTAGAGGCATTCCTCTCCTCAGTCTGTTTCCTCACCTGTAAATAGGGAGAATATTAGCCCTTAACTCAGTGTTATTATTAAGATCAAATGATATTATATATATATATATATATATATATATAGAGAGAGAGAGAGAGAGAGAGAGAGAGAGAGAGAGAGAGAGACCGAGAGAAAGAGACAGAGAGAGACAGAAAGAGACAGAGAGAAAGAGAGAGAAAGACAGAGAGAGAGAAACCTTTTGCAGATCTATTTGCTCCCCTTCCCATTCCTGTGACTCCTTGCCGGCCTTGTGAGATACAGTGTCCCTGAAGTTGTAGGGCAGTTTGTGGATTTAAGCTAACTTTGGGGATACCATATATTTCCCAGGTGACTGGGCCGAGTCAAAGCTCCAGGAAACCGCACACCAAGGCCTGGATTCATTGTCTTCCGTTATCTCCTATTTCCACACCCTGCTCAATCACCTTGGTTTCTCTCCTTCTCAGTCCAAAGGCCTTTCATCTAGGAAGAAAAAACAGAAGCATGTAATTGTCTATTCTCCTCAGCCGGTCCACTCCCCAAACAGTAGTTTCAGCCCTTATTGGTTATCTCAGGAGGCAGCAGATTTGGATTCAAATCCTGCCTCTGACCCTTTGTGGGAGCTTGGACAGACACTTGGGAGGAGACACCTTGGCCTTTAGACTGAAGATCCAGTGATTCTCTCTTACCCCTTCTCTTCCTGTCTTTAGCATTTCCTGCTCAACCCTCTCCCCAACTCATTCTAGATGTTAATATTCTCAAAACTATTCTTTTCCCTTTCAATTTAATTTTTTGCAATGAGAAAAAAAAATCTATTTTTCCCTCCCAATTTTAAAAAAGGGGAAACTAATCATTAACATGATAAGAACAGCCAGCATTTATGTAGCTCTTCCTATATGCCGGATGCTGGACCAAGCTCTTTACAAATATCATCTCATTTGATTCTCACAATAACCCTGGGAGGTAGATGCTAGTATGATCCTCATTTTACAGATGAGGAAACTGAGTCAGGCAGAAGGTAAATGACTTGTTCAGGATCAGATAGCTAGTAAACGTCTGAGGAAGGATTTGAACTCAGGTTTTGCCAACTCCAGGTCCAAGCGATCCTGGCATCTAGGAGAGAACTAGATCACTTGGGGGCCCCTTCAAACTTTACAAAAACAAACACCTACCTAGTTACAATGAGGTGTCTTGTTCAGTAATCTCAGTCACTGGCAGGTTCCTCTCTACCCTGTTGCCTAATTCTGACTTAGACTCAACTTGAATCTCTTTCCTGCAATTTAAGCCTTCCTGGGACTTAGGCATAGCTTTGGCCATGTTTGCCTTAGAAAGCAACCTTCTCCATCTGCAAACACCCTCCCTTTCTCCCTCCCTCACCTGCCTCTCTGCAGTCCCTCCTTCTCCCTAGAACAAATTTCTGCCCCTTGCTTGGCAAAGTCAACCATTGTATCATGGGTCATATTTTCCTCGATCAGGGGTCCCTGATTATGGGCAGCGGATAAATCACTGAAACGGTCAACAGGGGGTCACAAAGTCGAGATGAAACAATGATTCTCCTCTATAATAATTTTAAACAGGGAAATTATGCTCCAAGTCCCAGAAAGCAAGAATAAAGGTACTGCATACTCTGATTATACAAGGGGTCAAGTGTACCATAAAGTGTGCACAGAAAAAAACCGCCCCATTGTGTTACAAATTTGACCCAAAACTAAAAGTCTTCATTGTGGCCAAGCCTTCATTAAACAGTCAATTAACAGTAACTGTGCTTTCATTTTGAAAGGCTTTCTTAGAAATCATTTCAATGGCTCTTAAGGAAGTGACCCAAGGAAGATGGTTTCTTCCTTAGACATTTTCCCTGTCATGAGCACAGGAACTCCATATCCACTCCATGGCCTTTGAGCTGTGTGCATGAATTTGTAGTTGCTTAGTAAATGTTAGTTATTGACGACGATCAAGTCAAGTCAAGGAGCGTTTATCAGGCACCTACTATGTGCCAGGTGCTAAACTCTGGGTATACAAAGAAAGCCCCCCCCCCAAAAATAAACCCTTGCCTTCAAGGAACTTACAATCTAATAGGACAAGACAACATACAACCAACTAGATTTAGACTGGATGACTTGGCAGAAATCTCAGAAGGAAGATATTAAGGTTAAGGAGGACCAAGAAAGGCTTTTTGAGCATTGGACTTGGAGTCATTAAGACCCTCAGAACATTATCTCTGATTATGGAAATGCTTTGTATGACTACACATGTATAACTTATATTGAATTGTTTGCATTTTCAATGAGAGGCAGGTGGGGTAGGGAGGGATGAATAAGAGAATTTGGAACTCAAAGTTTTAAAAACAAATGTTAAAAGTTGTTTTTACATATAATGGAAAAAATAAAATACTAAATAATTAAAAAAGAAAAAAAAGAGAAAGGCTTTTTGCAGAAGGTGGGACTTCAGCTGAGATCCAAGAGAACCAGAGAGGTGGAGGTTAGGAGGGTGAGGGGTTCTAAGCCCTTGGAGGGTAGCAACTGTTTTTTGCCTTTTTGTGATCCCTGACATTTAACACAATATCTGATAGAGTCTAGACTTCAAAAGTCAAACAACAAAGCCTGGCCCATAGAGGATGTTAAAATAAATGTTGATTGATTGATTGAAAAGGATTTTCCAAAGGAAGAGAAAAGCAGACTTCCCAGAATCACTCATAGTGTCATAATTAGAAGGGATCTCAGAGGCTATGGACCTATAACCTTCTCAAGAACCCACTCTGTGTTGGATCCAACACAGGGTCATCCATCCTTCCCTCAAAGTCTTCCTGAGCCTGAGCCCCCACTTTGCGTACAGGGCTAGTTGTCAGGGAGGTTTTCCTAACATCCGGCCTGAATGGGCCCCTCTGCTCCCTGACACCCAGTACTCCTAGATCTGCCCTCCCAACACAAAAAGAAATCCAATTCCGGCCCATGACAGTCCATCAGACAGCTCTCATGACCTCCAGTCTTCTCTTCTCCATGACAAACATTCCAGCTTCTATCCATCTTAGTCTGACATGGCTAACCTCCTATAGATACCCTCAAGCTCATCCATGTCCTTCCTAACTGAATTCAATACTCTAGATTCAGCCTGAGTACAGAAGGCCTGTTTCCCACCCTCCTCCACTATTTCTGAACACTGCACCTCTTAGAACACATTAAGATCACATTCAGATTTTACAGCTACTCTGTTATGCTTTTTCTTCCCCATGCTTGCGGGTCACTGACACCCCCAACTCCTTTTCTATTGAGAAGCTGTACAACTCCACCTTCCCCATCTTGCCTTGCCTACTAAAAAAAAATTGGACTTCTTGGCTTTCCTCACTTGCATTATCCCTGTCATTTTGTCTGTTTCTGTCAACAACTGCTGTTCTCCACGTGCTACATCTTGGTGTCTGGAGACCTGTGGGTACAGGGATGCTGTTAGCTAAACTCTCAGTCTCCCCAGATAGCAGAGCATGGTTCTGCAAACAGTCACCAGTGACTCCTTTCCATACTTGCCTTGAAGGAGCCCCCAAGTCTGTCCAGTTCTCTCCCCTCTGTCCCTTTCCTTCCATCCCCATAGCAGCCTTCCTCCTCCCCCAAGCTCTCCTGGGTTCCCAGACTGTGGCAGTAACCTCCCACCCTCCTCTAGGCTACCTGGCAAAGATCCCTGGAAAATCTTCCTTAAAACTCAGCCTCCCTCCTTCGTCACCCGCACCACAGGCTCAGAGGCTTGCTGCAGGAGCCTGGGGGTTTGGGGAGTGTCTGGGGAGTACGGCTTCTTGTGTCCAGTCACTTGTTCATTTGTCAGGTATTTACTTTGCCCCTACTGTGTGCATCAGTCTGTGTGGGACTCAGGAGGAGATAGTAGGGAGACTCTGCCCTCAAGGTCCTCCCAGCCTCAAGCCCCTTTGAGGCAGATGGTGGAGTCAGGAAGACCTGAGTTCAAATCTTATCTTAGGCTCTAAGTAGTTGTGGGAGTTACGTAACCTCTCCTTGCCTCAGTGTCCTGTAAAATAGGCATAATAACAGCACTGACCGTCAGGGCTGTTGTGGGGATCACATGAGATAATTGTTCAATGCTTAGCACTGTGCCTGGCACACCGTAGGAGCTTAATACATGCTCATCCCACTCCACCAAGCAGAGGAGAAAAGTCATGGGGAAACATAGGAACCATTACAGAAACTTGAATTGGGTAAATGCTATGAGAAACCACCCCCCCCACACACACATACACACATACTCACACACACACACTCATACACACACACACACCCACACACTCATACACACACACACACACACACACTCATACACTCACACACATACACATACTCATACACACACATCACACACTCACACACACACACATGCACACACACAACCTATGCTGCCCTACTCTGTGTGTGTTCACACATCTTGACTATGTGTGCTTGTGTCTTAAGGAATTCTGTGCCCTGGGAAGGGTGCCTGGGAGTGATGGGAGGTGGGAAGGTAGGGGGCACATCTGGGTGATTGCAGCATACAGTTGTGTTTATGTGCAGCTCTGGGAGCTGTGTAGACACAGGTATAAATCAAAGGGGTTGGGAGGGTGTATGTATGTGTGTGGAGGGAGGCAATCAGGTAGGTGAAATGATTGTCTTAAAGGGAAGGGGTGGGCCAGGCTGATTATAAAGGGGAGGGGAATTGTGTGTGAGGGGCAGAGCTCCAAGGCGATTGTGTAAAGAAGAGCTATTGTGTGTGTGTATCCAAGAGTGTCAATAGCCGAGAGATTACCAGTGGGAGTGGGGTCATGTATGCATGGGTAGGGCTGGGGGCTTATGTATTTGGGTCTAGGAGTGAAAGGGGAGGGGGAGGAATGTTGGTGTTTGGAGGTTTCTAGGGAATTGGGGTAGGGGTGTGTACCTGAGTACAATCATCCCAATAAACTTCAGAGGAAGCTCCTTCTCCTGGGTTGAGACCATCAGAGGGCTGGAAGTCCAGTGGGTGCTGCTTTCACACTGCGGACGGACTCAGGATCCAAATGGGAAGGGACCTTAGAGGCCATTGGGTCCAACATCATCATTTTACAGATGAGTAAATGAAGCAAGGAAAGGATAAATGATTTGCCCAAAGTTAAAGTTACACAGCTAAGTATCTAAAGGCAGGATTTGTCCACCCCCCCCCCTTCCCAAGCGCTCCCACATTCTGCCTGCCAGCCCCAGGGGCCCAGCTGCCAGGAAGCCGAGTGATCCTTCCCCTCCTCCCTCTGCCCACCCTCCCCCATCTCCCTTTGTGGCTCCTTTCTATCCATCCCAGACAGAAACTTGAGTCGGGGGAGGCCCCAGGGACCCACAACCGCGCTCTCCCTTTCCTCTTTTCCCTTTCCCTCTCTCCCTGTATCCTTTGGGGTCTCTGCCTTTGTTTCTATCTCTGCTTTTCTCCCGCTTTTCTGTCCACGTTTGTCCCTCTCTGGCCCCCTGCAGTGTGTCTGTCCATCCACCCAGCCATCTGGCCGGCCCTCTGGCTACTCTGTCTCAGTCTTTCCGGGTCTTTGTCCCTAAGTCTCTTTGTCTTTCCCTCTTTTCCTCTTTATTCTTTCTCTTCTCTCTGCTTTTGTCTCTGATATTTTCATTTTTGCCTCTGGCCTTATCTCTTTGTCTCTTGTCTCTCTTTCCTTAGTGTCTTGTCTGGCTGTCTCTCTGGGTGTCTCTCTGTCTCTCCGTGTGTCTCTCTGTCTCTCCATGTATCTGTCTCTCCCTCCTCCTAAGAGCAGCCCTTGTGTGGGGTTTTTTTTGGGGGGGCAAGAAGGCCAGGGGTGTTGTTACCCCTTCTGGAAAGGTCTGTAGTCTGTGTTATCAGTCTGGGACTCAATCACACACACACACACACACACACACACACACACACACACACCCTTTCTAAATCATTAACCACCTGCCAAAGCCTTCGGGGTAGGGGGTACCCAAGGGTGGCATAGAGATTCCCAGAGGCCCAGGTCCACTGTAGCACAACTGAGGGGTTGGGGGAGGGGGACCAGCAAGGGTGTGCAGAAATGCTCTTTCATGCCATGCTCTTGGCCCACCTGTGGGGCTAAGAAAGTGAGGAGTCAAATCTTGGGGCCAGTTGGGAATGGGGCAGGGGTGTAAGTTAAGGAGGAAGAGAGGGAGGAGCCCAGCTAGGAGGAGTCCAGCCCCGGATCCAGGCAGAGCTGGGTCAGATCTCCAGCAGGGTGGGGCAGAAATTGTCTCAGGTAGTTTTGTTCCCTGAGAGGACAGTATGTTACCCATTTCCCTCCCAGGAAGCTGACGCCTGTCTTGCCACTGGGCAAATGCACAGGCCCTGTGGAGGAATGGAGGTTTGGGGCAGGTCAGGTCATTTTCAGGCTAAACAGACCAGAATCCAGACATGAATTCCTCCCTCAGGATTCTGCAAGGAGCCAGAGGAGATGCTTGGTGGTCATCTCGAGCCCCTGATGATGGATTTCTGCTGGAGCTCTTCCAGGGCCAGAATGGGTCCAGGACCACTGCCCTTCTCCCTGGTTATGCCACCTCTGATATACAGTAGTGATTTCAAGTCATCCTAGCATAAGAAAGGACAAGTAACAAGTGGGGGTCTGTCTAGGATCTTTCTCCCAGTTTTTCTGCTGTCTTCCTAAACTGGCATCCCATCCTCCTCATCTAGTGACACATGATTGTTTCCTGTAATGCCTCTTTCCATAGAAGATAAACACCCAACCCTAGAATTTTACAGTGAAGGAAACAGACCCAGAAGGCTTCTATCACTCACCCACCCTGATTCAGCCCATAAAGAGGATCATAGATAGATACAGAACTGGAAAGAACCTCAGAGGTTACAGTCCAACCCCTTCATTTTTAGGTAAACTGAGACCCAAGAAGGGTGACTTGTCCAGGGTCAAATGAAACAAGTACCAGAGACAGGATTTGAACCCAGGTTCTCTGATTCTAATTCCAGATTCTTTTTACCAGTACAGGTTGGACTAGGTCCTGAGGTCCCTTCCTGCTCTGACTATTCTTGGATATACCCAAAAGAAGGCAGAAGGCCTGCTTTCTCCCCTGACCCCCCAGGGTGCCCAGTATCCCCGCTTTGGGACTGGACCTTTACCTTGACCTTGAGTCACTCTCTGGCAGACAGGGGTGGGGGTTGATGTCAGAGTAGCCGAAAGCTCCTCTCCAGGTGTCTGCCGGGAGGGATCAGCCAGTCCAAGGAAAAGCTTGCTCCAGGTCCTGGGCCCTCTGGTCCCTGGAAAGAGCACATGGACCTCAGTTTCCTAAGTGACCCAGGAGCCTAGAGTTTAATTCAGGGCTCAGATCTTGGTCTAACTTCCTAGTTAGACACTCGGACCCTGCAGCCCCCCTCCTCTTTTCTCAGGGGGCTGAGCTCTGAAAGTTGTTCTTTCTCCAGAAACAGAATCATCCCTACAAGCGGATCATGAGGACACTGGTGATCGCCTAGATTTTTCATAAAGAAAGCAAGATTTTGAGGCCGAATCTCAGGAAGGGGGTCTGAGATGGCTGGTCTAGGAGAACTCAACTGATGTGTGAGCTGCCACCTGCTGGTCTGGGCTGGAATAGCCCTTGAGGGAATGTCCTAAGCCCTGGCAAAGGTGAGGGGAGAGAGGGGACCTGTCCTTCCTTCTCTTTTCTCATCTCTTTTTTCCTTGGGGTCTGTCAGCAAAGTAGGGATCATCATTGCCACTTTGCAGAAGAGAAGCCATGGGAACAGAGAAACTGGGGCCCTGGGCCCTTGTGCTCAGCATCCTCGTCCTATGGGAGATAGAGAGACATAAAGTCACAATCCAGCGTCTTCCTGTGTGAGCTGAAGTACAAGGCTAGGCTGGGTCATCAAGGCAGGCAGAGTGGCCCCAAGACCTGTCACTCACCACAGATGGACAATGTTTTGTTAACCTCTCTGGACCTCAGGTTTTCCGTCAGTAATAAAAGTTAGATGACCTCTAAATTAATGATCTTACAATACTGTCAGGAACAACTAGGACAGGGTGATCAGCATATTGTCCTAGGGTATAAAAATTCAGGGGATGTCACCAGCATCAACTCAGGAATCACTTCCTTTCCTCCTACCCCAACCCACCTACCCCACCCACTCCCCCCTCCCCAACACCTGCCAGTTCTTCAACAGTATGGAGAGACCTCAAGGTGTTCCAAGATATGCCTTCTCACTACCATTACTGCCACACTGTAGACCAGGTAAGTTAGTCAGTAAGTATTAAGAGCCCACTATGTGTCAGGTGGACAGCTACGTGGCCGCTACATGCATAGAATGCTGGGCTTGGAATCAGAAAGACTCATCTTCATAATTTCAAATTTGACCTCAAATACTTGTTAGCTGTGTGGTGCTGGACAAGTCACTTCACTCTGCCTCAGTTTCCTCATCTGTAAAAAAAATTCTGGAGAAGGAAACAGCAAAACCACTCCAGTATCCTTTCCAAGAAAACCCCAAATGCAGTCACCAAGAGGTGGAAATGACTGAACTCAGCCCCATGTGCTGTGCTAAGCGGGGCGTATAAAGGCAGAAGACCCATCCCTGCCTTCCAGGAGCTCCCAATAAATATAGTGATGATTCATTAGCTTCCTCCCAGGTCCTGTTCTTGCCTTTCCCCACCTTGTACTGGTCCTACCCACACCCCTCCTTGTTCCTGGCACAAAAATGCCCAGTCAGAACTCTGGCATCTGTGTGCCTTATTTGTTCACTCCCAGAAAAGGTTGAAGCGGCTGTTTTTTGACTGAGGAATTAATCCCAAGACCTTGAGAGCTCCCCCAGAGTCAACTGCAGGGTGGTGTGGCCCAGACGTGCCTGGTTCTGATTGCTGAGAAGTTTGGGACTCTCTCCAGGCTTCACTGCAGGTGGGACAGATGGTCTCTCCTAAATTCACCAAATAATCATGCGCCTGCTTTGGGAGAGCAGTCACTACCTTGGGTGGGTTCTTGGCTTTTCTGCCCTGGGGAAGCTTACAGCCTAGTGGGCGAGGAGGGGAAGAGGTAGGCTAAATACAGTACATATTAGAATGACCAGTGCATAAGAATAATATAGAGTGAGATCAGATTGGAGGTCATGGAAACAGCCCATGGGGTCAGGAGAATCTTGGGTTCAAATTCCCAACTCCTTTACTAACTAGATATACGATCACTGACCAAGTCACCTTTTAACCTTCCTGTGCCTCAGTCTCCTTATGTGTTAAATGGAAACAATAATATATGTAGTACCTACCTCACAAGCTTATAACGTTCCAATGAGGAAAGGCATATGAAAACAATTGGCTAACCTTGAAGCTCTACCAATGTCGGCTTTGACACTATTGTTATTGCACTGGGGGAGTTCTCCATGTCAACGAAATCCCAGGTCCAGTCTCCCTCCATATTCCTACTGTGTTAGACATTGTGCTAGAGAAAAATGAAGAGTTGCTCCCCTCAGGAGATACCTCATTGATGGGCAGAGATCAGTGGGGAACAGGAAGCACAGGATATGAATTTGGAATGATCCACCTTGTCCGAGGCCTAGGGTAAGTGAGGAAGCAGCATGAGTGCTAAGGCTGAAAAGTGAAGTTGAAGCTTTGAATGCCAGGACCAGGTGTTTAGCCATTTTTATCTGGACAATGGGTCCTAGGGTCATTGATTTAGAGTTGAAAGAGACCTCAGAGATCAACCAAGTCCAACTCTCTCCTTTTACAGATGAGGAAACTGAGGCCCAGATGGGCTAAACAGCTTGTCTTAAGTTACACAGGAGCTAAGTGTCAGGGCCAGGAACTGAAAATGGGTCTCTTTAGTTGAAATCCACTTTCTATTCTACTAAGGCTTTTGGAATTAGGAGTGACATTTCTAGACCTGAACTTTAGGAAAAATTGGCCTGGCAGCTTATGTGCAGCATGGGAAGGCACATTAGAAGGCTGGACAGGTGATGGAGGGTACAGAGAGATTAGAGCAAAGGGCTCAGATGTGGTAGAAATTGGGAGGTCAAACTAGCTGCATTTGGTGACTCATGAGAAGGGGGAAGAGAAGACTTCTCAGGGGTTTCAGCCTAGGTGACTGGGAGGATGGTAGGGCCACAGACAGAGGCATCAGGATGAGTATCAAGGTAAAGAAAGGGGAAAGGGAATAAGCATTTATTAAATGCCTACTGTGTGTCAGGCAGTTTACAAATTATACTTAGAAGGTAGGTGCTGTTACTCTCCTCATTTAGTAGCTGAGGAAACTGTGGCAGACATGAAGTGACTTCTCCAAGGTCACCCAGCTAGGAAGTGCTTGAGGTTGGATTTGAACTCAGATACCTCTTGCTGATTCCAGGCCCTGAGCTCTACCCACTGAACAACCTAGCTTCTTCTAGTTGGAGGAAAGATGATCAATTCTATTTTAGATACTTGAAGTGCTGGTGCCATCAACCCACAAGCCCTCAATGACCCTTCTAAGTGCCTGGCAATCCAGTGGGAAAGATGCTGGCAAGCCCAAGTTCCATCATGGCCCTAGAGCCTATTTTTACAGCCAGCCAGCTGGGAGAACTCTCCCCAGAAACACAGCTAGAACCCACTCTCCCAAGAACCCAACTAGATTTCCTCCAAAGCCCCCAGGTACCCCTAGTCATGGACTTAGGTCATAGAAATATTCAAATTTACATCTCCCCTATTAAAAGGTAAGGCAGGGACACAGGACACAGTAAGAGCTCAATAAATGCTGTTATTGGATCCAGAACTGGAGGAAGGGATTTGGAGGCCCAGGGAGATCAAGTGATTTACTCCAAGCCACATTGCTACTAGATGGCAGATGTGGGATTGTATTTCAGATACTGTGACTCTAGCATCAGCCTCCTTTCCATTCTACTATGTTCTTCCCCCTGTCCCACGCCCCCTATAACTTCCCTGTTTCTGTGGAATGCATACAGTCTCCTCTCTACCTCTTAGAATCTTTACAAAGATGTGCTTAAATGCTGCTTCTTACAGGGAGACTCTCCCAGTTCCCCTAACCGCCCCATCCCCAATTACCTCTCATTTATTTTTATATTTACCTTTCCATCTAGTACTAGAGTGGAAGCCCACTGGGGTCAAGGATTGCTTGCTTCTGTCTTCGGGTCCTCAGTACCAGTATGGTGCATGGTATACAGTAAGCACTTAGTGAATGCTGGTCAAATTATAAATATAGTGAGACACCTTGTTTCAAATCCTAAATCCTGCCTCTGACGTTACCTGACAGGCCTTGGTCAAATCAAAATGATTCTGCTTCCCCCACTGTAAGTTGAAGATGATAATCCTCCCTGCTTAGAACACACTCCCTTCCTTCCTTCCATTTTTCAGAATCCTTGTCCTTTCCTCAAAGATCAGCTCCATGAAGCTTTTCCTGAGCTGCTCTCCCCGCATTTTATTGCTTTTTCCTTCCACTTTCTTTCTATAACGCATCATCTCTGCCAACTCCCAGAAGACGAGATATTCCAGAAAGCAGGCACCATTTTTGTCTCCATATTCCCAGGATCCTAGAGCAGTGCTTTGCAATTTACACCAATGCACATTTATTAAGGTCCTACTAGGTACTAGGAGCAATGCTAGCACATAGTCGTAGACGCTTGACCAAGTGTTTGCTGAGCTGGCTTGATTTCCACTCCCAAAAGGGCCCAGATTCCAGACAGAAGAAAAGATGTGGCCCCAGGCTCCATAGAAAGTGACTGCAGAATCACAGATGTAGAGGAAGGAGGGGCCTTAGAGGTTATTTATCCCAGTACCTTCATTTTGTGGGTGAGAAAACTGAGTTAAGTAACTTACCCAGGGTCACCCAGCTAGTAAGTGTCTGAGGTGGGATTTAAACTGTGTCATGCCCTTTAGGGGTCACACGGGCATGGAGAGGACCCCCAAGTCCCTCATCGCAGAGAGGAATGGATAAGGCCCCAGATTCCATGGATAGGAATGGACATATCCCCCAGGCCCTGGCTGTGGAGCCCATGATGTCTCCAGGTGCCATGATCAGCATTCAGGTCACTTAGCACTGTGGCTGCCTGAGCCTTACAGCTCCCAGCTGACCTTTCTCTGATGTCTGGCCCGCAAAGCAGGGGAGGGGCTGAGAAAGCTGGATTCTGATTCTGAGGCAGCTCTGACTTCAAAAGCCCTGATTGATGCTGAGACACACAATTCAGCTGTCACTGACCAGCTAACAGAGATGATAAATAAAGATCTGAAAAATCCACTGAAGTCCATTCAGAAATCCCTGGGCCTTGTACCAGCACAGGTCCCAAATGAGAGCCTTTCAAAGCTGAGTTTAGAGACAAGAGATTTGATCTGTTGCTTTCAAAGATGATTGAGAGTGTTGGGGTGTGGGCTATCAAAGGCTAGGCAATGGGGGATGGGAGGATTGGAGAACGGGAGAATGAGAAGATAGGGGGATAGAAAAATGGGCACATAGGGATATGTGCCCATAAGGAAGGGGGAGAGTGAGGGAATGGGAGGATGAGTGAATAGAAAGATGCATGGATGGCAGTATGGAAGAATGATGAAGGGAAGGATAGAAGGTAGAAAATAAGGGGTGGAGTAGGAATTGGAGGATAATTAAGAGGATAAAAATGGAAGGGAAAGGGAAAATGGAGGCTAGAAGATGAGTGAGGTGGTGGGAAAATGGAAGATGGGTGGTACATGACTGACTGAAGGAATATGTTTACTACATGTCAAGTTGTATGCTAAGTGCGAGGGATACAGATACCAAGGTATGAAAACCCCTACTCTGAGGGAGCTTCCATTCCAACAGGAGAAGTGTCCAGTGGTGACCAGTCCAAGGAGTTCTTGTCTGGGAAGTCACAAGATGGTTTGTGTACTAATAGGGCAGTCTATGGCCATGTTCTTCCCAAAGGCAATGGTGTTGATTTGATTAACAGTTCTCAAGCTAAAGATAGAAAGGGTGGGAGGAATAGAAAGTGCTTTCCGTGTGTGTCAGGGACTGTGTGAAATGCTGGGTACACAAGGAAAAGAAGGCTTTTGTTTTTATTGGAGTAAATAAAAGATGTCAAACATAGCCTATGATACTCCTTAGTGCTGCCCAAGTCAGATTAAAATGTAATCGGAGGAGCCAATATAATAAAAATGACAATTTTACCTAAATTCATTTATTTATTCAGTGCCATGCCAATCAAATTGTCAAAAGTTATTTTATAGAGTTAGAAAAAATAATAAAAAAACTCAACCTGGAAGAAGAAAAAGTTCCAGGATATTAAGGAAATCAATGGAAAAAATGCAAAAGAAGGTGGTTTAGCCATACCAGATCTCAAACTATATTATAAAGCATAATATAATATAAATATTATATATATTATATAATGTGTATTATATATGTATTATATATATATACATATATATAAAATATATATATATACTATATTATAATTACCAAAACAATCTAGTGCTAAGAAATGAGTGATAGATGGATGGAATCGAATAGGTACAAATTACATTAGAGTAAATGACCATAGTAATCTAGCGTACAATAAACCCAAAGCTCCACGCTTTGGAACAAAATCTCATTATTTGAGAAAAACTGCAGGGAAAACTGGAAAGCAGTACAGCAAAAACTAGATATAGACCAACATCTCACACTGTACACCAAGATATGGTTAAAATGGGTACATGATTTAGACATAAAGGATGATATCATAAGCAAATAAAGAGAACATGGAATAGTTTATCTGTCAGATTTGTAGATAAGGGAAGAATTTAGGACAAAAGAAGATAGAGAGAGCATTACAAAATGTAAACTAGATAACTTTGATTATATAAAATTAAAAAAGTTATTACATAAACAAAATCAATGCAACCAAAATTATAAGGAAAGCAGAATACTGGGGAGGGGGGATAATCTGCAACAAGTGTCTCTGATAAAGGCCTCATTTCTCAAATATATAGAGAATTGAGTCAAATTTATAAAAATATAAGTCATTCTCCAATTGATAAATGGTTCAAGAATATGAGAGGCAGTTTTCAGACAAAGAAATCAAAGCTAACTCTTGTCATATGAAAAGATTACTCTAAATCACTATGATCAGAGAAACGCAAATTAAAACAACTCTAAAGTATCACCTCACACCTATCAGAGTGGCTAAAATGACAAAAAACAGAAAATGCTGGATGTTGGAGGGGAGGTAGGAAAATTGGGACGCTAATGCACTGTTGGTGGAGTTGTGAGCTGATCCAATCATTCTTGAGATCAATTTGGAAGTATGCCCACAGGTCTATAAAACTGTGTGTACTCTTTGATCCAGCAATACCACTGCTAGGTCTAAATTCCAAAGACATCCAAACAAAAGCAAAATGAAAAAGGACCTATTTGCACAAAAATATTTATAGTGGCTCTTTCTGTGGTGGCTAAGAATTAGAAACCAAAGGGATGTTTTTCAGTTCTGGAGTAGTTAAACAAGCTGTGGTGCATGATGGTAATGAGATATTATTGTACTATAAGAAATGACAAGTAGGATGATTTCAGGAAAACCTGGAAAGACATGAATTGATGCATAGTGAAATGAACAGAACAAGGAGAATGTTGTACACAGTAACAATATTGTAATGGTGAAGAACTGTGAATGACTTAGCCATTCTCAGCAATATAATGACCCAAAAGAATCCCCAAGAACTAATGAGGAAGCCTACTATCCACCTCCAGAGAAAGAACTCATATTGGTTGAATACAGACAGGGAAGCATTCTATTTTTCACTTTCATTTTTTTCTTTTATTCAAGTCTTCTTGTACAAAATGACGATTATGGAAATGTTTTACATAATTGCACATGTATAACCTATATCTGATTGCTTACTGTCTAAGGGAAGGGAGGGGGAAGAAGGAATACAATTTGGAACTCAAAACTTTAAATTAAAATGTTAAAAAATGTAAAAATATATAATTGGGAAATTAAATTTTTTTCTCAATTGCATATGGACAAATTTTTGAACATTCTTTCAAAAAAATTTTGAGTTCCGAATTCTCTCCTTCCCTTCTTCCTCTGGCCCTTCCTTAAGAAGACAAGAAATGCTATGTATGCATGGGTAGTCATGCAGAACATTTCCACGTTAGCCATTCTGTGAAAGAAAACACAGACCAAAATAATAAAATGAAAAAAAAGTATGTTTCAATCTGCATTTAGATCCCATTCATTCTCTCTCTGGAGGTGGAGCATTTTTCAACATGAGTACTTCAGAATTGACCTGGATCACTGTATTGCTGAAAAGAGCTAATCAGGGGTGGGGACTTGCGGCCTTGAGGCCACATGTGGCCCTCTAGGTGCTCAAGTGCAGCCTTTTGACTGCATCCAAGTTTTACAAAACAAATCTGTTTTATATTAAGAGACTTATTAGTTAAGTCATTGACAATTGATTGTCATACAATATTGCTGTTGTGGTGTACAATGATCTGATTCTTCTCACTTCACTTTGCCTCAGTTCATAGAAATCTTCAATTGGGAAATATTTAACAAATTTAAATACAATAAAATATAAAAAAATGTTAAAACTAAGTCAATATGTGGTCCTTAAGGATCCTTATATATGATTCAGTGGCTCCTCTTTTTTTCTTTGAATTTGACACCACTGGTGTACACAATGCCTTGGGGAGAGCTGGACACAAAGCTGTATACAGTGGGATGAGGTCGAGATGACTGAAAGATAGATATAAGAAGGCAAAAACTTGGTTTTGAAGGTTGGGTCAAACCAGGTGGGAAGGGGAACATGAAGGTGATGGCTGGTGAGTGGGTTACATGATAAAGGGAGAACGTGGCATGGATGGAATAGAAGGAGAATGATGAATAGGAGGATGAAGGAAAGAAGATGAGGGGACTGGAGGTGCTAGGAAAGGATGAATACATGAGCAGATAGAAGGAATAACTATCCCTTAATAACATGCAAACAAAAATTTTTAACATTCATTTTTTAAATTTTGAGTTCCAAATTCTCTCTCCCTTCCACATTAGCCATATTTCAAAAGAAAACATGGACCCAAAAAACCCAGTAAAGAACATGAAAAATGTATGATTCAATCTGCATTCAGGCTCAAGTCATATTAGCATTTCTATAGCCCTTTAAGGTTTGCCCAATCCTTTACTCATTCGATGCTCGCAATAACACTGGAAGATAGATGCTATCATCCCCATTTTACAGACAAGGAAACTGAGATTAAGTGATTTACCCAGAGTTACACAGTCAGTAAGAGTCTGAGACAAGATTCTAATTTAGCTCTTCCTGACCCCAAGTTCCACTACACCCCCCAAATTCCCAGGGATGAGAAATTAGGGATGGGAGAAATGAAGTGGAGAGGAGTTAGTTTGAAGTTGCTGAATGGGAAGATGGGAAGAAGGCAGATGGAAGATTAGAGGTTAGGGGATGGGGAGATGGCAGATGGGGCAAAGGAGCACCATTTATAGGAAATTTATGCTTTAATTATTGGCTCTACACTTCTCAAATAATTGATCAACAAGCGTACATTAAGTACCTACTATATGTCAGACACTGGAGACATAAAAACAAAAAAATATAGTAATCTCTTAGGGGCTTTACATTTTACCTTCAGGTCAATTCGATCAACAGGCATCTATTAAGCACCCAGTCTTGTGTCTGAAAAAAAGGCAAAGACCAGTTCCTGTCTCCAAAGAGATTGCATTCTAGTGGTGGAGTCACTGCATCCATATTACTAGGCATATGCAAGATCCCTACAGAATAGACAGGTCATCTGAGAAGGCAGCTTGAAAGCCCTGCAGAAAGTGATGTTGCACATGAGCCTTACCTAACAGTTCCAACCAAGAGCCTTTCAAAGTCGAGTTCAGAGACAGAGGGTCTGGTTTACTGTCTTCCACACTGATTGATGGTAAGGGCTTTGGAAGGATGGGGGATGGGGAATGGGAGATGGGGGAATATGGAGGGGAAGATGGGTCAATAGTGAAGATGAGGATGAAGGGTATGGGGGATGAGAGGATGAGGGTTATAGTAAGATGGGACTGGGAAGGGAACTAGATGGCTCAGTGGATAGACCACCAGCCCTGAAGTCAGGAGGACCTGAGTTAAATCCAACCTCAGATATCCACTAGCTGTGTGACCCTAGGTAAATCACTTAACCTTGATTGCCTCAAAACAAAAAGGGTGGGATGGAAAAATAAGGAAATAGAAGGACTTGTAGATAGGCATATAGCAAGATTAAGGATAACAGGATACCTCCTGGGGGAATCTGCGAATTCTGATTGTTTAAAGGTTGTCTTTCTATCCAGCTGAATCTTCCCTTCTGCAAGTCTCCCCATCCCCCAGAGCTAATACTTCTAGCACAGGACAATCCTTCAAATGCTTCAAAAGAGTCTTCCCACCTTGTTACCTTCCCCATTACCACCAGGTCTTTCCTCCAGGCCAAACACCCCCAAGTTCCTCTGACCAATGATGGCAATGATAGTCTCCTGGTCCCCCACACCTCCCTCCCTTGGAATGCGCTCTCATTTGCCATTGTTGTCGCTAAGAAATGGTCCCTGGAGCTGAACGCAGCACTCCAGATGGAGGGTCCATCCTTTCTCTCGGCAGCCGAGTCTACTGCTGATTCATATTAAGCTTGCAGTCTGCCAAGAAACTCCGGTCTTTTTTTTTTTTTTTTTTAGGAACATGTGTTGTCTCCATAGCTTCTCCCTAAACAAGCATGATGTCCATTCTCCTAACGACCTACCATCCTTCTCTCCCAGGGTGGAAAACATCTGTCTAGAGCCCATGCTGGCCTGGGTTTTCCATGTCAATGATCAGTACCCCACCTCTAGGCACTGGGAGAGAGGGGAGGGCTTCAAAACTATCTGGTGCTTACCGGAGGCAGGGCAGAAAGGCATCTGCTTGGGAAGACAAAAGGATTTCCCATCTGCTGGTCAGTCATGGTCATGCTGCCCTGTGCAACGTCAAAAAGGAAATTCTTTTTGAAAAAAGTGATGCCATGAAAAAGAGATTTCAAAGATTGAAGGGGGAGGGGAATGCCAGTAGAGGGACAACCCCAGAGTCAGGGTTTGGGGTCCTCACACATCTTCACACACACCAAAACACACTCCCACATGTCTATAGAGGCTAACCATGACCCCCCAAGCATCTGTCCTCCCCACCCCCGCCACCCACATCTGGCCACCATGGGAGTGTTTGGCTCCACTGTAACTGTCAATGGAGACTGGCGCTGTTGCTAGGCTACCACCTGCTGTTTACTGGGCAGAGGGTTTTCTCTAAACCTTCCTAGGCAAGCACAGGGACCCTGTATCGTGGCTGCTGGAGGTTTTAGGATCCCGATTTCAGGCCCAGTGAAGACATCTGTCTCTGAGAAGTCGGCTCACCAAGGAGCAGCTGGTGCCTTTTGGCTCCCGGACAGGAGGGACAGGTCTTTCTACCTGCCCACCAGCGTTTAGCGAGCCCTGCCAGCTGCCAGCTGAAGGAGCCGGGGTGGGGAGGGGTGTCGGCCGCCACTGATTTGCTTCCCACCTGGGCGTTAGAGCCTACCAGAGAAGGTTAGCAACCACCCCTCACCCCCAAAGGCTCTGACTTAGTTGCCCAGTGGAAGGGGGCATTCCCCTTTCAGGAGGAGGGGGGAGTCGTGAAGAGGTTAGAAAGAGAACTGGGTGGTCCTGGAGGAATGGGGACGATGAAACATGTAGGTGAAGGCTCAGGGCAGGGAGATTGAGGCAGAATCCTGACTATCCTCCCCATGTCTTAGATTCAAGAAATAAGCTTGTGGAGAATTCTGAGCCACTGTTTGCTATTCAGAAGAGAATGCTCTTGCAGCCCTCAGAGGCTCTGAAAATAGAAGGGACCTTTGTGACTGTCTGAGCCAACTCCCTCATTTTACAGAAGAGAAAACTGAGTCAAGAGTCTTGCTTAGGGTCACACAAATAGTGGAAAAAAATTGTTTTTGTTTTGTTTTGGGGATCGAACCTGTTGATATCCCTGTGGCTCCTGGGAGGTGGTGAGGACTTTCTCTTCCAGGGTAGGTCTCCACTTTCTGTGCACCTGATAGTTTTAGACACCTGCCTAGGGACACAGAGAGGGCATTCGACAGCTTCAGGGTCACACAGCATTTGGGTCAGAGGCTGGCCTTGAAACTGACGTCTCCCTGACTCCAGAGCCAGCCCTCACATTTGAATGTGAGACAAGATATGAAATAGGGATGATACTGGTGGAAGATATTGTGCCCGATGGAGTTCCACTGTGGGCAGACTCCATCAGGAGGACTAGGTCTAGTGTGGGGGTGATATATTGGTAGGGGCACAACCTTGGGCAGAGGAAGGCCACCAAGATGGTGAGGGGGCTAGGGACTGTGTAAAAAAAAAAAGAGATTGAAGAAGGCTGAGTCGGGGAGTGCAGGGGGTGGGGAACTCGACTGAGACTCATAAGCATTAGATAAGCTATCATGGGCAGGATGTCATAGACTTGGGCTTTTCAGCCCTATGAAGGCCTGGTTTCAGATTCCCCTTTGCTCTCCTTGGTCCCTAATGACCCTACAGGAATGAATGGGTAGGTAGAAGTTATAAAGGATCAGGGTCCCACTTGACATAAGGAAGACCCCACTTATGGTCAGAGCTAGTCATCAATGGAATGCTTTGCCTCGGGAGGTCAGGAGAAATGTGGTAGCTCTCCCCAGCCCTAGAGGTGTCCAAGTGGAGGGCTAGATCTTGACCAATACAGGTGTGTCTATGCAGGGGACCTCAGTATTGGCTGGGAGACCAGAGCAAAGGAGATGACTTCTTAAAGTCCCTTCGAATAGATCGTATTAAGCACAAAAGACTGCCAAAGTACAAACCATCTTTCCTGGAAACGTGGCCTATTCAAAAGAAAACAAGACATTTTATTCATTTCCATGAAGCCTGAAAAGTGGAGGCCCTGCCTGCTTCCACAGCCCAGCAAGCCATTATGACCTCCCTCCCCAGAAGCTGGCCAGCCCCTCCCCAAGGGGCAGGCTCAGTGCCCCAGCCTAGAGCTGTTCTCCCTCTGCTTTTGTCCCAGAAAAAAGCCAAGAGCAGAGATCCCCCTACCCCTTCGGGGACCCCACCAGCCCTGGACTGGTGGGATTTCCAGGCCCCGGGAGGCGTCCATGTGCCTCCCCTCTCCGGCCTCAAATTCTCTAGCAGTTCAGAGTCCCAAGAACATTTACGAATCCTTGCCTCAGTAGTCAGGCTCTGGTCCCCTCCCCAGGACAGGCCATCAGGCAGGACTGACCACTTGAGCGCCCCATCCCGCTCTCTGAAGTCCCCACTCGGGGAGAGAAGAGACCGTCCCTGCCTCTCTGTCGAGACTCTTCCCCCTCTTCCTGGGCTCCGGAGGCTCTCCAGAAATGCCCCACTGCCAGCCGGGGATGTCCCGATCCAGGAGTACTCTGCCCTCTCTTGGCTTCAAATCCAGCCTTCTCGACTGACCAGAGTCACCAGACCTTCCAAATATTCCTCACCTCCTCTTAGCCCTCCCAACACTAAATCGCAATTTTCCGCTTCGGGAACGACATCTCAGGTGGGTCCTGTTTGGAACTGAACCTCACACCCCACCCAGAGACCAGGGTCCCAGCCTTCTTCAAATCTCAGCTGCCTCTGCAGGTCTTCCCCCAACCCTTGCCTCTGGCCCGGGGGCTGGCCCCACAGCCCAGTCAGCCAATCAGCTTCCACTGCCTGACTCGGGGTGGGTGGGGGTGGGGTGTTTGTGAGGGGGTGGGGGCCTAGCCCCAGGCTCAACAGCCTATCTGTCAATGTCTTCTTCAACCCCAAGCGTACAGTTCCTCATAGCTCTCACCCCTTCACAAGTATCCCTCTCCTCCCCCACCACTAGATCCCCATCATACCTGATTCTGTCCTATGTTGCCTTACCTGCCAGGTCCAGGCCAGGTCAGGTGGCCCCAGTTTGCCAGCAGGGCTCCTCTTTTGAGCTGGAGCAATGTGTGCTCTAGATACACAGCGGTGACTTTGATTCTTGGAAAGCCAAAGGATGACCCCAAAGTCGGCCTTCATCTATTCCACTTGCTTTGGAGGAGCCTAGACCTTGCTAGTCCCCAGGGTGAGACAAGTCTGGAAAGCCTCAGGCCTGAAGGACTTGACTCCAAATGCTTTCTTTGTTACCTGGGTGACCTCAGTTTCCTTGTCTGTAAAATGAGGGATTTTGAGTTCCCTTTTACCTCTAGATCTATAATTCTAGGAACATTTTAGGCCTTAGTTTCCTTGCCTATAAAATGAAGGTGTGGAAATCAAAGGGTTCTGATATTCTTTCTGTGATCTAGATTCACGTTTCCTGCCCAGCCTGGCGTGTCCTAATGTCACTGTGAATCTCAAAGAAGAATAATTCTAATAATAGCAGTGGCTATGGAGTTTCCGCCATGCTTGTGGCTCAGCAGAGCTGGGGAGTGGAGTGTGGGGGCAGAGCCTCGGGCACCCCTCCCAAGCATCTGATGGATTTCTCCTCTGTTGTCTCTCCAGGCTCTGCCCAGCCTTCATGGGAATCAGCCCAAGATCTTTCCTGGTGAGATTAATTTGTCTTCCCCAGTCCCTCGGCAGTGGGGTTACCTTTCAGAGACCACCAGTGGTTCCTGGGGAACAGGCCCTTGGCTTAGCAGGATGCAGCTAAGACAAGAAGAAGTGACCCTCCCTCCCTCGAGCAACTCATTTGTGGAGATCAGTTGCCCATCAAAGACTCTGTTGGGGACACCAGTCTTCAGTGAGGCTGAGGATATTTTAAAAGGCATGGCGTGGAATGAAAAGGGGCCCTTTATAGAAACCATGCCTTTCCAGTGGGAGCCGGAAGAGAGTATCCCTCACCCAGATGACTGTAATGTGACTAAAAGTGACATTCAGGTCTCTGGACCAAAGAAAGCAGGCAAACCCTTGACCAAATCCAATCGAATTCGACTCCTCAAGCCTCGACCCGGAGGACCTGGGGGTGGAAATGGCAGTAGCGCTACAAAGTTTCCTCTCTCGGAGGTCCAAGGGACTTCCATAAGTACCAAAGCCATCAGCAAGGTGGGCCCAGCCACCATCACCATCAAGAGATCTCGGTCCCGGGCCAGCAAAGTCACATCTCGAGGTCGATCCAAGCGACGGGGGCTGAGGGTGGGGCCCAGCTCTCAAAAGACAGGTGAATCTCCTAGTCCAAACCCAAGGGTCAACTCCCCACCCAGCTCTGGGACAGCAAAGGAAGGCTGGGCTCTGAGCTTGGTTGGGAGTGGGGATGGGGGCACAGGCTGAATGTCCAGGAAATTCAGAGAGGGGCTGCTACCCTCCATTCTTCTACATTCATCATCATAATCATAAGTAGCATTTACATGGCACTTCATGGTTGACAAACTGCTGGTCAAATATCTTTTTATTCTCATAGTAACCCTGAGAGGTAGGTGCTAGTAAGTTATTGTCTCCATTTAACAGATGAGGAAACTGAGGAACAGAGAGACTAAATGACTTGCCCCAGAGGCGCAAAGCTAGGAAATGTACAAGGCTAGATTTGAACATAGGACTTCTTGATTTCCATTCCAGCCCTTTGGCCCCTGATACCTGTTCCCCAGATCAGAGTTGGGGACTCACATCCAAGGTTTGCCTGGTGAGGAATGGATGATGGGCTCAGATGGTTAAGCCCCTCATACTAGCCTCGGGAGTTCCTTCCCAACTGCCTTTTCTCTCCGTCCTCCTCTATCCAGCATCCTGCCCTGCCCATCCCTCTATATGGGGAAGTCGGGGCTCACCATGTACTCCAGCTGCCGCAAAGCAAGCCTTGCTAGTGTAACCTCTCCACTCACCCTGCCCCCCATCCCAACCCCGGGGGCCTTCTCCTCAGCTCTCTCCCCTCCCCTCAAAAACTTTTTTTTCAATCCTTTCCTTTATTGTAACTGACCTCAAATGGCAGGAAAGCAAACCTCCCTGACTGTGTGACATCACTCTGAAATGTGAATACTCAGGGTAAAAAGATCCTAGAATTTTGGATCAAAGGGATCTTTGAGAATATCTCAGAGTCAACTTGATGAAGCAGTGCCTGGGGACTAGTTGAGATCCAGCCTTAGATGCTTCCTAGCTGTGTGAGCCCTGGGCAAGTCAATGAAGCCTGTTCTTTCTCAGCTTCCTCAGCTACAAAATGGGGATAACAAATCCTACCCCTCAGGGTCACTGTGAGGATAAAATGGAATATTTGTAAGTTAAGCATGTAGCAGGTGTTTCATAAATGCTTGTTCCTTCATAAGATAAAGCAACTGAAACACAGAAGGGAAATGAGTTGCCCATGGCCACACAAGGAGTAAATTGCAGAGCCAGGATCTAGATTCAAGTTTTTGTGTCTAAATATAGTCACTTCCTACCTCTGTTTAGCCCTCTGGAAGGTGTCTGAAAGGGAATGGTTAGGGAGGTGGCTGGGGCAGAGCAAGGCTGGTCTGATCATGGAGCCAAGACTTGCGAGAGGGGACTAAGAGCAGACCCCTGTTCACCTCAGTTGCCCCAGAAATGGTCAGTCTCCAGCATCAATCTGGCCCCCTTTTCCCTGCCTCACAGATGGGGGGGACATGCCAAGAGTAAAAATGGAATGGAACTGGGCATGACTGGGTGAGACTAGATCCATGGGATTGTGTGTGGAGATGTGAAAGATTGGTGAGGTCACAAGGCCATGAGTAAATGGGAATGTTGGTGTGGGAGTTTGTGAGAGACCAAATGGAGGGGTGTGTGTGTGTGTGTGTGTGTGTGTGTGTGTGTGTATGTATGTGTGAGACCCTGGGTGACTGGGCCAGTGAGCTGTGGGGGTCATTGGGGATATTTTCCAAAAATCCAATCCAACAACCATTTATTAAATGCCTACTATGTGTCAGGCCCTGAAAACACAGAGACAACTGTGGAACAATTGTTAGGAAAAACCTTACATTCTTGGGACAGGTGAGGAGAAGGGGCAAAATGATTCAGGAATAGAGAAGTATCTGGAGAGGGGCAATGAGGCTCCCAGGGGAGACCCAGGTCCTGCTTCTGCAAACATTGTCTGAGTGACCTTGGATAAGTCACTTAAACCTCTGAGGGCTCTAGGTATCTCAGACTTAGATGAGAATGTGAAAGTATTTGTAAACATGTTACACATGAACATGTGTGTGCATGTGCATGCATATGGACTATGTGCACACCTGGAAAATATGGTGTGCACTGCATACATGTATGTATATGTAGCTGCATGCCTGTATATATTGCACATATATGTATGTGCACATGTAGGTCTATGCATGCACTGTATTTATGCTTGCATTTTGTATGTTTGGATTTATACATGTGTGCAGGTGTATGTGTCTATGTGTATTATGTGTACATATGTCGTTATATGTGTATAGGGATTTTAGGTGCACGTGTATATGTATATATGTATTGTATGACATGTATATTTTATACGTATGTGTGCATAAGGATGTATGTGTAGCATGTGCATGTGTGTACGTATTCTGTGGGCATATATATATAGTCCATCTATGTGTATATGTGTGTGCAGCCTATTGATATTTATATGTTTGTGCATGGGTCTAGTGCACCGTATTATATATGCATACATATGTGTATGCATGTATTGTGTTCGTCCTTCGTTGCTGAAGAAGACCATGCCATCAGAGAAACGATGACATGACTTGCACTTGACTTTGTTTTGAGTGAGGGAGGGCTGTGCAGGTCACCAGCCTCCCTTGTCCTCCAGAGCCATCCAGATATTCATCAAGATGACCGGAGATGACCCAGGATGCACTGGGAGACTTTGGGCCCTTTAGGTCAAGGTCTTTGCAGGTACTCATTTAGGGTGAGGCAATACCCATTCATTGAATAGACCTATTTAAGAAGTAGACAGGGCATGGCCCCTTTAATGAGGCAAAGAAAAGAAAGACAGCAGGATGGAAGGGAAACAGCAAGAGCTACTGTTGATAATCACTCTAAAGCCAGGAGGGTCCAGAGGAGCCCTCAGGCAGGGCCCCATTGGCGACCCAGATTCAGAGGCAGTCAGTTGCACTTGAAATTGACTTTGTTGTTATCATTTCTCTGCTCTGGTCACACCAACCTTGTCATCAAACAAAAGTACTCCACATTCTCCACAATTACTTCTTCCAATCTTTCCAACTTTTCTTATGCTTTAATAACCCACAACCCTGTTCTTTGTCCTAACTCTGACCTCTGTTCCTTCTATGTGTGTAATGTATATAGCATGTATACCTATAGAAACATGTACACACATTTGCATGCACACATGTACATGTGTCTCCTGTGTGTAGCAATTTGTACAGTGTATTGCATGCATATATGTACATGTGTTTAATTGCATAGCAGCTTGTACAGCATTGTACATATATATGTACATATGTGTAATGTGTATAACAATATATAAGAATTTGTACAATGCATTGCATTTCCATATGTGTAAATTGATTTTCACAATGTATTGCATGCATATATGTACACATGTGAAATATGTATAACAATTTGTATGTATGCATTGCATGCATGTGTACAGTATGTGGACATCAAATTGCACCTGTGTATATTCTGCATGGGTGTAAAGTACATATAAATCGATTTGCACACTATTGTATGCATATGTGCAAATTGATTTGCATGGTGTGTTGTGTATATGTGTACATATGTGTAAAACAATTTGCACATGTGTTGCATACACATGTGTACAGTATGTGTAATATATTTGTGCAAAGCATGTGTGTACAGTAATATGTGAAACAATTTGTACATGTATATTACATGCATATGCACACAGTATTTGTAAACTGATTTGCACATGAGTATTGCATGCATGTGTATGTATGTGTGATTGATTTGCACACATATATTGTGTGTATATGTGTAATGTGTATAGCTATTTATACTAAGTTTCACCTCCGTGCCAGCTCTGTGCACACAAAGACAAAGTCCAAATGGTTCCTCCCTCCAAAGAGCTTCCATTCTATCAGGGAGTTCAGAAGGAAGATCCTGAGACCCAGGGTGAGGAGGGAAGGCATTCCAGGCAAGGAGCAGGGCCTGGACAAAGGTGTGGAGGCAGAAGACATCTGGCCATGGGTGCCCAGGAAGCTGAGCTGGAACCTGTGGGTGCGGGGCTGTGGAGGCTGAGCTGAAGAGTCCGTGCTGTTAACTGAGGGGAGACGATGGGCCTGACAGGCAAGCAATCTGTGGATGGTTTTGCTGTGATACTATGTGCATCGTGAGCAAGCTTTGTGTTTGTGCCTGGGTGTCTGCAAGGGCAGCTGGAGCATCTGACCCACAAGGCAGTCTCTGCATACAGAAGTGGCCCCAGGCCTTCTTGGAGAGATCATGACATCCTGGGATCCTGAAGTTAGACCTAGAAGTGGCCTTTGAGTCCCCCACCCACCATCTTACACATGAGGAAACTGAAGTCCAGAGAATTAAATGACTTGCCCAGGATCACACAGCAAGTAAGTATGTAAGATAGAACTTGAACCCAGGACTTGATACCAAGTCCAGTGCCCTATCTTCTATGCCATAGAAGGAAGGTCATATCTCTCTACTCATGTCAGTGAACAGCCTTCCAGCTGCACATATGGAGATGTCTTCTGTGCTTTTCAGTGGACAAAATCTTCTCATTCATTTATTTAGTACAGCAGAGCCCAGGTTCATGGCAAGCACCCTCCATCCATCCCCAAGATGTCAACCCAATCACAGAGAGCAATACCATTTGATCCTATGTGGTTGGTCTTTGTCCAGCCCTGCCCTGTCTCTTGTGACATCCCCTAGGCTCAATCCTGCCTTTCCCTGTGCTGCATCCATCCCTGCCCTCCCTTGGCCCTGCCCTCTGAGCTGGCTCTGCTCAGTCTGACCTCTTCCTCACCCCTACTGAGAACAGGTGGTCCCTGCACTACACTCACTGTACTACACTGGGCATGAGTCGTGCTAAACCAGAGCTTTGCCCCCTCCCTTTACCAATGCTTCATCACAGCCTGGAGCTGACCCTGAGTCCCCCAGGTTACACCTGTACAAAAGAACATTCTGGGCCTGACCTGCCTTGGGTTGGTCCAATGGTCCAAGCTTGGGATCACAATGAAGTGAGATACTCATAGGCCACCACTCATGGGTTAAAGGAACTCAAATGGGCGACAAAAGGATCTCCAGCAAGAATGGGACATTGGTTCAGTAAGGAGCTCTCCTGGCTCTGCATTTATGATGGTGCTGTGTGCCCAGCAGGGCTAGAGGATAAGGCCCAAGGAGCTCCCCATCCTCATGCATGGAAGCTGTGTCCATGGTCTAGGCCTTAGACCTCTGAACCAACTAGCTATGGAAAATGGTTCCATTGTCTTTTAGGGAAAAAACAGATTCACCTGCATAGCAGGGACTTTGGTAAACCTTGCTCCTACGAGGAAGGGCCAGTTAAGCCAGAGAGACATTTAGCACAAGCCCAGTGAGGGTATATGTGTGTGTGTGTGTCTGTCTGTCTGTCTGTGAGTGTGTCTGTGTGTGTGTGTGTCTGCTGTAGGAGGCCCAACTGATGAAACTAACACCATAAGGAGATTAACCATCAGCCAAGAGTCAGTGGAATCTTTTTCCTTAAGTCTTTATTTTAATTAATTTTTATTTTCAGCTGCAAATTCTCTCCTTCCCTCTGCCATTTCCTCCATGTCTATATTTATTTTAAAATTCAAGTTAAGGCTACTTTACATGGACCTGAGGATACACTGAGGTTTTTATTTTCAGTTGCAAATTCTCTCCCTGCCCTTCACCCCTTTCCCCACTTACTGAGAGGCGAAAGATATGATATCCATTATACCTGCAAAGTCATACAGAACATGTTTGTGCATTGGTCATGTTCTAAATACATGCATGCATACATGTACACACATGCATACATACAAATATACACATGACATACATGCACACATGTAAAATACCGCTTCTGTAGATGCATGTGTTGCTACACATAAACACACATGCACAATACTTGTATGTATATGCACACAGAGTACACACCTATGTTTATTGCATGCACAACGTACATGTATATACACATATGCCTATACAATGCATACATACATTTACATACATAGTATATAAACAAACACACATGTATGTGTGCGTGTATGTGTGTGTAAATATCTTTCAATCTTCCTGGACTCTGAGTCCAACTGTTCTCTATTTATTTGGAGGTAGACAGCATTTTATATCATGGGTCCTTTGGAGTTTTGGTGGACCATTGAACTGATCAGAGTGACCAAGCCTTTCAGTGTAGGCCACAGAATCTGCTAAGTATGGAAGAGGCCTCGCTGGCCCCTAATGAAGACCTCTAAGGAATCCCCAGCATGTCATACCTAACACATAGTGGCCTGGTCTCTGCCTGAGGACCTCCAGGAAGGGCAAACCCACTCTCTCACTATTCCATTTTGGGACACTGATCATTGTTAAGAAGTTCTGTTTTTGACAAATTAGCCCCTCCCTTCCCCCTCATTTCTCCTGGTTCTTCCTTCTGAGGGCAGGTAGGATGGGGCTAACCCACTTTCTAGGTGACGTTCCTTCAGACACTTGAAGGCAGGTGTCATGAGTCCCTTCTCCCAACCCATGGCTTCTCATTTCTGGGTTAAACAGACCCAGGGTCTTTAATGATACCTCATCTGGCCTAGACTCAAGGCTCATGTATTGCTCTCCTCTGGATACTCCCTAGAATATCAGTTACCTTCCTAAACTTCTTCTCACTTACAGGTTATTCTAGGAGTAAAAATATTGAGCTTTACCACGGTTTTGGATAAGAGTAAAGACAACACAGTTGACTGGGAGAGGACGTGCAGGGGATTGCAACGCAGCATTTACTGATAATACGCCACTATCTAGTTATGCTGCCAGAGACAGGATCAGCTTGGCAAAGGTAGCAGGCCAAAGTTTTGCCATTTGTAGAAGTAAGTCCAAGGAGAAGAAAGGGATGTAGGGCTTGAAGGGAAATCTAATAGAATTTGGAATGTGAACCCAAGAGCAGAATCTGCTATTTTCAAGTCAAATGTGATAATTGTTCATTCATGATTGACAAAAGTAGAAATTAGCTTGCACAGAGATAAAAGAAAATGTCAAGGGAGGGGGTGGAAGCTGTCAAAAGTTGATTAAAACGGCTTTATCCTCACCTCCTTCCCACTCAGCTTTGGGGGACATATCTTGCCTGGAACCAAGCTTCTATCTGCCTGCCTCATTTTTTGCCACTAGTTTCAAACCACTCCTTCCAACCTCACCCCTCCCCACCCCCACCTTTCTTTATATATTGTCTTCTCCAACTATAATGGATTCTCCTTGGGGGCAGGAACTTAGGTTTGTTTATATTCATATCCCTAGAATTCAGTATGTTATCTTGCACATACGAAATACTTAATAACTGTCTATCTACTTATCTAACTTTCAGTTTATCTGCTGATTCATCTGCCCAACTTTCTGCCCATTCGTCCATCTGTCTGTCTGATCATAAGTCCACCCATCTGAGTGTCTATCAATCATCTATCTATTTATTGATATAATCTATCTCTATCCATTTGTCCTTCCATCTCTGTGTCTCACTGTCTCTCTATTCATCTATTTATCTGTCCATCTGTCCATTTCTCCTCCCATCTGTCCATCCATCTATTTGTCTACAAGTCTGTCTATCCATCTATCCTATTTATTCTTCATCTATCTATCTATCTATCTATCTATCTACCTATCCATTTTTCTGTCTGCCCCTCTGTCCATCACTATTATCTCATTAGCTAGCTGTCTGTCTTTCTGGGGTTCCTGGTGAGAAACTCCCTCTACTAAAGCTCATTAGTAAATAACTAGAAACTTCTAGTTCATGGCAGCTGGTGGTGCAGTAACTAGAGAGCTGGGCATGGAGTCCTGAAGACCTGAGTTCAGATTCAACTTCAGGCACTTCCTTAGGTAAGTCCGTTGACTTCTATTTATATCTGTCTCCACAACTGTAAAATGGGGATGAGACCTCCTGATACCTCCCAGGTTTGTTGTATCAAAGGAGATAATATTTGTATAACACTTAGCACATGCTACATAGTAGGCATACAGTAGGTACTACATAAATGATGGTTGTTACAATCTTTGAGAGTTTCCTAGGATACTGAAATTGACTTGCTCAACATATGGTCAGAGGAAGGACACAAACCCAGCTCTTCCTGGCTCTTGGGACAATTCTCTCCCCATTCCAGTCACATACTGGACGCTTACTAAATGTTTTCGGATTGGATTGGACCAGCAGATGTGGGAGAAGAGGGAGTGGCATTCCATGAAAAGCAGTAATCAAAATAGCAGCTCACATTTATAGGGCATTTTCTAATAAGAAAACATTTTAAATGCTATTATCCCAACTGAGTGAAATCACAAAAGTGAGATCAGTGGAGTGAACAGATTTGGCTGGAGAGAATGATGAGTGAAGGAAGAAGAGATTGGAAAGGAAGATGAGAAGGTAGATTGGAACTAGACTGTAGGGGGGGTCTCAAATTCTGGGAGCTGGGCCTTTATATTAGAGATAGTATAGAGGAGCCAGGGAAGTTTGGAGCAGGGTTGGAAGATGAGAGAATTCAGAGCTGTTCATTGTTGGTTCATTCCATATGCACAGGATGGATTAGGGAGGGGAGACATGAAGGCAGTGAAAAGCTAATTATGAAAAGGCTCATGAGTTAATCCAGGGGAGAGGTGAGAAAGGTCTGGGCTAGAACAGTGGCGATAGGAGTAGAATGTTAGAATCTCAGAACTGGAGAAGATGGTGGAGGTCACAGCTAGCCTTAACCTCCCATCTCCTGAAGGAATCCCCTTCTACAGCATGCCTGATGGGGCGCATCCCTACTTCTGCTTGAACACTTTCAATGGTGACAGTAGCGTCACTACCTCCTGAGACAGACCACTTCACTTGTGGATGGCTCTAATTTTTGGAAACTCTTTCCATCCAATGAACCAAAATCTGCCTCCCTGGACCGATGAGACATTCCACGAAGGAAGAGTCCTCAGAACTTGGTGAGTGATTTTCTTATCCCAATTGGTATGTGATAATTTCCCAGGACACTGATTCTGTCCTCCTGCTCATCATAGGCAGCTAGGGGACCAAGTGTAGTCAATCACTTACAAGATGTGTGACCCTGGGAAAAAAAAATTAACCTTTGTTGGCCTCAGTTTCCTCATCTGTAAAATGGAGATGATAGTAGCACCCATCTCCCAGGGTTGTTGTGCATATCAAATGACTTAACACATGCAAAGTAGTTTACAAGCCTTAAATAGCTGCATAAATGCTAACTATTATTAACATTGCTATTATCACAACAGCTCTCAAAATATCAGACCAGGTGGCCAAAATCAAAGCCATCTGGGAGCAGGATGTGGGCCATGGTGTCCCCATCATCCTGGAGTTTTCCCAGAGATGCTTCTAATAAGCCTACAGAGGATGGGGCCAGTATTTTTATTGCTACAAAAGTCATTTTATCCATCTGAGATATTAGTCTGAAGAACATGAAATATCAAGTAGATTAATATATTTAATTTAATGTATCTAATCGTTCAATCTAGTAGGACAAAATAAGATAGAAATAATAGCTGGTTAGTGATTTTTCCCCACAAATCACTTTTATCTGAAACTCATCAAAAACGAGAATGAAACAGGAATCAAAATTAATAAGAATCCTTAAAAACTTGAGAATGATTTGAATAGATTTCACCATCTCAAACATACCCAGTCTCCAACCTATATGGAAGAAAAAAGTTTTCGAAATGTAGAGGCTTAGCAGAACTAAGCTCTTTAAGTTGAGCAGGACTAACCCTAGCAAGGAGGCCCTTCCCCAGCTCTGCAGAACATGGGGGGCCAGGGTCTGGATTTCTGGGTGCCACTTCATCTCTCCTCTCCTTATATACCAAGGGCTCTGACCTCAGCAGGTGCCCAGGCCCAGCTCTGAGAGCCCTGGGTGGGGGGGAATGGGATGGACAGGGCCTATCCTTTTGACCTGACCCTGGCAGCCCCTACTGCCAGGTGGATGGGGGAGCCATTTGCTTCAGTGGCAGGAAGATAGAGCTGAGGTCAGAGCCAGTCCAGCAGAGAAGGACAGTCAAGATCTCCCTCTCTTGAGCCTCAGGATTGCTCTTGACCTTATCTCTTACCTCAATAGCATATCATACCCCCCCCCCCGCTTCCTCCCAGGATAAAAATCCATAAAGAAACAGAGAGGTATGGAAGAAGGAGGGGGATCTGTTTGGCAGATAGTGCTCTCTTTCCCCACCTCCACACACATACCCCTCTGACTCTCAGAGAGGCCATCCCACCTCATCTTTCTCATGGTGCTATGGCCCTGGTGCCTCCTGGGGAATGAGGGGAGGAGTGGGGCAACATAGCCTGGAGCCCTTGGCCTCCCCACTCCCACCCCAGGGATTGGGGACACTGGGCCTCAGACAATTTACAGCTTTCCGTTCATGATCAAAGTCCTTATTGCTTAAAAAAAATTGTATGGGAACGAGAAGAAATGAGTATCATCCCTATTGTCCCATCTTCTAGGGGGTGAACCAATGATGCTTTCATCAGTGCCTGGAGAGGACAAAATGACTTTTGTTCTACAAAAAGCAGAAATCTTTATCCACCTGCACTTAATAGAGTTCCTGAGTTCCTGACTCATAGTAGGTGCTTAATAAATGTTGATCGATTGACTGACTATGCAATCATCCACAGGAAACAATAACAGCAGGAGAGCACTTTCCTAAGCTAAGTCAACCAACATTTATTAAGCACCAACTGTTTACCGTTGAATTCCAAAGAAAAAGATGAGAACAAGATTCATAGGAGGCGACCACCTTGTCATTACCATTGTCCTAGCACTCGAAATCTTGCAGAATGTTGTGTATGTTATCTTATTTGAGTCTCACAACAACCCTATGAAGTCAGAGGCAAAGAATATTAAAGTGAATAGCTCAGGGCCACACATCCAGTAAATGTCTGAGGTCAGATTTGAGTGGTGAATGTTAGGGTGGTGTCTCTTTCCACAGATCTCCTGTACTAAATGATTACCAGGCTTCTGACTGTAGGTTTCCCCACAGAAGATTTCAGGTAGAAGACAAAGGACATTTAATAGGAGAGGGAGGCTAAGAGAATAGGGATTTTATGGATCTGGGGCCTTGGAGAGATTGTCCACCTTCAAGGAGTGGGCCCTTTAAGCAACATGTTGCTCCTTCCCCATCTCCACCCCCCTCACTTGACCATGGTCTGGCCGTGTAGTCACAAATGACATCATTATGGACATTGTGACTAGACCCCTACCCCTTCCCTCTGAGGGAGGGGAAGAGGGCAGAGGCCAAGGACTAGTAAGAGAAGAATGTTCGCTGAAAACACAGGTCTCACACCGTAACTGACCACCATCCTCATCCACTCATGGGGCCAGAAAAAACATCCATCGAAGGTAAGATCAACAGCGCCAGGGAGGCAAAAACTTGGCTTTGGCTAGAAGATGCCAGTCCCAGGGTTTTCAAAAGTCTTCTTCTGAGATCTAAAGGACAGAACAGGGAAGGTTCTAGTTTGGCTGTACCTGTTAGTTCAGGCCCCTGGGGAGGAGGCTCAAGGTCATTAGAATGAGAACAGGGAGGTTGGGGAGTAACTTGGGTCCTTCTGGGCTGAGGGCACTGACCCCTCCTCCACCCCCACCTTCAGGCTGTTGAACCTCCATTCACTTCCTTATAAAAACTATTACTGCCATAGTGAGAGGCAATGTAGTAGGAGAAGGAAGACCTGGGTTCAAATTTTACCTCTGACAGACAATAGCTATGTGACCACAGGCAAGTAAGTTGCTTAATCAGGCATCTCTATAAGACTGACTAAGTTATAAATGGATTAGGATTTATATTTATACCCCTACATTACTGTCACCCAGACATTGATGTTGGATCCAGGCATAAGTAGGGGTTGTAGGAAAGAGAACCTGTATCCTGGAGTCAGAAGGAACTGAGTTCAAGGTCCAACACCGATGCTTATTTAAAATGGGGAAAATCACCTATCTGCTCTGGGCATCAGTTTCTTTATCTGTAAAGCAGACATAATCATATTTATACTTGCCATCCCAGGAGATTATTGTATGGAAAGTCCCTTTAGAAATGCTCAAATGGGAAAATTTATTATGTCCTGGAGTCATGTCATTAATTAGTTTTGACTTCTGCTTCTGACACTGTGTGACCTTGGATAGCTCCCTTTCCCTGGGATGCTCATTTCCTCATCTGTAATGGAAATGCTGTTTTTAGGGACCCTTTCAGCTTCAGAACCTGTTTCTTAGAGGCTAAATTATCAATGTGAGACATTTTAGGCGGCCAAAATTCAGACTCATAGAAGCTTATTAAGTTAGTTCTTAGAAGAGAGGATATCATTTTTCAGAAATGTTAGCAGATTAAGAGCCACCAGATAAAGATCATAGTCAGGAAGACATAAGTTGCCCCTTTGACACGTAAAGACCGTGCAACCCTGGGCAAATCATTTAGCCTTTCATTGTCCCCCTCCCCACCTCACTCCCTTCTCCTCCTCCAATCCTAGTTTGCATGGCTAGAAGGAATTTTCTCAATGGTAGTTCACTGCGCAAATGAAATGATAAATCCAGACCCCATCCTCCATCCTTTCCCTCCAAAAAAAATCATCTTCAAGGGTAGCTAGGTGTCCCAGCCTCAGTTTCCTCATCTGTAAAATTGGGATGGTGATAACACCTACCTCCCAAGGTTATTGTGAGGACCAAGTGAATTAACCAACATATATGTCAAGTGCCTTAAAGTATCATATACATGTTAGTTGTTAACATGATTACTGTTATTATGCCAACTTTTCTATGCCCAGGGCTCTTCCCAGGTTAGGTCCTTAAGGTCAGAGGAGAGTGAACTTTTGGGGTTCATGACAGACCTGGGATCATGGGAGTGAAGGGCCCAGTCGCACCCTAAAGAAGGTAGAGATAAGCATTGCCACCCAGTCCCTATTCCACTAGGGCAAAGGATGTATACATGGCTCATGCTTGAGCATGGGGGCAGATGTGTTGGGTGCCCTCTCTGATTGGCTGGAACTGTTCTGGTCTTCCTAGCAACCATATTTTGATTGGCTTGAGCATTAAATGCTTCTAGGCAGGGCAACTCTCTCCACTATCCACCTATCAAAAAAAAAAGTGGGAGACAGAAAATTGTGTGTGTGTGTGTGTGTGTGTGTGTGTGTGTGTGTGTGTGTGTGAGAGAGAGAGAGAGAGAGAGAGAGAGAGAGAGAGAGAGAGAGAGAGAGAGAGGAGATGGGGAGATGGGGAGATGGGGAGAGGGGGAGAGGGGGAGAGGGGGAGAGAGGGAGAGAGGGAGAGAACCTACAGCTTGGTTAAGGTGCTGTTACATAATGGTTACCGAGAAACAACATTAATTAGGGCTCCCTCATGGGGATAGGGTGCTTAAGTAAACACTTCCAAGTGGTGCTAAGCAGGTCTAAGAGTGGAAAAGGTCAGAACCAGATCCAGTGGGTTACCAGAGCTAGAGTCAGTGATGGAGACATCCTGGGATCCAGGAATGAGGATAGACCCATTATGAGGGCGGGGGATGGGGTGGTATACAATTAGGAGGCAGAAGTCAAGAGGATAAAGGTGAGCTCATGCCTCAATGGACAGAGCACTGAGGTCAAGAAGACTTGAGAGTTAAAACCCTGCCTTAGATGCTTACTAGCTGTGTGACCCCAGACAAGTCTGTCTGTCTCAGTTTCCTCATCTACAAAATGGATATGATAATATTATTATATTAACCTACCTCCAAAGGTCATTATGAAGATCAAATGAGAGAATATATATGGAACACTTTGCAAACTTTTAAATTTTTTATTTATACATTTTATGCATTTTAGTTATAACTCCATTATAATGCAAGGGGGTCAGAGGAAAGGACACTATGGATACACACACATACACACACACACACACACACACACATAATCCCCTTATAGTATTTGGATCAGGAACAGAGATATAGCCCCCTTAAGACAAGACCAAGGGTGGAGGTAACCTCATCCCTATGCTAGAAAGATTAGGAGTGAACTTTATTATAACACTGAAAATGAAGATAAACCACCTGAGCCTGTGGTCAATGGATGAGGATGGGGGGGAATTATCTCATTATTATACTGAGATTGGGTGAGGAGAATCCCCCAAGTTTAAAGACCACCATTGTCATTAGAGTATAGGGAATCAGGTCTGAGAATTGCAAAGAAGCTCAGAGTCCCTCTTTGGACCAGGGAGTCATCATAGGGGCCTTTCCTAATGGGGCTTGAGGGCTCCTCATTTTAACAGGAATATTAAATATAGAAATTATACATGTTAGATATATGTGTATAGTTTTCACTGTGGCCTGGGGGTGAGAGAAATCCCATCCCTGGTTTTTGTTCTTGTGAATTTTGCTTGGTTCTCCTGAGTCACAGACTGAAGCACCACTGTCATCTCTCCCCAAAGACCCAAGGTCCCTTTAGACCCGAGCACTTAAATCAATGATTAGGTGCTTACTATGTACAAGTACTATTGCTAAGCTGGCAGAGGAAGGTAGTGGGGCCGGGGGTCTGTGGGTAACAAAGGAAAGCAAAAACAGCCCCTCCTCTCAAAAACATATATTCTAGGACAGGAAATAACATGTAAATAACTAGATACATACAAAGTAGAGGGTAGGTGACTTCAGGCAGGAGAATCACACTAACAGTTGTAGGGAGAAGAAATAAAGGAAAGAATTCATTGTATCCAAATCAGAGCTACTCCCAGAAAGGGGGACCGTATGGAGAGGAGGTGACATGGAGCGTCTGGCCTCCTACTATAAGCCCCAGTCACATTCAGGACATATCTTTAAGGAGTGGCAGAATGTTCTCCGTACTCTGCAGAGATGGTAGTTAGGCATGGCAGCCCCTTGACTATCACAGTGCTAGTGATGGAAACTGAACCCTGTTCTGACTCTGGGATCAGGATATTATATTGTAACTTTAGGGCTGGTGCCTAAGATAACTTCATTATAAGACTGGAAGGGTGGAAGGGAGCAAGGGAAATTGGGGATCATTATCCTTGGTGTACTGCTTGGGGGTCAGGAGATGGGGACAGCCCCATTATGAGGCAAATTGAGTCGGGGATAAGGGACTGATTGATGGAAGAGTCTGACAGTGGGAGAAACTGGTCTTTAACTGTTGAATGACACCCAGGAAGTGAGTTCAGGAAGGTAATGAATTCTTCAGTAGGTCCGAGGGAATGTCAAGATCCAGAGCACAAAGGAGGAGAGGGAGAGAGAAAGGGTGACTGTTAGTAGGAGAGGGAGAAGGAAGTGTGGGGATTTGAGTCTGTCTCTAGATAGCGGAGGATTCTTGTCTTGTCCTATGGAATGTTGGGAGGGCAAATAGACCAGATGGATCTTGGGGTCTGTGCTTCAGAATGGCACAGAGAGCAGCATGAAAACTCTCCCATTATACATGTTTTGAGGATGGAGAGAATGTCCTGATCCTGTTTAGAAGTGCCAATGTTGGAGAAATGGATGAGCAAGCTCAGCCATATGCAGTCCTATATCTGAATGTCACAGGAAAATAGAAGCCAGCTGGGAAAGGGAAAGAGGGATATCATGTTAGCAAGTGTATTCAGATCATAGGATGTAGAGCTGGAAAGTACCTTAGAGATTGAGTCCAACTCCTTTATTGTACAGATGAGGAAACTGAGGCCCATAATATTAATCTCAGCAAAGTGGAAAAGAAATGTTAAGTAATAGAACACTGGGTGGCAAAATGGGTGGAACGTGAAGACCTGAGTTTAGATCCTGCCTAGACACTTACTGACTGTGTGATTCTGGGCAAGCCACGTCCTTCTCAACCTCAGTTTCCTCATCTGTCAATGGGGGAGGGGATATAATTGCACCTTCTTCACAGGTTGTTGTAAGAATCAATGAGATAGTATCTGTGAACGTACTTCAAGCACTATCCAAGCTCTTATCACGTCATTGTCCTCAGACTCCAAACCCTAGGCTCAGTTTTCCAGTACTCTCTGCTCACCTCAGTGGGTGGCTGAAGTTGGTGGCTGTTACATCACTGCCAATGATCAGGCCAGTGACGCCAAGCCCTGTAAGAACGTTGCTGACTGGGCTCTGTAGTCAGTTCTAGACTTGGAAGACTTTTCCCAGTAGGAAAGGATTTGGAAGACTTCCTTCTATATGGCTGCTCTCCCCCACCAAAGGAGACTAGGCCATTGGCAAGCTCAGGGCTCCAATCATTAATGCCACTCTCTCCCCTGACCAAGAGCATCCAGCCACTGAGCAGACAGAATCACAAACCTCTGAGGTAGACCTCAAGAGGACCTTCCATCCAATTCCATCCCTGAACAAGAGTTCCATCTATAGCATCTTGGATAAGTGTCCTCCATGCTCTGAATGAAGGAAAACATATCATCTCCTATTCTGCTTTGGAAACTCACAATTCTTAGCCATTGTTATGAAAATTTTCCTAGTATCCATCTGAGTAGGTTCTTAGCTCTTGAGGCCAAGAAGAAAACAAGCAATCTCTCTTCTCCAGTACAGCTCATCAGTTACTTGAACTCAACCATGACATGTCCTTCCACTAAATCTTTTCATCTAGATTTATAAACTTTCTCATATAGCATAGTTTCCAATCTTCCCTCCACCTGTGGCATGGTTTCACCCATCCACCCACCCTACCCCAAACACACACACAAAACACACCGTGTTGGTCTGCACTTTTACTCTCCTTCCTAAAATGTGGTTCCCAAAACAGGACACAATACTCTGACCTGGTCATAGGGCACAAGGACTTTTGAGGACTTTTCTGATTTTAAGTAACCATTATATACCTCTAGCATTCGCCCAAAATAGCATTATTTGGGGGGCTTGCCATGTCACAGTCATTTGGGTGAGACTCCTCTGCAAAGATATTTTTTATGAAAAACCTGTCTAGCTATGACCCGATCAAGTTCTGACCTAAAATACAGAATTTGACATTTATACTTCAATTAAATTTTCTTTATCTTGATTCAGTCCATTTCTAGCCTTTTGTTGATACATCTAGGGTCCTGTATGCCACTTAGGGTACTAACTATTTCCCCAAACTTTGTATTGTCTGCAAACAGGACCAACGCATGATGAACAGGATGAAACAGGATGAAGATACAAGTCATTGACAAAATAACGTCAACGTGCTCAGGACAAAGGACAGATCCCATAGCAACTACCCTAGAAATCTTTATGGAAGTTGACTCATACTTTGGTTCTGATCATTCACCCAGAAAGGGCTTCGAGTCAGGGGACCCGTATTCAAATTCCACCTTTGTTACTTAGTATCTTGAACAAACAGCCCTAGAGAAAGACCTCAAGCAATCATTTCCCTTCTAGATGACCTCTATCCAAGGTCCTTTCTAACTCTTTATCTATGTACCCTCTATGAACCAATGACCACTTATTTTGAGGTCCTTTCCATTGCTAAATCTATAATACTTCTATTACTTAACCCTATTTTTGACATCTAACTTGCCATAAGAATAGTATAAGACAGACCAAAGATTTGGTTCAACTTGATCATGCTGTCCCTACTGCTCTACCTCAGTCAAAAAAAAAAAAAATAGGAAATGAATTTAGTCTGGCATGACTTGACAGAGCCATGCTGGTTTGGAGTGGGTACCTCCTCCCTGTCTAATTACTTGAGATCCATCCCTTTGAATAACAGTTTCTGGAATACTGAGAGAAATTATTTGACCTCACCTATAGTTGGCAGAGTATCCATTCTCTTTGCTTTAAAAAAAAAAATGACCCTTCTGTAGTCCATCAGCACTTCTCCCATTCTCCATGATCTTCCATTAGCCAATTGCATCTATTTGTAAAATACTTAGCACAAGTGCCTGGCACATAGTGAGTAATTAATAAATATTTGTCCCTTTCCCCTTCCTTTCCCTTCCCTCTTTTGGTTCCCTAGGATGGAGTTTGTTTGGGGCAGGTAAGTTGAACTCACTCCAAGCTGAGCTCACTCACTCTCACCATCTTCTCTTTTGTCTTGGGTTTTCAACTGCTCATTAACTTTGGGTTTATTTTGTTTCTCCTTCTCATGCCAAAGATCATTCATCTTGATGAAGAAAACAGAAATTCTTCTTCCTTTCTCTCTCTCTCATACTTTTATCATCATATCACTTACCCGTCTCTGTTTTTGACTCTGCTTTTGCCCCCAAAGTAGCTAAAGAAACCTTGGCATTCATCCCTCCCTAACTTTAACTCATTGCCAATTTTATTCTTTGGAATTTAACCTCTTTGTTTTCATTTATCTTTATTAAAAATCTGACTCATCCAATGAATTCCCTATGCATCCACATCTTTCTGTTTAGAGAGCTTCCCCTTATCAACTTAGTTAACAAATACTAAGTGCCTACTGTGTGCTAGGGACTGTATACAT
>CM053771.1:24527817-24565727 GCA_028658325.1 Potorous gilbertii
ATGTATACAGTCCCTAGCACACAGTAGGCACTTAGTATTTGTTAACTAAGTTGATAAGGGGAAGCTCTCTAAACAGAAAGATGTGGATGCATAGGGAATTCATTGGATGAGTCAGATTTTTAATAAAGATAAATGAAAACAAAGAGGTTAAATTCCAAAGAATTCCCAAGGTTGCCTACTCTACTTTTGAGCCCAAAGGCTGGCTCTCTATCTCTCTCTCTCTCTCAGACTCTGTGGCCAGGTAGAGGTGGGAGTTCCTGGTTTCTTGGTTTCCCACACTGTTTCCAAAGGGCAAGGGATTCAAGTCATCTAGGGATGGATGTCTCCTTGCTCCTCTCTGCTCCCAGACCAGTCTGACTCCTCCATAGATGGGGAGGAAAATCCCTAGGGTGACATCTCTTGGGGTCGGGTCATGTTTTTGCAGGTGCCCCTGCACATCCAGAAACACAGGCTGTGACCAAAATTGAAGCCCCAGGGATTCAAGCCAACCACCCCCACCCCCCAGAAGAGCCCAGCCCGGGAGAGAAGAAGCTGCTGCCTCCCACACAGGGTCCCTTTTTCTACATCGGGGGAACCAATGGGGCCGTGCTGTAAGCAATCTCCTTGGAAGAACAGAGATGGGGAGGAGGGAGCCAGGCACCACTGCAGGCTTCTAGGGGAGGAGGGACTGAAGCCTTAAATGGCTTCCCTGACCCAAAGTGTGACCACCAGAGGGATGTGAACAACCCTAAAATTGAGGTGCATGTCCCAGAACACCCACCCCTCCTCACTTTGTCCTGCCCTGTCCCCATAACTGCCAGGTCTGGCCTGGCATCCCCCCTCCTCAGCTGCACAAGTGCTGGCCCACAGGCTACTTGGCTCACTTTTAATTAAGAATGGGAGGAAAAATTGCTGGCTCAAGGCCACATTTTCCTCCTCCCATCCCCCCTCACCCCCAGGTTTGGGACCAGCTGCAAAGCCTCGGGTGTCAGTCAGCCTTCCCAGGAGCTCCTCAGGGGAATCTGAGGCCCCAGAGCTAATTAAGGCATCGTTAACAGTCCAGTGAATCTTGTTATCCTGGCAGGATCAGTTCCTATTGCCGGAGCAAAGGCTGGCAGAGAATCCATGACAACCGTCGGGAGGATTACAAGCTGAAATGGTGTGAGACCAAATGCAGGGACACCTATTACTCCTTTCGAGAAGGTGCAGCCCAGAGAAAGGGGGGGAGGGGACAAGGGTGTGGGGAAAGGGCTTCCCAGACTGAATATTTGGTCCCAGTCATTGCAGATAATCAGCATCTGAAATGAATGCCCAACAGTTTGGCCAAGTGGCTGGCCAAACATACTGAGGCTTCTGGCTCAAGACCACAGAATTCAGAGCTTGAAAGGATTTCCGTAATTCTCCAGCATAAGCTCCTAGGGAAAAGAATGCCCCCTATACCTTCCCAGCCAAGTAGTTGAAGGAACTCTCCAGTGAGGGGAAGGGGAATTCATTCCATTCCTGGACAACTCTCCGAGTTAGGAAGTTTTCAAGGATATCCAACATAAATGAGCTTCTTTATAGTTTGACCCATTCATTAGTGCTGGCTGGGTCCTCTATGAGGCCAAGCAGAATAAAATGAATCCCTTTTCCACAAGAAAGCCCACTGGAAGGTTCTTTGGTGATTTCTGCCCTTAGCATACCACTTCCCATAGTTGCTACCCCTTCTGGAAATATAGGAAGTTCCCATCCCAACCAATGCCTTATGGCATAGCAGTGGCCAGGCCATCCTTCAGGCCCAGAGAGAGATTGGGATGACTAGAACCCCAGACCAAACCGTACCTGATGAAGTGCCTGATGTCCTTCTCGCATCTTTTGCTCACCTTGAAAGATACAAGGGAACAATCCAGTCTACCCATAAACTGTCCCCTGTCCACCGTCACTGAGATAGCTTTCTCCAAGAAGCAGCATCACCAGAACAGTGGGGAAGGAGGCATCCGTGATTCCATCCTGTGTCCTTTTCAGGACCCTTGAATTTGGGTGTTAAAGATCTACTCCCTTCCCCACTCAAGAGTCAATGTACCCAGTAATAGCCAGGAAATGCCAAGTACTTTCCTACTTTGCTACCCATATTCTCTCTCTTTAGACTGGGCAGTTGAGGGCTCCTAAAAGCCCTACCTTTTCTATATATTCTGCCCCTTCCCCAATAGGGTATAAGGTCCTTGAGAGCAGGGCTGTTTCATTGTTGATATTACCTTAGCATCTAGCACAGGGGCAGCCTGATACAATAAGTGGTACTTAATCAGTTGCTTAATTGGGCATTAATTCATCTGGGCACAATGAAGAGGTTCTGGCGCCCTAAAGCTACAAACTTTGAGTGGGATGTGGGCATTGGGTTGAGACTAGGAGCTGTGCCAGACTGCATATCAGCAAGGTGCCTTTGGGGATTAGATAGCAATTGTCTCTGGGCATCAAGGTGTATCAATCAATCAATTACCAAATATTTATTTATTAATTGTACCAATCAATTAATTGTCAAATATCAAGTACTCTGTGCTAGAAAATGTTTGAAACACTGAGGAGACAGAGATGAAACTATCTCTGCCCCTAGGAGTTTACATTCTATTGGTGGTGTGAGGGTCATATCTAGGTACTCAATTAACCAACATTTATAAAATGCTGTGTGCCAGGCTGACACACTAGCAACAAAAATGAAATAAACAGTCCCTGTCCTGAAGAAATTTACACTCGGTAGGATGTACAAGTCATATTTCTTTGGAAAAAAAGTCTTCTCCTCTTCCTCTCCTTTTCTCACTTCCTTCCCATCCATCTATTTCTATCTACTTATCCTTCCTTTTCATCTATGCACCCATATTCTTTGCTTCCCATCCACTTTTCTATCCTCCCATCCCAGAAACACCTGCTGAGCACCCTAACACTATAGAATAAAATCCCCTTAAAGGCAGGCACCTACCTCTTCACTTCCCATCTTCTCATCCTGGTGTTTTGTGACACAGGCGAACAACTTCTCTACCAGATCCCTAACAACAAGCTGTTAACAACTAAGATAGGCCTCCTGAATGCCCTGCGAGAGTATGCCAGAGTCATGAGCAAGATCACCAGGTCACCAACTGCAGCACACATCAAGTAAGGACAACCCCACCCAATACCTTTATGCCCTAAGCCAGTGTTCTTCCTTAAAAATCATCAATTTAGACGTGGAAAAGACCTTGGGGATTCACTAGTCCAAACTGCCCCTTCCATTTTAGAAAGGACAAAACTGAGACCCAGATCACACAGAAAGCGACAGGTCAGGCTATGAACTCAGGTGTTCTGACTCCAAAGTCAGTGGTGATGGCTTTGATTGCAGATGACTCTGCAAGCTTTACTTGAGTGTCCTGGCCTCAGTTGAGGGGAAGGGTGGCAAAAAAGCAAGCCTTATTTCACAAAGTGGACACTCAATAAATGTTTCTGTGATGGAAGGAAGGAAGGGAAAAAGGAAGGAGGAAGATAGGGAAGGAAGGAGGGAAGGAGAATGAAAGGGTGGATAGGAGAGATGAATGGAAAGAGACAAGATATGGAAGGAAAGAGGGCTGGAATGAATGATTCAAGAAGGTGGCTCTCTCCTTTTCCCCTCCTTTCCCTTTGTGTCCTTCATGCTGAACTCTCCCACAGGGTTCTGAAAATGGAAGACTTTTTCCCAGAGACCTACCGTCTAGATATGAAAGATGAAAGGGAAAACTTCATTACTGTGTTCCATGGTAAGTTCTCAGTCCCTCTCTATGGTGGGAGGGAGGGGAAAGGGAGGGGACTCAGGCACTTGCAGACTCCCCCCACCTTGAGGGCCATGTCAATGCCAGAGGGTGGCATGAATGACATGGCAGAGGTAATTCTACCTCTCTCTTCTCCCCACCTTCACCACTCTCTGTACCTGCAGATGAAGAGATCTGGATCTGTAAGCCCACTGCTTCCAACCAGGGGAAAGGCATTTTCCTGATCAGGACCCAAGAGGAAGCAATTTCTCTCCAGGCCAAGATGCAGAGCATTGAGGATGATCCCACCTACAAGAAGATGCCCTTTAAGGCTCCTCAGGCACGAGTCATACAGAGGTGGGTGGGATCAGCTCTAGGCATTTGGGTTGTAGGATAGATCTCCATGTGCTCTGGAGTCTGGGGTTAGACCTTTCCCTCTGCTGCGTACCACCTGTAGAACCTTGGCAGATCACTTCCTTCTCTGGCCTTTGCTTTCCTATCTATGAAATAAGAAGTCTGGACTAGAGGGTCACTGGGGTCCCTTCCAACTCTAATCCTGGGATCACTTTATATCCTGTACCTACAATCCTGGACTTTTGATTAAACAAGGGTGACCCTCGCTTCCAGCCTTGAGTAATGTTCCCATCCTTTGGACACCACTGCCCAAAGATGAGGAGACACAAGAGCTGGAAAGGGCTCCCAAGGACATCTCATCCAATCCCCTTACTTTACAGATTAGAAAATTAAGGCCTAGGGAGTTCAAGTGACTTGCCCACTTGGGGTCACAAACCATCCTGATGTTCATAGTAGGTAGGATTGAGTCCAGGTCCCTCTGACTCCATGCAATGTACCACACTGCTTCTCCCAATGCAAAAGAATTTTCATGAGGGCAAGAATGCTAACAACTTGGGACAGGGGTTCGAAGAAGAGGAGGGAGAGGGAAGATCAAAGAAGGCTTGGTGTAGGAAATAGTACTTGGACTGAACCTTGAAGGAAAGCTAATAATTCTAAAAGGTGGGAGGAGGGAATTCCAGGCATAAAGAGGAACAGCCTGTGCAAAGACAAAGGGTTGGGGGATGAAATGTCAAGTTTGGGGAACTTTGAGGTCCAAATAGGGCAAGGTCACATAGATAGTAAGCAGAAGATCCAATAGCTAAGGGAGAGTCTAGTGGAGAGAAGGGGATGGAACAGGAAGAGGTTGTGGAGGTACAATCCTTGAGATTTGACAACTAATTGGATATATTGGGGGGGAGGAAAAAACAAGTGATTATTAAGGACTTACTGTGTGCCTGGCACTGTGTTAAGTGCTTTACAAATATTATCTCATATCAATCTCATGATATTATTAAATCCACTTTACAGTTGAGGAAACTGAGATATAGAGCAAGGTTAAGGATTTGTCACATAGGAAGTATCTGAGGCTGGATTTGAACTCAGTCCTAGCACTCTCTCCATGGTGCCCCCTAACAACCTCTAGATGAGAATGAGAGAAGGGTTAAGGATTATTCTAAGGGCTTCATCTTGGGTAACCAGGCACCTTCAACAAGAGAGAAATTTGAAGGCGGGAGGGAGAGATTTGAATGGGGGAGGAATGTAGTCAGCCTGTCTCTACTTTCCCAAAGATATATCCACAACCCACTGCTCCTGGATGGGAAGAAGTTTGATGTGCGATCCTACCTGCTAATCGCCTGTGCAATGCCTTACATGGTCTTCTTTAGTCATGGCTACGCAAGGCTGACTCTGAGCCTTTACGACCCCAAAGCCAAGGACCTTGCAGGACATTTGACTAATCAGGTATGGGGAGAGGTCCCTGGGGTATCACAGGGAGGGGCAACCATGGCACTCCCCTCTCCCGTGGTCATAGACTATAGTTCCATAGCCCCATAGACTAAAAGGTGATCTTTTTAAAACTCCAGGTCTGACCATATCACCCCAACCCCCTACTCAGTAAACTCCAGTGACTCCTGTCTTCTCTAGGATCAAAGAGAAGACCATCCATTTAGTTTTTAAAGCCTTTCACAACTTGGCCTTCCTACTCTTAGGTTTGTTCCATGCACTCTCCATCTCCCAGAGCCTTTGCATTGGCTGAACCCCATACCTGGGAGGTTCCCTCCTTGCCCCTTCCACCTTCTCTCTATAACCATTTCTATCTCCTCTCCATCTCCCTCTCTCTTCCCAGTCTAGCCTCTCTTCTTCTTGCTTTGTTTCTCCTCCCTCTTTCCCTTTCTCTCTATACAATGTCCAGTGTGTCAACATAGCCCAGGAAGGGACCTGGGCAGGAGGAAGATTGGGGCCCCCTCCTCCAAACTTCCCCTATTTCTGTCGAGGGCACCATCATCCTACCAGTAACCCAGGTTCATCTCCTTGGAGTCATTCGAATCTCTCTTACCTCATATCTGATTGGCTGGGAAATCTCATTGATTCTACATCCTCTATGTGTCTCCATCCATTCCCTTCTCCCTACTCATATCACCAACATCCCAGTTCAGAATCTCATCATGTCCCACCTAAATCATTGCTATAACCTCTTAATTGATCTCTGCATTTCCAAAGTCTCATCTTCTCTAAGCAAGTCATCCTTTGCTCAACTGTTGAGACAGTCGTCTTAAAAACCAGGTCACTCCTCTGCTCAAGAATTTTTCAGTCATTCTGTTGCCTTTAGGATAAAATGTAGACTCTTCAGTCTGACATTTCAAATCTCCCCAAAATCTGATTCATTTACCTCTCCAGACTTGGTGTATTTCACTCTCTTTCACAGATTCTTAATAGCCATCCAAACTGGCCTATTTGTCAGTCCCTCTAACTTGGGGGCTGCCCCTCAAACCTGGAATGCCCTCCCTTTTCACCTCACCCTCTTAGAACCCCTAGCTTCCTTCAAAACTGTGCAAACCTTGCTTAATCTCCTTAAGCATAAGCATGTAAGTACTTACATAAGCATTCTTTCCCTCCTCCTAAAAAATTCATGTTTTTTATATGTCTTTGGGGTGTATATAAGTTCCCTGGGGGGGCAGTCTAATACAGTGCCTGCCCCATAGTACATGCTTAAATAAATGTTTGTTGGATTAGATCGGAGGTGGAGGGGCAGAGAAAGAGGTTGAAGGAATCTTTTGAACTTGTGGGGAAGTGTCTCTAGATGAGGTCAGCCTGTCAAATCAACCCTAAAATGTTGTACTTGTAGATACCTTTAGATTCCTTAGGTCCATAAACTGGAAGGTGCCCTGTCTGTATGTTCCCCTTAACACACACATGCATACACCTACATACACACACACACATGACAACAACAACAACCTTCTAGCCTGGTAGGGGAAGGTCTGTCAGAGGCAATTTTGCAGTTATGGGGGCATCAGTGGTTGTTGGGGAACTCCATGTGGGAGAACCATCTGTAATTAACGGGGGGAAGATTTACAGGAGAGTTGTCTGTATTTATGGAAGAATCTATGAAGCCAGTGTGGGACTCTAATTAACTTGCACAATTAATCCACATAACAATGAATTGCCAAGTAAGAGGCAAGTTGGTATATTGATTAGAGAGCAGGCCTCAAAACAAGATAGATCTGGGCTCAAGCCCCATTTCTAACACATTTTGACCAAGTGATCGTGGGCAAGTCACTTAACTTGTCAACTCACTAAGACCCTCTGTTGCAGAGAAGGTCCTGACCTGCTCTGGTAGGAGTTTTCTCATCTGGAAGTTCAAGAAGTTGTAGATCTGGTCCTATCCTTTTGGGCCAGGAGCTGAGAAAAAACCAACAGAGTTCCTAGTCTCTGGGAACTTAGAGCCTACCCTTAGAATCTATACCTTTAGAAATATACACATGAAGAGAATGTAGAATAAATAGAAGGTAATTGGTGGAAAGGGGAAAAGCATAGTACCTGCTGAGGGTTTGTGGCTTGAAGGATTCTTCTTGCTATTTCAGGGACTAAGGGTGGGATGTGTATGGCTAGGAAGCCTGGTGGGGATTTTTGAGGCCATGTTTATTTCTCTTCCTTTCTTCTAGTTTATGCAAAAGAAAAGTCCTCTGTACGTGCTCCTGAAGGAAGAGACTGTGTGGAGCATGGACCGCCTCAACAAATACATCAATGAAAAGTTCCGCAGAGCAAAAGGGCTCCCCAAGGACTGGGTGCTCACCACCTTTACTGTAAGGCCCTCCTGCTGCCTGGCTTTGAGGGATCCCATTCTTTGGGGGAGGAGAGGAGTTAGCTGGTGGGTTTGAGTCTCCAAGGGGAACAGGACATGCCCAGGTCAGGAAGGACCACAATGCAGATTCTCAGGAGAATGGGAACCACACCTTAAGAAATGAGGATGGGGCAAGGCAGTGTAGGGCAGAGGACAGGGCACTAGACAGGGGTTAGTGCTCCTATCTAAAATGACAGGGGTTTGACTAGACAGCCTCTGAGGTCCCTTCCGACTCTAGATCAATGATCCTAAGTTATTTTAACCTTCTTCTGCCTCAGTTTCCTCATCTCTAAATTAAGGGACATGATGACCATTAGACCCCTGAGGCTATGAATCTATGTGGTCATATATCTGAACTTAGGTATTTCTGCCTGTCTGTTTTTTTGTGAATGTCAATACCATGAGGCATGACTATGCCATCTGGTATACCATCTGGAGGTATGCCTAAGAATCAAGCAGCAGGTGCATTCTGGAGAGGTCTTTGATAATCAGGGTTAGGGTCAGATCACTGGATATGTAGTGTCCTTGCTAGAGGGATGCAAGTGGGAAGGGAGGAGCCCAGTGTAAGACCTGAGCTGGCAAATGTAACCATTTGTAAGTCTGCATAGGAAAGGGACCCTCTGCAACCCATAGCTCTCCATTCCTCTTGGAATTTTCCTAGTCCTGATGAGTTCTTAGGGAAAACCTGGTTTTCCCAGGTGATTCCTGAGTAGAATGGCAACCTCTTGTGGAGAGGAAGGAAAAGGGGAATAGAGTGGGGGTACTTGGAAGCATCTTGTCTCCACTTTTTAAGGAGTTACCCTCTTGCCTTCTCCTAGAGCCCTTGGGGGAGGGAGAGAGGAGAGGATCTGAGTGACACAGCAACCACCCAGTTAGGAGGGTTGAGGAAGCCCTGTTGGATCGACAACAGTCATGCTTGACTCCTCATTTTCTCTACCATCTCATCCCCCATATCCAATCAATGGTCAAGTCCAGGCATTTCTGTTTTAGAACATCTTGTAAGATGCCCCCATCTCTCCTTTGACACTATCCCTACCTGGTGCAGACCCTCATAACCTCACACCTGGACTCCAGCAATGGCTGCCAATGGGTCTGCCTGCCTCAAGTCTCTCCCCACTTCAATCTCATCCTCCACTCAGCTGTCAAATGAACCTTCCTAAAGCACCACTCTGATCATGTCACTCCTTGTTAATAAACTCTAGTGTCTTTATTACCTCCAGGATCAACTATAAAATCCATTGGGTTTTTAAAGCCCATCACAACCCAATCTCCTCCTTTTCAGTCTTCTTATACCTTAAGCCTCCATATGCTCCATAATCCTACCAAACAGTCCACTAAGGAGGCAGATCCAAGAACAAGACACTCTACATCCTGACTGGTTATTTTCACCGACTGTCTCCCATGCCTGGGACGCTCTCCCTCCCCATCTCTACATCCTGGTTTCTCTGACTTCTTCCAAGTCTTAGCTACAGCCCCATCTTCTGGAAGAAGCTTTCCCCAGTTTATCCTATCTATACCCTGTCTGGACTTAGTTATCTGTATGCTGTGTCTCTCCCAATAGACTGAGCTCCTTGAGGGTAGGGGATTGTTTTTGTTTTACTTTGTATCCTAAGCACGTAGCACAATGTCTGGCATGTAGTAGGTTCTTAATAAATGTTAGTTGACTAGCTCATTCCTTAAAGGAAGAGGTATGCCCCCTCCCCTTGTCCCCATAGCACACAGAAGTAAAGGAGTGGGTGAGGAAAATTAGACTGATAAGTCCAGGACCTTGTGACTCCACAGGTATGCAGGAAAGGGGAGGGAGGAAGGAGAAAGAGGGAAAGAAGTATTACAATCACAGGTGACCTAAAGCTGAGAGGAAAAGCCAGGATACTAGATGATAGTAAGGGTCCAAAAAGAATCTCTATGGGCTAGAACAAGGAAGTAAAACAGATCAGATGGAATGTGTCATAGAGATAAAGGTAAAGTTCTCCACATTCTTTCAAAAAATTCAATGTCCCAAGCACAAGATATGGAGGTATGACTAGAGAATTGATTATCTAAAAGAGTACTAGGGGGTTTAGCATATGGGGTATAGGATGAGTTCAGTATACCAGTATCTCTGGTGTGATGGCTGCCGAACCTTTTTCGGGGCTCTTTCCACCTTTGGGCTCCACCTGTGCCAACACAACTCTCACCTGTGGCTCCAAGAAGCTGTAGCATGTGCACTGGGCTCACCCCAGTAAACCATTTTAGCAGACGGGCCAAATCAGGTTAAGGGTAACAAAGGGGTCTCAAGCCCGTTGATGAGTTAGAGGAGTGTCTACCCCAAGCATGTGAAGACTTCCTCTGGGAGAATGTGCGGATGAGAACAATTTGTTCCAATGGCCATGAAGGCAGCTGAAGCAGGTGATGTGGAGCCATAGAGCTTGGTTAGACATGGAAGACACCAAGGTCATCTACTGCATCCTGAACCATTGCCAGCCATCTTGACTGTCCTTGCCACTGCATTATGATGACTCCGGAAGAGAGGCTGACAACTTCATACAACTCTGCCTCACTTAAATACAATTTATACATGAATCAAAATGTATCACTCCTTCACTTTATCATGGTGACACCATTTTGGTCCTCTTCGAGATCAAAGGACAGCAACTAACCAACCAACCAGGTGGTTTAGTGAATTGAAAACTAACATGACTCAGTAATTTGACATTTGACTGTGGGGAAAAAGTTAAAGCAATCAGGCTACATTAGGAGAAAAGAATATTTACAAAAAGGGAATTAATGGTTCAGCCATTGTCTGCCCTGGTCAGACTACATGTGGAGTATTGTATTTCATTCCAATCCCTACATTTTAAAAATATGTTGATAAGCAGGATTAACCTGAGAAAGATGACCAGAGTCAGGAACATTGAGGGGAGTGGAGAAAGCCCTCCATAAGAGGATCCGTTGAAAAAGTGGAACATTTGTGGCCAAGAGAAAAGAGGATTCATGGGAAGAGATGTCAGCTATTTTCAAGACTGAAAGAAGGGTGGTTACATCGAAGAGGAATCAGTTTTGTTCTACTTGGCCCCAGAGGCCAGAACTCAGAATAATGGGGGGAAGAAGTCACTAGGGAGTTCTAGGCTCAGTGTGAGGGGAAACAGCTGTCCCCAAATGCTTCATCTTTGGCATTCTTCAAGCAGAGATCAGATAACACCTAGCACAGCTGCATAGTGTTCAAGTCAAGAGAGAACATTACTTAAAAGGCCTTACTATGTGCCAGGCACATAGGTCTTTAAAGACTAATATGAAACTAATCCATAGGGGCCCCTTTCAAGGGACTTCTATTCTCTTGGGAGAAACTGGAAGGGGTACTCTAGTTTAAGGCCATCCCACTCCCTTCATTTCACCGATGAGGAACCTGAGGGCTGCTTGTCCAGTGCATCCTAGAGGGTAGAGGCTACATTAGATGGCCCCTGAGGTCCCTTCATCCAGGGTTTCTGAGAGGTAGAAAAGAGAGTGGGCAGCAGGAGGAGGGGGCACGGCGATGCTTCCAGGCTCCATCCTGACTCTGCCCCATGTCTCTTTGGCTCCTCCTCTTGCCCAGAAACGGATGCAGCAGATCATGCTCCAGTGCTTCCTAGCTGTGAAGTCCAAGTTGGAGTGTAAGCTGGGCTATTTCGACCTCATTGGCTGTGACTTCCTCATTGATGAGAACTTCAAGGTGGGTTCTTCCCTAAGGGGCCCCTGGGGCTTAGAGGGAAGGGGAAGAGACTGTAGGGATGGTAAAGAAGGAAGGAGGGAGGAGGGAGGAAGGAGGGAAAGAAGGAAGGAAGGAAGGAAGGAAGGAAGGAAGGAAGGAAAGAAGGAAGGAAAGAAGGGAGGAAGGAAGAACCCAAGAGAAGCATATAGAAACAAGAAGATGGAAAATGGCAGAGGTTAGGGGCACTTTAGAACCCTGAACAATCACCTAAGTCTCCCCTCCGTAAAAACTAACCATGAAGCTGCTTCCTGGCCTTTCCAAAGACCACTTCTAATATCATAGGATCATAGATAGAAAGCAAGAAAGGAGACTTTGAAGTCACCCAGTGTGGCACCATCCTCTCACATAGGAAGAAATAGGCTCTCAGGAGGGAAATGACCAGCTCCTCACAGAGTCAGTGACTGGTAGAGTCAGAACTTGAGCTCTTGACTACAAATACAATACTCTTTCCATTTCATCTCTCTTTCCTCCTCTTTTCCCTCCCCCATCCTCCCCGGTGTCTTCTGGGCAGCAGGTGGGTGGGATTCCATAGCAGAGGTTTGTTAGCCTGAGAGAACACAATATTGCAGACATAGTCCCATCAGGACAGAGAACCAGCTGGATTTAGAGTCAGCAATGTAGTCAAGAAGGACTTGAATTCAAATCCCGCCCCCACCCCATTTACCAGCTGAATTACGTTGGACAGATCCTTAACCTGCCTCCCTTGCTTTTCTCCAAAATGGAAATAAGAACGCCTCCCCCACAGGGCTGTAGACCTTTGTATTATCATTAACTTCTATTATCATTCCAAAGGAAAGGCCTTTCATTGAAAGCCAAGTTGCATTTGGGGGGTTTGGGGGGAACAGGAAGCAGAGAGGGCTGACTCCCTACCCAGAGCTGGGCCTTCACCCTCCTGCAGACAGGATGCTTCCCATGGGGAGCTTCAGCGGTGGAGGGGGCAGCAGCAGTCAGTCTCAGGGCTGGCTGGGGAGAGATTTTGCTCATGGCCCTGCCAGGCAGGGAGCCGGCTAGCACAATACCCTGCTTTGTTGAGGTGGTGAGGGGCTGGCCCAGCTCTGGTTTCCAGGACCATTGTGTTTGGGGTATGGGCCCACCAACCCCCCTCCCCTCTCTCCCTGAAGTGCTTCTGGCTAGGGGAAAGGGGAAGATCCAGTGTCAGACATGGGGACCAGTCCAGGGGGACTCATTAAAGGGTCTTAGTGAGCCTAGCAGGGACCCTGCACCATCTGGGGGCTTGACTTGGCTTGGTTTCAGAACACGCCTTTCCTCTTGGCCTTCCCTGGGCTTCTTGAGAAATCCTGTTCCTCAGCTTATTGGCCCCAGGAAAATATAGGAGAGAGATATTATCTTGGACTGGAAACCAGGAGACTCAGGGGCTATGCCCTTGAGTGACCTTGGGCCAATTACTTCCTTGTCCTGGGCCTCAGTTTCTTGATCTGTCAAATGAAGGGGATGGATTAAATGACCTCTAAGGTCCTTTCTAGCTCTAACCAGGCTTCTGTGATTGTATCTACCCACTCTCTTGCTCACTCCTTTCTTTCTGGCTACTCCTAGGAGGGGAGCAACTAGTGGGCCCAGCTCATAGACACCTGGAAGGCCCCTGGAAGGAACCCTCCCACTCTGTAGAACCTAGGATCATAAGTTTTTAGCTGGAAGGGAGGGAATTCAGAAGTCAGTTAGTCTAACCCTTTCATTTTACAGATGAGAAAACTGAGGCCTAGGGAGAAGTGATTTGCCCAAAGTTACCCACAGGAGAGAGTGAGTAGTAGAAGTAAAGGATAGATCTTTTCAGGCTTGATATGCATCCCTTTAGAGTGGAGAAGTTGCTATATAGTTGTGTTTTGTAAAAGTCTATCAAAGGTTGGAACTCTTTCTCAAAAGAGGAAGACCCAGGCATCTGAGAGTCAGAAAATAAGACTGAGAAGGGATGCCTAGGTGGTGGCAAAGTGCATAGAGCACTGGTTACACAGTCAGGAAGACCTGAGTTCCAATCTAACTCAAATACTCACTGTGTGATGCTAGAGCAAACCATATAGACTCAGTCTCAGTTTCCCCTTCTGTAAAATGGGGTGAATAATAATCACATTACCTGGCAGGGTTGTTTTGAGGGTCAAATGAGAACATATTTTAAGGCTGTTAGTGTGATGCCCGGCACATAGTAGGTATTACATAACTGCTAGCTACCACTACTACATATGTAAAATGCTTTGAAGAACCTCAAAGCACCATAAACTACAGCTAAGGCCAAGAGTAGGGCTGGTGGAGACCAGTGTGGAGGTCAAAGGCCAGAGGTTACAGGAGAACTCTAGGGTAGTTTTAGGACATCTTGCTGGGAGTTCTGTGAAATTGGAAGAGTCAAGGGGAGAATTAGTATCTGGGGCCCAGTAGAAGCATCCAGAAAGGAAAGAGAAGACAAACTTAGGAAGAGATTGGGAGAAGGGGCCTGGATCACAGTGAATAGGAGAGTTATTCCCTTGAGAATCTGAAGATCTGGTCCAAATCCCACTTCAGAAATCCCTGAGCTGTGTGACCCTGTAAAATTGTAAAACATGAAGGTTGAACTCAGTGAGACCTCTAAAGGTCCCTTTCAGCTCTAGATCTCTGATCCTGTTAATAACATGGAGGATAGGGGCCTCCAGAGGCAGAACTGAAACTCCTGATGAGGGATAGGGCTGAACTGGGAGTACCTGTGCTATATCATTGTATCTGCTGAGATCCCATCACCCTCCAAGTACAGGGTGCTCTAAGAAACCAACCTAGTAGGCCAGATGACTTACTCCTGAGAGGAGGGGAGAGAGGGAGCAGATAAGAGCTAAGGCCTCTTGGCGTCCAAGAGGATGCTTCCTTAGGCCTAAGGAGAAAAGTGAAACAAGTGTTGGACAAACTCTGTTCACTGATAAGGTGTGAGGACCAGTAGAAAGGGTCATTGACTTGGGAATTGAAAGACTTGGCTAGTCTACTTTATATATGTGTGTGTGTATGTGTGTATATATATGTGTATATACACATATATGTATATATGTGTGTGCGTGTGCACGTATATACATACATGTATACATATATACACACATGTATGTATGTGTATGTATCTTAGATGGAGGGAAGTATGACCTGGATCATGTCCCTTTCTCTCTGGGCCTCAGTTTTCTAATCTGTAAAACGATGGGAATGGCCTTCTAAGAGTCAAGTAAGATTACATGCCTAAAGCATTTTGCAAAACTTAAGTCATTGGATGAATGTCTGATTTTGTCAACATTAAAGACCTTTCCACCTTTACTGTGGATAGACAAAATGATAGATCTCCATGTTTATCTCTCCTCAATGTTAATAATTTCCCTGAACTGAAAGCCTGGGGTAAGGGTCTTTGCATAAGAGAACCCCTGCAATGTTCTCCCTGGGCCTGATGAGGGGTCAGTAACTAGAAATGACCACTGACTGTAGTGGGGAGGTATTCCTCCTGGGACTTCATAAGTGAATCCAGCCAGAAACTAGTAGTGCCCCATATTCCAATTAGCTGGTGACTATACTCTTCAGAAGAACAAATCCCAGTAGCCTACCCTCAAAGCCCCTAGCCAGGCCTATCTAGGCTGGGATTAGGATATTTATAAAATTCTTTCATTCTTTCAATCATTCATTCAATAAGCATTTGTTAAACATCTATAATGTGCTAGGAATTGTGCTAAGCACTGTGGCTATAAAAATAAAAAACAGAAAATAATCCTTGACCACAACCAACCCTACATTTTAATTGCAGAATCGGAATGGGACAAATATACCCAAATAAATCAATACAAAATAGAAAGTGCTGTAGCTGATGGTGAAACAGTGGGAATCGTCTGTGGGGTTGGGGTGCCCTCTGCTGGTAACAATTCGGTAAGACCAGGTAGAAAGGAGCTCCTGGTTCTCAGTCGCATTGCAACCCAGGGCTGGTCTCAGGACCACTCCCCAGCTGGTGTTTGAATTGCCTGCTGTCCTTCCTCCTTGGATTGGAAAGGAGTACTGAAATTTTAGAACAAATCCAGGTTTCCTGGTTAGAAACTCTCAGAACTGGTACCAGTCACAGTACATTAGGAAGAGCTCTGGAGATAGGAGAACGGAGAGAGGAATTCAAGCCTGCTCCTGCCACAAACTTGAGGATGCCAGACTAGGGAGTTAGAGAACACGAGCTCAGTTATTGCTTTGGACACTTGACTACCTGTGTCACTATGGATCTCAGTTTCCTTAGCTATAAAATCAGAGGTTTGGATTAGATAACTCCTCCAACCCTAGATCTAGGATCTTGCCAATCCGCTGTGTGACTTTCAGGAAGTCATTTTCCTCTCTTGGGCCTCAGTTTCCTCATATGAAATCTTGGAAGTGTCTCTTGGACTTCTTTTCACTCTGACAGTCTGTGATTCATGTGGCATGGGTTTCTCAGAACCTGATCCACCGCACCCTAACCCTCACTGGATCCTAGAGGCCAGAGCAGAGTGAATATTCAGCTGGCTTTTTTTCATTTGTAAATTGAAGCAAACTAAATGATCTCCAAAATCCCATCCTGGAGGAGTTAGGTGTTTTTAGCCTGACCCACCTACCCCAGCCCTAAAGGGGCCAGGTGCATTATTGAAAAGGCAATATATCTAGGGTCAGAGGACCTAGGTACAAATGTTGATTGCCAACTGCTACCTCTATGACCTTCAAGGTTCCTCATCTGTAAAACAAAGGGGTTGGATTTTGGAAAACTGTTAGGAATTAGGCTAAGACTGACTAAAATGTCCATACTCTCTGACCTAAGGTATATACTCCAAAGAGGTCAGTGACAAAGAGAAAGATTCCATGTACATACACCAAAATACTTCTAGCAGCACTTTTTGTGGCAGCAAGGATCTGGAAACAAAGTAGATGCCCACCGACTGGCAAAATGAAGGTGGTACAAGAAAGTGATGAAGTATTACTGGGTTATGAGAAAGGAGAAATATCAGGAATCCAGAGCCATGTGGAAAGATTTCAAGAAACTGACAGAGTAAAGTCAACAGAAACAGAAAAATAAGACACAATGATACCAACCACATAAAAGAATAGAAAGCCACAACTCAATTGATATGGAAAGAGGTGAAAAATTATGGTATCTAGGGGCAGCTAGGTGGTACCATAGTGTATCAAGCACTGGGCTTAGAATCAAAAAGACTCAATTTTCTGAGTTCAAATTTGACCTCAGACACATAGTAGCTGTGTGACCCTGGGCAAGTCATTTCATTCTGTTTGCCTTGGTTTCCTTGACTGTCAAATTAGCTGGAGAAGGAAATAGCACACATCTCTGCCAAGAAAACCCCAACTGGGGTCAGGATGAGTTGGACACAACTGAACAACAGTACAGCTGGGCTCCAAAGAAAAGTCATAACCATGCCTACTCCCTCCCTTATTAGCAAGGGTGGAAGACTGTGGGTGTGGAACACTATATTCGATGTCAGACTTGGTTGATGTATTGGTTGGTTTTACTGGATTCTTGGTAGTTTTGAAAAATTAGTTGATATAAAAAAATGATGAAAACAAAAGATCTCAAAAATATTTTTTTTAAAAAATAAGAAAATGACCAGGGTGGTCTAGATGGCTTCAAAGGTCTCTTCTAGCTCTAGTATGTGATTATGAAGTTTGCAACGTATTTTATGCATTATCTGTTTTAATTCTCACAAGGAGCCAGTGTATACATGTATATATACACCCACAACATATACATGCACACAATGTATATGTGCACACACAAATGCATTTGGGGGTATATAGTATGAGTGCATATGTGTGTGCACATAGCTGTGTGTAATATGGAATGCATAAATGTAGTATACTGTCATCAAGTCGATTCAGTCATGTCTGACTCTTTATGACTCCCTTTGGGGTTTTCTTGGCAGAGATACTGGAATGGTTTTGTCATTTCCTTCTCCGGCTCATTTTCCAGATGAGGGAACTGAGGCAAGCAGTGTTAAGTGACTTGCTCAGGGTCACATAGCTAGAAAGTGTTTGAAGCTACATTTGAACTCAGGAAGATGAGGCTTCCTGACTTCAGGCCTGGCACTCTATCTATTGTATCCCTGAGCTGCTGGATATATGTTACATACATACACATACAAACACAAACACACACACATATATACATATACATATATATATATATATATATATATATATATGTATATATATAAAATGAAGTATGCCTTTACAGATTTAAGTCTAAAGGAAATGAACTTATTAATGGTCACTCAGCTATGTGCATGTACACTATACCTGTATATATGCGTATATATATACATTTGTTGTTCAGTCATTTTGTTTTTGTTGCAGCTGACTCTTCATGATCCCATTTGAGGTTTTCTTGCAAAGATACTGGAGTGGTTTGCCATTTCCTTCTCAGCTCATTTTACACATGAGGAAACTGAGGCAAACAGGGTTAAGTGACTTGCTCAGCGTCATGCAGGTAGTAAGTGTTTGAGGTCAGATTTGAACTCAGGAAGACTCATCTTCTTGACTCCAGGCCTGGCATTCTATCCGCTGTGACACCTAGCTACCCATATGTATACATATATGTATATTGCATATATGTGAATAACAAATGATGAGATATACCCATTTTACAGATGTGAGTGAGGAAAGTGAAGTGGTTTGCCCATTTGAGTACAGGTCTTTCTGACTGTATGTCCATTTTTTTTTTAATTCACTATACTAATAGCCCAGAAGGGCCCTAGGGGAAGATGACAGAATCTAGACTCCTAGTTTCAAACCTAGTTAGAGTTGGAAGTGAGTAACTTTAATGTCCTTGAACTTCCTTCCCCTATATATCCCAGACTGTCCTTAAGTTGTTTTCAGGAACTATGCATACAAAAAAAATTCTTCTTTCTTTTTCCAGGTATGGCTGCTGGAAATGAACTCCAACCCTGCCCTACATACCAACTGTGAGGTCCTGAAGGATGTTGTACCCAGAGTGGTCCATGAGGCTTTGGGTAAGGGATGTCCCAGTCAAAAGATACTCAACCGCCTTCAGGCCTAACCATGAGTTCTTCTAGCTATGCTAGTTTTGAATGCCCTCTGCATACCTTAGCTCTGAGCCCCCTCCACATGCCTTAGCTTTAAGCCCCCTTTGCATACTTTAGCTCCAAGCCCTGAAATCCTTCTGCCAATCATAACTCTTACTCCCTTGGCCCATCCTTCTAAGGCTCAGGGCCCATCCTTTAGAGCCCCTCCTTTCAATCCAAGCAAGGTCTTATCTCTAATCACCTTAGCTAGACAAGCCCTAAGCTCTATCTGCCCACCCAGCCTTGGGTGCTGCCTTCCCTACCGAAGTCCTGAACCTCTCCTGACCACCTTCACCTCCAGTTTTGATCCACTGTCTCCACCTTGATCTCAGAGCCTCTCTGCCTACCTAAGCCCTGAATCCTCTCTGCCCCCTAAAAACCTGAGCTCCCATCTGCTCCCCAAAAACTTGAGCCCCCATCTGCTCATTTAAGTACTCAGTCTTGAGATGTTTCCCCCTAAGCCCCTAGCTCTGACCTCCTCTTCTTATATCTTAGCCCTCAGTCCCACTGTCCTCTGCCTTTTTCAGATCCCATATAGAGCACTGTGTTTAGTTCAGGACCCTCAAGTCGTCAGCTCTGATCTCCTCTGGGCTGTCTTAACCCTGAGCACGCTGTCCCTTCTTGTCTTTCTGAATTCTGTGCTTCTCTGCCCATCTGAATCCTCAGTTCTAGGCATCCTCTGACTACTTTAGTCCCAAACACTAAGTCCCTTGGATCGTGTTAGCCCCAGCTCTGAGCCTCAAATAATCCATTTTAGCTCCAAGGTGTGATCTACTCTCCCCTCCCTGAACACTAGTGCTGAACCTCTCTGTCTACTTTGGCCACAAACCCTGAACCCCCTGGATCATCTTAGCTCTAGCCCTAAACCTGCCGCTTCGAAGCCTTCTCCCCTACCTCCATAGCCTTAAACTGTTTTTCCCTAACCCCCCAGCCCTAAGTTCTTCTGTTTCCCTTAGCCCTTAATCCTGGTCAGATCCTGTTCTGCCCTGATCAGACCTTAGCCAGAATGCTATCTATGCTCATGAAGTTCAGGAAGGGCCCTGAGACATTAGAGAGAGGTACCTGTGGAACACAGTCAGGATGGTGAAGGGACTCTAGTCCATGCCATAGGAGAGTGGTCAAGGAATTGGGTATGTGTAGGTTGGAGAAGACTCTACCAGGGATCTGATGGATGTCTTCAAGGGATCAGACTTGTTAGAACTAGGAGGAAAGAGGAGACATTGCAAGGAGGCAGATTTAGGTTTGAAGTCAAGGAAAACTTTCTAACAATGAGACCTTTCCAAAATGAAAGGCAGGGCCTCAAGAGGTGGTGAGAGTGGAGGTCAGAAGCCAGAGGCAATGGAGAGGGTGACTTCAGTCAGGGAGCAGCTGCTGAGGTCCCTTTTAATGCTAAGTCTCTGGGTTTCTGGGATTACCCACCTCCCTCCTAACCCTTGACTCCCTCTGACATTGTTTGTCTTTATCCAAAGCTGAGAGCTGCTCCCACCATATAAGCTTCTGTCCCAACTTTGGAACCCCTATCTAGACCTGGACTCTCAGACCAGCACCCTCAGAGCCCAGCAGAACTCAGTAAGGGCCTCAGGTCTCCACCTCTAGTAAATCCCCCAAATAGGGTTTATGGTAGACTGTGCTCACAACAGGAAAATTGGACACTCATTCATCTTAGGTTTACTCACTTCCTGCTTGGGGTTTCACCTCTTTCCCCGCTTCTATTCCCAGGTTATGAGTATGTGGGAACTCTAGGCTCTAAGTGCAAAGGTTTGAAATTCTCTGTCCCAAAATCCAGATATACAGGCATGTGGCTGTTTATCCCATTAAGTAAAGGTCTGTGGTCTTCCAGTCCAAATTCCAAACCTATAGGCGTTTGACCCTCTGTCTCTGGAGCTCCATATAAAAGCTGTCAGACCCCCATCTAAGGGGTCCAAGCTTCCACATTTCCCATTGCAGATCTCGCTCTGGAGACCTTCCACAAGAGCCTCCGAACAGAAAAGATGCTTCCTCTGCTGAGCCAGCGCAATTTTGTGCTTTTGCACAGCGGCGAGGATGACCTGTGGCCCCGGTGTGTCCACTTAAGAAGCCCGATACGGCCTCTGAAGCTGAGTTGTGAGCCGTCCTGCCAGGCCATGACCCTGCTGTCGTCCACCACAGGCTCCAGCTCAGCCAAGGCTGCAGACAGGTGTTCGAAGAAGTTAGAGCCAACCAGGGCCTCTCTGAAGCGAACGGGCCTGTTGGGCCCCCTGGGACCTGTTCACCCCAAGTCCGCCTTGCATCTCCTCAGCCCAAGCTCCATAGTGAAGTGCCAGTCCCAGCCCCCAAGCCAGGACCTCATCCAGACCCAGCCTCCCCCCAGCACCTTGTCTGAGGAGCCTGAGGTGGTTCCTGATCCCCCAAGCCACGTGTTCACTCTCCTCCGGCCACTGGCCTCAAACTCCCCTGACTTCTGGTTCCAGGGAGCTCTGGAGATGGAGACACCCCTAATGGCAACCAGTGACCTCTTCTTGCCTCTCTATCCATCCCGAATGCTGTCTCTGAGCTTCCCTTCAGAGCCCATTCCCCCCTTTGATACCCCCAGTCCTTCGGAGGTCCAGGATGCCACCCTTGATTCCTTCCTGGGCCTCCCTGAGTATGAACGCAAGGACGTGGGCTACCGTGGTTCGTAGTTCTACCTGGGGGCATTGGCATGTACAGAGTGCTTCCATAAAGGCCCATATACCCACATCTGTGACGTATGTATCTCACCCTTTTCTAGGCTGACCAATTTATAAAAATTACTTTGCTATAAACCCACTAATCATTGACTCTCCTGCCCCACTCCCTGCCCATGGCCCACCCCGCCACACTTTCCCAATACCAGTCCCCCCAGCCAGTGGGGGTTCTTGGGCCAGACAGGACAGCAGAGCAGGAGTGGGTCTTGGGGAAGTCTTGGGGACTACGGGATACAGAGGAGACATGAAGAGATAAACGTGGGGAGTGAGACTGGCATTCAGCCAATAGAGTATTCACAGATGGAGTCATGGGATGGGCTCGAAAGGGGGTACAGTTGTATTGAATGGTAGTGCTGGGAGAATGACAGAAGCAGGGGTGTATTTGGGCTTCAGGCTGGGGGAACCAATGACTTTTGAGCTTTGGGATCAGAAGTGGTGGGGGCAGGATCAGAAGTATTTGGAACTCTGGGGTGGGGGGCATATATTGAGATATGGAACTGGTTGATGGAGATGAGGTTTCTGTTCCAGAACTACTCATGCAGCTGGCAGAGTAGAGGTTTGGGGTGAGGAGGCAGGCTGTGTTTCCTTGACTTCTGCTGAGGGGATCAAAAGCTTTGGGATATACTAGGATGGGAGCATCAGTGGGTGGAAGGGTAGGCTAGAGTGTGCCAGAGGCCTGGGGGTTGGAATCATCATGGATGGGATGTGGTAGCCCCTGCTCAGATGGAGGATTGGGAGCATGCCAAGGCCAGGGGGCTCCTGGGGAAGGTCAGCAAGCCTGGGACAGAGGGAGTTCTGGGATGAGTCCTCCACTAAACAGCCATGGCTAGCTATCCTTACTGTTTGTTTACACATTCAATTCAGCCTGAGAGCCTACTATGTCTGAGTCGGACTCTGTGCTAGATGTTGGGGACAAAAATCGTTTTTGCCCTGGAGTTTACACACTCTTAGGAGTAAGCAATTAATTCATAAAAACAAAGTAACTTGGGCAGAGAACAGGGCTAAGTTGCAGTGACAATAATCTCTACAATTATTTGATTTTTGCAACAATCCTGGGAGGGAGGTGCTATCATCACCATTTCTACAGATAAGGAAACTGAGATTAAGTAACTTTCAGAGTCACACAACCACTATGTGTCAGAGACAGGACATGGACCTGAGTCTTCCTGGGTCTGAGGCCAGCTCTCTATTTGGCTATTTTGCCAAAATACTTGGAGTAAATTCAAAGGTTTGGGTGAATATGTGCTGGTGTTGGAGACCCAGGCATTTGTGTACTCAGAGAGTCCAGTGACAACCATCAATTTGCTTCCACAGTTTGGGAGTGGGGTATGGCGCAGGAAGATGTTGGTGGCCCCTGAGCTAAGTTTTAAAAGAAGCTGGGGGTCCAAGAGAGGAGCAGATGGGGAGGGCATTTCCAATAACGGGAGATGCCTAAGCTTACCTAGGAAGATCAGAACTGGCCAGAATGTAGAGTGAGTGAGGAGTATATATTATTTTTATATATATATATATATGTTTTCTATATCTAATATATAATATACATGTAATATATAATGGTTGTTGTCCTTCATCGTCGAAGACGACGAAAATGATATCACCACGAAAATGTGAAATTTCAGCGTGTCCAACTATGGCAGATCAGACCAACACAAGCTCAGAATGCTCTACCACAGGTTGGGCACAGATAGTCCCTGTGAATATTTGGGGTGGATATCCCAAATCTGCGTATCCTGAGTTTACTTTGAGCTGTCTCAATTCTGCTTTGTTCAAAGAGCACAGCACCCTTTCTGATGTGGGCACATATAGCATATAATATATCTATAATCAGTTTTCTCATCTGTAAAATGAGGAGTATATATATATATATATATATGTATATAATAGATGTGTATATACATAAAATATATACATCTCTATAATGTGTGTGTGTGTGTGTGTGTGTGTGTAATAACTCAGGAGAGGATGGTGATTTCTGTGCTGGTTGGCCCCTAGGATCCTCCTGAGCTCCCACCAGTACTCAGACAGATTACTTTCCTCCTGCCCCTGGCTCCCGCCACCCCACCCACCATCCATCAGTGTTCTTCCAATTCACTTGGGTCTCGCAGTAGGAGACAAGGATGCCTTGTTTCATTCTAGGTTCAACCAAAATAGCAAGTGATTCAGAAACAGAAGACGAAGGGAGTCCCTCCCGCCTCCCACAAAGGCAAGATAGCTTGCCTACATCTGTGTAAGCCCCTCAGGCTTAGGGGACATCTAGTACAACCCACTCATTTTATAGATGAAGAAACTAAGGCCCAAGGTTAACAGTCACATAGGAAATAAGATTAGAGGCTATATTTGAACTTGGGTCCTTTGACCCCAGAGACCCTAATTAGGGGACTTGAAGTCTAGCCTTGAGAACATCAGAGAAGTGTATGGCACTAAGTGACTTGACTTACCTCTGATTAAAATGGACAAAAAAGATTCTATAGCAGGAAAAGGAGATAAGTTATGTGCTTTGGAGGGGAGAAAACAAGCATATTGATATCCACAAAATATTACAAGGCCTTCAGTGGTGTGGTCTGTTTTGTTGAACTATACATATTTATTACAAGGACTTTGTTTTTCTGACTCCGTGGTGGTAGGGAATTATTGCTTGTTAATTTAAAAAGTTTTAAATAAGTTATAAACAATATAAATAATAAATTTAAAATATATTCATAGTAATAAAATATATTGAAACTTAAAATATAAATTTTAATATTTCTAAAATGTAAATTTTCACATTGCAAAATATTAAAAATAAAGTCAACAGAAGGCATGACAGGGCCTGGTGACAGGATATAATGGAAAGGCACAGTGAATTTGAAGGCTCTGGACCTGGATTCAAATCTTGGTTTGCTTAATTTATCCAGTTCTCAGTTTCCTCGTCTGTAGAGCATTAGGGTTTTGACCTCTAAGGCCCTGTCTCTGATCTGTGCTTTTTGTAGAAGGACATGATCTCATCACTGCCCCTCTCTGGGCCTCAGTTTCCTCATCTGTAAAATAAAGGAATTGGACTTGATGAACCTTCTTAAGATTCCTTCCCCCCTCTTGATCTCTGACCTGCAGATGGACAGAGAGGTCTTTTGCCTCCAGGCTGGGTGCTGTCAACATTCTAAGATGTCCTCCACAGAGAAGATCTTTGTCAATGGTAAGCCCTCTAGAGATGCTGCCATCCCTACCCTCCCACCATTCATAGGTGGAGGGATTGGTTCTGTGGTTGGAAGGTTTCTGACAAGGAAAAAGGGACAGGTATTGTAAGTGCTTACCTGTGTGACCTTGCTGAAATTCTCAGGGCCTCTGTTTGCTCATCTATAAAAGGGGGTTGGATGAGGTCATTTCTGTGACCCAGCTCCAAATCTATAAGACTGAGATATGTCTCTTCCAGAGGGCAGAGGGCAGAATGCAATACTTGCCTGAGATACTGCCATGAGAGGAATGATTGTTAATATCCAATGATTTGGGGAGATCTAGGCATCTATAGGCATCTTTTTTCTATAAGCATCTTAAAGTTCAGCCTCTCGAAGGCCATTGAATTAACTCTTCTCCAGCTTGGTCAGATCCCACCCAAACTTTCTAGGCTTCTCTAGTCTAAGGTGAATTCCACTTAATTAAGCTTGGGTGGAGACACACCCTTTTGTTTAGCTTGTCCAAGGGTGGGGCTGGTCTGGGTCTAGGAATGGTCTCTCTGTCCATGAATGACATGGTGTCACTCTCAGTCCCTCATTGAAGGTGACTTGATTCTCTGTATCAAGTCCATCTGTCATTCATTGTTAACTAATCAGAGCTGAAACTCCTCTCTTCCAGGAGCATGTAAGCCTCAAGAAGGGGCCTTGCTTCTTCTCTGATCACTGATAGGATAATGATCCATTTTTGTCAGTCATGTGCTGGTTGTGACTGAGAAAACATAATATTACCCCCAAAACTTTTGTCTCTTGAAATTATTTTTATTTGCCACAGTCAGCTTCAAACATGGCCTCAGACCAGACCCTCATCCACCTGCCAATCTAATCTTAGAAGTAACCTGGGGACAAATGGGGGAAAAAGTGATTCCCAACCCCTCACTGGAGCTTACTTCCTTTAAAAAAAAATTCTATGTTTTGATATCCTATCATAATAAAAAAATTTACTGTGACTTCCCATTGAGTCCCGCCTCCCTCCCAAACCTTCTAATAAATTATTTCAGTGAGCAAAAACAAAACATTAATTGGCCATGTCTGAAAGTGTATACCTACTTCCAAGCCTACAGTCAAGTGTTTGATCTGACTCCCAACACTTCTCTGTCCAAAGTTACCAGCAGCCTCCCAATCCAATGGCGATCCTTCCATCTTCCTCTTTTTTGGCTGTTTGTAGCCTTGATCACATCATTTCTGGATGATCTTTCCTCTCTAGGTTTTCATGATGAGATTCTCTGCAGGTCTGACGACATTGCCACCCCGCCCCAATAAGCTCCATTGACTCCTTCTTAGCTTCAGAATTAAATATAAAATCCTTGGTTTGACTTTTAAAAGCCTTCGTAACTGCCTTTATAACCTGACCCCTTCCTATCCTTCCAGTCTTACACTTTACTCCCCTCCATGAACTGTTGTTGTTCAATCGTTTTCAGTCTTATCCAACTCTTTGTGACCCGATTTGGGAATTTCCTGGCAAAGGCACAGGAGTGGTTGGCCGTTTCCTTCTCCAGATAATTGTTCGGATGAGCAAACTGAGGCAAAGAGGGTTAAGTGACTTGCCCAAGGTCACAAAGCTAGTGTCTGAGGCCAGATTTGAACTTGGGAAGATGAGAATTCCTGACTCCAAGCTCAGTGTTCTATGCACCATGGCACCACCTAGCTGCCTTTGAGTCATAATCACACATCTTCAACTACCTTTTGGACATCCCAAACTGGATATCCCATAGGCATCTCATGTCCAAAGCAGAATTCATTACCCCTCCCCTCCTCCAGCCTTCCCTTCTTCCCCCCTTTCTTGGGAGTCTTAGTCATTCAGGCTTGCACCTCAGCATCATCCTGGACTCCTCACTCACTCTCACCCATCCCACATACTCAGTCTGATGTTAATTCTGTCATGTTTCCATCACAATATAACTCATACAAGGCTTTCTTCCAATTCACAAAGTCATCACCCTTTATATATGCCTACATCCTTTCTGCCCAGTCCCATCACAGCCTGGTCACCTCCTTTCTAATCTACTTACACTTTACTCCACCCACGCACTCTTCAGTCCAACGGCACTGATCTTGCTGCCCTTGCTCACGATGCCCTATCCATCTCCCAATTGGCTGTCCGTCCGTGTCTGAAGTGCTCTTCCTCCTCCTCATCCCCAGCTCCCATTTTTAAGTCCCAGTTAAAATTCTCTCTTCCACAGGAAGCCTTTCCTAATCACCCTTAACTGTGTATACGTATCTTATATGTACCTGGTTATTTGTGTGTTCTCTCTCTCCTCCCACCCATTAGCCTGCGAGCATCTCGAGGACAAGAACTGTCTTTTCCCTTTCTTTGCATCCCCAGGGCTTAGCGTAGTGTTTGGCACATAGTAGACACTTAAATGCCTGTTGACTGACTGGTCTATAGTCTACTAAGAAGCAGGAGACAGTCTCCCATACCCTCTCCAGTCACCAATGGATACTGCACAGGTCTTTATGTGTTGTTTTCTGGTCCTGCTTAATTCAGTTGGCATCAGTTCATACAAGAGTTACCAGTCTTCTCGGAATTCTTCCAGTGTGTCCTGTCTTAGAGCTGAGTCAACATCCCATTGCAGTCAGACACCACTCTCTGCCCAGCTGTTCTCCAGTTGATGAGCACTCACTTTCTAGAGCTTTGTTACTTATTCCCAATATCACTATGCTCAGAGGAGCGTAGATTTAGAGCTGGAAGGGACCTTCGAGGCTCTATAGACCAACCCCCCCATTTTGCAGATGTGGAAACTGAGAAATGATGTGATTTGCCCAGAGTCTCAGTTTCTGACTGAGCCCTCCTTCAGGTATATGCCCATGAATCCCAGTTCTGCCCTCTTCTGGGCCAAGTAAATGAAGTCCCATGACCTCTGGCACATGCCCCAGGTAACTGCACTGGAAGAAGCGTCGGAGAGATGGGCTAGCCTGAGCCCTATAGTAATGGGGGAGGTGGGGGAGGAGAGGGTCCCACACAAAGAGGAAATGCTTTCATTCTGTGGCTTTCACTTGTTCTAGACTCTGAGCTCAGACTTCCTCTTACCTGCACTTTCTCATGCTCTCCTGACCCCGTGACAAGGGTTCCCACGAACCAGGCGGGCCAAGCTCCCTGGGAATCCCCGGCCTTCAGGGCAGAAGATGGGTTGTTGCAGCCTGACAGCCCGGGGCAGTGAGGTCCTCTCAGAGGGAGGCCAAGAGGAGATGCACCCACTGAGATGGGGCAGCAGCAGGTAGGTGGCCCTTCCTCACCCCTCCCAAACCCTTCTACAGATCCCAGGACTCCACAGTCATCAGGTCCCTAGGGTTCTTCTTGTCGCAGGCTCAAACCTGGAGCTATTTCAGCATTGGTGGGACATATGGCCAGAGGATCCCCAGGACAGCTCCAGAATGGGGGCAGGGTTCTGTTCCCTTTGCTAAATCCTCCCTTCCCCCCACCCAGAGTGGTTCCTGGCTGGGGTTCATGCCCAATTTGAGCCCCTGGAGGACCCTAAAGGACTCAGAGAATTTCTGGGGGTGAAGAGACCGAGAAAGTTTTAGAGGCTTAGATGGGTTTGGTCAGCTGGGATACAGTCTGACCAGAGCCTCTGTCTGTATCTGATTAGAAGCCTATATTACAGGCTCTTTTTATAACCTCCTCCTTCATTTAGTCAGAATTGAGCAGGCTGACTCATTTTCCTCTTCAAGATCTTGAGCTCTGTTTCCCCCGCCCCAGCCTAGTGAGAAAGAAGGAAAGACAAATCCAAAGGTGGGGATTGTCCTCCCAGAATAAATTCATTTGGGGGACAGGTGAACTAGGAGGGAGGGCAGAGTGTGAAGGAGGAGACACTAAATTATGACCTATGCTGCCCATGGGCCAGGTGCATCCGAGGGTTTGATACTAGTGAAAATGAACAAGGAAGGCCTTCTAGGAGATATGGAGCTTCCCCTGGGAAGGCATGATTGAGTGTGGCCAGGAGACTTCCTGGGTGATTGTTTTTGAGGGCATGGAAAAGACTTAAGGGGAGGGCATGGGTACATTGGAAACAGTGCCTCTTGGAACATCTTGAACTGGAGAATTAGCATCTTAAACTCAACAGAGGTTTAGGGAGTAGAAGAAGTTGAGGAATTAGGAGACCATAGTGTTAGGGAGTGGCAAAGGCTGGGATGGAACTGAGTTGGGTGGGGGGAGGTGAGTGACCTGGGGGTCCATGAAATGGACATTCAAGGAGCAGAGGGAGGGGCTGAAAGGGGCAGTGAAGGTCTACTCCTCTTGCTGGCCCATCTTATCAGGAGCCAAGAGAGCAGCCAGTCTCAGAGAAGGGGCTGAGAGATGTGGGGTCTTCTGGAGAAAACGGTTTTAGCGAGTGCATAGTAGGATAGAAGGGAACTGAGAGGGAGACGTCTGGGATCATGGGTTTAGAGCTGGAAGGGATCCCAGAGGTCATCTACTCCAACCCCATCCCCAATTTAGAAATGAGGAAACTGAAGCCCAGATAGGGGCTCCAAATCTCTGTGACAGGGTTAGAAATCAAACCCATGTCTTCTAACTCTGGATCCATATGTCTTTACACCGTACCAGAATGGGAGAAGACTTGCAAATGGTGTAGTGGAAAGGGAGGGGAAAGACTAGGAGAAGTCTGACTCTACATGGGATGGGATGGGACTGTTCATTTATGGCCAGTAATGAACCGTCTTCAATGCTGCTATCCCCACCCCCACCCCAAGCTGACCCTGCACTGATCATATCCTCGGAATGGTTCCCTAGGTTAGGTACAGGAAGGAGGAGAGGGAGTGGGACAGTCTGCCTGATCTCAGCGGTACTCCTCAGGGGCAGGATGGGAGCCCTGGACCTAAGGGTCATAAAAAAATTATGCCCCTTGAGTATTGGTATCTGCCCTCATCGCTGCATGTTGGGTCCATCTCTGGACAGGAGTCATCAGCCTTGAGTGTCAATCAGAGCTCTAGAAGATCTGAGGTCAGAGTTGATCCTCATGTGCAGGTTAAAAAGTGATGAACAGAGGGAAGATTCATGCAATCCTTGGAACTCAGAGCTGGAGGCACCTCAGGGACCCCTAGTCCAACCCTCCCCTTGAACAAGACTCTCCACTAATTCCCAACAAATCCAGTCAACAGGGAGCTCACTACCTCGCTTGGTGGCATCCCCTTCCGTCTTTTGACATCTCTCATTGTTAGGGATTTTTTCCTAAAAGTAATCCTGGATCTGTGGCTCTCCGGATTCTGCCCATTGTTTCTTGATCTGCCTTCTGTGGCCAAGCTCGACAAGACTAATCCATCTTTCCTGTATTCCCCAAATATTTCTCAAAAACTTGAAGACCCGCTCTCATGTTCCCCGGAATCTTCTCTCCTACAAGATAAACACCCCCAGTGCCTTCACCTGATTCCCAAATCCTCCAGTTCTGATGCCATTCAGGTGACCTCTCTCTGTCTCTCTCATTCTGTCTGTCTTTCTATGACTCTCTAATGCTCTTAGTTTCACTACCTCTCTCATCTCTCTGTCTTCCTTTCTTGGTCTCTTTCCATCTCTCAATCTATGTATCTGTCGTACGCACATATAATCTCTCTGTCTCTGTCTTCTGTCTCTGTCTCTGTCTCTCTCCCTATCTCTGTCTGTCTCTCTTAGTTTGTCTTTGCCTCTCTTTTATCTGTCTTCCTTTCTGTCTCTCATTCTGTCACACACGTACAGTCTCTCTCTCTCTCTCTCTCTCTCTCTCTCTCTCTCTCTCCCTCTCTCTCTCTCATACACACACATACACACACACACACACACACACACACACACACACACACTTCCCAGGGCAGATTTGGTTTTCCAGGACTCCTGTGTTTGAACTAGCAGTGTTTGATACTAGTGAAAATGGAGAAGGAAGGCCTTCTTGGGAGATATGGAAGCTTCCCATTGGAAGGTATGATTAGGTATGGCCAAGAGGCTTCCTAGGTGATTGTTTTTGAGGGGTATGAAAACATTGGGAACAGAGCCTCTTGGACATCTCAAACTGGATAATTGATATTCTAAACTCAACATGTCCAAAACTGAACTCATCTTCACACACTCCACAATCCCAACTCTCTGTTCTTCCTTATTTTCCTATTACTGTCAAGGGTACCACCATCCTCCCAGTCACCCAGGATGGAAACCTAGATGTCATTCCTGACTCCTCACTCATACCCCACATCTAATCTGTTACCAAGGCCTGTCAACTTTTCCTTTGTAGCATCTCTTTCCCATACACCCCCTTCTCTCCTCTGACAGTGTTGCCATTTTGGTGCAGGCCCCCATGACCTCACTCTATTGGGATAGCCAGCTATTTGATTTCCTTGCCTCAAGCCTTTCCTCACTCCAATCCATTCTCCACTCAACTGTCAAACAGATCTTCCTAAATCAAAGGTCTGACCATGTCACCACATCACCCCTCCCCCTTCCAATTCAATAAACTCCAATGGTTCTTTATTACTTCCAGGATCAAATATAAAAATCCTCTATTTGACCTTCATAACCTGTCCCCTTCCTACTTTGCTGACTTCTTATACCCCATGCTTCACATACTCTACAATTCTGTTAAACTGGCCTCCTCCCTGAAATGGATTTCCTGACTCTGTCTCACAATGTTCCTGGACTGTCCCCCATACCCAGAATTCTCTCCCTCCTCATGTCTGTCTGCTGACTTCCTTCAATACACAGCCAAAATTCCACCTTCCATTCAAAGCTCCACCCAATCTCCCTTAATTTTTGTGCCTTCTCTTTGGGATCATCTCTTATACATCATACACACACACACACACACACACACACACACACACACACATATATCTTGTCTGCACATGGTTGTTTGCATATTGTCTCTCCCTACTAGACTGTGCGTTTCTTGAAAGCAGAGGCTGTTTGTCTGCCTTTCTTTGTATCCTAGCACTCAGCACAGTACCTGGCACATAGTGAGAGCTTAGTAAACGCCTACTGACAGATTGATGGGGAGTGGGTGGAGAGGGTTGGGGGGAAAGGAGGAAGGACAGGGCTGTTCAATCAGAGAGAATCTTGGGTTTGTCAGTCAACAACCATTTATTATGCACCTACAACATGCCAGGCACCATGATAAGCTCTGGAAATAATCCCCGCCCTCAAGGAGTTTACAATCTGCTCCAGGAGGCAAACATGCAAACAGCCATGTACAAACAAGATGTATATGGAGTAAACTGGAGAAAATCAGCAAAGAGAAGACATGGACCTTAGGGAGAGGAGGGGAAAGTTTCTGGCAGAAGATAAGACTTTAGCTGAGACTTGGAGGAAGTCAGGAAGCAGAGATGTGGAGGGTGAGTCAGGCAAGGAGGAGACAGACAGGGAAAATACTTGCCTTTGGGAGATGGAATATCACGGAAACAGTCAGGAAGCCAGTACCAATGAATCAAATAGTCCATGGATGGATGTAAGGTGTAAGAAGACTGGAAAGAATAGGAAAGAACCAGGTTATGAAAGACTTTAAAAGCCAACCAGAGAATTGTAACTTAATACTTAAACCTGGAGACAATTAAAAGTTATTGCAGTTATTTAAAGGGGTAAAGGGAATGACAGCCAGATCCGTGATTTAGGAAGTTTGAGAGCTGAGTGCAGGATGCACCAAAATGGGGGGAGACTCAAGGCAGAAAGATTGAGGAACAAGCCATTGTAATAGACAAGGAGGTGATGAAAGTCTGCCTGTATCAGGGTGGTAGTTGTGTCACAGGAGCAAAGGAGGTGTGTAGGAGAAATATTAAGAAAGTGGAAATGATGAGATATGGGGATTGGTAGTGAAGAGTGGAGGAATAAAACCTAGGTTGTTATCCTGAGAGCGTGAGAGGGTGATGGTACCCTTGAGAAAGTTTGTGAATTCAGTTTTGCACATGTTATGCTTACAATGTCTATAGGACATATGGTTTGAGATGTCCAATAGGCAGAGATGCAAAACTGGGGGGCAGGAGACATATTAGTGCCAGATCAATATATTTGAGAATCATCAGCATAGTGATGAATTCAAGGGAGCTGTTGAAATCACCTATCAAAGTAGTAGAGAGGGGGAAGAAAAAAGAGGACCTAGGACAGAGTCCTAGGGAATACTCAGGTTGGTGGAGAATGATGGATGAAGATCCTGAGGATGGGTCAGACAGGTTGGAGGAGAGTCAGGAAAGAGTGGTGTCACAAAAACTGGAGAGAATAGGGCATCAGGGAGAAGGAGGGGTGATCAGCTGTGTTAAAGAGATGTCAAGAAGGATGAAGATTAAAAACGGGCCATTAAATTTGGCAATTAAGAGGTTGTTGGTAACTTCAGAGAGAGCTATTTAAGTTGAATAAAGAGATTGGGAGTCAGACTACAGAGAGTTAAGAAGGGAATAAGAGTATGAAAGATGTGTGCAAGGAAGAACTTTAATAGTCAAAGGGAAAATGGGGGAGGGGTTAGTAGGCAATGTTCAAACCTCATTCTCATCCAAGTTGGTTCAAAGAGGGAAGAATATATATATACACTCAGGTTGGTATAGACATCTATCTTACCCAATAGGGAAATAGAAAGGAAAGGGAATAAGAGATGTGGGGAGATGTGATTAAAGGGAGGGCAGATAAAGGAAGGCCGTGATCAGAAGCAAAACAGACTTTTGAGGAAGGAAAGGATTAAAAGGAGAGAATGATAAGTAGAAGAAAATAAGTTGGAGGGAAATACTCAGTTAGTAATCATAACTGTGAACGGAAATGGGATGAACTCACCCATTAAATGGAAGCAGATAGCAGAATGGATTAGAAACCAGAATCCAAAAATTTGTTCTTTACATTTGAAACAGAAAGATACACACAGAATTAAAATAAAGGGCTGGAACAGAATCTATCATACTTCAACTGAAGTTAAAAAAAAAGGCAGGCATAGCATTCATGATCTCAGACGATGCAAAAGCAAAAATAGACCTAATTAAAAGAGATAATCAGGGAAACTATATTTGACTGAATGAAATAATATTGAAAAATTTTGCAGCAAGTTTCTCTGAATAAAGGCTTCATTTCTCAAATTTATAAAGAACTGAGTCAAATTTATAAAAATAAAACTCATCCCCCAATTGATAAGTGGTTAAAGACTATGAATGGGCAGTTTCAGAGGAAGAAATTAAAACTATATTTATATGATAAAAACATTCTAAATCACCATTGATTAGAGAAATGCAAATTAAAACGCCTCTGAGGTACCACCTCATATTTATTAGAAATGACAAATGTTGGAGGGGATGAGGCAAAATACATACACTGATGCACTGTTGGTGGAGTTGCAAACTCATCCAACCATTCTAGAGAACAACTTGGAAACATGCCCAAAGGGCTACAAAATTGTGCACACCCTTTGTCCCAGCAATACCACTTCTATATTTGCATCCCAAAGAGATGAAAGAAAAAGGAAAAAGACTAACATGTACAAAAATGTTTAAAATAGCTCTTTTTTTGGTAGCAAAGAACTGGATGTTGAGGAGATGCTTATCAATTGAGGAATGACTGAACAAGTTGTGGTAAATGATTGTGATGGAGAATTATTGTGATATAAGAAATGATGAGAGAGGTGATTTAAAGAAAAAAAAAACAAACTCATAACATGACCTATATTAGCTGATGCAAAGTGAAGTGAGAACTGAGCAATCATTGTACACAGTAACAGCAATGTTGTAAGGGAAATTCAAGCATGAAACATGAAAACTGGTCAAGTGGAAGAGGCTGTAATAGAAGGTGATGGGTTTTCCCTTTATGGGAATTTTCAAACAGAAACTGAACAACTATTTTGGGGTATGTTATTATTAGAATTCCTTTCAAGTATGAGTTGGATTGTATGGCTTCTAGAGTACCATCTATCCATCTCTACAATCCTATGGGCAATGAGGAGCCATTGTAGATCTTCTTTTAAAAAAATAATTATTGTTGGCTACTGCTTGCCTGCTCTCTGCCTGCTGCTGTCCTGAGAGAAGAGCTCCTCAGGGTCAAGGTCATGGCACAAGTGCCCATTGGTCTGGCCCTATGCCCAAGCACCCAGGAGCCTTTAAATCCAGCTCAGATGGAACAGCTCATTTACAAGGGCCAAGAAGTCAAAGAGTTTGCCTACTGTCCCTACAGTAACTTCCCAGTGAGGGCAATTCTGACACTGGACCGGAAGACTTTTTCAGGATGCAACACAGAAAATGCTTCTTACTCGGTAGCACCTGTACAGAATGCACTGCCATTCAGAAAGTCATCTAGGAAGGCCACAAAGTATTCTGGGCCATTGCTACTACCAGTAATTTGGAGAATGAATTTGTTGCACCATGTGGAACCTGTGGACAAGTGATGAGAGAGTTTGGAAAACACTGGTATGTCTACATGACAAAAGCAGATGGTACTTTAGGATGGCCCATGGTCATGGACCTTGCCTGGATCATTTAGACCAGATGGCCTGCAGAAGAACTAGTGAAACCTGATGATGGAATTGCCAACAGAGAGCCTTTTCAACAACCTGTGAGAAGATTCTCTCTCAGTATTGCCCAGTAGCATCATCCCCAGAGGAATTTTATTAGGAATCAACCTTGCTGTTGAGTAGGTTCTAAGCACTGACTGCTTCTGCATCTCCTGTTCAATCTAAGGGCCTATTTGCTATTTATACTTGAAGTGCCTTCAACTAACTTTATGGTGATAGTGGAGCTGGCTAGTTTAGAGACCTGTGTTATATTCCCAGCTCTGACTCTAACTTCCTATGTGACCTTATAGTAAGTCATTTAGTCTCTTCTGGCCTCAGTTTCCTTTTCTATCAAATCAGAATGTTGACTTAAACCAGGGGTTCTTGAGCTTATGTCCTGAACCCCTTGGGAAGTCTGGTGAAGCCCATGGACCCTTTCTAAGAATAATATTTTTAAATGCACAAAATAAAATATATAAGATTACAAAGGAAACCAACTATATTGAAATACTAATATTAAAATATATTTTTTTTAAAACAGTAAACAAATTCACAGAGTTCAGGTTAAGAATCTTTGGGCATAGGTAGTCTCCAAGGTTCTTTCCAACTCAAACATACTGTGTGTTAAAGTCCATCCTCTGTGTTATGGCTCAGCTCTAACATTTTATGTTCTCCAGTTTTTACTGTTCTCAGACTCTTCCCTAGAAACTGTAGCCTTCACTGAAACCAGGTACCAATCAGGAATCTTGCTGACAGCCAAGATCTTTCTCCCTGTCTCTACCTTCTATTGTGGATGGGGTCATGAAGTAATGTAAAAGAATTATCCATTGCTATACTAACTCTGCTTAGCAGGAACCAAAATGATCACCCTTCAGTGGCCAACCTTCTTGATGATTTTAGCTGAAGCCATGGGGGCCAAAGTCACTGTGTATTCATGGCTTGAGTCCAGCTTCATCTCTTTATACTGTAACTCATATTCAAAGAGCAACAACCCACTCACACCAAAGCCAAAACCAAAAGGAGTGACTGCTCCCCAAATGTCATTCAAATAACCCAACATATCATGCAACTATTGAGAAAAGACATACAGCTCTGACACTTAAATGACAGATATCAGAGCTCCATGTCCTTTCTGGCTTGTTGTATATTACAGTTTGCATTGTCTTGCATCGGTCCCATCCAACACCAAGCTTGGGAGGAAGATGATCCTCCATACCCTAGTAATAGTGCTACGATGCTGACTTATCACCACATCAATTTATCTTCTGGTTATCTTGACTTATCCTCTGCTGATTCTGCATTGTGGTTTTCTTATATCCATCTTCTTCCTGTAACATCTGACTCATTTCATGTACTAGCCCCAAGGACCAAGGACTACCAACTTTTCCATCTGTCCTTTCTTTTCCTGAATCCTCGATACAATATACTTGAAATATTAAATTCTTCAAATTAATGAAGTTATTGTGAATATCATACAGGGGCCTCAACAAGCCTCTGCTCACTCTGACCCATATCTAGTTTAGCCACTTGGTCACCGTAATACTACCTCTCTCTTAACAAATCCAATAGACCAAAGATAATCAACCAGTAAGACAAATCAGCAAACATTTTTAAGTACCTACTATGTGCCAGGCATTGTGCTAAAGGCTAGGGATAAAAAAAGGCAAAAATAGTCCCTATCCTTAAGGAACTCACAATGTAATGGAGAAGACAATACAGAACTTTGTCCAAATAAGATAAAATGGAATAAATTGCTGGTAGTCTCAGAGAAAGGCACCAAGATTACGGAGGACTAGAGTAGGGACCTGTGACTTCATTGCTATAGTGAACACCCAGATAAGGATATTCCTTCTACCAAGGCAGGTCAGCCCCTTCCCCGTGACATTATAGTGTCAGAGAGTAGTTTGGAGCATTGAGGGGTTAAGGAATTTGCTCAGTCTTCCACAGCCAGTATGTGTCAGAGGCAGGTCTCAAACTCAGATTATCCTGGCTTCAAGGCCAGATCTCTATGCAGCTTTGCCCCAACAAATATTTTTATTATAAATTGTTATATACAAGAAACATAGTACATCATCCCAAGTTGGTCTCCAGTGATCAACCTGTATCATCTTCTCCCAAATGTATTATTTCACCTGTCATTTTCTTTCCTACCAGGCCACCCTTCATGTACTTTATTTTTTTTGAGAGGCAATCATGGTTAAGTGACTTGCCCAGGGTCACACAGTTAGTACATTTCTTTTATTTTTTTTTAAGAATTATTTATTTGTTCATTTTAAATTTATTTATATATTTTTAGTTTTCAACATTCATTTCCATAAGATTTTGAGTTTCAAGTTTTCTCCCCATATTTCCCCTCCCCCACCTCAAAACACCATGCATTCTGATTACCCCTTCCCTCAATGAGCCCTCCCTTCTATGACACCCCAGCCTTCCCTTATCCCCATCTTCTCTATTTTCTTGTAGGGCAAGATAGATTTCTATACCCCATTACCTGTATTTCTTATTTCTCAGTTCCATGCAAAAACAATTCTCAACATTCCTTCCTAAAATTCTGAGTTCCAAATTCTCTCCCTTCTTTCTTCCCCACCTATCCCTATGAAGAAGGCAAGTGATTAAATATAGGCTATATACATATATATATGTACATGCAGTTTTGCAAAAGACTTCCATAATAGTCATGTTGTGAAAGACTAACTATATTTCTCTCCATCCTATCCTGCCCCCATTTATTCTTTTCTCTCTTTTAACCTTGTCCCTCCCCAAAAGTGTTTACTTCTAATTACTCCTTCCTCCCATTTGCCCTGCTTTCTATCATCCTCCTCACCCCACTTGTCCTCTTCTCCCCTACTTTCCTGTAGTGTAAGATAGATTTTCATACCAAATTGAGTGTGCATGTTATTCCCTCCTTAAGCCAAATCTGATGAAAG
>CM053771.1:24566227-24646356 GCA_028658325.1 Potorous gilbertii
AATAGGATATACTCTGGGAATCTGTAAGATCTCAGTTCCTCCAAGGCAGCATAATCAAATGTGTACACTAGTCTGGGAGGAGAGAGAGATTTTTGTGCCCAGAATCTTAGCAGTTTCCTCTCCACAGCCACCTGGCCTCCAGTTCTGCCAAGCCAGCACTGGGGGCAGGACCACCATTCAATGTGAGATAAAGATCAGCTCCCTCAGGGCCTCTATACAGGGCTGAAGTAAGAATGGGCTCCTCAGTGCCCCCAGGAGTTTTACAATCCAACAATGGATGCAGGCTGCTGTAGGGGCTGCAGTGGGAACTGCTGCTGCCTGCCCAATGTGGCTTTTGTGGCCACTGCCTAAGGTTGGAGCTATGGGAAGGCCCTTCTCCCTTCCCGGCCAGCTGAATAAAACCTGTCACTGACCTTTGGCACCTGTGGGTTGAGGGATCTGTGAACCTGCTGCTACTGGGACTGGGGATTCCACAACTGGAGATTCCACCCCCAAGGGCTGTTTGCAAGCCACGCATGGGGCCAAGGCTGGACTGGGCTCCACTCCATATCAACAGATATTTCCCATGGGTCTTTCATGGGTTCCCATGGGCTGGAAATCTTCTCTACTCTGTTGTTCTCCACTTCTGCTGCTCCAAAATTTGTTGACAGTCCCTCTGTGCAGGTATTTTATGGGCTGTGTGGGGAAAGTCTGCATATATATGTCTTTCTTGTCCACCATCTTGACTCTGCCCCCTAACTAGTACATTTCTGAAGGTGGATTTCAATTGAGCTCCTCTTGACTCACAAGCTGATGCTCTGTCCACTACTCTATCTAGCTGCATCCTACTCCCTTCATATACTTTAGAGAAAGGGACGGGAGGGAGGGAGAAAAATTTGGAACTCAATGTTTTGCAAAAATGAATGGTAAAAATTGTCTTTACATATAATTAGAAAAATACGATACTATTTTAATAATAATAATTTTTGCTTTATTTTTAAATTAATTTTTCATTTTTAACATTCACTTTTATAAGATTTTGAGTTCTAAATTTTTCTCCTCCCCAAGATGGCATGTAATCTCATATAGGCTATACATGTATAATTATATTTAATGTATTTCCACGTTAGTCATGTTATGAAAGAAGAATCAGAACAAAAGGGGAAAATCCATGAGAAAGAAAAGACAGCAAAAAGAGAAAATAGTATGTTTTGATCTGCATTCAGATTCCATAGTTCCTTCTCTGGATATGGATATCATTTTTCATCATGGTCTTTTGGAATTGTCTTAGATTATTGCATTACTGAGAAGAGCTAAGTCTACGAAAATTAGTCATCACATAATGTTGTTATTACTGTGTACAATGTTCTGATTTTACTCATTTCACTCAGCATCAGTTCATATAAGTCTTTTCAGGTTTTCCTTAAATTCGCCTGCTCATCATTTCTTATGAAACAGTAGTATTCTATTACATTCATCTACCACAACTTGTTCAACCATTCCCCAGATGATGGACATCTCCTCAATTTCCAGTTCTTGGCCATCACAAAAAGAGCTGCTGTAAATATTTTTGTATATATGGGTTCTTTTCCTGTTTTTATGAGTCTTTTGGGATACAGACCTCACAATGGTATTGCTGGGTCAAACATTGTAGGTTTATAAGTATGGAGGTGACATGGTCAGTTCAGGGCAATAGGAAGATGACTCTGGCACAATGTAAAGGAGAGACCAAAAAGGGTCCAGGAACCAGCTAGGATCCTGTTATGAGAGTCTAAGCAAGAGAGTGCAAGGATCTGTACCAGGCTAGAGACCATGGGGGATGGAATGGAGAACTCAGATGACAGAGATGCTAGGGGAGGTAAAATGCCCAAGGTTTAGCAACTTCTGCAGGAGAGGGAAAAGTCACAGAATACTGGAAGTTTTGGGCTTCAAACCTTGGAGGAAAACATTTCATACAGCTAGAGGAAGATTTGGAAGTGTGGGGAATGACTCATTTCTTGCTCTCTGAGCAGAGAAAGAATGAGCGTGAGGGGAGTGGATCTTTCCTCTGAGAAAAGGAAGAGCTGGGGCTCTCAGACTGGACCTGAAAGAGGTCATCCAGTTCTCATGTCCACCCCTTCCTCCCTCTTTCTGCAATTACCCTGAAGGGAACCCAAAGAAACCTTAGTAATCCTGCTCATCTGCCTCCCCCATGCAGGAAATTGTCGACCTCCATAACTACAGAGGAAAGACCCACTCATCCCCAAGATAACTCAACTGACCAGGGAAATGTGAGTATAACGGAATCCCATCCAGCAGCCTGGTGAGTAATGAGGACAACTTAGCCACATCTTTGAGGAGGAAACAGGAAATCCCATTGGGAATGAAACTCCCAATTTCCACTGTATTTGGGGTTGCAGCTCCATCTCTCTCAGGTTGGTCTCCAGGACTCACTCTTAGTTCTTTCCAGGGACACGTGAGAGATATTGGACAGCTCTTCCAAGAAGCCCTTCAATCTTTGGATCCCCAGGTAAGTGTTCAGGATGGGAGGTGAAGGTGGGGAGGAGGGAGTCAGTAACAAAACAGCCCCAATGTAGGTCTAACTAAGGAATCAAGGCCAGACCAAGCCCCACCTTAATCAGACACAATGTGTATAGAACCAGACACCAGAAAATGGAAATGTTGGTAAAGCATAAAGGGGGAAGATTCTTCCCTTGGGAGTTCTCAAAGAACTAGGATTAGGATTAGAGTGAGGAGTCTGTCCAAGTACATACCCATACCCACAATGCAATTGGAGATTCCCAGCCTTGTCCACAGAGTACCATTCTGTCCTGGCCAGAAACTGAAAAAAGAGGCCTGGGGGCAGAAGGAGACTCCCCTATGCCTACTCTGGTTGTGCAAGTCAGACTTTCCTGAGAAACGCTCCTCTCATGCGCCCAAGTGCATGTGTGCTCACATGTGAAATCATTGCCCCAAGTTTTGATGAATTAAATTCAATATTTATTAAGCAGATACCATGCCAGGTATTATACTCTGGGTATACAAATACAAAAATGGAACAGGGCCTGCCTGCAGGAAGCTTCCATTCCACCATCCCATTCTAGAGGAGGGGAAGGGAGTGAGAAAATAACACATACACAGAGAATATACAGAAAGTAATTCCAAGGGCGCAGGGGGATGATGAAAGGTCTCATGTAGGAGGTGACGTTGGATCCATGCTTTAAATCAAGACAGCTAGAGTTATGAGGAGAGAGAGAATTCCACACATGAAGGGGAGGTCCTACATGACAGTCCAGGGCAGGATATGGACTGTAATATTCAGGGAAGAGTTGACACACCAAGTTGAATGGAAATAAGAGTTGGCAAATGGGAAGAAATCAGAAAATGATGGTCTTTTCTCAGTTCTCGTCCTTCTTGACTTACCTGCAGTACTGACCACCTTCTCCTCCTGGTTACTCTCTCCTCTCTGGGTTATCCTGACACAGCTCTCTCCTACCTGTCTGACCCCTTCCACTCTTCAGTCTCTTGCTGGATAACCAACATATCCTGCCCCAGGACTGTGGTTGTTCCTCAAGACTCTGTCTTGGGCCTTCTTGTCTTCTCTCTCTCTTTCTCTCTCCTTCCTTCTCTCTTCTTCCTCTTCCTCCCCTCTCCTCTCCTCTTCTTCTCTCTCTCTCTCCTTATTTCTCTCCCCTTCTCCCTCTCCTTCCTTCTTCCTTCTTCCTCTCTCTCTCTCTCTTTCTCTCTCTCTTCCTCTCTCTTTCTCTCTCTCTCCCTCCCCTTCCTTTCCTTCCTTCTCCTCTTTGTCCTACACTACATGATCCTGTGGATTTTTGTCTTGGCAAAGGTGGCCTTTTTTATTTTATCTTATTGTATTTTATAGCTTTATTTATTTATTTTTAGATTTCAACATTCAGTTCCACAAAATTGAATCTCCATTTTTCTCCCCATCTCTCCCCTCCCCCCACCCCATAACACCTTGCATTCTGATTACCCCTTCCTTCAATGAGTCCTCCCTTCTATGACACCCCATCCTTCCCTTATCCCCATCTTCTCTCTTGTAGGGCAAGATAGATTTCTATACCCCATTACCTGTATTTCTTATTTCCCAGTTATATGCAATAACAATTCTCAGCATTCATTTCTACTACTCTGAATTCCAACTTCTCTCCTTTCCTTCTTCCCCACCCATCCCCACTGAGAAGGCAAGCAATTCAATACAAGCTATATACGTGTTGTTTTGCAAAAGACTTCCATAATAGTCATGTTGTGTAAGACTAACTAATTTCCCTCCATCCTACAGTGTCCCCCATTTATTCTATTCTCTCATTTGACCTTGTCCCTTCCCAAAAGTGTTTACTTCTAATTACTTCCTTCTCCCATTTGCCCTGCTTTCTATCATCCTCCTCACCCCACTTGTCCTCTTCTCCCCTACTTTCCTGTAGTGTAAGATAGATTTTCATACCAAATTGAGTGAGCATGTTATTCCCTCCTTAAGCCAAATCTGATGAGAGTAAGATTTCCTTTTTCTCTCTCACCTCACCCCTTTTCCCCTCTATTGGAAAGCTTTTTCTTGCCTCTTTTATGAGAGATAATTTTCCCCATTCCATTTCTCTCTTTCTCCTCCCAATATATTCCTCTCTCACCCCTTAATTTTATTTTTATAGATATCATTCCTTCTGATTCAACTCAACCTGCGCTCTCTCTCTCTCTCTCTCTCTCTCTTCCTCTATGTGTGTGTGTGTGTGTGTGTGTGTGTGTGTGTGTGTGTGTATAATCCCTCTACTTACCCAAATACTGAGAAGAGTCTCAAGAGTTATAAATATTTTCTTTCCATGTAGGAATGTAAACAGTTCAGCTTTAGGAAGTCCTTTATGATTTCTCTTTCCTGCTTACCTTTTCAACTTCTCTTGATTCTTGTGTTTGAAAGGCAAGTTTTCTCTTCAGTTCTGGTCTTTTCATCAAGAATGCTTCAAAGTCCACCGTATCATTGAATGACCGTTTTTTCTCTTGAAGTATTATACTCAGTTTTGCTGGGTAGGTGATTCTTTGTTTTAATCCTAGTTTCTTTGACTTCTGGAATATCCTAGTCCAAGCCCTTTGATTCCTTAATGTAGAAGCTGCCAGATCCTGTGTTATCCTGATTGTATTTCCACAATATTCAAATTGTTTATTTCTAGCTGCTTGCAATGTTTTCTCCTTGACTTGGGAACTTTGAAGTTTGGCCACAATATTCTTAGGAGTTTCTCTTTTTGGATCTCTTTCAGGAGATGATTGGTGGATTTTTTCAATATTTATTTTATCTTCTGGTTCTAGAATATCAGGGCAGTTTGCCTTGATGTTTTCATGAAAGATAATGTCTAGGCTCTTTTTTTGATCATGATTTTCAACTAGTCTCATAATTTTTAAATTGTCTCTCCTGGATCTATTTTCCAGGTCAGTTGTTTTTCCAATGAGATATTTCACATTATCTTCTATTTTTTCATTCCTTTGGTTTTGTTTTTTAACTTTTTGGTTTACCATGCGGTCATTAGCTTCCCTGAACTCTACTCTCATTTTTAAAGAGCTATTTTCTTCAGTGAGCTTTTGAATCTCCTTTTCCATTTAGCTAATTCTGCTTTTTAAAATATTCTTCTCCTCATTAGCTTTTTGGACCTCTTTTCCCAATTGAGGTAGCTTATTTTTAAAGGTGCTATTTTCCTTAGCATTTTTTGGGTCTCCTTAGCAAGCTGTTGACTCACTTTTCAAGCTCTTCAATGGTCTGAGCCCACTGTATATTCATTTTGGAAGTATTGGATGCAGAAGCCTTGACTTCCTGCGACAGTATGCATTGTTCTTCATCCAAAAGGATGGAAGGAAATACCTGTTCACCAAGAAAGTAACCTTCTATTGTCTTATTTTTCTTTCCTTTTTTTTGTCATTTTCCCAGCCAGTTATTTGACTTCTGAATCCTTTCTCATGAGGAGGGTCCTGGTGCTCCTCCTTCCCCCAGGACCATGCTCAGGACTGAGATTCAGATCAGCTGCTCAATTCCTCCAGGGTCTTTAGACAGAGTGCTTCACAAATGGACACATCCTGCTGCCATCACCCCTGCTGCCACCACCTGGGGCCCGTGCTGGGGAGGGACCCTGGTCCTCTCTCATCCAATTGGGAAAGCCCTCTTACTGACATTTGAAGCTTTCTTCAGCACTTGTGGGTTGAAGGATCTGAGACCCTCCCTGCTGGGAATTCTGCCCTGGAGGCCTGTTTCAATCCTGTTCCTCCTGTTACCATGCAGCCAGGGCTGGGCTCCACTCAGCATCCAGTAGGATAGATCTTTCCTGTAGGCCTTCCAGGTTACCTTTGCCTGAAAATCTCTTTCACTCTGTTGTTCTGTGGCTTCTGCTGTTCTAGAATTTGTTGAGAGTCATTTTTTACAGATATTTTATGGGCTGTGGGAGAAGAGTAGCATGTGTGCATCTTTCTACTCTGCCATCTTGGCTCCACCCCCAGCAAAGATGGTCTTGGCAAAGATATTAGAGTGGTTGGTCATTTTCTTCTCTAGTGTGTCCCCATTTTACAGATGAGGAACTGAAGCAAATAAAAGCTAAGTTATTTCTCCAGGATCATACAGCTAGTAAGCGCCTGAGACCAGATTTCAACTTAGATATTCTGACTCAAAGTCCAGCACTCTATCCTTTGCACTACCTAGCTGCCCCTACTAAGTGCCTAATAAATGTTAATTGATTGATCATAGGAAGGTGCTGACCTGCATAATTAGAAACAGTACCCTTCTTTAGACTATATCTAGTGGAGGAGGGGCCAAGATGTATTAGTACAGTGAATTTCCTCTTCTAAAGTTCCCCAAAGAAAGCATGCCTAGTCCCTATCCCTGAGTCTGAAAGTTTGCAAAACATCTTTTGTTCTTATCTGTCTGTCTCAGATATGTCCTGTTTTCTTCACTCAAACACCCACCACCAGAGTTCAGGTTCTCATCTCTCAGACCAATGAATCTCAAAGTGTAGGCAAGGGTCCCTGGTAAGTTCTCCAAGACCTTTTGTGGGGTCACAAGGTCAAAACCATTTTCTTAGTACCACTAAAACATTCTAATTTCTCATATGTAAACGTTGGTAAGTATAACTCACATAAACAAAGACTTTGGGAGAGGGAAGGGTTTGGTCCTCAGTAACTTTTAAGAATGTGAAAGGATCCTGAGACCAAAAAATTTGAGAACCACTAATCTGGACAATTCTAATAGCTTCCTAATTCTTCTCTTGGCTTCATGTCTCCCCCCACTCTCCCATTCCCCCTAATCCATACTCCACTCAGACACAAAATTTTGGCAGCTAGGTGGCACCATGGATAGCGCTCTGGGTCTGAAGTCACAAAGACCTAGTTCAAAACCCACCTGAGACACTGAATTTACCATGTGACTCTTGTATACAAATCACTTAACCACTGGTTGCCTCAGTTTCCTCAACTATAAAATGGAGATTGTAAAAGGACCTGACTCCCAGGGTTGTTGTGAGGATCAAATGAATGATATTTAGAAAGCATTTAGCCCAGTGCCTAGCACATAGTAGGTGATCAAGTATCACCTTCTATGATTTCTGTGCACCCCTCACCAAGTGCTATTACTTCCCCTCAACCCCACCTTGGAATCATTTTGTATTTATTTTTGTGAATACTTCTATGTGTCCATAACGGAAGGTAACCTTCCTGAGAGCAGAGACTGGACCCATAATGAGGGCTTAATAAACACACACTTGCTGATTGTTTGTTTGATTCCAGGAGGAGGTGCTGTGGGGTAAGACCCGAAAGGAGCTGGAGGCATTTCTGTTCTCAGAACCAATCCAGAGGTGGAAGCGGGGCAGCCTACATTCTCTGGAGAATGTCTTATGGTCCTCCATGGTCCAGTTTCGCAGCTGCCATGTGGAGGTAAAAATGCCCTGGTGCCCACACCACTGTATAGACACCGTCCATGCCAGCCAACCCAGGTCAATCTCCAGACTTCTGGCCAGGGAGAACATTTTCTCAGTTAGGGTCTGTTGTTCTTTGCTGTGTTTCAGTGTGCCTATCTGTAAAATGGGCACAAAAAAAGTGTAGATCCCAATTCAAACTGGAGACTGTGAGGAATGGTGGGAAGAATATGGACTTTAGAATCAGAGGACCTGAGTTCAAATCCCACTTCTGACTCATACTACCTGTGTGACCTTGGGTAAGTTATTTCACTTTCTTGTGCCTCAGTTTCCTCACATGTAAAATGAGGAAATGCAGGGTTTAGAGTCAAGAGGACCTGAGTTCAAATCTTGCCTCAGACACTAGCTGAATGACCCTGAGCAAGTCACTTCACCCTGTTTGCCTCAGTTTTCTTTTCTGTAAAATGATCTGGAGAAGGAAATGGCAAACCACTTCAGTATCTCTGCAAAGAAAACCCCAAATGAGATCATGAAGAGTCTGACACAACTAAAAAAAAAAATGACTGAAAAGACTGAAAAAAAATGAGGGTGTTGGATTTGAAGATCTCTGAACTCTGTCCCCACTCAGAGTTTATGACTCTGTTTCTATTGACCAAAGTGTCACCCCCAAAGGGGGCAAATAGAGGTTTGACTGAGGAAGAGCTTTTTAATAATGAGAGCTGTCTCAAAGTGGAGCAGGCTACGTTGGAGGTGGTGGACTCCTCCTCCCTGGAGGCCTTTGAGCAGAGACTGAATGATCTAGTTGGGCATGGGTTAGTGGGGATTCCTTTGGTGGATAGTTTAGACTGGACAAAAAGAGGGCCGCTGAGGTCCCTGACAGCTCTCAAATTCTGTGATTCAGTGAAGTCAGCACATGCTTGGAGACAAAGCTTACACACACACACACACACACACACACACACACACACACACACACACACGAGCTCCTGGAGGGATAAGAAGAGGAGCTCCCTCAGGAAAAGAAGAAAGGGCCCCAAGGTAACAGAAGAAGGCCAGAAAGGGAGGTCCTAGACAAGAGGAATAAAGGAGGGAGGCCAAAGAGTTGCTGTTGCTGTCCAACTCTTCGTGACCCCATTTGGGGCTTTCTTTGCAGAGATATTGGACTGGTTTGCCAGCTCATTTTACAGATGAGGAAACTGAGGCAAACAGGGTGGAGTGGAATGACTTGTCCAGGATCACACAGCTAGTGCCCAGCCTGGCACTCTGTCCACCATGCCACCTATCAAAAGCAACTATGGCCAGAGGACTTTTCTGGCCCCAACTCACTGGGGAGAGTTTTGAGGGAAGGCTCTTGTATCACATTTGGGATTCACTTTACCAATTCTGCCAGCATGTATAGACATAGTACCCAGTGTGAATGGATCCCAACATCTCCCAGCAGGAGGCAGCCGAGAGATACCTGGTGCTCTTTCCCTCCCACCTTCTCATTCTGTCACTAGTCCCTGGGCATCAAGCTTTTGTCTATCAGGTGAGCCTTCCTCCTCCTCCTCCTCCTGGACCCCCCTTCCCCTCCTCATATGGCCTTTGTGTCTGGTTCTGGGGAGCAAAGTGGATAGATGGGTGGATTCGGTTGAGGGATGCTGCAAATGAGGTGAGGAGCTGATGACATGAGGGTGAAGGAAAAAGAAGAAACATTTATTCTGAGTAGCTGCTAAACACCAGGCTCTGTGTTAAGTACTTTATAAATATTATCATTTGATCTTTACAACAACTTTGGGAGGTAAGTGCCCTTGTCACAATTTTCTAATTTTTGCTGTTTTTTGGTTTTTTTTTTGGTGAGTTGTTTTTTGTTTTTTTTACAGAGGTGACCCATTTTCAGCTAAGGCAGACAGAAGTTAAATGACTTATAAGGCAGTTAGTCTGCTTCTGAGGTCAGATTTGAACTCAGGGCTTTCTGACTCATGATAGAGAATATCCCCTGAACCAACCTAGCTACCTCAACAAGCATTTCTATGAGTGTAAGCGAACATAGGGCCCACAATTCTTGCACTTTACCACTTCCCCAGAGCCATAACTAAGATGGGGCAACCAGGAGTTTGTCCGAGGGTACCAAAATTTAGAAAGCAACCCTTCTTATACTTGAACTTGGTGCCTATTTGGCAATAATAGTGAAGTAAAATAGGAAGCTGATTGATGACTTCCCTTCCCAGAATTGATTGGATCAATTGATTGGATCACTTCCTTTACAAGGACTTATATCCTGAAGTTTCTGCTCTTGACCATATGACCAGAGCCCACAGTCTTAAAGTCATGTTTCATGCTGCCTGCCCAAGGCTCCAGGATTGTCATTTATTGCCCAGTTTCTCTCATCATTAAGAATAGTGAAAATAGGAAGGAGAAACCTGCAGGCATCCAGGGCTCAGAGCTCTAAGCACACCAGAGGAGTTCAAGAAGACCAGCTAGGGTCAAAAAAGGGATGGAAGTCATATCTTATTGTGCCTGCAGGGACTTCTTCCCCTCACAGGGCTGAGGGTGAGAGAGCACCAGGGTGACCAGACTGGACTTGACATCTTTGGTAAGTCTTTTTTCCTCAGAGCCTCTCAGATCATCACAGGCATCCCCTTCTTGAGGTTAAGAAAAGATTCTGTACCTAAGCATGGGCCTAGAGGACAAAGAACCAGGACCCCTGGGACTGTGGTGAAGAGTCAGAGACCTCTGTGGTCTAGCATAGGTAACCTGGGGTCCATGAACGTAAAAAAAACCGAAACTTGGATAACTATTTCAGTATATAGTTGCTTTCCTCTGTAATCTACAGTATTTTGGTTTGTTCATTTAAAGACATTATTCTGAGAAGGGGTCCATAGCTGCTAAGGGTAGGGCTCCAGGCCTGTATGTACCACTCCTGGGGAACCTGAGGCTGGTGGACTTCTTGACAGTTGTATGCTAAGACAAGCCTATATCTGCACTAAGTCTGGTGCCAGTGGGGTGAACCCTGGGAGTAGAGGGTCATCTGGCTGTGTAATGAGGGGCAAACAGGCCCATGTCAGAAAAATGGAGCAGGTCAGAATTCCCGTATTGATGAGTATTGGGATCAGCCCCATGAGTGGCCACTGGACTTCTAGCCTGGGTGAGATCGGGAGTCTCAGTCATGAGAAAATGGGTGGAGGGGATAGTGTGTTGAGTAGGCTTCACCAGATTTTCAAAGGGGTCACACACACACACGCGCACATATAAAGGTTAAGAACTCCTGACCTAGATGGAGAATCAGAACCATGGAACCAGAATTTCGTAAATTTTAATCTTGAAAGGGCCCTGGGTCCACCTAGTCACCTCTTTATTCTACAGATGAAGAAACCGAGGTACAACTAGGGCAAAGTCTCACAGACAGTGTCATTTGATCCTGGGTTCAAATCTAAACCCGATTCCATATTCAGCACTCTTTCCCCTAAAACCAGATTGTTCCCAGAAGGGGAACTGAGGCCCTCTGAGCCTGAGATGGTAAATCAGGGAGCTCAATGTTCATAATGCCTGATCATTGGGGTCCTCTATAACTGAGATGGGGGATTGGGGCTTTTTTAGACAGAGGTGGGGATTTTGGAGGCTCTTAGGGCCCAGGACACTGTACTGGGGGGTGTTCTCACAGGTTCCATGATTGAGACCAAGACCATCTTCTGTGGGACCACTGACAAGTGCCGGCTCTGGGTTCTTGGGCTCCAGCATCGAATCCAAGAGTTGAAAGTCCAGAACTTGGAATCCTATCCTAGTCCCCTGTCTCTGCTGGTGAGTCTCCATTTGGAGAAATGGAGAAGCCTCCAACTCAGAGGACCACTGAGGGGGCCACACTAGAAGAGGAAAGGGGAGGCCTGAGTCTCTGCCAGGTAGTTGTAAAGAGGTCCCCAGATGGGTCCCATTCCCCACCCCCACACTCCCACCTGCCATAGTAGGAAGAAGTTAGAAGGGTGGACCTCACAGAATAATCTAATTATGTACCTCCCTCAACAGACCTCTATCCAGTCCTCTGCCTGGACTGATTCCTCAGTGATGAGCATTCTTTCACCTCCCTATACTCACCCCGATCCTGTGATTCTGAACCCCTAGATCCCAAATTAGAAACCCTATTCTCCATTCCCACCTGGCTACTCCCTACTCCTATCCACCTTAACTCTATCCTCTCCCCGCCAGTATTTTTACTTCAGATCATGCTATACCTTCTACTGTGCTCTCTGGAATGCTTACACCATTAATGAAGAAACCTCTCCTTTCTCACTCCTTCCATTTCCTGACCCTCCCTGAGATACATCTCCCTCCTAATGAATCCACTTCCCTTACAGTATTGGCTATACTTTTTCTCATACATACTGCCACGTTGGTTCCTGTAGGAGCATTGGGCTATGTCTTAATCCCCATTGTGCTTTCAGACGTTTCTTTTTTCACCTTCACTAAACAATCTTGCCTTCATACGCTGGGACTTCAACACACACACCTCGTACTCCCTCAAATACCCAAATTTCCCAGATCTACGCACTTCTCCTGACCTGTTCCTCCACTCCACCTTAGCTATAAACATACGTATGTGGTCATACCCTTCATCTTATGGTCATATATCATTGATGTTGTAAATGGGTCACTCATAAATCTTCCATTTCTATGGTCATAGACTGTGAAACCCCTTGATGTGATCACCATATTTCATCATTCCATTTTCCATCTGCCTTATGACTGCTAACCTTGTCCATCTTCACCACGACCTCCATTATCCCCACCCCTCAGTTCTTTCCCAAGACATCCTCCCTGCAGTAGTTCCTTCCCTATCTCAACAACCCCTTGTGCACTAGAATTCTCTGTCCCCTTGTCCTATCATTGACCATATCCATCCAACCCTGGATCACTCCCACCTTTTTTCTACTTCATTCCTACTCACCTGCTGCTAAATGAAGCTGAAAGGAGTCATGAAACCATGCTGGAGGTGGGGGTGAGGGGAGAACTCCAAATTTGTTCTATTTCAACTCAAATGGACCTTTACAATAGCAGAGCAAATATTCACCATCCCACTCTCCATAAAAGCTGTCTCTTTCCTTAAGTCTCCCATAGTACCTCCACACTCAAATGAAAACCTTGCCTTAGACTTCCCTGAAAAAACTGAGGCCATTCTCAGTGACTTCCCTTCTCCTTTGTTTTCACTTCACATCAATCAGACATCATCTCCCACTATCTCCTCCTTCCTTCTAGTCTCTGATGAGGATGTGGCTCTTCTAGACAATGCCAACTTGTCATGTACTCTTGATTGCATCCCCTCCCACCTTCCAGAGCAGATTTTCTTTTCTATCATCCCCACTCTCTTGCTTCTCTTCAGTCTCTCCCAGTCTACTGGCTGTTTAAGGCAGACTAGAATCTCCGGTGTTTGAGCCGTCTCATCTACCTGAAGTCATCCACCTGTCACCCAATTCTCACCTGTGGCCCCAAAAAGCTGTATTATGCGCAGTGGCCACACACCATCTTGGCAGATGGGCTAAACCAGGTTGAGGACAAACAACAGTGAGTTAGGGGGTGTTTACCCCAAGCACAGAAGGACTCCCCTTAGTGGAACAGGCAGATGAGAGCAATTTATTCCAACAGTTTTGAAGGTGGCTGAAGCAGGTGCTGTGGAGGGCTTAGAACTTGGTGGTACATAGAAGATGCCACAGTCATCCACTGAATCCCAGCCATCGCCAGTCATCTTGACTTTGTCTTGTTGCTAGATTTCCATGACTCTGTAAGACAGAGTGGGACTGATGGCTTTGTGCATCTCTCCTTCACTTAAATCCAATTCACACACGAGTCAAGGCACAACCCTCATTGGGCCTCTTCAGAAACAAAGAATGAGCTATAGCAAACAAGCCCATGTCTCCCTCATTCTTAAAAAACCCTCATTAGCTCCACCATCTCTGCTGACAATTGTCCCATATCTCTGGGGCTGTCTATAACAGGTGACTCCATTTCCTCTTCTCTCACTCTTTTTTGAACTCTACAGTCTGGCTTCTCACCTCCCTATCCCCCCAAACTGCTCTCTTCAAAGTGACCAGAGATCTCCTCACAGCCAGATCCAATGGCTTTTTCTCAATCCCCATTCACCTTGACCTCTCTGCAGACTTTGACCCTGCGGATCCCTCTCTCCTCTCTGATACTCTTGTCTCTCTAGGTTTTCAGGATACCTGCTCTTTCTCTCCTGGTTCTCCCTCTACTTAGCCATCCACTCCTTCTCAGTGTCCCTTGCTTTGATCTAGATCATGCCCACTAACCATGCAGGTCCCACAGGGCTTTGTCCTGGGGCATCTTCTTTTCTCAGTCTATACCAGGGGTCAGCAAACTACAGACGAAAGGCCAAATCTGGACTTGCTTTTGTATGGGATATTCTTATCTCTTTAAGTACAATAAAACTCAGACCTCTGCTCTACAGCATCTCTTTTGATGAGTTTATCAGCAGCCATGAGTTCTATTAGCATCTCTATGCCCAAGACTAAATCTATCCACTTCAGATGGGTGGTCCTCTACCTCAGCATGCCCAAAACTCAATTCCTGATCTTTTCTCCCAAAGCTTGCCTGCTTCCAAACTTTCCTACTATTATTGAGGGCACCATCCCATTACCCAGGTTGGAAACCTCAGTACTATCCTTGGCTCTTCACTCACACTCACCCCCGCCCCCGTTCCTGATGGGTTTCCAAGTGTCATCTGATTTTATAACTTCTCTCCTATACACAGCCACCTACCTAGATCAGCTTCCCATCCCCTCTCACCTGGACTGTTCCACTGGCCTCCTAGCTGGCCTCCCTGCCTTCAGCTGCCCCTCCCCCAACTCAATCCATCCTCCACTCTTCTGCCAAAGTGACTTCAAATTCAAAAGATTCACCTATGTTGTCCTCTGCCCCCAGGGGCCTTAGCAGGTGATATAAGAGGCCTGAGTGGATTCAGGAGGGAGGTCTCCCAAGAGTTGGGAGAGAATGTTAGATATCATCAGCAGTAGCCTCCTCATTTTACAGGCAGGGAAAGAGACTCAGAAAGGGGACAAGGCCTGTCTAATGATATATACAGCTCCAACCACTGGGATTATTGTTGCCCCACTGCCAGCTCTTGCCTCCCCAGGGAAGACTATAGCCAGAGGACACTGGGAGAGAGGTACTTGGGGGACCAAGAGGGATCCTGGACCAGTCTCTGGATGGAGGGGAGATCAGCTCTAAGATAGAATTGAGTCCTCTCTCCATCGAGCACAATCCCCATGTTTGTCACTAGAGGGCAGGCATAAGCTACTTTAGGACCCCTAAGCTTGGGACCTAAACCAAGCCCCATTTCCCTGAAATAGCTGTTAGCTTCCCTGGCCCCAAACCTGTCTCACCCAGGGACCCTCACACACACACACCTCACTTCCTCCAAGGTCCCCTACTTCCAACCAGTTGGGGCCTGGTGTCATCCCCCATCCCCACCTAAGGTCAGGAAGTGAGGATGGTCTCTAGCCCAGAGCAAAGTCCTCTTTCCAAGGCTATTGGGGAGATGATTGGATTAGGTCCTGTCTGGCCTGGCTTGTCTTGGGCTGAGCTAGAGTGTCCCTATTAATGGACAAGCCTTGGTTTGGTCTTCGGGAGTGAGTCCTGGGTCACTGGTCTAAGGCTGGGCTGGGCTGAAGGATTCCTAGTACTTAATTGGGCTTAACTGGGCCTTAGGGGGCCAGGTCATGGGATCCAAATTGGAATGAGACCTGGGGAGGGCTAGACTGGAGAGTAAGTCTAGACTTTAGGGGATTGGTCTGGGGGTTATTGGTCCCTGATGCCTGCTAATAAACTGGTCAGGGCTGTACGGAAAGGATGGGTCTGGTCTTAGGTCTCACAATAACCTGGGCAGGGTCCTGGGGTCTAGATTCTAGTTTTAAGGTTCCAGACTGGGTTAGGCCTTGGGCCTGCTGGGACTGGGCCAGATTGATGAGTAGGGCCTGGTCTTGGAAGATTGGATCCTGGGTCCTAGGTCTAAGATAAGCTGGACTGGAGGGACAGGGATAAGAACTGGGTCCTAGATCTTAGACCCTGGTTCCCAGGCTAGGCTAGATTATAGGGGCAGACCTGATCTGGAGCCTGGAGCTGAACTGGGGGTAGGGCACGGTAAGAGAGGGAAAGGAAGTGGGAAATTGGGCCTGGGCCTAGGGGCTGGATCCTCCACCCTGGTTCCCAGGCTCGGCTTGGCTGGAGGGGCAGAGACTGGGGGCTGCATCCTAGGTCCTTGGTCTTGTCCCAGACTGAACTGAGTTGGACTAAGGGGGAGGAGGGAAGGGGTGGGCCCTCCAGACACCCTGATGAGGGATCCTGCAGGTTCCCTGTGATGAGCCTTGGAAGAGGCAGGAGCTCCGAAGTCGTCTGCTCTGCTGTCCCATCCAGCAGTGGGAGGGAAAGCCCATCCAGCATCTGGGCCCAATACTAGCTCTGGTACCGGTCCAGGTGGCCTATGCAGGCTCCAGGGTGAGTGCTCCACTGGGCAGGATACAGGGGGAGGGGGGATGCTGACAAGGAAGGCATGGGTTCAAAGGGACCAGGTTATCTATTCTTTCTGGGTGCTTCCCCAGGCTGTCCCCTGCACCCACCTCTCAGACTCTATTACCAGTGATGTCATAGAATTAATTTCTGTTTAAAAAAATTTTTTTTCACTACATGCCCTTCTTTATCTGTTTAAAAACAATAACAGTGTCAACCACAAATAGGATGATTACAGCTTATAAAGTCTTTCTCAGAACTGGCATGGAAGGGGAGGATGGCAGAGTATTATACAGGAGACAGAGAGAGGATGATGACCTGCCCAGAAGCACCCACACAGGGAGTCAGTAAGGGAGCTGAGGGCAGGCCTGGGCTCCTGGCTGGCCTCTGGCCTACAGGTCTAGCACACTATTTGTTCTACAGGAGTTCCAAGATCGCTTCCTGCTTTTGTTTGCTGAGGACCTTGTGTTCTTGTCTCTGAGCCATGGAGGTTCTGGCCTCATCTACCAGGTAGAGGACCACCTCTGGCCCCTAGAGGCCCCAGGGATCATGGTTTTCCTAATGCCCACAGTGAGGAGGTCAATGGAGGGACACCAAACCAAGGAAGAAACAAAGAATTAGCATTTAACTAAGGACTTTCTCTCGTTCATTCACATTTGCTTGCCCTCAGTCCCCTGACCCCATTGTCAGGCCAACCTTGACCTTGGCTGTATTGGAGGAAAGAGGCAGGGCACAGAGGTGGGTGCTGACAGTCCTGGAAGGGAGCGAGAGGGGGAACCATCCTTGACCCCAGATACCTCACAGTCTAAAAGGAGAAGGAAGAGAGAGGCCTTGGCCATGCCCTCACTACTGGGGATAGGGGGAGCTGTCTTATGATTCTTTCTGAGAACTTTAGGGCCAGGGAGACATGCCCTAAAGGCCACAAGAGTAAATGCTGTCAGGCCTCGGAGGAAGCCAGGAGTGTGGGCTGGAGGAATCACAGCAGGCTTCTTGGAGGAGTGAAGGTGGTTTTCGAAGGAACTCATGATGGTTGGGTTGGCCCAAAGCAGAGAGGAGGTAATTCCCAGAAGTGAGGAAGGTGTATATGAGCAGGGCTGGGGACCAGATTGCAGATGGTAATCACGTTCTCATTTCTACATAATTTTCAGGTTTGCAAAGCATGTGAAAGACATCATTTCATATGATCCTCTACAACCCTGGGGGCCTGGTTCTGTACCAAAGCACTGTCATCATCCTTATTTTATAGAAGAGGGAGCTGAAGCTCAGAGATAAATGACTTGTCCAGGGTCTCACATTTAGTATATATTAGAAGTAGATTCCAAACCCAGGTCTCCTTAACTCTAAAGCCAGTGCTCTGTCTGTAGCAGGCTGCCCTCTTGAGAGCCAGGTCCCAAATATGGCTTTCTTCCTCTCTTCAGGGAAAGCTCCCTCGATCAGGAATCTGGGCTCAGGAGAAGTCAGCCACTCTCGGGAGGCTGGAGTTTGAAATGACAGGTAGAGGAGGCACAGCAAGTGGGGATGGAGTGTCCTAAACATCTGTCTTTCCAGCTTTCACCCTACTCAGAAACCTCCTGCTCCGGCCCCACTTTCCCACTCTCTGTTCCTTAGGCAACATAATGGAGCCAATCCTGGTGGCTTGCTCAGAGGCAGAGGACTATGAAATGTGTCTGTTCCACCTGCAAAAGGTATGGGAAGGAGGGGGGTCATCCCACTGGCACTTAGCTCCTAGATACCCGTGTCCATCTCCCTTCTCCACTCCAGAATGGAGACAAGGTCTTGCCCTGCCCTTCAAGCAGAGACATGGTAGATGAGAAAGGGAAGGAGGATCTAGGATGGGGAGGGTATGGGAGAAGAACACAGAGGTAAACCCTCAGGAGTTAGGGAGACAGAATAGGGACAGACCTGGGCCCTGCCCTCAGGGAGATTACAGCCTGAGAATGCCACAAAGCAAGAAATCTGTGTCCAGTCCTCTGAAACTCATGGTCTAATTTTGTTTTATTAGGCACTGTTGTTTTTTTATTTGTTTCAGTCATGTCTGATTCTTTGTACCCCTATCTGGGGTTTTCTTGGCAGAAATGCTGGAGTGATTTGTCATTTCCTTCTCCTGTTCATTTTACAGATGAGGAAACTCAGGCAAACAGGGTGAAGTGACTTGTTCAGGGTCGCACAGTTAGCTAATATCAGAGACTGTAGTTATTGGGTGAGGGGACGAGTAGGAATGGCCCATTAGAGCTGAGTGATGATCTCAGATCAGGCCTAGGCTTAAGTACTGACCAAGCTTAGGAGAAAGAGAAAGGCAGACCTGGCCCTGGGAACTGACCACCTTTCATCTCTTCCAGCCTAGCAAGCAGCTGCCTTCCACATCCAGTCAGCCACCAGTTATTCCCAAAAAAATGAAGAGGATGATGTAAGAGCCAGCCAAGCAGTTCCATCCACTAGACAGAGCCCCTCTGTCTCTTACCCTATGCCCAGCCTCACCCCACCCTCTGCTCATGAAGCTGGATATTTCTCATGCAGAGGCTCTAGGGAAAGAAACAGGAGCCCTTGAGGCCTGACATCCAGGGTTCTGAAGAAGAATTCCCACGCCAGGACCTGGTAACCCCCGAGGAGGCCAGTTCTGTGAACAAGGGGGAGGGGGCCTAGTGCGGAGACATCGGGCCATTTTTCTTTTCCTGGTATCTGTCCCAGTAGACCAAGGGGACCCATACATCCTGTGACCCTGCTTTCCAGTCACAGCTGATGAGGACACAGATCTCAGGCTACTCTTCCCTGTTTGGCCAGCTCATAGAGTATGTGAAAAGAAATAAATGCGAAATAAAGGTTGGGTCCAGAGGTACTTATCGTGGGGACACTGAGGAACCAACAAATAGTCTTGAGGCAAGGAGAGCTCCTCAGGCCAACTAGGCGAGATCTGGAACAGAATACGAGGGGCCACAGGGAACTGCCAGGAAATCCCTGGCCTGGGAGCTACTAGAAGCATTCCTAAGAACACATCCTGACTAGGGCCAGGGCTGCTTTTGATCAGAACTGTAACTAAGGTGAGGCAACTGGGGCTTTGGACCAGGGTGCTGGATTTGCAATTCTTCAGGAGAATCAGAATTTAGCTTCTAGTTAGCAAGAATTGATTAAAATAGGAGATTACCAGGTGAACTCTTTCTTTGCACAGGTGAGCTCCTCCTCCTGAGTCCTCCCTCAGTTCCCACCTACACCCCTCCCAAAAGCAGGGCCTGGTACCACAAAGGGTAACTATGACTCCATCTTTTCTGACCTCCAAGGATTCATGCCATGTAAGCTAAGTTTCTAGATAAAGAGGCTCCCACCCTCATATATATTCATTACTCAGGCCTCACACCTTTACAAGGGGAAAGTGCTGGGGAGGAGAGACGGTTCCATGTTGGATGTCAATGTCCCCATCTGCCTACAGGGGACAAATACAGCTCCCTCCTGACCCCTTTCTGTGTTTGGAGAAGATAACCTACCAACCTTTGACTGCTGATTATCTGTGAGTCATCTGGATGGTGGAGGTGGGGGGAAGGCAGGGGAATTTAAGTTCTGCCCAAGGATGCATAGGGAGTATTACTGATTCCCTGGAGTCAGTCCAAGAGAGCAGGGGGGGCCGTGGGAAAGACCACACCAGGTTCCTTTCCCACAGGATACCAATCCTTCTCTGGCCTACCTTCCTTGTTCACTGCCAGGGGAGGTGGAGCCTCCCCAGAGAGCCCCCAAGCCTTAACATTTTCCATTATTTTTCCTAGAAATCAAAAAAGACAGGGGATGGGACTGTCAGCCTCTCCCTCTTTAACACTTCCCCCCCGTAACACCCCCCCCCCAAAGGGCTCCCTCTTTCTGCTGCCTAGAATTGTGTTTACCCAAGAGTGTGGCCACTAGCATCAGAGCTCCAATGAATACAGGAAGCTGTTCTCAGAAGCCAGGGCTGTTGGTCAGACACCTAGTCCCTTATCAGCTGGGCTCTTCCGGCTGAGTTTTGCTCTCCCTACTCCAAGGGAAGGGTGCATCTGAGTAGGGGAAACTTTGGTTCCAGGAAAAACGAGGGGCCTGAGGGCTTAGGATGGAGAAAGCAGAAGGGCAAACCTCTGGACCCTGAGCAGAGGCTGGGAGGGGGAAAGTCGAGGGGCAAAGCCTGAGTAGAGTCTGGAAAGGGAGATGGAGGCTCCCAGCCACTTGTCAGAGCCCATCAAGAGGGGGGGACCCTGTCCTTGGCCTCCCCAGGCATCCAGAAAAGCCATCCTTCCTGGATAGGAGAGTCAGGGTCCTCTCTGCCTTCCTCTTCTTCAGTCCATCCTTCCTCTTCCTCCAATGATATGGTGCATGTTCTGTTCTCAAAAGCAAGGTCCAGTCCTGACTCTGAAACTCCCTGTGCGAACTTGAGTGAGCTACTTCATAGCTCTTTCCCTCAATTTGCTCATCCATAAAATGGGCTAGAGAAGGAAATGGCAAACCATTCCAGTATCTCTGCCAAGAAAATCACAAATGTGGTCACAAAGAGTTGGACATGACTGAAAAACAACTGATCTCTGTGAAAGGAAAACCTGTGATTACCCAGTCGCTGCTTGAAGACCTCAAATGATTGAGAATGTCAAGGCAGCCCACTGAGACATTCCACATTATTGACAACTCACTCTCCAAGTTCCTGAGCAAGTGTCAGCCTGCACATTAATAACAGAGAGATTCTGAACCAGGAGTTCCCTTTATCAGTGAAATCAGAAGTCTAGTACAAAAAAAAAACAAGTTTTTTTTTCCTTTACGTCAACTCTAAATTGGCTTCTTAGGAACTTCCACCCATCCTTCCTGGCAAAGCGAGTCTAATTCCTCTTCTGTTGTATTATCTTTGGAGTATTTGCCCCTAGTCTGTCTTCTCCACATTAAACATCTCCATGTCCTTTCATTGACCCTCTAATGTCCTGGACTCCTGGCTCTTCATCTAATTACAAAGGAAAGACGTTAACTTGAAAAGAACAGTCTCCCACTGCGTCTGGGACCACCTCCAGTCATCCTGACCTATATCCTGCCTCTAGACTCAGATGAGTCTGGAGGAGAGAGTGAGGCTCATGACTTTGCACAGCCCTGCCTCACTTCAATCCAATTTACTTACGAGTCAAGACATCGACCTCACGGTATCGTTGGTCCTCTTTGAGGATGAAGGATGAACAAACGATTTTGCAAATCTTAACTCTCTCTATAAACGCTGGTTATCACCACCATCACCATCATCAATGGTCTTCCTAAAATAGGGCATCCAGAACCGAACGAAATTCTAGCTGTGATCTGACCAGGACAGAATGTGGAGAAACTCATACTGGTCAGCTGGTGGAAGCACAGAAGGCTGCGTGTGGAATCAGGGAGCTGAGAGTTCAAATCCAGCCTCAGCCTCTTCCTAGTTGTGTGACCCTGGGCAAGTTACTTAACTTCCATTTGCCTCACTTTCCTTATCTATTAAATGGAGATGATATTTGTGAAGTGCTGAGCGCAGTGCCAGCACACAGTAGGCACTACGTAAATATTTGCTCTTATTACTGGATTGAGCTTGCAGTTCACTAAAACCCCAAAATCTGTCTCAGACAAATTGTTACTGTTTTCCTTCTTCTTGAGGAGGACCAGTGACATCATGGGTTAAGTTCTTGCCTTACTTGTGAAGTGGATTTAAGTGAGGCAGAGTTGCACAAAGTCATCAACTTTACTCTTTCTCCTAGAGTCACCAAAATCCAGTGGCAGGACCAAAGGTAGGATAATTAGGGATAGCCCAGGAGGAAGGAGATGACCTCAACATCTCCCGTGCTTGACCAAGCTCACAGCTCCTGCTTCAGCCACCTTCATGGCTGTTGGAGCAAACTGTTCTCATCTGCCCATTCTACCCCATGCTTGGGGCAGACATTCCCCTAACTTACCAATGGGTTTGAGGTCTGTTGGTTATCCTCAACCTGTTTTAGCCCATCGAGGTGTAGTTGCTGTGTGTACTACAGCTTCTTGGAGACACAGGTGAGAGCTGGGTGAAGGTGGATGCCAAAGTATGAGAAACCCCAAAAAGGGGTCAGCAATGTCCTCCTTGAAAAACTGGACCTGGAGTCAGGAAGATGTAAGTTCAAATCTGACCTCAGATACTTCCTAGCTTTGTGATCCTTGGCAAGTCACTTAACTCTGCCTCAGTTTGCCCAACTGTAAAATGAGCTGGAGAAGGAAATGGCCAACCACTCCAGTATCTCTGCCAAGAAAATCGCAAATGTGGTCACAAAGAGTTGGACATGATTGAAAAAGACTGAACATCTTATACTTGTGGAGTTGATTCCTCTAACCCAAGTTTAACCTAGATAAATAGCTAATGTTTACATGGTGCCTACTGTGTGCTTGGCCAAGCACCATATCTCATTTGATCCTCACAATAATCCTGGGAAGTAAGTGATATTATTTTCTCCATTTGACATATGAGGAAACTGAGGCAAAGGTGAAGTGGTAAAGTGATTTTCTATGAATTCCTCTTCACTTTGACCCTAGTAGATCCAGCCTAATTTGCTGTCCCAGCTAGGTCCTTTTAGAACCTGTTATCCAGAGTGTGAGCTACTTCTCCCAGCTTTGTACCAATCAATCATTTATTGATTTATTTATTCAAGCATTTATTAGTCATCTTCTGCATACTAGGCACTATGCTAGGCAACGCAAGCATTAGGTTTTCTCTTTCAGTCTGGCCATTCAACCAGCGCTAACCATCTAATTGTATTATCCTCTAGCCTCCATCTCTCTATCTTTTCCACAAAAATAATGAGTTACTCTGTCAAGAACTTTGCTGAAAATCTAGGTAAACCATGGACAGAGCCTTCCCTTGACTAAGCAATTTAGGGACCTTGACCTAAAAGAAAACAAACTTGGCCTACAGGGCATAAAATTATTTGTTCTGTGAAGTTTGGATTCAGTCAAAGGGCCACACTTGAGCTCCTAGACAGCCACGTGTGACCTTGAGGCTGCAGATTCCCCACCCCTGGTCTAGTATGACCTTTTCTGCTGGAATGGTGTTGACCACATCTTTATACTGGCCACTTGTGCTTCTGATCCTATTTCTTTAATAATATATTCTATGATATTCTAGGAACTGAAGTCAAGTTGACAGACTTTATAATGTGTCATTTCTGTTCTCCTCCCTTTTTCCCCTTCTCTAATCCTGCTGTCTCTCTCCTACTCTCCAAGATTCTTCACATATCCCTGACAACGGCACCTCAATTGTACCTGCCATTTCTTCCAGCCCCAGATGATGTGCTTTCTTAGGTCAGGTGATTGGAATTCATCAAGGGGTTCTCTGATGCCCTCTCCACTTACCTCGGATGTCAATTGCAAGTTAGACACATTGGTTCTGACATTTCTAGTCCAAAGGTCATTCTCCTTGGCAGAGAAAACAGAACCGAAATTAAAAAGGAGAAGCTGTCCTTTTTCTGTTTTTCATTGCAGTCCCCATCCACTCAAGCATATGTCTTATCCCTTCTACTCTCCTCCTCTTTTTCCTATCATAGCTCAAAACAACAACAGCACAAATGTTTTGTTATCCCTTAGCTTTCCTTGCCAGCCTTAGTTCATTCAGGGCGTGGGCACCCTTGACATTATTCTATATGCCATCCTGTGGCCATTTCTGTCTTTGGGTCCCTATGGCCAAGCATACCAGCTGGCACATGGTGAGTGATGAATAAATCTTTATTTGAGTTCAGTTGAATTCAGTTGAATCATTGTATTTATCTTTGTTTCCATCTTCTGTATGTAACTTTAGGAGAAGGTCAGCTATGAGGTCCCTGTGCATCAACATATCTTTTAATACAATCCCCACATTTCCTTCTCATTGGGATTCTTTTCCTGAGAGTTTCACATCCCTCCTGGGCAGATGATGCCAGTAGTCCATGGGATCCTTAGAACCCTTTGAAACCTGTCATTTCTAAATATCAAGCTGTATCTGGCTTTCCTCACTTTCTCCATCACAAACTTTAGAAGATGGTGTTTCTTTCCCCAAAGTTTCCTTCGTTTCTGGCAGCAACTAGTTCCTCCTTGTGGGTGAGGATCAGATCCAAAATAAGATTCCTTCCTGTTGGGTCTTCCAACAGAAGGAAGAGATAGTCATGAAGACAAGTCAAGAAGTTATTAGCAGCTCAGCTTTGGATAGGACGAAAGCCCCAACATATGTCTGGATAATTGAAGTCAGCCACTATTACAATATGGTACCCCAATGCCAGATTTGTGATCTGTTGTTTTCTTTTGGGTTATTTATTTTTGAAGCAATCAGGGTTAAGTGACTTGCCTGGGGTCACATAGCTAGTACTTTTTAAAAAAATCTTATTTATTTCTGAATATATCCTTCCCTTGCTCTACCCGCCTCCTGCTTGGGCTATCACTCACAGCAGACAAACAAAAAAGAGGGAGAAGAAGTGTTTCAGGAAAAATAACTAATATTTCAACCATGTATAATAGAATATGTAATATTTCACAATACATACTCCAATAAAAGGAGGTATATTTTTTCTTTTTTTAAAATAAATTTAATTGCTATCTTACATCATCACATATTTCCACAGGATCTCTCCCCTTCGCAGAGAGCCATCCCATATAACAAATAGTATTTTTAATATATTCTTCTAAGAAGAAGAAAAAAATCAGCGCAACTGGTCAATCCATTGAAAATGTCCAAAGATATGTGCAATGTGTGACATCTGGGAATCTCCTACCTCCACAAAGGGGTAGATGTCTTCTCATGAATCTTTTGATTCAAGTCCTACGGGTTCTTCATAATTTTGCAACATTCATTATTTATTTTTATATGGGGCTGTTTTTTCCATTTCCTTTGTTGTAGTCATTGTGCATAATGTTTTCTTGGCTCTGCTTCCTTCACTCTGCATCAGTCCATGTAGATCTCATGCTTTTCTGTTTCTATCACACACATCATTTCTTATGGCGGGGTCAGATTCTTCCTTTACATTCACAATTTGTTTACCTATTTGCCAATTGATGGAAATCTACTGTGTTCCCAATTCTTTGCTATCACACAAAGTGTTGCCATAAATATTTTGGTGTATATGGGGACTTTCTTCTTATTAATTGACTCCTTGGCATATAATTCCAGTAGTGGAATCTCTAGGTCAAAAAATAGGAATATTTTAGTCACTTTCTTAGCATAATTCCAAATTGCTTTCCAAAATGGTTGGGCTGATGGGAAATTCCACTAACAAGGCATCAGCGTGCCTATCTTCCCACAACCCACCCAGCATTGACTATTTCCATCTTTTGTCATCCTTGATAATTTACAAAGTATGAGATAAAACCTCAAGGTCATTTTGGTTTATATTTCTCTTATTTTTAAAGTTTTGGAGAATTTTTTCATGTGGTTGTTGATCCTTTACAATTCTTTTTTGGGGAACTAATAATAAAAATGTCTGTAGAACGATTTACAGCTCCACCAGGAGAATATTAGTCTGCCTATCTTTCCTCAACCCTTCCAGCATTGATTATTTCCATCTTTTGCAATATGAGTTTCCTAGGTGTGGATGAAACCTCAGAGTTATTTTGAACTTCATTTTTGTATTAATGATTTGGAGGCAGCTTTCACAGGCTATGAACAATTTGTGATTCATATCCTTTGACTATTCATTGAAGGATGACTCAATCTCATACTTACGTTAATTCCCTATATATCTTGGAGTGTAGCATAGAGGGCTAGGCTTGGAGAACAGAAGAGCTGGGTTCAAATCTCCACTTAGTTTCTGTGCATCAGTTTTCTCATTTGTAAAATGAGAGGCTCAGACTCAGTGACTCCTAAGATACCTGTGATATTTGATGAAAAGTTTCTTTTCCCCCATTAGCAGTTATCCTTCTAATCCTAAGTGTACCGATTTTGTTCAAATTTTGTTCAAAAGTTTTTGCTTTTCAACTTCATATAACCCATATTGTCTTGTGTGATCTCCTCTGTCTTTTGGTTGGTTACATATCCTCCCTCTTGCCACAATTGTAAAAGGTGTCTTATCTCCTTATCTTCTTTTTTATGATGTAAATTTTTCTATTGTATCCATCTTGAGCTTATTGTGGCAGACACCGTGTTCTTAACCAACTCTCTATCTTCCAAATTAACTTTTATCCTCTGGAGCCTTTGCCTTACGTGGGCAGCAGGGATGGCAAAACCATCTGTGCCCCCATGGTCTTAATTTTCCTGCCAAAGACGTTGTAATCTTGGCTGAGGTTTTTTGGGTTTCTTCTGGCAGAATCACTCATGCCCTCTGGAAACTCCAGAACTGAGTTGGAGGCATCTGTTTTGACAAGTCTTTGACTTGGATCTATGCCCAGGAAGACAACAGATGAATTTGTGGTTGTTTTCAAGTCCATCAGAAGTCAGATGCCTCAGTTTCTCTCTTTGGAAATTCACCAACCACCTGTATATTTCCTTCTCTTTCCCCTCCATCACACAATATGATCTTTGAATATACACACTTATCATCCCTTGGAAGGGAAGAAGTAGACTCCTCCTCAGAGGTTCAGGCTCCCTCCTCTTCAGAAAGAGCCTTAGATATCTTCTCCCATTCCTCCCTGTTAAAATCCCTCCTCAGACTCCTCCCTACCTTCTGAACCCAGTCTAATTCTCTTCTACGGGACAGCCCTTAGAGAGACAGCAGGGTGTGGTGGATAGAAGACCTCGGTTCAAATTCTGACTTCAGACCCTTTTTAGGTGTGTGACTAGAAGAAGTACTTAAGTCCTCTGAGCCTCAGTTTCCACATCTGTAAAATGAAGAGTTAGACTCGATGACTTCTAAGACTCCTTCCAGGTCTAACTATATGATTGCCTTTACCTACCTCCTCCAGAATCTCACTTCCTCTTGTTCCCCATTTTTTCTCCCATCTTCAGTCTTCTCCTCTCCACTTTCTCCTTCCCCTTTGCTTTCAAGCATATCCAGATATCTCGCTCCCTCCTTCTCTTCATCAGCTCTTTTCTCCTTAACCTCCCTCCCTGCAGGCATCTTCACCACTATCACACCCCACACCAAGTGGTGTGCCCGCTCCCAAACTTCCTTGTACATACATCTATAGTGTATTATTTAATAACCGGCTGTGGAGTTGGAGGAAATGTGACCATGGGACACATTTTTAAGGTTTGATAGGCATAACTTACATTTTCTTCACTTTCTTAAGTCTACACAATCAACAAAACAACAAATCAGGCCTTGATTTGTAACATTTGCCAATTCTGAGGTGTAAATGATCACACAGAAAATTTAACAATCAGCTCTCCTGAACCATGACAAGCTAGTTTCAGCACACCCCTGCCTATATGCATCCATGTTCTCTCCCCTGGAAGAATGTAAGCTCTGTGCAGGAAAGAACTATTTCACATTTGTCTTTGTATGTTTCCAATATCTAACACAGTACCTAGAACATAGTAGGAGTTTAATAAATACTTGTTTAATTGACTGAAACCAACCTCTCCAATGAATTTTTTTGAGGAGTCGTCTGGCTCCTCCAAAAAATTCTGACCAGCCCACCATCATGGCCAACACAGGGGTCAGGGAAGCTACACCCAACTGAATCAATTAGTCTAGTGGCCTCCCCTTTTCAATTGATGCAGAAAACTTCCTTTCATTAATTGTCAGAATTTCTGCAGGTTCCCATGTCAAGTGAGAGCTCCTGGAATCAGTCGTGGACTGCTCCAGAAAGGATCTCTGCTCAGGTGTGGGTGAGACCAGGTAACCTCTGGGGGCTCAGCTGACTTTGAGATTCTGGGAGTCCTTTGCCAGCTCTGCGACCTGCCCACCATCACGTAGGTCTCTCAGCTTGCTTTCTCCTTGGACCTCTTGTGCTCTCTGTATATTCTTTCTCATATACACCCACAGCCCTAAGCTACCTACTCAGCTATATCAATGACTCCCTATCAATCCCTGGATGTCATCCTGCCCCGCACATATCAAACTTGACGTGTCCCAACCCAATCTTACCATGGTTCCCTCCCCAAACCTGCCTCTCCAGATTTCCCTGTCACTTTTCCATCACCCCTCTAGGCAATCACCCTGGAAACCCCAACTGCTTTTAATTCCTCCCTCTTTCCCATGATACTTCCAAGCCAAGTCTTCTTCAGTTCCTAGATTCTACCCTGACAAGATGGATTGTGTCCATCCCCTCCTCTCCGGTTCCACAGCCTCCAGACCAGCCCAGGCCCTCAACAGTGCCACCTAGGCTGGTATACTAGACTCCTACCTGGGCTTCCTGCTATCCAGCAGGAAAATCAATCAACTAACAGGTATTTATCATACACTTATTAATGCCAGGCACTGTTACAAAATTATGTATTGGAAAGGAAAGTTATGCATGCAAAGGAAAAGCAGAAAAAAAGGTCCCTCTTCTCAGAGTTCACATTCTAAAGAGACAGCCTATATACATCCAAGATGGATATAGACTAGATGGATGGCAGCCCTTAAGGGGAAGACTTGATCATCTCCTGCAGATTGAAGTTGAGTCTTGAATGAATCCTAGGATTCTAAAATGTAGAGGTAAAGAAGGAGGGCATTCCAGGTATGGGGCACAGCCAGTGCAAAAGTATGGAGAAGAGAGATAGTGTGTTTGAGGAACAACAAGTAGACCAGTATGACTAGATCATAGAGTGAGTGGAGAGGTTGCTGTTGAGTCATTTTTAGTCATGTCTGATTCTTTGTGACCCAATCTGGGGTTTCCTTGGCAGACACTGAAGTGGTCTGCCAATTTCTTCTCCAGTTCATTTTACAGGTGAGGAAACTGAGGCCAACATCAACAGGGTTAAGTGACTTGCCCAGTCTAGTAACTAGTGTCTGGAACTGGATGTGAACTCAGGACTTCCTGACTCCAGGCACAGGGCTCTATCCACTGTGTTACCTAGGTGTCCCCAGTGGAGGGCATTAAGGATTGGGAAGATTAAAAGGACCTGGTTTATGAAGACATTTTAATGCTAAGGAAAACAATTCATATTTGATTGTGATGATAATAGGGAGCCACTGGAGATATTGTGCATGCTTAGGTTTATACTTTAGGGGAAGCCCTTAGGAGACTCTTACCACAGCCCAGGCAAGGGACCAAGAGGCTCTGTGCTAAGGTACTGGCTAAGGTCCATACCTGAGAGATATGGAGGTAGAAATGATAAGATCTGACAAGAGAGTGGGTCTATGCGGCATGAGAGAGGAGGTAACACCCAGACTGCAAGACCATGGTGCTGCCCTCCTCAGCAATAGTGAAACTGAGAAGAGGGGAGATTACTAGGTGGGGGAGGGAATTCTCAGACATAGGATTTTGTGGCATCTCTGACTGGGAGGGCACCTGAACCAATCTTACTGGAAGAACACTGTGGAAGCCCCCAGGACAAGGACAGGAGAATTTCCTACACTGGTGGAGTCTCAAGCTTGAAAAAGTCACAGCCCCTGACTTGGGGGAGCCTCAGTCTGAGCTGGATACCTAGAAAGCTCCTAATCTGAGGGAGAGACCCAGATCCTGCTCTCAGAGAGCTCCTAGTCTGAGGGGGAGACCCAGATACTGCATCCAAGGAGTTCCTAATCTGAGGGTGACCCAGATCCTGCCCTCAGGGAGCTCCTGCTCTGAAGTGGAGGCCTAGTATCTGAAAGGAGAATCTTTTAAAACTCATACCAATTAGCTCACCTACTGGGATTTCACTTCAATTCACAAGTATCTATACATTGCTTGCTGTGTATATGGATCTATATTGGACAGGCATAGTTAATGAATCGGGCAGCAGTTCTTTCCTCCAGAGTCACAGCCTCCTGGGGTAGGTCATACAAATAACCATAAAATAGGTTATGATAAAGACTGTGATAAAAGAGAAAGACCAAAGAAAGCAGCAGGAAAGAGCTGAGGTGGGAGAAGTCCGGCTGTAGGGTGGTTCCTGCTGAAGGTAGCATCTGGGGAATTAGGAGGGGAAAAGGGGGAAGGATTCCAACAGGTAGGGATGGGGTGTTAGGGACAGAGCTGTAACTAGGGAAAGGTGACTGGGGCTCTACCTCAGGGTACTAAAATTTAGAGGGTTCCAATAGCTGGAAGCTTCAGAATGAGCCCTTATTCTCTTCTCTCCCCTGATGGTCACACCCTAGTTGAGTTTTGCACTTCCCATTCACTCAGTGAAGGCTGCCTTGTTCCAGGGTACATTTCCTCTCCCTGACCACCAGAGCCCAATCCATGCCACCTCCTGAGTAGTGACTTGAGAACGCCTTTGTGGGTCATAACATGTATGTTCTCCTCATTGAACACAACCCTTTTCTCCCTTCTTCCACATTCCACCCTAACCCCGCATATGAAAATTCCTTGTTACTTCAGGTGAGGGTTGGGGTTGGGGGTGGGGTAATGCATTCCACACGTAACTGACAGAGTTAATGCACAGGTGGGGAAGGAGTGGAGGAACTTGGGGAATGAGGAGTTATAGGGCATGGAGGGGGAGGATGAGTTTGGTGATAAATATAGGTTTTCCCATATTATGAAGCCTCCAGCCAAACTGGGCTTCTTGGTATCCCTACATAAGTAAAATGCTTTTTGCCTGTCTTTGGTCTCTGTAACTTTGAAAATCACTCAGTCTCCAGGGGCTTAGGTTTCTTCATCTGCAAAGTCAGGGCAGTAGTGGATAGGACACCAGGCATGGAATCAGGAAAACCTGAATTCAAATCCAGTCTCAGACACTTACTAGCTGTGTAACCCTGAATAAGGCATTTATTTCCCTCAGTTTCCTCATCTGTAAAATGAACTGAGGAAGGAAATGACAAATCACTTTAACATCTCTGCCAAGAAATCCCCAAATGGAGTCATGAAGAGTTGGACATGACTGAACCATCACAAAAGCAAGGGTGTTGGACCAGATGAGCTCAAGAGTCCTTTCCAGTTTCCAACTGAGTGTCTCAGGGCTGAATGCATGGTGGCTCTTATTGAGTATGTGATCATAAGACTCACCTTCCTCACAAGAAAGAAAAGACTAAATGAGACAATATGTATAAGGAGTTTTGAAAATATAACTTAACAAGAAGGCTGACATTTCATTGAACCCTGATGGCCAGTTATGCAAACTTGGAAGCTCTAGAAATATCAGTCATTACTGTACTGATATGAAGGCAAGGGACCATGTCTATCTATAAAGATAAGCAACCATGTCTTACCTAAACCTTGTCTCCACCTCATCACACAATGCTCTGCACACAGTGGGTAAAGGTTGGATAAAGGCTGGGGAGTATAACATGCACACATGTTACCAGTGATGGAGACATCCTCAAAAATGTGTGCAAGTAAGGCAGGGATGACCAATGGACAGTTCAGACAAGATGGTGGAAACTGCAGGGCAGAGGCAGGCTTCCAGAGCCTTGGATGAGCCCTCTGGGAAGCTGCTATAGAATCAACAGCTTTGTTTTGGCAAGACCAAAAAGTTGACAGTGCCATGAGAATGTGAGATTTTAGGGGAAGTTGAGTCATGAAACTGAGTTGAAAAACATAACACAAATGCATGAAATACTCATAAGTCTAGACATCAGCATGAATGTATTATCTCAAAGCTGTGAAAATTTCAGTAAAGGACACAGAGTCTATATATCTGGAAACACCAAATATTCCTGGAAATAAGTCAAAACACAAGTAAGAGGTAAAGGTTCCATATATACAAAAAACACGCATAGTCTCTCTTTTGGTGATGGCATGAACTGGGAACTGGTAGGTCGGGGTGCCCATCACCTGGGGAATGGCCAGACAAGTTCTGGTACCTGAATTGGATGGAATATTACTGTGCTGAGAGAAATGATGAAGAGGGTGGTTTCAGAGAAACCTAGGAAGACTTTTATGGACTGATGCAGGATTAAGTGAACAGGACCAGGAGAAAAATTTTCTATAATAACATTATAAAGACAAACAACTCAGAAAGATGTAGGTTCTGATCAAAGAAATGGCCAATCACGACTCCAGAGGATTCATGATGAAACACGCTGCCTACCTCCTGACAGAGGTAAGAGCAAGAGGGAACATCAAGATAGGTTTTGGTTTTTATTTTTGGACAGAGTCAGTGCCATGGAATTTGTTTTGCTAAACTGAACATGTTTGTAACAGAGATACTTCTCTTTCTCAGTTGAGGGAGGAGAGGGATAGAAGGCAGATTTTAGTTGATTAAAAAAACTAAAATTAACTTTAAAAGAGGAAGAGAGATAAGAGGGAAGGAAGGGAAGAAGAAAGAAAGAAAAGAAAAGAAAGAAAGAGAAAAGAAGGAAGGAAGAGGGAAAGTGGGGAAAAAGGAAGGGAGGGAAGAAGAAAGGGGAGGGAGAGGAAAGTAGAAAGAAAAAGAGGAAGAAAGGGAGGAAGGAATCAGTGAAGGGAGGGAGGGAGAAGAGAAGGGAGGGAGGGAGACAGGAAGGAAGGAAAAAGAAAGGGGAGGGAGAGGAAAGAAGAAAGAAAAGAAAGAAGGCAGGGAAGAAGAAATGAAGGAAAGCAGGCGGGGAGGAAGGAGGAAGGAAGAGGGTAATTGATAATTCATTCACTCAGTCAACAAACATTTATTGAAAATCTTATGCATGTGCATATACTTTACCACAGTGCCAGGCATTGTGCTAAATTCTGGGAATACAAAGTAGGCAAAAGATAATTTCTAACCTCAAGGAGTTTACAATCCAAGCTTACTCCTAGTCACTTTACATTTGGAGGTTGAACAAAAAGGGAAGCTACCACAGGAAGAGACTGTTTCAAGAAAAGACAAAGACATGGCTTCAGAGGAGTGAAGAGAGCTTCCTGGTAAATAACTCCATCCAAGGGTACTGTTAGAAGATGTCAGGTAATTTGGAGTTTTTAGAGGTTTTTTGACATGGTCTTGCTTATGACAACCTCAGGGAGCCCTATCTGAGCAGGCTCAAATTTTAATTATCCCAAAAGAGCTCTCTGTTCAATATTTGTCAACAATTCAGATTCTGTATTCTCAGATAAACCCAGAAGATCTTGGTGTCTACTTAATGCAGGAGCTCCATATATGAAATAGCTGGACATGTCTACAAAGCTTCCTACAGGTGCAATTTATCTGCATTCTAACTTAACTGGTCACATCCTCATGATTCTTTTTTTTGGTGGTCTATGTGTATATACTTATGTATGGAAGATTTTTAAATAACATCCCCTCTCTTTTGTTTACATTGTACCCCCACTATCCGACTTTCTTCTTCATTGGGATCGTCAAATAACAGGGTCAGAGAATGTGGGGATTGGAAGGTATCTCGGCGATCACTCAGTCTAACCCTCCTCTGACATAACCAAGAAGTGACATAGTGATATCTGTTTAATAATTCAGAAGTTAAAATCCCTTGGAATTTTGATGTTCAAAATGGATTCTTTGCCTCCTAAATTTCAATCTATGGAGAACAGGGCTATAAGAGAGGCGCCAAGGTTCTGATGTTTTATAAGCAAAAGTCATCTTCCAAATTAGGAGTGCATTACCTTTGTTGTACTGTGGTTTTTGGTCAATTAGTTCTATCCAACTCTTTGTGACTCCATTGGGGTTTTCTTGGCAGAGGTACTGGAGGAGTTTGCCATTTCCCTCTCTGGTTCATTTTACAGATGAGGAAACTGAGGTCAAGAGGGTGAAGTGACTTGTCCAGGGTCACACAGCTAGTGTCTGAGGTCAAATTTGAACTCAGGTTTTCCTGACTCTATCCACTTCAGTGCCACCTAGCTGCCTTTTTTGCTGTACTAGACAGCATTCTTTGGTAAGCTTTTCCAGTCTCATCTCAGATGGGGGACATGACTTGTATATCTATAGATATATACAAAATACAAAACACACCAGGCATTTATAATGAGGGTCTCTTCATGTATGAGTAGGACCATTTGACCACCCTTCCACTTTTCAAATTCTGCAACATGCTAGCTGTACTCACTGATGCTTCTATAGTGAAGTGTTAGAGGTTTCAAAACATTAGAAGCAACATTCACATGTAACAAGTGCAGTAAACAAGGGGGCCATAGAGCTTTGCCTCTGGACTCTCCCATGTGGTTGGGGTATACTTCCTTCTGTCTATGACCACTATCCACTTTGTGGTCCTCTGCAAACCTTCTCATGTAGTAACTCCCACCCACATTGTCCCATAGCTGTGAGGCCCTTTGCCCCAGTCTAATTTCCTCCCCAGCCCTCTCTCCTGAAGTGACTGATGACACTCATGTCTGTCCTCTAGGTCACCACAATCCTACACGCTCAATTTTTTTTGCCCTAGGTAAAAAAACTTCTAGTTATAGCTCCATAAACATTTGCCCCAATGTATGTATTAATAATCTCAATTGTCTTCCTTCCTATTGGTTCCTTCTCTGCTGCCCACAAACATGTCCAAGTCTCACTTATCCTCAGAAAATTCTCACTTGGAAGATGTGGAAAAATAGGGACACTGATGCATTGTCGGTGGAGTTGTGAGCTGGTCCAACCATTCTGGAGAGCAATTTGGAACTATGCCCAAAGGGCTATAAAAATCTACATATCCTTTGACCCAGCAATACCCCTGCTAGGTCTGTATCTCAAGGAGATCAAAGAAAATAAAAAAGGACCTATTTGTACAAAGATTTTATAGCAGCTCTTTTTGTAGCGGCAAAGAATTAGAATTTGAGGGGTTACCAATCACTTAGGACATGACTGAACAAGTTGTGGTATTTGATAATGATGGAATCCTTGTGCTATAAGAAATAATGAACAGTTTGATTCCAAAAAAACCTGGGAAGACTTAATATGAACTGATGCAAAGTGAAGTGAGTAGAACTAGGAGAACACTACATAGTTACATAGTAACAACAGCGTTGTAACAATGATCAACTGAGCTACTCTGGTCATACAATGACCTAAGACAATTCCAAAGGGTGCATAATGAAAAACACTGTCCACCTCCAGAGAGAAAACTCAATGTAAATTGAAGTTTAATATTCTCACTCTTTATTTTTCTTGCTTTTGGGGGGACATAGTTAATGTGGAAATATGTTTTGCTTGATTTCACAAGCGTAATATCACATTGTTTGTCTTTGGAATGAGTCAGGGACAGGAAGGAGGGAGCAAGAGAATTTGGAACTCAAAAATTTTTTTAAAGGAATGCTAAAATTATTTAATAAACTTTTAAAAGAAAAATAAATACGCAAAATATATAAGTAACATGTGTGTATTATATATATGTATATATAAAGGATATATAATCACCTTATACATCTTATATGAATTGATTCAAAGTGAAGTAAGAAGAACCAGAACATTGTATACAGTCACAGCTATATTATAATGCTGATCAACTATGAAAGACTCAGCTACTCTGATCAATACAATGATTCTTCATAATTCCAAAGGATTCATGATGAAAAAATGCTGCCCGTCTCCAGAGAGAGAGAACTGATGAACTCTGAGTGCAGACTGAAGCATCCTTCTGTTTTTCCCTTTCTATATTTTTCTTGGATTATTTATGTGTTTTCTTTTGTAATATAGGGAAATATATTTAACATGTCATATTTCTTGCCTTTTCAAGGAGTGGGGAAGGGGCAAAAGGGAGGGAGAGAATTTGGAAGCCCCAATTTTTTTAAGTTTAATTTTTTAAAGTATATTTAGGAAATATTTAATAAAAATGTTAAAATGGAAAAAAAAAGATAACCCTTGCTTGGATCATACTATCCCCTCAAGTTACTGTCCAATATCTCTCCTTTCCTCACCAAATTCCTACCATTGCTTCCCCTTCCCGTCTTCTAAGCCCTCCACAATCTAACTTGCAGGCTCTTCCCTAAACTAAAATTGCTCTCTCCAAAGTTACCATCAATCTCTTCATTGTCAAACCCAATGTCCTTTTCTCAATCTTATCCTTGATGGCCTCTTTGCAGCTTCTGACACTGGACAGTCTCCCCCACTGCTTTTGCCTGGTTTTACTTCTACCTATGTGATGGTGTCGTCTCATTCCCCATCACTAGCTCATCATATTTCACATGACTTCCTTGCCTTCAAGCCTCTGCTCTGGACCCTCTCCTCTTCTCTTTCTATATTGTTTTGCTTGATGATATTATCATCTCCCATGGATTCAATGATCATGTCTATGCAGATGATTCTCAGCTTTCTATATCCAGCCATAATGTCTCTCCTGAGTCTCAATCCCATATTTATTGGATGTAGCAAACTGGATGTCTTGTAGTCATCTCAAACTCAACATGTTAAAAAAAAAAAAAAGGAAAGGGCAGCTAGATGGCATGGTGGATGGAGCACTGGCCCTCAAATCAGGAGGACCCAAGTTCAAATTCAGCCTCAGATACTTACTGGCTCTGTGAGCCTGGACAAATCACTTAAGCCTGATACCTCCCCAAACAAAACAAACAAAACAGAAAAAGGAACTCATTATCTTTCTCTTAAACTCTCATCGTCTTCCAAACTTCCCTATCAAGGACACTACCATCCTCCCACTCATCCACAACTTCAGAATCATCCTCCCTCACTTCCCATTTCCAACCAGCTGCCAAAACACCTTCTCCCTCCACATGTCTCTTATAATTCCCTCCTCTCCATTCTGACAGTCACCACCCTAGTTCTACCTGGACTATTATACTAGCTTTCTCATTGGTCTCCCCAGCTCTTGTCTCAGCCCTTTCCAAAGCATTCTCCACAAAACTCCTAAAGGGCTTTTCTTAAAGTGTAAGATCACATCACTCCCCAGATCAATAAACTCCTGTAGCTCCCTATTGCCTTTGGGATCAAATACCAAGGTTAGTGTTTAAGATCCTTTATTCCGTTACTCTCCTCCAACTCTGCAGTCCAGTCCATTTTGTGCCCCCGTGCCCAGCATTCAGCCGCTCCTTGCCTCTGCCCCTTCGAGTCCTCATCGCTCCTCAGAACTCATTTCAAAGGTGGCTTTTGCAGGAGGCCTCTTCTGATCTCTCTCCCTTACAATCTTCATGTATTTATTTGTAAATATTCTGTATGTCCTCTCCCCTGAGAGAATGTAAGCACCTCAAGGACAGGAACTGTTTCATTTTTGGTTTTATCTCCCATCTCCTAGCACAATGCATGGCACACACTAGGTGCTTTAATCAATGCTTGTTAATGGATTGATGGATGGATGGATACCATCAAACCACTGTTAGCTACTCATTGAAGCAGTCCCCCAAAGGGCTTCCACTCACCTTTGCTGACTTGGGTTCCTGCCAGTTTCTCTACATTTAAGTTATTAAAAAAACATTTTTCTCTCTCTGGGTGATGGTGAGCATAGACACCCACCCAGACTGGCTTCCTCACCTCCCTATCCTCACCACTTAATCCCAATGGTAAGATGAGGGGATTCCCAGAGTTGATCTCTTTGCCCAGCCAAGGGTTATTTTGAGTTCCAGGAGTGGGTGCTGAGGGTCCCCAGCTTTCCTGCCCCCAAATGACCATTTCTGGGTTCCATCAGACTTCCTGGAAACTTTACCACACCCACGCTCTACATGAGTTAACAGCAAAATTCCCAGGTGTCTCATCAGGAGGCCGGCCCTGACCACAGCTTGCCTGGGGAAGGAAAGGGGGGGGCCCCAGGGACTTACTCCTGGCGTCAGCACATTGAAAGCAACCACAAGCCGCTTCCGCTCACCTCCTGTGGCCACCCCCCTCCCACCACCCCATCTCACAGGCTGGGAGACTTGAAATCCAGCCTGATGTCAAGGTAAGGTTCAGGGGAAAGCATCACTGGTATTTAAAAAGTCCCCAGGTACGACCAGAGAGCCCTACCACTAGCCCTGTACTTCAGGCACAGCAGCCATAGCCAGAACAAGGTCTTGTCTATGCTAGAGTGGTCAGCAGGGAAGAGGAGCCCTTATCAAAGGGATTCCCCCCTCACAGGGTATGTCCCCCAGACCAGGGACTTCCCTACATATCATGACCCTTGCCACTCCCACCAACAGAGTCTTCCTCGTGACCTATGCCTTGGCACTGTCCTCTCCCTACTTCTACCCAGTGTATCTCTCCCTCAGACAAAGAGCTTCTATACCCAGATTAGAGCTCCCAGGTGGCAGAGTCATGTCTCCCCTCCTATAATGAGGAGTTCCTTGGGGGCAGAGGTCATATCTACCCCTCCCTCAACCTGAGAGTTCCCTAATGGCAGAAAGGAGACTCCGTCCTTCACAGTAGCCCCTTCTCCCACCCTCTACCTCCTCCCAGGCCTACAGAGGTACCAACAAGGACATGGAAAACAAATCCCTTCCCTCTCCAGGCGAGTCCCTGCTTGCTGCCACCTGGGCCCGCCCTTGCCACCCACGGGCAATTCTGCCCCTCCCCAGTGATATCACACATTCATTCCCCCAAGCTTTGGCTGAAGTTCTACAAGATAGTGCCATGGGGAGCTGTCCCTTAGGTGGAAACAGAGCCTAGAGTGGAGGGACTTCAAGGCAGGACTTGGAGCCTGGGCTCAAGGGGACTCTGTATTTCCTTCCCATCCCATGGGTTACAGAGAGAAAAATAAGGCCACAGAATCTGAACCAAGGTTCTGGAAGGGTCCCCAAGGCCAGGGGCCAGAGGACCCCATCAGGAAAGGACCTCAGAGACCAACATTGGGTGCAATCTCTTAATTTTATCCACATTGGGGGAAACCAAGTCCCATGGGGGAGAAGCAAATGGCCCAAGATCACACACAGTGGCAAAGCTGAAATTCTCTTTATCCCACAGTAAGGCAGAAGACATGACAAACGCATTTATTATTTACACTGGCTTTGCTGCTAGGGATAGATACAAAAGTGAATGTATGTTTTTTCTTAAGGAAGTTCTAGTCTATCTGGGAGACAGCAAACATGTAGAAATATAAACAAAATAAATACAAAATAATTTGGTTGGGAGGACCACTAGGAACTGAAGGGATCAGGAAGGGATTCCTGTATAAGGTGGTGCTTGAGTAGAGTTCTGAAAGAAATGAGGGGTTGGAAGAGGCAGAGAGGAGGAGAAGGGAATGCAATCCAGGTATAGGGTACTGTCAGTGCAAACACCTGGAGAGGGCAAACGAGATGTCACTCGGGAGGAAGAGCAGAAGGGCTGATATGGTGTGATCATACAGTGTGAGAAGAAGGGGTATTAGGGCCATGTCATGACGCCAAAAAGATCTATGATCCTAATGACAATGGGAAACCCCTGGAGTTCACTGACCAGGAAAGTGAGTGACACAGTTAGACCTGGACTTTAAGAAAATCACCTTGGTGAGGATGGGTTGAAGAATGGACATAAGATATGGACTTAGGGCTGGAAAAGACCATAGAAACCATCTAGTCCAATCCCCTCATTTTACAGATGGGGAAACTGAGGTCCAGAGAGGCCAAGTAACTGGTTTCTAGTGACATAGGTAGGAAGAAACAGAAGGGAGATTCAACCCCAGGTGCTCTGACCTCAAACCCAACACTCTCATGCATCAGAAAAGTGACTTACTCAGGGTCACACAGGTTATAAAAAGAAGAGTCAAGAGTGGAAGCCAAGCCTCTGGCTCCAGAACCAGCATTCTTTCCACTCTCCTAAATTGCCTCCGTGAGACTCAAAGCAATTAAAGATGAGTTGTTTTGAACCCATTGGTTTTAACGGACCTATGGGCCATCGAGGTAGTTTCAGTGAAAAGTAGTGAGGTTCTGAACCTCATGAGTGGAGGGAGGAAGACTCCTGAGAGAAATATTAGAAAGGCAGAAACAGCACTTAACTGTCAACTCCCTGAGGGCTTGGAGACTCAGGCCAAGCCTGGTGGGAGGACCGTCACCTGAGCAGCAAGGGCCGGGAGAAGGAAAGATTCTCGAGGGAACAAAGGACAGAAAAGAGATCACAGCAAGTCGTGGGCAAAGTGGGAGGCTTCAAGTCGGGCAAGATCTGCGTTCAAATGCCGCATCCCCAACACTCACTAGATACCTTCCCTTTCCTTACCTATAAAATGCAGTCAGTATGCCCACAGAGGTAGCATGAACAGCGGGTAATAACCCAGCCTTGGAGCCAAGAAGATTAGGGTGACATATCTCGGCCATGTAAATCAGCTATAAGTGGCAGAAGTGGAGGGAGTTTCTTCACCTGGATGCCCCTTATATTGAGGAAATTGGTCCAATGGAAAAAAAGAGTGGGGTGGGGGGCAGAAAGCCAACCCCGCACTACCAGGGCTAAGAGAATGAGACAAGAAAGTACAAACTGCCAAGGGTTCTATGAATGAATGATTATTATTCTAAGAGAAGGAAAGGAGCTCAGAGGAAGAGGAGGGCCTCTAGGGGACGGGTCCAGGGGTTCTTCTCCCTTGCCAAAGCAAAGTGTGCCCACGATGCAGAAGGCAGGAAAGGAGCAGTCTGGGAGCGTTCCAAGCACCATCAGAGCAGTCCTGGGGAAGGAATTTTCCTCATTGGGAGGGAAGCTTGTGCCGCAGAAACTGACAAAGGAGAAAGTGAACATCCCAAGTACTGGACCCCTACTGATAACAACTATTAAAGCTTAGTAACTGCTATTCATGGCTTGCAACATCTTTATGCATAGATCATCTCACTTAATCCTCACAATAATTCCGTGAGGAAGGTGCTATTAATATCTGCATTTTATAGATGGGAAAACCAAGTCTGAGAAGAGTGAAATGACTTGCCCAGAGTCATATAACATGTGTCAGAGGCAGGATTTGAACTCAGATCTCCTGAACTATCCTACTTAGCTTCCTAGCCACAAATATTCCACATTCAACTGCTCCTCAGGGAGTGGAATTTGATTCAGCTACATGCTAAGTCAACAAAAAGATGAAACTAGATAGGGCTAGAGATCACTCAGTCTGTCATGATAAGGCCCAAACAAGTTCCTCCTTGATCCCACAGTCCAGTACTCTGTGTTTTGAAGTCAAGCAGGTGGCCACCCTGGAGTGAGGAGGACCTGAATTCAAATCTGACCTCAGACACATACCAGCTGTATGACCCTGGGCAAGACATTTAGCCCTCTATGCCTCAGTTTCTTCATCTGTAAAAAGAGCTGGAGAAGGAAATAGCAAATCACTCCTGTATCTTTGCCAAAAATTCCCTTCCCCATGGGATCATGAAGATTTGGATATGACTTGATTAAAAGCTGCAATAAAAGGAATTACAAAAGGTGGAAGAACGTTCCAGGCATAGGGGAAACAGCCCAGGCAAAGGTTCAGAAGTAGGAGAAAAAATATCATGTCTGGAATCCAGCCCCCTGGGGTCCTATCACACATCCACTCTGGGGACTTGATATATTCACAGTCTAAGCTGCCAGAGGGCTGACTGTCCCATTCTTCTCCCTCCTCCTCCTCTTCTTTGATGCCAGAGTCTGAATCGGGGTGTTTTTATACCAGTCTTCCCAATCCTGATACTGTCTTTATGAAGCTCCAGTCTTGGGTCCAGATCTGGGATCCTGGCTTGGTTTCCACTGGGCTGGTCCAAGACCTTTCAACTATCTCACATTCTAGGGGCTTTTATTTGTGGTGTGCTAACCCTGTCCTCAGCCAGAACAAACGGCAGCTTCAGGTAGGTGGGAAGAGGGGTCTGAAAGATGGAAAGCTGGCCTCTCTGCTTGTGTCTCTGGAGCACCCCCTTCAAAGTTCCAGACTGTGGCCAGCTTGAGAATCAGGGGAGTGCCTTTATACCCATGGATGACCCATCTGAGCCTTGTCCTCTGCTGTCTTCTCTCCCCACTCTTCCTCCGGGAAACGGCAGTTGCCAATGTCATCAGGGGGCCCAGGTCCCAGGGGCAAGATGGACTCTGGAGAGAGGAAGGAAGGTGAGCCCTGGGGTCACTGCTGGGAGGAGTGTCTTGACCAGGGATGATCTGGGGGGGCACTTTTTTCCTAAAGGTCAGGTAGGCCAGGATTGTAGGGGGAGGAAGAGGCCAGGAAGGGTCAGCCAAATTTGATGCTGTTGGGTTTTCTGAGTAGGGTGGGAGAGGCACTGGTCTCTGGGGCTTCCCCCAGACTCATAGCCCAGCCCACAATTGAGGTGGAAATTGGGAAGGGACTTGGCTGAAGACTGGCAGTTTGGGGGACAGCTGGGGCACCATCACCCTCCCCTCTATCTCCAGCAGGACTGACCTATATCCTTGGTGCAGGGCGCCTTCTTTACCCACCAGATGTGGAGGACCAGCTGGAGAATGACGAGCATGAAGGTGATAGCTGCTAAGCCTGTCAGGATGGCCACAGGGATGCTGTAGGAATTGGAGGGACCTGCAGGAACAGGGCTCATGAGACTCTTGAGTTTGGGGGGGAAGGGGCACAACAGAGAGGGACACCCAAAGATGTACGCCAACCCTCATCTGTAGCCAGATTAGGCATAAGGACTGAATTTGAGACTTCATTGATTGAGGGAACTCCCAGGTGAGGAAACACCGCCTACCAGTGCAGGTCAACACCACTGCAACTCAAGAATCTTAGAGAATGAATTATGGGTTAAATGATTGGCCCAAGATCTCTAAGTCAGTATGTATCATTGGCTGGACTTGAACCCAGACCCCCTTGGACCTGAGGCCACCTCTCTCTCTATTATGCCAATAATGTTGCTAGTTCTGAACATGTCATTCTCCTATTTTAAAAAATCTCCTTATATCACCTTAGGATAAGACCGAGCCTCTCTCAGCCTGACATTGAAAACCCTCCCTAATCTGGCCCCCATCTGCCTTTCATGGGGTTCCATCTCCATTCCCTCTATTCTAATCGAACTGGCTTGCTAGTTTTGCATCCTACACCATGTTCCTTCTCCTGCCTTGGTGCCTTGGGCACGGATGGCCCCCCATGCCTACAATGCTCACCCTCCTCACCCTGCCCCTGGTAGAATGCTCAGCTTCCTTCATCATACAGCTTAGGGACTGCCTCCTACAGAGAGTCCTTCATGCTACTCCAAGGTAGTGGGCACCCTTCTGAAATGACTTTATAGGTTTTATTTCTCTGTAAACAACTATCTCCGCCCACCCCGATCCCCAGCCCCAGGAGAATGTGAGTGCCTCAACGACGGAGCCCACTTCACTTTGCTTCTCTAGAGGCCAGCTCGGCTGCCTGACACATAGTAAGTGCTTTAAAAAATGCTAGTTGGATTGAATTGCTCAGACCCAGAGTCTACAGGTCAGGGCATGGGTGAGACCAAAGAGGGTGCAGCAATCCTGACATGTGTGCTTGGGGAGAGGGGCTTTCAGGGAGAAGGGCACAGGAGGGAGGAAGGAGAATACCGGATCCTGATCCTGGAAGTGGAGCCATACCACACAGCACATTATGGGTTCTGTTCCCTGGTCGTACAGTGAGAAATCCCTCCCTGGCGCAGCTGTAACCCAAACACAGAGACAGAAGACAAGTTTGTTTACGCTACAGCTTGGGGATTTCTATCCTCCATTTCCACAGGGAAGCCCCCAGACCCCACCCATCCTAAAATGCTATCAGTCACAAGGGGAGGAGACTGCATGGATGTTGGGAGGATAAACCCCAAGCTGTTCCACTCCTGGAAACTTTGCTTCTGCTGATGGATCAGGGGCTGTTAGCTGAGTGACTTCCTACCTCCTTTCATAGGGCTTCCTCAGCCTCTGAGGCCCCGTGCTGGGCAGGGGCTGCTAGGGCGGTAGCCTCAGCCAGCAGAACCTGGGCTCTGAATTGGGGTCCAAGTCCCCTTTATTGGTGTCTGCACAAGGGGCAAGAACCAGAAAGTCTCTAGCCCTGAGCCATTCCAGCTCACTGTGTCTTTAGGAGATCTCTCACCCCCAACTTACTCAGTCCAGGGCAGACATTGGCCATCGATGCCATCTGAGTAGGTGCCAAATACACAGTCCTTGCAATCAAAGCCGAAAAGAAAATTCCCTGGGGACAGAAGGAGGAAGAGATGGTTGGGAAGGATGGTGGTGGAGGGAGAGATGGGGGAGGGGACACATCGCCCTCTGTCCAGGCAAGTCTGCCCAAGGGAATGGAAGATGTGCCTTTATGGCCATGACCACCACAGGAAAATCAGGGTGCAGTAGTCAGGAGATAATGGATATTATGGTACATATGTGTGTATGCGGGGTGTGTGGAAATATGTGTATATGTGTCTATATATGTGTACACATATATGTGCTTGCATATTGTGGTTGTGCACACATATGTGTGCACAAACATGTGTGTTTATGTGTGCCTGTACCTATAGATGTGTCTATATATGCACACACATATGTGCTTACATGCTGTGGATGTGTGCACACGTGTGTGCATACACATGCGTGTGTTTATGTGTATATGTGTCTATATATGTGTATGAACACGAGTGCCTCACACTGTGGATATGTGTGCCTTGTCTTTTTGTCTGCATGTAGTATATATGTCTATTAATCTGTACACATGTATATGTGCATGCATGCTGTTAATGCGTGCACACACATCTTTGTGTGTATGCATGTGTGTATGTATGTCTTTAAGCATATGTGCATGTTTATATATACATATATCTCTATCTAACCATCCTATCTCTTTATCTCTCTATCTAATTTATTCATCCACCTATCTATCTTTGTACCTATATACAAACACATGTCTGGTTATACTGCCCCAACCATGGCACCTTGCCATCCCCCTCACACTGGAGGGCTCTTGGCACTGCCCAAAGTAGATCATGTCCATGACCTCTGACCTACCCCTACCCCTCCTACCTGGACTGCTGGACGAGCCTCTTACATGCCTGTAGCCTCTCTTCTCTCCAATCCAGCCTCCACTCGGCTGCCAAAGGGCACTCCCTTAGTCACAAAATGTCAGTAATCCCCATTACTTGGAGGACAAATCACAAAGCTTCTCTTGGGTATTTAAGACCCCCCACAGTCTGACTCCCACCTAGCTTTCCAGACTTGTGATCCATAACTCCTCACACACTCTACATTCCAATCAAACTGATTTCCTTGCTGTTTTCATCTCCTGTCTTTGCCTTGGTGGTCCCCCACACCTCGAGAGGACTCCTTTCTCATTTTTGCCTCGTAGACTGTTTAGCTTCCTTCCAAGCTCAGCTCACACCCCACCAGAGGCTCTTCTGATCCCTTCAGCTACTAGTGATTGATCCCATCCCTTTCTCTACATACACCCCCTCCAAAAAACAATCTCACATTATACTGAATTTATTTTGGGTTTCTTCTCTCCTTTTACATACATGTCTCTCCAGTTACAATGTAACCTCCTTAATATCTGGAACTGCTTTGGTTTTTGCCCTTTTATCCTTGACCCCCTAGCACACTGCTAGTGTACAGTAGGTGCTTAATAAATGCTTAATGAAGGATTGTTTGACTGATTTTTACTCAATGCTGTCTGCCTTCACCATGGCAGGATTCACCAGTGCTTTTACTCACCTCTGATTGATTCTTTCCCATACATCCCACAATCCAATTTAATAAATACTTATTAAGTACTTATTCTGTACCAGGCACTGTGCTATGTGCTAGCGATACAAAGGCAACTAGCCCCTGTCTTCAAGGAGCTACCATTCTGCTTGGGAGAATCACCATGTTCAGATAAATGAATAAAAAAAATATTATCAGGACAGAAAGAGGATTGAGAATGGAAGCCCCCATAGGAGGTGGTATTTGAATCGGATCTTGATGGAAACTAGGGATTTTAAGAGATAGAGGGGAGGAAAGGTCCTATCCCGGACCACTTCCATCCCCTGTCCTTCTCCCATCCCCAAAATTTTATTTCGGGTGAGGGGGCACAATTCATGCAAAGGCCCAGGCATGGGAAATGACACACTGATTTGTGAGAATAGTTACTGTGCCCGAAACAAAGATTGTGTGAAGGGAAATAATGCCATAGAAAAAAGAGGTTGGAAGCCAAATTATAGAAGGATGAAAATGATAGAGTGAGGAGTCTCCACTGAAGATTTTTGAATAGAGCAATGACAGTGTCAAGTCTACATCTCAGAAATATTCATTTGGCAGCAGTGTGGGAGATGGGATGGTGAGGGAAACTGCCTGAAGTACAGCAATGTGGAAGAGATTTTCACAGTCTAGGAGAGAGAGGGTGAAGATAAGAACTAGGGAAGAGGCCATGTGAGCACAAAGCAGGGGATGGATACAAAAGATGCTGAGAATGGATCTGATCTGGCAGTGGATGGGCAGGAGGTGGACAAAGGGAAAGCAAGAAGCAGGGATGACTGGCTCCAAGGGTATAAAGGCAAGGCACTGAAAGGAGGTTGGGTCACCAGTCAGTCAGTCAATGAGCATCTAATAAGCACACTTACTATGTACCAGACAACAAAAGAAGAAATCTGGAGGAGAAATGGATTCAGAGTGAAATACAGTGAGTTTTACTTTGGACATAATGAGCTGGATAACTGAATTTAAGACTCAGAAGAGGGATTAGAGAAAGAGATTAATATGGAATATTAGAATGTATAGTGTGACAGTATTAGAAAAGAACAATAACATACTACAATATATGATATATAGATTATCAGAAAGGATTGCTATAAATTATTAGAATATATGATTTATTAGAATAGTTTTATATAAAATATTAGAATATATGACATAGACTATTAGAATACCTTGATATAGAATATTAGAATGTAAGATATTAGAATAGGTTGCTATAGATAGTTAAAATATATGGAATATGTAACAAATACTATTAGAATAGCTTGATATAGAATGTTAGAATGCAAGACATTAGAATAGATTGATATGGAATATAAGCTATTAGAATAAATTGATACAAATTTTAGAATAAATAAAATATGATATGGACTATTAGAATAACTTGATAGAATATTAGAATATAAGATATTAGAATAAGTTGATAAAGATCATTAAGCTATATGGAATATGTTATATAGACTATTAGATTGACATAGAATATTACAATGTAAGATATTAGGATAGATTGATATAGATTATTAAAATATATAGAATATGTGACATAGACTATTTGAATGGGATATATATATATATATATATATATATATATATATATATATATATAAAGACATATGGAATATATTATAGAATATTAGAATAGATTTATGTATAACATTAAAATAAAATAGAATATATGATGTCAAATATTAGCATATACACAATACTAAAATATATAGGACATAGAATATCAGCATAGATTGATATAGGATATTAGCACATATGGAATAGAGTATATGAACTATTTTAAAAGATAAATAGAATATTATGTTCTATTAGAAAATATGCTATGGAATATTAGAATACATTGCTATATAATATATAGAATGTGCTCTAGAATATTAGAAAGTATTGATATTCAATGTTATAATATATGATAAGGAATATGAGAGTAGGTTGACAGAGAACACTAGAATGAAGAGAATACATGATATGGAAAATTCCAATCAGCTAACATGGAAGCCATCTTCCTAGAGACATTCCATGAATCAATTGGAGTTTAGGAGATGGCCCCAGGTCCACACTTCCCCCAACCTCTCCAGCTGCTTCTCCTTTGTCCAACTGGATGGTCTCCTTACCTCCGGTCGTGCCCCAGCCCAGCCCACATTCTGTCCTGCTGTCCACAGAAGCCCCTCACCCCCTAGTTCTAACTAGGTGTCTCATCTGCTCATGATCCTTTAGAGACTCCTTGTTGCTTTGCAAATAATGCATAACTTTCTCACCTTGACATTCAAGACTTCTATATCTGGCTTCAAACAAATAATCATACCTAATCACACTCCCTCCCTGACTTAGTCCAGGTCTTAGTCCTGGACCACTTCCATCCCCTGTCCTTCACCAACTTTCTCCTATCCCCAAAATTTTATTCTCAGCATCCTGAGCTAAAACAGTCTCCTCTCTTCCCTCTCCCCTCATGGTCACTCCTTTAAATTTGAAGTAAGATGACACTTTCAGGAGATCTTCCTAGATCCCTCTCCCCACCCTCAGAAAAAAGGGATAGATTGGAGGGGTGCAGCCAAGATGGCAAAGTAGAAAGATGGACTTGTACAAGCTCCCCTACATAGCCCATAAAATACCTGTAAAAATGACTAAACAAATTCTAGAGCAGCAGAAGCCACAGAATGACAGAGTGAGGGAGATTTCCATCCCAAGAAACCCTGAAAAGCTGACAGAAAGGATCTACCGTACTGGGCATGGAGCGGATCACAGCCCTGTGCGGGTCGCACAGCAGTAACAGGACAGGGAACAGACCTCAGGGCACCTCTGGCAGCAACAATTCCCAGACTGCTCAACCTACAAATGCCAAAGACAGCTTCAAAGGTCAATGAAAGAGCTCTTTCACCCAGGACAGGGAAACATGGTCTGGACCACCGTCAGCAGCCACTGAGGTGGCATCATCCATTTTTGGAGTCGTCTGCCTAAAACACGTGGGGGAATTGAGCAGCTGATCTGAATCTTAGCCCTGAGCATGGCCCTGGGGTGAGGAGGAGCACTGGTGTGGTGGACCTGGAGGCAGTTGTGGAGAGGAAATTCTACTCACAGATTCTGGGCAGAAAATTTTTTGGTTGTTTCCAGACCAGTGTTTACTCCTCTCCCTTGAATATTCCACCTTAGAGGAACTAAGAACTTACAGGTCTACAGAGTATACCCTTCTCTTCACAAAGGACTCAAAAGTCAAGTAATTGACTGGGAAAATGCCAAAAAAAGGGGAAAAAATAAGACTATAGAAGGTTACTTTCTTGGTGAACAGGTATTTTCTTCTATCCTTTCAGATGAGGAAGAACAATGCATACCAACAGAGGAAGTCAAGGTTTCTGCATCCAAAACCTCCAAAATAAATATGCAGTGATCTTAGGCCATGGAAGAGCTCAAAAAGGATTTTGAAAATCAAGTAAGCGAGGTGGAGGAAAATTGGGAAGAGAAATGAGAGCAATGCAAGAAAAGCATGAAAAATGGGTCAACACCTTGCTAACAGAGACCTAAAAAAATGCTGAAGAAAATAACACCTTTAAAAATAGACTAACTCAATTAGCAAAAGAGGTCCAAAAAGCCAATGAGGAAGAGAATTCTTTAAAAAGCAGAACTAGCCAAATGGAAAAGGAGGTTCAAAAGCTCACTGAAGAAAATAGTTCTTTAAAAGTTAGAATGGAGCAGATAGAAGCTAATGACTTTATGAGAAACCAAAAAGTTACAAAACAAAACCAAAAGAATAAAAAAAAGAAGATAATGGGAAATATTTCATTGGAAAACAACTGACCTGGAAAATACATCCAGGAGAGACAATTTTAAAATTATGGGACTACCTGAAAGCCGTGATCACAAAGAGAGCCTAGACATCATCTCTCATGAAATTATCAAGGAAGACTGCTCTGATATTCTAGAACCAGAGGATAAAATAAATATTGAAAGAATCCACTGATGACCTCCTGATAGAGATCCTAAAACAAAAACTCTTAGGAATATTGTAGCCAAATTCCAGACTTCCCAGGTCAAGAAGAAAATATTACAAGCAGTCAGAAAGAAACAATTTGGGTACTGTGGAAATATGATCAGGATAACACAAGATCTAGTAGCTTCTACATTAAGGGATCAAAAGGCTTGGAATATGATATTCCAGAAGTCAAAGGAACTAGGATTAAAACCAAGAATCACCTACCCAGCAAAACTGAGTATAATACTTCAGGGGGAAAAAATGGTCATTCAATGAAATAGAGAAATTTCAAACATTCTTGATGAAAAGACCAGAACTGAATAGAAAGTTTGCCTTTCAAACACAAGAATCAAGAGAAGCATGAAAAGGAAAACAGGAAAGAGAAATCATAAGGAAATCATAACGGACCTTCTAAAGTTGAACTGTTTACGTTCCTACATGGAAAGAAAATATTTGTAACTCTTAAGACTTTTCTCAGTATTTGGGTAGTTGGAGGGATTACACACACACACACACACACACACACACACACACACACACACGTATATATACAGACAGAGAGCACAGGGTGAGTTGAATAAGAAGGGATGATATCTAAAAAATAAAATTAAGGGGTGAGACAGGAATATATATTGGGAAGAGAAAGGGAGAAATGGAATGGGGAAAATTATCTCTCAAAAAACAGGCAAGAAAAAGCTTTTTCAATGGAGGAGAAAAGGGAAGAGGTGAGAGGGGGGAAAGTGAAGCTTACTCTTCACATTTGGCTTAAGGAGGGAATAACATGCACACTCAATTTGGTTTGAAAATGTATCTTACACTACAGGAAAGTAGGGGAGAAAGGGATAAGTGGGGTGGAGAGAATGATAGAAGAGAGGGCAAATGGGAGGAAGAAGTAATTAGAAGTAAACACTTTTGGGGAGGGAGAAGGTCAAAAGAGAGAATAGAATAAATGGGGGCAAGATAGGATGGAGGGAAATATAGTTAATCTTTCACAACATGACTATTATGGAAGTCTTTTGCAAAACTACATATATATATCCTATATTGAATTAGTTACCTTCTCAGTGGGGATGGGTAGGGAGGAAAGAAGGGAGAGAAGTTGGAACTCAGAGTTTTAGGAACGAACGTTGAGAATTGTTTTTGCATGCAACTGGGAAATAAGAAACACAGGCAGTGGGATATAAAAATCTATCTTGTCCTACAAGAAAAGAGAGAAGATGGGGATAAGGGAAGGGAGGGGTGTGATAGAAGGAAGGGCAGATTGGAGGAAGGAGTAATCAGAATGCAAGGTGTCATGGGGTGGGGGAGGGGAGAGATGGGGAGAAAATTTGGAGCTCAAAATTTTATGGAAATGAACGTTGAAAACTAAAAACAAATAAACATTTTTTTAAAAAGGGAAGGGATGAAACACACACACAAAAATTGATGGATTTTCTCTGTCTTATCCTCCCACACATAAATGCTGTGCACACATCTTATGTTTCCCCCTCCCACCCCTCACTCCACCCCCATCAGATTGTCAGTTTCCTGAGGCCAGCACTTGAGCTGTTCTATCTTTGCATCCCCAGTCCATTCTAGTGCCTCCAAGTCTACAGCTATCTATGACATATCTGCAGTGAGATGTCCCTGTCCTTTGGGGGAGAAAACATGTAGAGTGTAGTGTGATACATTAAAAAGAGCAAGCGCTGAACTTTGAGTCAGGAGTTTGGCCACCTACTCCTTGCCCCTCATTCTGCTTACCCCCAACTGGAGACAGAAAACCCACCCAGAGTGAGGGACTATGGGTAAAGCAAGGGACTCGCTTCAAAGGACTGGGGTTCAAATCTTGGCTTTGTCACTTACTGACTGTGTAGCCCCTGCAAGGCTCTAGGTCTCATTTTCCTCATGTATCAAATTAAGGAGCAGGACTCGAAAGCTCTAAGTTCCAGACAAACCAGTCCATTTGCTGTTCCCTAAACTCAGCATTCCATTTCCTATCATCACATCTTTGCAGAGTCTCTCCCTCATATCTATATTACACTCTGTGCCTTCACTTTTTAAATCCATTCATATCAGGGTCTCCCTCCCACAGGAAGCCTTAGCCAAGTAATTCCATATTCTTGCTCCTCAAATTGTAGTGATGTCCCCCCAGTGGAATGTGAGCACCTTAAAGTCAGGCACTGTTTACATGGTGTCTGGAATATAATAGGAGCTTAATAAATGTCTGTAAAATTGACTCTAAGATCCCTTCCAGCTCTGAGCTGAAGAACCTGTAACCCTGTCTAAAAGTCTATGCTCCTAAGTATAGGCAATGTAATCTGAAGAAGAGAAGAGTGATGATGGAGAGGCTAGAAAAACTTCTGAAAAGATGTAGTGATGAGGAGAGAGTATAGACTAGGATCCAAGGATCCAAACCCTCATATTACAGAGAGGGTAACTGAGGCATGGGAGCATGGAGTTACTTGCCTGAGGTCATAAGTCACAGGCAGGAATTGGACTCTGGCTTTCTGATTTCAGAGTGAATGCCTTTCTATTGTACCACACTGACTCCTTAGTGGAGGCCAGTATGCGCAGATATATAGACCTAGGAGATGGAATGTTGAGATCTGGGATGGGAGCATTAAACTGATTTGTCTGGGTTGGAGGAAATGGGACAGAGAATTATAAGAAACACAGCTGGAAAGGTTGCTTGGAGCCAGGTTGTAAAGGGTCTTAAAATGACCAACTTTCCCCACAGTAGGTGCTTAATAATTGCTTACATATAAATTCCTTGAGGGTTTCTCTTTGGTCTTTGTGTCCCTAGTGTTTGGCATAGTGTCAGTATATAGCAGGCACTTCCTAAATGCTCACGGATCACTCCAGTTAAACTGGCTTGGGTATCCATTCTTAGCTGGCTTCTTTTCAAAAGTTTTGCCCTTCACCTCTTGCCCGATCCAGCACCCCCTGAGCTCCCATGCCTGGGTGTGGGCAGAGGCTGCAGGCCCAGCATGCATAAGTCACAAAGCAGAAAATGGGGAGCAGAGTGCAAAGGTGACCAGCACTGCGTCCTTGAGAGGAGCGTGGCCATACGCCAGTGCTCACCGAGGAGGAGGACCTGCTGGCCGGGGGAGCACGTGTGTTTCTTGCAGCTTTTACAATCCGAATCCTCACAGAACTCTCCAGGCGTGGCACAGGTACAGTTTTTCAGCTGGTCAGACGGGCATGGCTTGATACCTGAGAACAAAAGTACAAGGCATTAGGGCGAATCTGCAGGGGCAGGGGCACGGGCAGGGCCAGCCCCTTCTTAGACCTAGGGGACCAGGCGCCTTGGAGACTGCCACAAGTCACACAGAGATTCACAAAATGACTTTGGAAGCCCACCCCCTTCATTTTAGAGATGGGGAAACTGAGGCTCAGGACAAAGTGTCTTGCTGAGTCACACAGCTAATGTCTGAGGTGAGATCTGAACCCTGGTCTTCTTGACCCCAGGTTTAACACCGTCCACTAAAGCATGTTGCCCCTCATGAAGGGACCTCAGAAGCCATCCAATCTAACCTGAACCTGACCAGGACTCCCTTGGACAATTCCGTTCTCTGACTGCCAAGTGGTCATTTAACCTCCCTGAGGAAATCCATCAGTCAATGAAACAGTCAAGAAGCGTTCATTGAAACCTAGCATTTTAGGTTTGCAAAGTGCTTTACATATGGCAGCCTCATTTATGAAATCATTTGCTTTGTACCAGGTAATGTACTAACCTTGGCAGACAGCGAGAAGGGCAAAGACAGTCTCTGCCCTCAAGAAGCTTAAATGCTAAAGGGAAGGGAAGAAAACAAATAAATAGGAAATCAAAAGGAGCCTACAACATACTGCAGAGTAGATAAAAGATAACCTTCAATGGGAGGGTTCTAGCACCTACCACCTCTCTAGGCAAGTTATTCCCTCTGTGGACAGCTCCCCACACCATCAGGTCTAAATCGACCCTGTGCAACTCTCTTCTGAGTCCCCCTTCCCCCACTGCTCTTCATTATGTCCTCAGAGGCCAAGCTGAATAAGTTTAATTCCTCCTCTAGGTGACAATCTTTCAATCACAACTCTCATTTCTCCTCCTCCAAGCTTAGTTTCCTCATTTCTAGTCCAGGCCATTCTTGCACATCAGCTGGAACAGTGGAGAGAGGGAAAGACTTGGAGTCAGGAGTTCCTAGGCTCAATCTCTTCTCTGACATATTTTAAACTGGCCTACATGACCCTGGGCAAGTCATTCACCTCTTGATGCCCCTACAAAATGCTCTAGAACTCTAAGTGAAAGCTGAGTCACTTATCTACAGCGATTTGACTCACCCTAATGAAATGCCATTTCTAGACCTCTTCCCTCTGCCACAACACACACACATTCCTCATAAGGTAGGTAAAAATCACCCCCCAAACTCACTTTACTGCCCATCCATCCACCCACCAGTCATCTTTCCCCTTGAGCAAAGGAATGGCTTCCACACACACACAACCCACACCCTGGGTAAATGCCATCACCCTCCCACAGTCAGAGTGGGGGCCCCCCTTAGGGCATTGCCACACCCAGCCTGGTGATGTCTGGGGCCAGTGAGCCGTCCAGGGGACCTCCAGCCCAAGCCCTGATCAAGGGCAGTGTATCCCTGACTCTGAACAAGCATACCCGCATTGTTCTGACAGTTCAACTCAACGAGCATATATTAAGCACCTACTATGTACACGCCAAGCACCAAACAGAGCGTCAGGGAAACCAAGTAAAGGATGAAAACAGTCTACTACCAGCCCCTACTCCAACACCCTGAAGTCCAGGTCTAAGACTGTGGGTGGAGAATTGGACTCCAGGGTATTGGAGTATATCTTGAGTGTGCCCAAAGAGAAAGGCCAATAGGAGCTGGGTAGGTGACGGGTCAGGGGCCGAGGAGAATGGGGATAGGAAGCCTACTGCAGCTTTCTCCCCAGCTCCCTCTCACCTAACCCCCAGAGCCTCCACCCTTTCTGTCCTCTGAATCCCCGAAATGGAGATACCACCTCCCGACCCTCCACTATCAAGTGACACAGACCTTCCCCGGGGCCCGCCGTAGCCCAGTCCGAGGGTGGGCTGTCCCCCTTTCCCTCCCTCATCCCATCACCTTCCTCTCTTACTCGAGTTGCAAAGGCTACAGCAGCGTAAGACGTTGTCCTTCTGCAGCAGGAACTGTCCTGGCCCGCAGCGTGCAGGGATCGAACGATCCAGCCCCGGGACCTGGTCCTCACCCTGGCCCCGCCGGCACAGGAGGAAGACACCCCACCAAGCACCCACGACCCAAGCGACTCCCATCGTGACACCTCGCAAGAGGTACACCACCGACCTGCAGGGTATTTGAGAAGCTAGGATCCCGCCCCCTTCTGGTCACGCCCCCCCACCCAGTCTAGGCACAGCGGAGAGGGCGGGGCGGGGGGAGAGGGGCAGGACTGAGGCAACACGGGAACGGGGAGCCTAGAATCCAGGTTAGTAGTACCGGCAGGAGACCCGGAATCCTAGAACAACTGACTGTCTCTCTGCCCATGTTTTCTGAGCAAAACTCGGTGTAAACTATAATTCCTCCACGTGGATGAGACGCGGCTTCCCCTTTTCAACACACATACATACACAAACACACTCATACACACATACACATGCGCGGGCACTGACACACACCACAGAGGAGAGGCTGGGAACAGACGAATCTGTCTGAACACGCTGAATGAAGGTCCACAAGCTTGTATTAAGTACTCTCACATTTCCTGGTTTGGAGTCTCCTGAGGACAGGTGATTAGGATGCTCCAGGCTTTGGGCTGGGGGCTGGAGATCCCATGGCGGGGAGTCCTCAACTACTTTGCGAACTAGGAACGCTGACTTCCTTCCCGATGATGGCAGAAGACCCTCCCTCTGCAGACTGAGCTTTTTCTGGGGCTGATCCCCATGCCTAGAATGCTCTCCCTTCTCATCTCTGCCTCTCAGCTTCCTCCAAGTCTCAGGGAAGTCGCATAGACTCCAAGAAGCTCTGCTCAATCCCTCTCAGTGCTGATGCCTTCCCTCAGCTGCTCTGCTCCGATTTATCCTGCCTATATCTTAGTTATACAGAGTTCAGCGTAGAGTGATCTCTCTGCAGATTCCTAGTCCATATAGTCAGTCTCTATCCTGAGCTTCAGGCCCACACAACTAGTTGCCTGTTGGACATTTCCAACTGGATGGGTATTTCAAACTCGACAAGTCCAAAACAAAATTCAGTTACTCCCCTACCCCTCTCCGTAATCGCTTATTATTGATGGAGGGCTCCACCAATCCCCCCAACACCCAGACTCATATCTTTGGGTTATCCTCAAGAGCTCACTTTCCTTCACCCCACATCCTACCCAATTGGATGTCAGATCTTTGTCATTTCCATCTCTGGAACCCTCCTCCTCTGCATTCTCACAGCCACCCCACTGGACTCATCACCTCCCACTTTGCCCTATTGAGATTGCAGGGTGGGGCATGGGGGATTCTGTGCTTCACCTTTCTCTCTCCCCTCTCCAATCCACCAATCCATCCTCCACACAGCTACCAAAGGTATCCTTCAAAAGCACAGGTCCGACCATGTCCCCTCCTTCTACCTCTACAAATGAACCAACATAAGTTCCTCAGGTTGACATTTAACACCCTTCGCAATCTTACTGTAACATAGAATATATAAAGAGGAGGAAAGCAGAAGTGGAGGGGTGTGTGTCAGATGGGGCTCCAGCTTCCCCTGATTATGTCTGTTACGGATACAAACTGTTGGACTCTGCTAGAATATAGGTCCCTTCTCCAGTACCTAGCACCGGGCCTGGTACACAGCAACAACAACAGAAAGTGTTTATATAGCACTTTAAGTTTTACAAAGAACCTTACAAATTATCTCATCTGGTCCTCATAACAACCCTGAGAGGTAGGTACTACCCCCATTTTACAGATGAGAAGACCTCAGATAAGAGGATTTAAGTGACTTGTCAAAGACACTTATGTCTCAGGCAAGAACTAAATACCAGGCACATAGTAGACTCTGAATAGATGTTTATTGATCGATTGATTAAAATTTAAGTCTTCCTGACAAATGTTTGTTGAATGAATAAAAAATGGGACAGTACCAAGACTGTAGAAAACTTTGAATGCCATGTCAAGATGGTATATCTGAGGAATTGAATCTGAGCTGACATGATGGTGATGGAACAGAGGAGGGATACAGCCCTGGACTCCCAAGAGCATTTTCCCAAGGCTGTAGTTATGTGGCTCTTCAACTCAACCAGCATTTGTTATTTATTATTATATGTACCAGGCATCGTGCTAAGTGTTAAGGATAAAAAGAAAGGAAACAAACCAGTTCCTACTCTGAAGGAGCTCATGGAGACACCCAGATTAAGGAAGGATGGGAAAGGTTCCTGGTAGAAGTTAGGACATTAGCTGAGGTTTGAAGGGAGCCAGGGAAGCCAGGAAGCAGAGAGAGGCAGGTCCAATCATGAGGGACAGGCAGGGAGTCAGGAGATGGAGTGCCTTTTTTTTTTTTTTTGAGGCAATTTAGGGTTAAATGACTTGCTCAGGGTCACACAGCTAGATAGTGTCTGAGGCCACATTTGAGCTTAGATCCTCCTGACTCCAGGGCCTTAGCTCTATCTACTCCACCACCTTTCTGCCCCTAATGGAGTGTCTTACAGGACAAATACTGAGTTTCACTGGGTCACAGCATGTGTAGAAGAGAGTAAAGTATAAAAAGACAGGACAAGTAGGAACCGGCCAGATTGCAAAGGACTTTGAAAGTCAAATAGGAGATCTGATCCTGAAAGTCATAGGTAACTACTGGAGTTTACTGAGGAGGGGCTGACATGGTCAGACCTGAGCTTTAGGAAGATCATTTTGACAATTGAGTGAAGGATGAGCTGGTATGGGCAGGATGTGGGGTGTAGGGGAGGGCGGTCCCAGGCATCTCCATGACCTCTGAACAACTTCTCATCTGTGCTTGTGGGAGAGCTTTCCTCCTTACTATCTCTTATATCTTCTCCACTCCCTCCCCCCAACCCCTCATACCCTTTTGCGTAGACTGTCAGTTCCTGACTCTGAAATGTTCTACCTGCCTACAGTATCTTTCTTGTCTAATTCATCTTACACACACACACACACACACACACACACACACACACACACACACACACACCTCCTAAGTAATCTCATGGAACAACTCTGATCACTCTCCCTGCTAAAGAATCTTCACCAACTCCCTACTGCCCAAAGGAGGGGTAAAAAAAGATCCAAGCCTTAGTCTGGCCTTTGAGGCTCTCCACAGTCTACCTTTCTAGCCTTAGCTTACATTCCTCTCCAATTTCAGCCAAACTGGACCAAACTACATTCTGTCACCATGCTCATTTACCCACTTCCTTGGCTTTGCCCACATCATCTCTAAAAGTCAATGTTTCTTCTTCCTTGCTTCTCATCTCCACCTTTCCTACCATGCAGTCTTTCCTGATGGCCCCCAAACCATACATGATCTTGCACTTTTGGATTTTCTCTGACCGTGGTTGGACCTTTGCTATGAAACCTCTGCATTATGGGGTATAGTAATTCCAGTCATGTCCACACACAGAATCTCCAGAGTTTTCCTGGCATTTCTGTGCCTCATAACATAGAGATGATGCCTATATCTCATATCCTATTTTGATAAATATAATTTTAATAATAATAATATATTTTGTGATATCTTCTATTTTTATATCACATACATTTTGCCCTATAACTTCCCTCTAGAGTCATTCCTTAAAACAAAGAATATTTTTTTAATCCAGTAAAATTGATCAGTGCATTTTGAGAAAAATATAATATTACAGACAATCTCAGACCCGTGGACTCTTATGTCTGCCAAGCTTCCACCAAGGTTGGGGAGGTGTCTTTTCATGTCTTTTCTTTAGGATTTGGCTTGTTCCTAACACCATTACAACATTTTAAAAATTCTTTTGTGAGGAACATCTAGTGACAAGATACAAGACTGAGTAAGGAATCCTCTGAAGCCATGCCAAATTCCCCTCCAAACAAATAGAAAATGAACAGCCTCAGAAATGGTGTAGAAGTAGGGAAGCAGCCTACCAGCCCAGGAGGAAAGGGTAGGAGGGGACTGAGATCCAAGAGCAGCTGCAGTCAGCCTCACAGCAGGGGGCCCTCAGCAAGGCTCCAAGACTGAGACAATCCACAAGCAAGGGCTCCCTTCCCACAAGCCAGTAGCTCCCTAGGCAAATGAGTAGTCTGTGTAGACAGCAAGACCCCAGGGCAAGCCACCAGATAGTCTTTAATCCCCTTACCGACCAGCGGTGAAGCCCCACCATGGAGCTGGCCAACAGCAAGATCCCCATCCCTGAGACCTACCAGTACAGACCCTGTTTCTATAGCAACGCAGTAGCAGGACCTCATTCCTCAGACATCTCAGCAACAAGATTATTCCTCTAGGAGTAATGCTAGCAGAGAGGCCCTGTTTCCATAGCAAACTAACAGCAGCGGTCCCACCTCTTTGGAGCAGACCAGCAACAAAAATCTCTCCTCCAGGGCCAGCCACCAGAAAAACTCTTGTTACCATAGCAACACAGCAGCAAGGCCTTAGCCCCTGGAGCAGGCAGGTTGCTAACCCTCACACCCAGGGGAGGCCAGCAAGGAGGCTCCACTACCCCCAGTACAAGCTATAAGGGAAGCCTCCCCTGCCAAGAAAGCAAGCAGCTAAATAAACCCTGAAGCCCAATGAGATCCAGCAGTCAGACCCAGGGACCCAGCACAAAAAACTTGTGCCAGTGCAAGAACAGAGCCCAGCTCTCACACCAAGTCACAAAAAAGGCAGAAAAAAACAACACTCAAACAAACAAAAAAGAACTTGACAATACAAAGTTACTATGGTGACAAGCAGAAGGATAAAGACATAAACTTAGAAGAGGACAATAGTGTCAAAATGGCTACATGTGAATCCTCAAAGAAAAATCTAATTTGGTCTCAGGCCCAAAAAGAATTCCTAAAAGAGCTTTAAATGGGGTTTAAAAAGAAAACTAGAGAAGTAGAAGAAAAATTGGGAAAAGAAATGAAGGTAATACAAGAGAATTATTTAAAAAGGATTCAATAGCATGGGGGAAAATATACAAAAATTTACTGAGGAAAATAACTAGCTAAACAATTAATATCAAGATATGATCAAACAAAATAAAAAAGTAAAGGAAAAATAGAAGAAAATGTAAAATTTCTCATTGGAAAAGTAACTAATCTAAAAAATAAATCTAAGAGAGATAATATAAGAATTATTGGACTTCCTGAAAGTCAAAATCCAAAAAAAAAAGCCTGGACAACATCTTTCAAGAAATTATTAAAGAAAACTGCCTTGCTATATTAGAACCAATCCATAGATAACCTGCCTGAAAGAGATCCCAAATGAAAACTCCCAGGGACATCACAGCCAAATTTCAGAGCTCAAGGAGAAAGTATTGCAATCAGCCAAAAAGAAACAATTCAAATATAGTGGAGCTATAGTCAAGAGTACCCAAGATTTAGCAGCTTCCACATTAAAGAATTAGAGGGCTTAGAATATGATATACCAGAAAGCAAAAGAGTTAGGATTACCACCAAGAATCACCTACACAGCAAAATTGAATATAATCTTTCAGGGGAGAAAAGGATATTTAAGGAAATAGAGCACTTTCAAGCATTTCTAATTAAAAGACCAGTACTAAATTTGAAAAAATACTGAAAAAACTTGGCTTCAAAATATAAGACTCAAGGAAAACATAAAAAAGTAAAAACAAAATAAGAAAGAGAAAACAAGAAATTGAATAAGGTTGAATTGTTTATATTTCTATATAGCAAGATAATATCTGTCCCTCTTAGCATCTTTATTATTATACGAACAATTACAGGGAATGTACATAGATAGAGAATGTGGGTATAAAATGACTATATGGGATGATACTAAATAATAAAAAATAAAGGGGTGAGAAAGAAAATTGCACTAGAAGAAAGACAGGGTAGATTGAATGGGGTAAATTATTCCCACATGAAAGTGGCATATATATATATATGCCACTTTCATGTGGGAATATATATATAAAATGGAGGGGAAGATTGGGTGTCAGGGGGTGGACAAAGCTTAACTTAAACCTTACTCTCATCAAAATTGACTCAAAGAGGAGATAACATACACACTCTATTGGATATAGGCATCTATCTTTACCTATAAGGAAATAAAAAGAGATGGTGATTATAAAGGGGAAAGGTGGTGATCAGAAGTAAAATATTTGTGAAAAAAGAAAGGGGGGAGAGGGTGTAACAGCAGGGACCCCAACATACATAGGAGAACCTGCTATACAGGTTCTTAGATCTGCTTTTCTAAAAGGAAAGCAACTTTTGATGGGTCAATAATCTACTGTAATAAAGCACATGTATCATTCACTTAGTTCAGGGGGAAAGGTTCAGTACCCTGAACTTCAGAGAAATAAAGACCAAAACAGAAATTACAAGCAGAAATTATAAACAGAAAGACCAAATTCAGGGCTTCCAGATGTCTGACATACGTCATTGATCAACTGACAGATTTAACTGTCTGACCACACATACATAGTAACCAGAGAAAGAAGTACCAACATCTGGGTTTTCAAAACTGGGGGGCTCCTTAGCAGCTACCCAGAGTCTTGTCTGGCCAAACAAACACTTCTAATGAGTAAGCCCCAAAGTAAAACCTCACCTCAGAGTATATATACACTTTTCAAGGCATGATGCTCTGACTGAGTGCCTCAGTAGAAATTAACAAAAGGTGTGGGCCTTTCTACAAAATAAATCTCCCCTAATCAAACTTCCCTTAATGGGCAGGCCCATTAATGGGTGGGGAAGACCTTTAACACTCATAATTAACTTTACAGGGGGTAAGAAAGAGAGGGGGATAAACAAGGGGAAAATAGCATGGGAGGTAATACACTGTTATCATAATGATACATGTGAATGGGATTAACTCACCCATAAAACAAAAATGGATAGCAGAATGGATTAAAAAAAATAGAATTCTACAATATGTTGTTTGCAAGAAACACATTTGAAGGAGAGAGATATATACAGGGTAAAGGTGGGAGACTAGAATAGAATCTATCACGCTTCAGTTGAAGAAAAGAAAGCAGGGGTTAGCAATCAAGATCTCAGACAAAGCAAAAGCAAAAATAAAGTTAATGAAAAGAAATAAAGAAGGAAACTATATCTTGCTAAAGGTACCATAGACAATGAAGTCATATCAATGCTAAACATATATGCACCAAATGGTATATATCACTGAAATTTTTGAAAGAGAAGTTGAATGAGTTAAAGGAGGAAATGGAAAATAAAACTATACTAGTTGAGGATCTCAACTTACTCCTCTCAGAACTAGATAAATCCAACCAAAAAATAAACAAGAAAGAAGTTAAGGAGGTAAATAAAATTCTGGAAAAATTAGATATGCGAGATCACTGGAGAAAACTGAATGGAAATAGAGAGGAACGTACCCTTTTCTCAGCAGTATATAGCACCTACACAAAAAACTGACCACGTATTAGGACATAAAAATCTCACAACCAAATATAGAAAGGCAGAAATAGTAAACATATTCTTCTTCAGATGATAATGCTGCATTATTGTTATCATAAAATTATATTCAATAATAGTCAATGGAGAGATTAAAAATTAAATGGAAATTAAATAATCCAATCCTAAGTAGCAAGTGTGTCAAAGGACAGATCATAGAAACAATTGATAATTTCATTAAAGAAAATCGCAACAATGAGACAACATAACAATTTATGGGATGCAGCCAAAGTGATATTTATGGAGAAAATGTATATATCTAAATGTTTAAATCAATAGAATAGAGAAAAAACAGATCAAGGAACTAGGCATGCAACTAAAAAAAAGCTAGAAAAAGAACAAATTTAAAATCCCCAGTTAAACATCAAATTAGAAATCCTGAAAATTAAAAGAGAGATTAATACAATTGAAAATAAGAAAAACATTAAACTAATAAATAAAACTAGAAGCTGGTTTAATGGGGGGAAAACGATAAAATAGATAAGCCATTGGTTGATTTGATTTTTAAAAGGAAAGAAGAAAACTAAATTACTAGTATCAAAAATGAAAGCGTTGAATTTACCATCTAAGAAGAGGAAATTAAGGCAATTGTTAGCAGCTATTTTGCCCGATTATATGCCAATAAATTTGACAATCTAAATGAAATGGATGAATATCTCCAAAAATATAAATTACCCATATTAACAGAAGAGACAAAATACATAAATAATCCATCTTAGAAAAAGAAATTGAACAAGTCCATCAATGAACTTCTTAAGAAAAAATCCCCAGAACCAGATGAATTTACAAGTGAATTCTACCAAACATTTAAAGAGTAATTAATTCCAATGCCATAGAAACTATTTGGAAAAACAGGTAAAGAAGGAGTCCTACCAAATTCCTTTTATGACATAAATATGATGCAGATACTTTAACCAGGAAGAACCAAAACAGAGAAAGAAAATTAAAGACCAATTTCTCTAACGAATATTGATGTGAAAAATGTTAAATAAAAGAATAGCAAAGAGTACAGCAATATATCACAAGGATCATACACTATGACCAGGTGAGATTTATACCAGGAATGCAAAGATGGTTCAATATGCAGAAAACTATTAGCATAATTGACCATGTCAATAACAAAATAACAGAAATCATATGCTTATCTCAATAGATGCAGGAAAAGCCTTCAACAAAATACAGCACCCATTCCTATTAAAAACACTAGACAGCACAGGAATAAATGGAACTTACCTTAAAATAATAATAATATTTATTTATTTATATTTATCTATCTAAATATTTATCTAAAAGCATCAGCAAATATTATCTGTTATGGGGACAAGCTAGAAACCTTCTCAACACAATCAGGGGAAGCAAGGATGCCCATTATCTCCTCTATTATTTAATATTATAATAGAAACGTTATAATAATAAAAGAAGAAAAAGAAATTAGAACAGACAATGAGGAAACAAAAGTATAACTCTTTGCAGATAATATGATGTTATACTTAGGAAATTCTACAGAATCAACTAAAAATTAATTGAGAAAAATTTTGTTTAGAAGATGGCAGAATAAAAGGGACCTGCTACCACTCTACCCCCAAATCCCTCAAAATACCTGTAAAAAATGACTCTAAATAAATGCTAAAGCAGCAGATGCCACAAAATGACAGAGTGAAACAAGTTTCTAGCCCAAGACAATCTGGAAGGTCAATGGGAAGGATCTATTGCACCAGGTTGGGAGCAGAGGTCACACTGACATGGACAGCCTTAGGGGACTGAACCTCTGCAGCTGCTATGGATTCCTGACTTCTCAACCCACAAACACTAAAGATAGCTTCAAAGGTCAATGGAAAGGGTCTCTCACCTTCTGAGAGGGGAGCATGGCCCAGCCTCAGCCCCCGCCCCAGGGTGGCTGCAGCCTCTTCTGAAGGGGAGGCTGCTTCTGGAGCCCTCTACTTAACAAATCTCAAAAGCCAAGTAATTGACTGGGAAAATGAGCAAATGGGAGAAAAAGAAACAGACTATAGATAATTACTTTCCTGCTGAAGAGGTATTTTCTTACATCATTGGTGATGAGGAAGATCAAAACACACAGCCAGGAGAGGACAACAAAGCCAAAGCTCCTGCATCCAAAGTCTCCAAGAAAAATATGAATTGGTCTCAGGCCATGAAAGAGTGTAGCACCAATACAATATTCATAGAGCCTCTAGGGGCCATAAATATCATGGCACATTTCTGAATCACGAAATATCATAGACTGTCCACATGAAACACAGATCCAAAACATTTATTCAGACACCAGGAAGCCAAATCTATCCTAGTACCACAAATCTATATAACAGATATCATATAATATCATTGTATAATAACAATGTAGAGAACAACACCATCCCCAAGCTTCCTCCTGCTAGGCTTCCCACAAACTACCTCCCTTAAACAAATCACAAACAGGCTTCACTTAAACAAAATGCCCTTCTCACACTCACAGCTAGCTGTGGGTTTGCCTATATCCTTCAGTTCTGACTAGAGTCTGACCAGTTTCCTTTCAGCTCTGCTAAAGCTCCACCTTTTCCTGTTCTACATTTCCTGTTCCACCCATTCAACAAACTCCTCCAACCACAGGCTCCATGTGACTCAGACTTCCATGTGACCCAGGCAGGTCACATGGGACTATTAATGGATGGGAAAAATGTTCCCATTAAGAAGCAAAATCACATTAACAATAAGCAAAAATGCATCATCAATACAAAGAGCTCAAAAAGGATTTGGAAAATCAAGTAAGAGAAGTAGAAGAAAAATTGGGAAGGAAAATGAGTGTGATGCAAAAAAAAAATCATGAAAAACAAGTCAATAGCTTGCTAAAGGAAATGAAAAAAATGTTGATGAAAATAACACCTTTAAAATTAGACTAACCCAAATGACAAAAGAGATTCAAAAAGCCAATGAGGAGAATAATGCCTTAAAAAGCAGAATGAGCCAAATGAGCCCCCTCACTCAAAAAACAGTCAAGTGCAAGTCATGTCATCATTTTTATGATGGCATGGTCTTCTCCAGCAATGAAGGATGAACACACACGGATAATATAAAATACTTGGGAGTCTACCTGCCCAGACAAACCCAGGAACTATATGAACACAACCATAAAACGCTATTCATACAAATAGAGTTGAATTTAAACAATTGGAAAAATATTAATTACTCAGGATATGTTGAGCCAATAGAATAGAAATGACAATTCTACCTAAATAAATCTATTTACTTGGTTCCATACTATCAAAATTTTATTTTGCAGATGTAGAAAAAGTAGTTTAAAAATTCATAAGAACAAAAGTTCAAGGATATTGGGGGAATCAATAAAAAAATGCAAAAGAAGGTAGTCTGGCTGTACCAGATCTCAAGTAATTATCAAAGCAATCTGGTACTGACTAAAACAAAGAATGATAAATCAGTGGAATTGATCAGGTACAAATTACATCATAGTAAATGACCATAGTAATCAAGTATATGATAAGTCCAAAGATCCAAGCTTTTGGAACAAAAAGTCATTATTTGATGAAAACTGCTGGGAAAACTGAAAAACAGGATGGTTAGAAGCTAAGCATAGACAAACATCTCATGCTGTATATGGTCAAAATGGGCACATGATTTACACAAAAAAAGGTGATACCAGAAGCATATGAACAGAGCATGGAATAGTTTATCTGTCAGATTTATGAATAAGAGAAGTATTTGGGATCAAAGAATATATAAAGAGCATTATAAAATGTAAACTAGATAATTTTGACTATAAAATTGAAGCATTTTTGCAAAAACAAAACCAATGCAATCAAAATTAGAAGGAAAACAGAAAACTGGAGGGGGGTGTGATTTACAACCAGTATCTCTGATAAATGTCTCATTTTTCAACTATATAGAGAATTGAGTCAAATTTATAAAAATACAAGTCATTTCCCAATTGATAAATGGTCAAAGTATATAAACAGGCAGTTTTCAGACAAAGAAATCAAAGCTGTCTATAGTCATGTGAAAAAATGCTCTAAATCACTATTGATCAGAGAAATGCAAATTAAAACAACTCTTAGGTACCACCTCACACCTATCAGAGTACCTAATATGAAAAAAAAAGGGAAAATGTTGGATGTTGGAGGGGAGGTGGGAAAACTGTGACACTAATGCTTTGTTGGTGGAGTTGTGAATTGATCCAACCATTCCAGAGAGCAAGTTGAAACTATACCCAAAGGGATATAAGACTGTGCATACCCTTTCATCCAGCAATACCACCACTAGATCTATATCCCAAAGACATCCAAAAAAAAAAGAGAAAAGGAAATTTGTGCAATTTTTTTGTACAAATATTTGTAGAAAAATATTTATAGCAGCTCTTTTTGTGGTGACTAAGAATTGGAAATCATAGGGATGTCTGCAATTGGGAAATAGCTAAACAAGCTGTAGTATATGATTATAATGGAATATTATTGTGCTTTGCAAAATGAGGAGCAGGATGATTTCAGAAAAACCTTGAAAGACTTACATGAACTGATGCATAGTAAAGTGAACAGAACCAGGAGAACATTGGACTTAGGTATATCAATATTGTTCAATAAAGAGCTGTGAATGACAGCTATTCTCAGCAATACAGTGATCCAAGACAATCCCAAAGGACTAATGATGAAGCAGACTAATCCACCTCCAGAGAAAGAATGAATATTGATTGAATATAGACTGAAGCATGTTATTTTTCACTGTTTTTCTTTTTCCTTCTTTCTTTTTCTTTTTTTCAAGTTTTCTTGTACAAAATGACTCATATGGATATGTTTTACATAATTATATATGTAATTGCTATATGTGTACACATATAATTGTTATATCTAATTGCTTACTATCTAAGGAAGGGAGGAAAGAAAGGGGAGGTGTGAAGAGATAGAATTTGAGACTCAAAACTTTAAAATAAAAATGTTAAAAAAATTTTTTTTAATCATTCTGTGATGGTTGTTTCCATCTATATTGTTGCTATCATTGAGTAGTTAGTCATCATCGCTTGACTTACTTCACTTTGCAACAGTTCACATTAAATGTTTCCATGTTTCACCATGGTTGGTGTTTCTTACATCACAGTACAGTATCATTCCACTACATTCATGTACCACAATTTGCTTGGCTATCCCCTAATTGATATGCATCTACTTGGTTTGCAGTTCTCTGCTACAAGAACATGTCATGCTATAAATATTTTGATGTGTATGTATTTTTCCTTCTCTCTTCTTTTTTTTCCTTCTTTTCCTTTCCCTTCTCCCCTTCTCTCCTTTCCTTTCTTCTTCTTTTCTTCCCTCCCTCTCTCCTTTCTTTCCTTCCTTCCTCCATCCCTTTTTTCCTTTCCTTCTTCCTTCCTCTCTCCCTTCCCTACTTTCCTCTTTCCTTCCTTCTTTCTTTCTCTCCTTTCCTTTTTTCCTTTCTCTTTTTCCTTCTCTTCTTCCTTCCTCCTTTCCTTGTTACTTTCTTTCCTTCCTTCTTTCCTTTCTTTCTTTTCTCAGTGACCACCTTGGGATATATGCCTAGCAATGGGATCTTGGGGTTAGGAGGTATGGACATTTTAGCCACTTTAATTGTGCAATTCCAAATTGTTTTCCAGAGCAGTTACACCAGTTCACAGCTCCACCAACAATGGATGAGCATGCCAATCATTTCACAATCCTTGATTATTGTCATTTCTGACTATCTTTACTCATTTGAAAAGTATGAGGTAAAACCTCAGGGTAGTGTTGATTTGCATTTCTTTGTTTTATAATTTGTGATTTCGACCACTCTTTCATGAGGTTGTGAATATTTTGTAATTCTCCTTTTGAGAATTTTTTCTTTCTATTCTTTAACCACTTCTCTGCTGGGGAATGACTTTTGGTTCATATATTTCTGTTAGTTGTCTATATATCTTGGATATCAAACTCTTATGAAAGAAAAGATTTTTTTTTCCTGGACAATTGCTTCCCTTCTTATCCTTGTTGTGTTTTTAAATTTTATTTTATTTATGTGTTTTTATAATTTTATTATACCTAAATTCACACTCTCACATGAATTATTATTTGTACACAACCTGTCTACCATCCCTACCTTATCCCCTGTATGATGTAAGCTCCCTGAAAACAGAGAATGGATCATTTTCCTTCTTTGTATCCCCAACCTTGGAATGTGGTGTCTTGAACTTAAATGTTGACCTTGAAGCTTAAATGTTCAACTGGATTGCATTGGATTGGGATGTAGGCTCAAGGTGTATTGCAGCTGACTCCTCCAGAAACTGATTGTTAAATTTCCAGTGTAAGTGTTTACATCTTAGAAAATAATAAAAGCTACAAATCAGGACTTGAATTATTGTTTTGTTTCTTACTTAGACTTTTCAACTTTTTAATTTTAATTTATGGAATAAAACAAACATTTCCATAACATACAATAAAAAAGATGATTGCACATGAAACTGCAAATCTATTATGTACACACTTCTATTCCTTTCAAATATACAAAAAAATTATCGTGTAAGTTTATTTTTGTCATTTTTTTCTTCCCCAGACGAGATGGTTACCATTAGACATAAATAGGGATGTGTGTGTGTGTGTGTGTGTAAAATTGTTCTTTATATACCTCTATTTATCAGTTCTAGAATCTTTCTTCATATGTTCTTTTTAGTTAATTTGAGTATTTATAATAGTCAAAATAATTTATTCACTCAAAATCATTCTCAAAACAATATTGCTGTTACTGTATACAGTGGTCTCTTGGGGCTGCTCATTTTGCTTTTCGTTATTTCATGCAAGTCTTTCCATGTTTTTTTCTAAAATTATCAAGCTCATCACTACTTATAGCAGAGGAATACTGCAATACACAATCATATACCACAGCTTGTTCAGCCATACTCCAGTTGATAAACATTCTTGAAATTTCCAGTTTTTGTCACCACAAAAAGTACTGCTATAAACATTTTAGAACATATAGGTTCTTTTACATTTTCTCTAATCATCTTTGGAAATAGACCTAGAAGTGGTATCATTAGGTCAAATGGTATAGGTAGTTTAATAACTCTTTGGCATAATTCCAGATTGCCCTACAAAATATTTGGATTAGTTTACAATTTTACTAACAGTGAATTAGTGTTCCAATTTTTCTATATCCCCTCCAACATTTGTAACTTTCCCCTTCTATCATTTTAGCTACTTTAGTAGGTGTAAAATGGTATCTCTGGGTTGTTTTAATTTGCATTTCTCTAACCAATAATAATTTAAAGCATTTTTCATGACTATAAATTGTTTTGATTTATTCATTGGAAAACTGCCTGTTCATATCCTTTGGTCATTTATCAATTGGGGAATGACTCATATTGTTGTAGATTTAACAAGGTTCTTCATATATTTTAGATATGAGATTTTTATTTGAGAAAATGTCTATAAAAGTTTTTCCTCCACTTTTCTGCTTTCCTTCTAATCTTGGCTACATTTGTCTTATTTGTACAAAACCTTTTTAATTTAATGTAATTGAAATTACCCATTTTTCACCTAACTTTGCTCCTTATCTCTTGTTTATTTATAAATTGTTCACTTGTCTGTAAGTCTGAGAAGTAACACATTCCATGTTTTAAATTCTTATAAAATTTCTCTGGTCATGTATCCATTTTGACCTTTTCTTGGTAGATGATGTAAGAAATTGGTCTATGCCCCAGTTTCTGCCATACTGCTTTTCAATTTTCCCAACAATTTTTACCAAATAATGAAATATTATCCCCAAATCTTAAGTCTTTACACTGGTCAAATAGCAAGTTATTGTGTTTATTTGCTGCTATAAATTGCATGTCTATTCCATTCCATTAATCTACCTTTTATTTCTTAGCCATTACCAAATAGTTTTGATAATTATTGATTTTGATAATTAAGCTCTGATACTGCTAAATTAAATGTTCTTCCTTTGCATTCTTTTTCCATTATTTCCTTTGATAGTATTAACTTTGTGTTTTTCCAACTGAATTTTGTTATTAATTTTCTAAATCATTAAAATATTTTGGCTATTTAATTGGGATGGCATCGAATATATAAATTAAATTTTAAAAATTGAAGGTAAGACTAATGAAATTGAGAATAAAAAGTCATTGAATTAATAAATAAAACTAGGAGTTGATTTTATGGAGACAAATAAAAAACCAATTGATTAATTTGATTTTTAAAAAGAGAGAAGAAAACGAAATCACTTGTGTAAAAAATGAAAATAATAAATATAGCACTAATGAAGATGAAATTAAAGCAATGATAAGGTGTTATTTTGCCCAATACATGCCAATAAATTTAACAATTTAAGTGAAATGGAGAAATATTTACAAAAATATAAATTGCCTAGATTAGCAGAAGAGGAAACAGAATATCTAAATAGTCCTATTTTAGAAAAAGAAATTGAAAAGGCCATAATAAAGAGGAAAGCCCCAGGACCAGACAGATTTACAAGTGAATTCTATCATACATTTAAAGATCAACTAATTCTAATATTAAATAAATTATTTGGAATAATAGGAAAAGAAGGGAGCCTTCCAAATTCCTTTTATGAAACAAATATAATACAGACACCTAAACTTGGAAGAGTAAAAACAGAAAAAGTATAAACCAATTTCATTAAAGAATATGGATTCAAAAATTCTAAATGAAATACTAGCTAAAAAAATTACAACACTATATTACAAAGATTATATTTTACAATCAACTTGGATTTATACCAAGAATTCAGGGATGGTTTGACTTAAGAGAAACTTTTAACATAATTGATTACATCAAAAATAAAAGTACAGAAAATATGATTATATCAATAGATGCAGAAAAAGCTTTTAATAAAATTCAACACATTTTTTATTAAAAGAAAACACTTGAAAGTATTAGTATAAATGGATTTTTCCTTAAATTGATAAAATTTGTCTAAAACAGGGATGGGTAACCTGCAGCCTTAAGGTCACATGTGGCCTTCCAGTTCTTTAAGTGATTGATTTAATCCAAATTTCACAAAACAAATCTTTTTATTTTTATGAATATATTTTTATTCATGTTATATTTTATCTTATTTTTTAAATTAATGTATTTAAAATAGCAAATAATAAAATAAGTTTTGATGAAATAATCCCCCCCAATTGCCTGGCACAATTAGAACATGAGTAAGCCATTAGAACATTGACAGCTGTGCTCCTTATTTAGTTCTAACTTCCCCCACCAGACCAGCATCACTACCACATGAGGCTGGTTGGCAAAAGTTTATAGAGGTCAAGTCCGTCAGTCTGTTATCAGCTTTTGACAATGGTGCATCTGTGTTTCTGTTTGTAGTGGAATTTATAAATAGTTGTACAGCTCAACAATATTTTTTAATTCTGTCTGCTTAACAGTCCATCATATCAAAGAAGATCAGGAAAATGATGAAGGAAGGAAAGATTTTTTTAATGAATTTAATGTATGCCCAAAAAATGCTTTCTTGCTTTTCAACCACTTAGTTCTATGAATCTACATTCTCCTATCTAACACAAATCAAGACAATATTGAGGTCACCAATGACCGATATCCATCTAGAAGATCCAATGAAACTGCGGACCTCCATGCTATAACCAAATATTCCAATACTTCCCAGCAAAAAACAGACACAATGAAGTCATTAAAAGGTTAGTTAACTTTAAAATTAACAAATAGTTTTCATTTTTGAAATTATTAAGCACATAGTTGTTAGATTTTTACAAAATAATGTCCATTATCTAATTGAAGTTTCTTGAATGTGGCCTGATTTGATTATAGTTAAATATTAATGTGACCTTCCATCATGGAAAGGTTCTCCACCCCTGGTCTAAAGCCATCAGCAAGATTTATTTGTAGAGGGAATAAACTAGAAGCCTTACCAGTAAGACCAGGTGTGAAACAAGGATGCCCACTGTTATTATTATATTATTCGATATTTTATTGGAAATCCTAGCAATAAGAGAAGAAAAAGAAATAAAAGGAATCAGAATAGGAAATGAGGTAGTAATAAAACTCTCTCTTTTTGCAGAAGATAGAGTGCTTTATTTGGAAAAGCCTGAAAACTCAACTAAATAGTTAGTTGAAACAATCAATAATTTTAGCAAAGTAGCAGGATATAAAGCAAATTCACATAATAACATTCCTGTATGTCACAAACAAAACTCTGCACGAAGAAATAGTAAAAAAAATGTTTTTAATAATTCTAGATAATATAAAATATCAGGGAATGTACATGCCAAAATAAACCCAGGAACTATCTAAACAAAATTATATATTTAAAAAAACCCAATACCTTTTTATACAAATAAAATCAGATTTAAATAATTAAAGAAATATTCATTGTTCATGCATAGGCAGGACCAATATAATAAAAATTACAATTTCACCCAAACTAATTTATATATTCTTATTTAGACTTAAGGACATGGTGGAAAATATGTAAAAAAAAAAAATGCAGATCAAACTTAAAAGTGTGTTGGACTGATATTCTCCCTACCCAAGAGAGTCAGTTGCTAAACATTTACCTCTGGGGGCAACTCCTACTTAGAGCAATGGTCTCTGTTTTAAGTCACATCCTCCCGAAACTTCCCTAATCTACCTCCAGTTCAGCCCAAAGCACTATGTGACAGGCATAATGTTTATACGCACAAAAATGAAATGAGCTAATGAAACCTCCAGGTGAGAGAGATCATCACAGAGAGTACCTCTGTTAGGGACTGGAGCTCAGGATAGACAATCAGGCTGGAAAGACAGATCTGAGAATGATCTGCATAAAAGACTGGTCCACCATACCACCAATTCACAACATCTTCACTCCTGATCCTGGACAATTATTGTCAAGGACAATCCTTGCATGGATATAGGATCTCTCTAATAGGGATAGCTGAGAGTCCCATCCTCTAGCTCAGTGGTTCCCAAACTTATTTGACCTACCACTCCCTTTTCAAAAAGAAAAATTATTCAACATCCCCTGGAAATTTACTTAGTTTAACCCTTAAAGGTTTATGCTTTTTTTTGAAATTTGCATCATTTAAAAAATATATATTTTTAAATGACACATCTTAAATGTCATAATTTATTGTAAATTTGTAGGTTTTTCCTGCATTGAAATTTTGATGATTTAATATTATGTCATATAACCTTCTAGTATTGTACTGTAAACATGTCATTACAACACATATTCCTGCTGATGCATGCTGGACTTCCCCGACAATGCGAGACTCACACTTTCTGGTTAAGACCTGTTGGTGGACTTGACCACTAATTAGTTATAATTTGCATTTTGTGTGTTTATTTGGAAAAATAATGTAATCACTATGATGTTAACTCTGTTACACAGCAGATGAAATATGTATGAATAGTTTTTTTTTTAATTTTCTTATCATGTCTTCTTTTCTTATGCTTCCAGGGCCCCCTAACTTTATTCAATACCTCCCAATTGTGCCTGAGGCTACTACTGCCCCCTTGGATTTTTCCAGTGACCCCCAAGGAGTGGTATAACTCACTTTGGTCTAGAGCCCTTTAAATACTGGTAGGGGGAGGAATTTGGGCTGATTTCTTGTTATCTCTCAGTCTCAGTAAATTCCCAGTCCCCTTCATCAGACCTGTTGTTGATGACTTTTAATGCCATATATAAGTCAGTCCTGGTAATACAATAACACGCTCACCATGTAATTCAATCCATCACGCATTTATTAAGCACCTAGTGTGTGGAAGACACTGTCCTAGACAGTAGAAATATAAAGGCAAAAAATAAAATAAAATAAAGCAGTCCCTGACCTCATGGAACTAACATACTAAGCAGGGGGAGAAGAGCTGACCCAGAAAGTCCAATTGTGCGACCCACTGAACATCTGGTGGAAGGCTTCAGGATTTTAGTGGAACAGAGAGAAGAGTTGCCTTAGCCACATACATGAAAAGGTTTGCAAATCTCTATACCCTGTCTCTTTACATATATTGTATACCATTCTACCAGTATATTTAAATTTCCACCAACACTGTATTTGTAAGAGAGTGTGCCCAAAGATTATGGAGAAATGTTTTATACCTACTGTTGTTACACCATCATAGTAAATGTATTTGCTATAAGCTATGTGTATCTCTTGGCTGACTATAAAACGTAAGTCAGGGGAGTGGGGAAGAGGGAGAGGGTAGAATATAGATTCATTGGTTTATTTGTTGCTCCTCAAACATAACACTCAATCCCCCTCCTCCCTATGTTTTTACTGGTCCTTCTCCATGTCTGGAATTATCTCCTTTCTGATTTCTCTGGATTCCTTCAAATTTCAGCTAAAATTCCACAAGAAGCAAAGTAAGGCATATCGTTATTCAGTTGTATTTAACTCTTCATGACTGCATTTGGGATTTTCTTGGCAAAGATACTAAAGTGGTTTGCCATTTCCTTCTCCAACTCATACAGAAGAGAAAATTGAGGCAAAGAGGATTAAGTGACTTGCCAAGGCCACACAGCTGGTAAGTATCTGAGGCCAGATTTGAACTCAGGAAGATATGTCTTGCTGATTCCAGGCCCAGTGCTCCATGGCACCTAGCTGGCTCAAAGTAAGGCAACAAGCATTTATTAAGAACTTTGTGACAGATGCCCTACTACTTGCCTCTGAGAGAACCTCCAATGTACCCTACCTTTTTCTTGGATGCACAGTTATTTGAATGTTGTCTCTGGAATTAGAATGTGAGGTCCTTAAGAGCAAAGAGAGTCTCATATCTTTTTGTGTCCCTGGTGCTTAGCATAGTGCTTAACATATAATTAGGGCTTAATAAATGTTTGTTGACTAATCATCAGTCAGTCAATGAGAATTCATTAAGTGCCTACAATTTATTAAGCAATTGGAAGTGAAATAATTGTTAAGTGATACCAAGATAAATAAGTATGCCCCATGTGTAACTGGGCTGGAGTGGAGAAGAGGCTCATGGGAACTGAGTAGATTGAGGTATTGGGAAGTTAAGGTTATTTCTTAGAACAAAGAAAAGAGCCAGCATAGAGAGGAAGACTGTAAACCAGGCACTGAATTCATTAAGAAAAGAGGGAGAATGTTCTGGGAATCTAAAGGTAACAAATCTGGATTACTTGATAAGCAAACCTAACTAATCCATGAATATGCAAATATCCTATAGAGATATGTGCACATACTAAGGACATGCATGAATGTGACTCTCTACATACATTTATACAAAACAATTTTTTTGAGACAGCATAGATAGATATGGGAGCCCACCCTTTATATCAGCACCCGAGCAGGCAAATGCACCTGTAGCGAGCAAACCCACATTCACACAATACACCCTCCAGATACTCAGTATCTGTACTCATATATACCAATATAGACCCACATAGCAAATGCTTCTCACCATGTGAGGTGGCACTCTCCACTCTGGCACAGCTCTGACCGTTAAGATGGCTTATCATACATATGGCCTTAATCTGCCTCTCTACTTCTATGAATTTCATTTCTCTCCGATCTGCCCTCTAGGGCAAACAGAATCTGTGTGATCTCTTTCCCAAACTGGAGAATTCCAGCTCTTCTATGTCTTATCTGTGTGACCTTAAGCAAGTCATTTGTCCTCTCTGAGACTCAGTGAACTTGTCTGTAAATTGAAGGTGTTGGACTGGATGCAACTTCTAACTCCTGTTTTCTACCCTGTAGGACACAGATGGGGAGAGGAGGAATGAGGCCCTTGGGGCACAAGCTGGGTCTGACTACCCTTCCCCCACAGGGTCCCTCCTCCAGTGCCTGGCCCCAAGGAAGACAGCTGTCTCCTCCTGGTATTTGTCACCCACTCCCATCATACTTCCTCTGGGCTAAATGTGGGTAGGTGTTTCTCCATTGCCATTTAGTCCTCCCTCCTCTTAATCAGAAGATATTCATGGAGAGGGAAGTATCATTTGTGGCTGGCCTGGGCCAGCAGAGGAGAAGCTTTATGGGAAATTCCTAGGAACCCTATGATTTAGTGGTTGCATTCGGAAAGATCCTCAGAGGGCATCTTTTACAGATGTGGAAACTGAGACCCAGAATGGGGAAGGGTTTCACCTTCAGGCAGTGAGCATCAAAGGTGGGATTTGAACCCAGGTCTTTAGGCTTGCTCTAACACCAAAGATGGGGGAAGATCGAGGGAGGGGAACTTTCCAGGGTGGGAGGTAAGAATTTATTGATCTTTACTTGCTGTGTGACCCTGGGCAAGTCACTTAATTTTTGTTTGCCTCAGTTTCCTCATCTATAAAATGAAAATGAGATTAGCACTTACCTCCCAGGGTTGCTATAAGGATCAAATGAGATAATATCTGTCAAGTGCTTAGCACAGTGCTTGGCACATAGTGTCATATAAAAGTTAGCTAGGATTATTTTAAAGACTTACACCTTCTTATCTTCAGTGAATTCCAATAAAGTGAGGGTTGTGTGGGTATTTCATTTCTAAATCAAAGCCATTGCACTGATCATTACAGAGCACTTCCTTTAACCTGGTTTGCTTATGAGAGATGTTCCCCAGTCCTCCGCTCCAGCCCCAGTGGACCAAGTCTCTAACCTCCAACTAGGCTCTTCTCCAGCAAGAAAACTCTAAAGTGAAGGACAGAGTGGGGGTCAGAGGTGGGCTGGGAATGAGGAAGGGGGACTTCAAGAGTCAGATAGAGAAGGGATTGACTGAAGGAACAATCGAGGAAAAAGGGAGGGGACAGCAAGAGGGACAATCAGGAGGCAGGGAGGAGATGGTTGAGACCAGAAGAGGATGATGAGGGAGGCCAGTTATGTGGAAGGCAAGTCCAGATGGGGGCAGGCAGGTGAGATGAAGCATCGAGGAGGGATAGGGGAGAAGAGTATTAAGCATGAAGATGGCGAAGGGTCACTGCTCATCACTGCTCTTCTGTCCCCTTGGACCCTTCCAAGGGTGCCAAGGAGGGGAACAAGGTCTGGGGCAGAGAGAATGTGGGGGTGAGTGATTGCTATTATTTACCCTGGGATGGGGTGTTGGGGAGGTGGAATAGCTCTTAGCAGTGGGGAGTTGGGGAGATGGAGGGATATAGACAATTATAACTTGGTTTTGCCTGATTGTTTGTAGCAGCGATGAAATGTGTGGTGCACGTGACATGGCCTGATGTAGACAAAAAGAAATAACATTCTGAGAAGACTGTGTTCCAATGAGAAGTGGTTGAGAGAAAGGGAAGTGATCAGAGGCTGACATCACAGAGGTTTGGTTCATGTTGGGACACTCAGGGACTGGGAGAAGAAGATGGAATCATCTCCTTGGAGAAGGAGATAGGCAGAGGCCCTGTGGTCTGGCCTCCCCCTCAGAGCAGGAATACCTTCTGGAGCAAGCACCCTTGGCAGGAGCCTAGTTGTCCTGGGGAAGTGAAAGGGGCAGCCATGGGGAGCTAAGGGGGAAATGAAAATGCCCAGAGGACAGAAGAAGGACTTTGCCAAGAGGAAGAGAGAGGGAGACTGAGAAAAGCTCAGTCATCTATTCTGGGGAAGAGGTATCGCTGGATTAAAGATTCAGAACTGGGACAGACCTTAGTAGGTGTCTCACTCTGGGCTTCACAGACTTGTTTTTAAAATATTTTACTAACTAAATTTCAATATAATTGGTTTTCTTTGTAATCTTATGTATTTCTTTTATTCATTTAAAAACTTGATTCTGAGAAGGGGTCCAAAGGTTTCACCAGACAGGACCCAAAGGGACCAGGACACAGAAAAGGTTAAGGACTGCCTGTCTTAGAAGTTGGATAAACCCCCCTCACTTTGCAGATGAGGAAACTGGAGCTCAGAGAAAACCTCAATGACTTTAACCAAGATCAGAAAAATAATAAATTGGAGAGAACAGAGATTCAAACCTCTGACTACAAAGTCACTTTTCCTTTCACTTCATTAGGGGGTCTGTCCATGGGAAAAGCCTAGAGCAGGGGAATGCGATACACTTAATTGACCTAGCTTTTAGTACATCTGACAAGGTCTCTCCTGTTTGACCTGTGAATAAGATGGGGAGATGCAGCTTAGATAATCCTATATTTAAGGGGATTCAAAATTAGTAGAGGGCCCAGCAAAGAAAGCCCTCAGCTTTGAGTCAGGAAGACCTGAGTTCAAATCTAGCCTCAGACTGTTACTAGCTACACATCCCTGGGAAAGTCATTTATCTTCTGCCTGCCTCAATTTCCTCAGAAGTAAAATGGGTATAATGATAGCATCTACCTCCCAGGGTTGTTGTGATGATCAATTAACATTCATAAAGGATAAATCCTCACTATAATTGTTATGAGAATGGCTGGATCCAAAGAATAGTCAGTAATGGTTCATCATCAACCTGTAGGGGGGTGTCTCTGGTGAAGTGCCCCAAGGATCTATCTGTCCTTGGTACTTTGCTATTAAACTTTTTTGAAAATGAATGACTTGAACACAAGTATAGATGGCACAAAGCTGGGACACCTAAGGAACTCATTGGATGATCAAGGAAGGACCCAAAAGGAAAAGGTTCAAAGTCAGTACTGGCTACGCTCCCAGAAACTCAGCTTTCAGCAACCCTCACAGGGCACAACCACTTCAGCCTTCTATGAAAAGTGAGAGTTCAAGTAAGCAGCTAAAGGAGCTAACTTGGAGAATAGAAGACATATGTGTGGGACATGTTAACTGTCCTCAAGTATCTGAAGGGCCCTCACTGGAAGAAGGATTAGACATTCCCTACTTGGCCCCCAAGGGCAGAATTTGTCATGAGATGAAGTTCTAAAAAGGCAGATTTAGTCTTGAAATGAGAAAAAAACTTCCTAACAGCAAAAATTCCCAAAGTAATACCTCAGGAGGTAATTACTGAGTTCCTGTCATTGGAGGTTTCCAAGTAAAGAATGACAGTCTATTTAGGTGCCCATTTGTATGGGCATGATATAAGTGAGACTCATGGTCCTGTATGAGTTGAACTGCATGGTCCCTAGGGTCTCCTCCTGCTCTGAGACTATGAGGAGTGGAGACCTGCTAAGGAGAAAAGGGACACCACTCTCCCCTTCACTTCCTCTGTGGCTGTAGCCTCAGCCCCATGCCAGGCTTATGATGGAGACCAGTGGTAGGGAGATGGCCCTCACAACACAGGTCTCTTGTCTGCCATGCCCAATGACCCTTCCAGGACTAGCACTGAGTTTTTTAAAAAATTTTACTAATTTTAATTATTTTTGGTGTTCTACAATCACTATCATATAACTTAGATTTTTTTTCCCCTACCTCCTCCTTACCTCCCCCCTCCCTCCCTGAGACAGCATTCAATTTTATATAGGTTCTATACATACATTCCTATTACATACATTTTCACTATAGTCATGCTGTGTAGAAGAATTAAAATGAATGGGAGAAATCATATAAGAAACCAAAACGTAATACAAAAGAAAATGATCTGCTACATTCTGCAATTGAATTTCAGAGTTCTTTCTCTGGATGTGGAAGGTATTTTGCCTTAAAAGACCACTGGGAAATTTTTTAAGTCCTTTCATTGCAATGAAGTTCCAAGTCTACCAGAAAAAACTCTCACACACTATGGTCGTTGCGTGCACAAAGTTTTCCTGGTTCTGCTCCTTTCACTCAGCATCAGATAAGTCTTTCCAGGCCTCTCTGAAGTCTTCCTGTTCATCATTTCTTATAGCATAATAGTATTCCATTACATTTATATACCATAATTTATTCAACCATTCCCCAATTGATGGGCATCCCCTTGATTTCCAGTTTTTGGCCACCACAAAGAGTACTGCTATAAATATTTTTGTACATGTGGGACCCTTTCCCATTTTTATGATCTCTTGGGGATACAGTCCTAGAAGAAATATTGCTGGGTCAAAGGGTATGCACATTTTTGTAGCCCTTTGGGCATAGTTCCAAATTGCTCTCCAGAATGGTTGGATCAGCTCACAGCTCCACCAACAATGAATTAGTGTTCCAACTCTCCCACATCCTCTCCAACATTTAGCATC
>CM053771.1:24653520-24725516 GCA_028658325.1 Potorous gilbertii
CCCCACCCCCACCCCACTGGCCAAAGAGCACCCAGGCCCTCCTCAGTTTCCAGGTTTGCCTACTAGCCCAAGAATCTGTACAATAAACCACATACAGAGGCTCAGCCCCTACAGTCAGCACTGCTCCAGGACGCTGCCCCAGCTTTCACCGCTCAGCCTCAGAGGGGTAAACTCAGCTCACCAGAAGTGGCTCTGGCCACAGGCCAGGACACCCCATAGGGGTGAATATTCAGGGCAGACAAGCCTGCATTATTTGGTCACCCTCCCCCACATCCAGCAGGTCAGCATTCTGCTACCAAAGAGAGTGGGGGCTATGTCCAGAAATGAGGAAGGGGAAGGGAAGGCTGGAGAGTAACCAGCCATAGGAGGAAGTGATGGGAGAGTGTTAGAGACTCAATACATGGGACAGGCCCAAGGAAAGGGAGGAGGTGGCGTATCTGAAAAGTGGGACAATGCCCAGGGAATAGTGACTAGGGACTTCTCATTTCTTTTTCGAATGGGAGGAGGTGAGGGCCAGAGAAAGGAATGAAGAGTATGAAGGCTCTTTTATGGAAATGTGAATCAGCGTGAGGGCTTGGCCCAGGACTCTGGAAGTCATGGGAACAGAAGGAGGAGACCAGAAATACTCCTCTTCTGAACTGGGGTTGCACCAGGTCAGCAGAGAAGACAGGGCCGTGAAATTAGTCTACACTCAGACCAGCAAAGACAGAAGCAGGCACGGTGGCAGTGGGGCTCCTTTCGGCATGGAGAGATGAAAGGAGGCAGGATGGTCTCTGACCACCTACCCTTCTTTAGCCCCTGGGGCATCTAGATTTCTGTCCCTGGGAATCCTTCTGTGTGAGATGTCCCGCATCTGTGTTTTTGCAAAATGGTTAAAAATTCTTCAAAAGGTCCATAAGCAGAGCTGGAAGGCCCCTTCAAGGTCATCTCATTTTGGAAAAGAGGAAGTTGAGGCCTAAAAAGTCCAAGGGACTCTCCTAAGACCACACAATGTAAGTGGGAGAGCCAAGACCCCTGCCTGTGCTCCTTCTACTGAGGGAAAAACCATCAGCCAACTAGAGTCAAGCCTGACTTTCAAGCAGAGGTCAGATGCCACTGGTTGGACATGTCAGAGTGAGGACTTCTCTGGGTGTGGACTGGACAAAATGACCCTGAAGGTTCCTTACAACTCTTTGATTCTGAGAGTTTCAATTCTGAGGTTAAGTCTATCCATTTGCTGTGAGATGCAAGCCCCCTAGAACTCAGATGAGCTTTTAGATGCAATGGACACCAGTGTTTCCCTTCAGAAAGAGGTGCAGAGGAAACCCTAATAACCCCATGGGGTCTAGGAGTCTGGGCTGCTGGAAGAGTACCTTGGACCTGGGGTAGGATAGGAGAAAAAGCTGGATGAAGAGAGTCCCCTGAGGCCCCAGCCTTTCCACAGCAGGTCCAGCCAACATGGGCTGGGGGGAAGGAAGAACGGAAGGAGGGAGGGATGGCCTCCATCTGGAGTCTCCATAGCCTCAGACCTTGGCTAGACTGGACTGGTGCTCCTCTTGGATGGGCATCCGGAAATTGTGTGTCCCTGAGGGTGGAGGAAGATGGCACTGGCCATGGAGCAGATAGGAAGGACACCCCAAAGGTTCCATCGAGGCTGATGGAACCACCCACGCAGGCTCTTGACAACCAGAGGACCCCAATTCCCTGCCCCCATCCACCTTGGAATGCTACGACGTGTGTGCACGTTCAACTATGTCTTCTCTCCCCGTTCCCCTGAGCTTGTTCAGAAGGCAATGGGAAAGAAGACAGAGCGGAGCAACGCGAACTCACCTTGGGGCTTCCACACTGCAGGCAGCTGCCTCTTGGACAAGTAGATACCGAGGATGAGCATAGCCAAGCCAAACAGCAGCAGCAGAAGGAGCACCAGGAAGATGACTGAGAGCGGGGCTGCAAGACAAGGAGGCAGCGGTGATGGAGGCGGCCCCTGCCCCAACCCCTGAGGCCCTAAGCTACTGGGGAGAGCTTCCTGGGGGGAGCTGGATAGGGTCTTGTCGCCACGGGAGCCCACCCGCCAAGAGGAGGAGGCTAAGTCCCAAGGTCAAAGCACCGCTCCAGAATTTGATACCAGGCACTCTGCATCTGTCCCCCAGCCCTGGAGAGCTAGCACGTGGTGGGAGGCTTGGATGGTAGGTAGAGTTGGGGCCAAGGTAAAGGTGGCTAGAGGCGCATCCTTACACCAGGGTTTGTCAGGGCGGGGCTGTAGGGTGCTCAGCACCACACTGTGTGTAGTGATCCTCAAGTGCACTGTGGAGGAGGTGGTGGCTGGGGTCCGGACAGATGTTGGAGGCCTTTGGGGTGGCCCTGGTGACCTGGCATCTTCACATTCAGTGTCGGTCCTGCTGCTGCCAGCTCGCAGTGTACGTTTGCCTATGGCCGTGCAGCTGCGGGTAGGAGTGGAGGTAGGGGTGTAGGGGCAGTCCCAGAATGCAGGGAGCCATCCCCTCCCTCCCCACCCCTTCTGCCCAGGTCCCTGAGATCCAGGAGGTATTGGGGAACATTTAAAGCAGGGGTGGGAGGGGTTCCCTTCAGCTTCCCCCTCCCTCACTGTGCTAGGAGCTCAGGGCTGGTTGGGGTCTTATTTGGGTCCCCTTCCCCCTTCCCAGCTCTTAGTCACTTACTTGGTCCACGGTTTACACAAGGTGTTTCCTCCTAGGGAAAAGTGTCCTGGGAGACATGGGGTGCAATCTGGAACCAAAGACAAGGAAAGCTTTGCTTAGTGGTTGGTCCTGGGCAGAGAAAGGTGAAGGTTACATGCTTTGGGGGGTGACTTCCCCTCTCTGCTGCCACTCTGGAAGAGGGAGGGGGACATGGGAAAGGGAAGGAGGAAATAGAAAATAATGAGGAGGGGTGGGAAGGGGGAGAGGGCAGGGGTGCACATCCCTGAGTCACTCAGCATTCTTCAGGCTGGGACTCAGGAAATGCTGGGCTCCCCTCACCTGAGACATGACATTCCCCTGCTTCCCCATCCTCATCTATAACCTCACACCTGTACACTCACCTGCACAAATAGACCGACTCACATGGACGTGTCCACATGCATCCACACACTAGTATGCTCCCATATTGGCTCATACGTACACAGCCTGCCTACACACACACACACACACACACACACACACAAACACATTCATACACACACACAAACACACACACCCGACAACCCATGCATCCCCCCCAAGTCCCTCAAAGATTGTTCCCTTGGCGGGGAAGAGAAGACTTGGGATTTGGGGAGACCCTCTGCTGAATGGGGCAAAGAGGAGCTACTCACCCACTCCCAACTTGAAGGTTTCAACAGGTTGAGTCCCTGGGGTGCAGTGACACACAGTGTCGCTGGATGAGGTGCAATTCTTGAAGATCTGGCTCCCACTCCCTGGGCATCAGGGGGAACAAAAAGGGAGAGTCAGTGCAAAGAGTTCCGGGGAAGAAGGATAGGAGTAGGGAGGGGAGTGCCCCCGCAGGAACACGGAACTCTGCAATTCCTGACATGGGGCTGCACCTTAAGGAAATGAACAGAAGGGAGTAGAATTCAGGGCTCTTCTTCCTAGTTCAGGACTGAGCCCTCATATATAATGTGTCGAACTATGACAGGTAATGATGGGGAGGAGAAAGCTCTGACCCCGGAGTCAGGGAGACCCAAGTTCAAACCCAGCCTCAGATACTCCCTAGCTGGAGGAACCTAGGTAAGTCACCTCAACTCTGCCTGCCTCAGTTTCCCCAACTGTAAAATAAGGATGATAAATCCCCTCCCTCTCAGGGTTGTTGCAAGGACCAAATGAGGTGCTTTGTAAACATTAAAGCTTGATATAAATACAAGCTATATACAGATACACACACAAACCAGGTACACACATATAGGGAATTCCCGGATGAGAACAAATTTCACCAATGCAGCTCATCACCTGCCCTCCAACATCTTTTGGAGGTTTATCTGAGCACTGACATTTAATGTGCACTTAGAAGTTAACAAAATACCCCTCACACAATCTCATTTGATCCCAACATTCATGGGAGGGATATATGGATGCCTGTCCAGCACCAGTGTATGATGCAGGAGAGGAGAAGAAGAGCTCCATTTGGGGGGGGCAGATGTCCCCTTCACTGGCCCCACCAAGCTCCTACCTGTCCCCTGGCCTCAGCTCACACAATGCCCCTCGCTTGAAGCACTGTTACAGGTGTTACTGTGGAGCATGTTCATCATGACCACACAAGGGCAATCAACACCATGGCTTAGATCTTTTGCTTCCCAGGGAAGCCTCCTCACACTTAGAAGGGAGATTTTCTCAGACAGGAGGCTCACTGGGTCTCAGGCCTGAGGCCAAAGTCTGCCCAGAATGTTAGAAACTGCAGGGTTGGCAGGGCTTTCTACAGCCATCGTCTCCAAGAACCTAAGAGCATGTCTACACCATTGTGAAGTGGGAGAAGACAACATCCCTGGCCAGAAATTTAATCTCCAGTCATATAATCATAGGATTTAGAGGACTATGGTATCTCAGAACAGTAAACCTCAGAGCTAGGAGGGCCTTAGAACAGGGGATGGCAGCTGGGCGGGGACTCAGAATATGGAATCATGATTGGGAAGGTTCTGGAAGATGATCTGGCAGACAAGACCATCTTTTTACAGAGCATGTGGCCCAGAGAGGAGAATTTCACCCAAGGTCATGGGATGAATGGGTGTGGGGCAGGTTGGTTATGGCCGCCATCTTGGGGAAGTACCAGGCTTATGATGAAGACCAATAGGACATCCAAAGAATGGCTTCCAAAGACTAGGGGGAAGAAGTCTTTGGGGTCAAATTAGGGGGGTTTTTCTGAGATTCTCAGGCTCAGAGGATTGACTTCCATTTCTAGTCAAATCTTTTTGGGGAAAATCTGATGTTGCCCTTGGGTACATTGAGGGTGAGACAGCTGGACTGGGGGAGGCAAGGGGGAATGGGGGTGATGGCCAAGCCCAAAGGCACCTGGCCTAGGTAGCTCTAGGGTAGATGAATAAAGGCCAAGGAAGGCATGGAAGAAGGACCCCAAAGCTCCCTAAGCACTGAGTCATAGGCCTGGCCATAGACTTACCAAGGGAAGCAGGGAGGTAAGGAAGCTAGGTCACAGGCAACACAAGAGACAAGTATTCTCTCAGCCCAGGGTCAGGGAATTCTATTCTAGGCTGGGGAGCATCAGGGAGGAGTGGGAGCACAGGGGAGGAGAGCACCAGGGAGGGGTGAGACTAGCCCTTACCGACATTGCACTGAGTGCAGGACTGGCATAAGTGGTAGTTGAAGCCCTCGTTGAAGAGCCTCTTGGCACAGGGTTTGCACTGAGTGTCTTCTTTATCCGTACAGCGACTCACCATCTCAAAGCCTGTAGTACCATCAGGAAAGCCAAGGCCATTGTCAGATGGTCACCGGGTACCAGGGACAACATCTCATCTCCACACATCTCCCCACCCCCAGCCACCTCACTACTCCTCTCTGGCCACACTGGGCTGCCGGCTAGTCCCCTAGATGACACGTTATCTACCACATCCACACATTTGCACGAGTCACGCCTGGGAAAACATGCTGTCATCTTTGCTTCTCAGATTTCTTGCCTTCCTTCTAGGCTCAACCCAGGCATCATCTCCTCCAGGAAGCCTTTCCAGAGCCCCCAGCTATTGGTGCCTCTTCTCTCCTCAGGGAATGTGCCTCATCTGGAACTACCCTTCCAACTCAACATGCATTATTAAGAACCTACTATGTGTCAGGCACTATGAGAGATGCTAGGGACACACAAAAAATTTTAACAGTCCTTGTGGATCAGCTTTAACTATGGAGCTGGAGTGGAGGCAGAAGGAAATACACGGAGAAAGTATGAGAAAGATGTGTTTTAGATTTTTTAGATTCAAATCCTGCCTCCAATGCTTCAGGCAAGCTCCTTCCCCTTTCTGAGTCTGTTTCCTCTTCTGTAAAAAATAACTGGTTGGATTAGCTGGTCACTGGGGTCTTCCCTAGCTCTACATTTATGGCCCTCAGCTCACCAGTCTAGTATGGGCCAATCCAGTCCCAGGTCAACCTCCTCTGACCTGGCACCAAAGTCTATCCAAGGTCCACCTTTCCAGACTTCACCCACCACACGTTATAATCATCCAGGGATTTTGGCTCCTCCCCAGGCTCAGCACTCCACCCCCCTGCCTCTCCTGCTGCCTCCCTGAGCCCCCAAACCCAACACACTCGTGAGGGATGAGATGGCCCACAGCCAGGGCCAGCAGGCATCGAGTCTAAATCAGAGCCTCACAGAAGGGACAGCCCATGCCAAATGACATTAAACACTAATTATTAGAGGGTGGCATCCTTGTATCATGGAGGCAGCTGGTGACGTAGTGGATAGAGCGTCAGGAAAGTCCAAGTTCAAGTCACAACTGAGACATCTACTAGTTGTAGACACCTATTGGGCAAGTCACTTAACTTCTGTCTGCCTCACTTTCCCCTGTAAAATGGGGATAACAGCACCCACCCCAGGTGGGTGGATCACATAAGAATATTCGTAAAGTTCTTCACATAGTATTTGGCACATATTCAGTGCTATATAAAAATGCCTCCCCCCTCGGTCTCCCCTTTAGCTTTAGAGTCAGAAACGGGTTCGATAACTGCGTGATCTCGTACAAGTCTGACCCTCAGTTTTCCCATCTACAAAATGGGGGTGAGGATGACATGCCGCCTCAGAAGGCTGGATGTGGACGTCCAAGGCAGTTAAACGACTGGTCTCTAATCTCCTAAATTTCCTTCCCTCTGAGTTTACCTCTCTGTGTGTCTTATTTGTACCCAGTTGATGGAATGTTGCCTCCCCCCTTAGCCTGGGAACAGAGACAGTCTTTTGCCTGTCTCCGTGTTCCTGGCATTTAGAGCAGTGCCTGGCTCCTGGTGTATATACATCTGGTGTATATATATATATATATATATATATATATATATATATATATATATATATATATATATATATATATATATATACATGCAGCTAGGTCTTATTTCATAGAGGTCTGGGCCTGGAGACAGGAAGAGCCAAGTTGAAAGCCCGTCTGGCACTTACCAGCTGTGTGACCCTGGGCAAGTAGCTTAATTGCCTGCCTCTGTTTCTCCAACTGTAAAATGGGGATCATAGTAGTACCTACCTCCCAGGGTTGTTAGGAGGATAAAATGAGATATTCACTATGTGTCAGGCCCCTTGGTATAGGGCCTGACACATAGAAAGTATGGGTTAAATGTCTGTTCCCTCCTTCCTTCTCCTAATAATACTTGTCAACTTTTCCTCCCAACTCTCTCGCTCTTTCTTACTCTCTGGTGCAGAATTCAGGATTTGGAATCAGAGGACTTCAGTTTGAATTCTGCCCTCTCTGCTTATTGCTGCCTGTGTGACCTTTAACCTATCTGGGCCTCAGTTTCTTCCTCTGCAAATTGTTCAGGTTAGATTAGTTGACCTTAGAGGACCCTTCCAATTCTAACCCCGTAATTCTATGAAGCCCCTTCCTCGCTCCCTCCCAGCCTTGGCTGCCCCTCTCCCTCCCTCTACCCCAGGACTCACCGGGTTTACAATATTGGCAGCACTTGCCAGCTGAGCTGTAGGAGTTCCTGCCACACTGGTGCAGAGAGGCCAGGTGCAGCTGGGCAGCGAGGAGGCAGATGAGTGTCACGGGCCTCCACGGATACCGATGCCACTCAGTCATCTTCCTGTCTCCCTCTGTTCCACAGACTGTGCTGCACTGAGAGCTCAGGACGCCAAAACCCTTCCTCCTTCACAAGGGAAAGCCCCTTTCGGCGGATGTTGAGGTGGTTGTTTTTTCACAGAATCTCAGTTGGATCAACTGCGGAGGCCCCCTACCACATTCTGCACCTGGAAAATGCACACTCTCCTACAGCATACTTGAGACGGGGTCTACAGTCTTTGTCTGAAGATTGTATCAAGAGGACTCTGCTCTCTCCTCTCTATGGGTGAGAAAGAAACTTCCTAAAACCAAGCCTCAGTTGACTTCTAACCGCCTTCTATTGCTCCAGCTCCTAGCTGGACCTGGGAGCTGCCTGGGACAAGTCCCTCCTTTATCGAGGTCCCTCTCAACACTTGAAAACAGCTCTTGTGTCCCCTCCATCTTCCGTACTCTGTCTTTCCTTCTCCAGAACAGACACACCTAGTTCCCTCAACCTTCCTTTATGACATGAACTAGAGACCCATCACCACCCTGGTGATCTTCCTCTAGATTACAAACAGTTTATAAATGCCATCTGTTAAATATGAAACACAATATTCCCTACGTGATCTGATCAGGGTAGAGAATACAAGACTGTCATTTCCTTATTATTGAACACAATATGCCTCTTTTAATTCTTTTTTTTTTTTCACATTCTACAGTTATTTTTTAAGCAAAAATTTCCTTCTTCCCATTGGTCCATTCTCCCTCTCTCTCAATAGCATTTTATTTTTTTCCAATTACATGTAAAGATAGATTTCAACATTCACTTTTATAAGACTGGATTCCAAATATTTTCTCCCTCACTTCCTGCCCTTTTCCTCCCCCTAAGACGGCATGAAATCTGAAATAGGTTATACGTGTACAATTAATTATATAATTAATGTATAATGTACAATTAAATATATCTCTACATTAGTCATGTTGTGAAAGAATCAGGACAAAAGGGAAAAACCACCAGATAGAAAAAGAGAGAGCAAACAGTATGCTTCTATCTGTATTCAGACTCCATAGTTCTTTGGATGTGGACAGAATTTTCCAACATGAGTATTTTGGAATTGTCACGGATCCTTGCACTTCTGAGAAGAGCTGAGTGTATCAAAGTTGATCAATGTGGCTGTTACTGGGTATAATGTTCTCCTGGTTCTGCTCCTTTTGCTCAGCATCAGTTCATCTAAGTCCTCCCAGGCCTCTCTGAAGTCTTCCTGTTCATCATTTCTTATGGTGCAATAGTACTCCATTACATTCATGTACCACAACTTGTTCAGCCATTCCCCAACTGATGGGCATCCCTTCAATTTCCAATTCTTGACCACCACAAAAAGAGCCGCTATAAGTATTTTTGTACATGTGGGTCCTTTTCCATATTTTCTGATCTCTTTGGGACACAGACCTAGTTCACTGTGCTTCTTCAGCCTAAGAAAGTATTTGCCTTTTCAGATGCCATATCAAATTAGTGATTCGTGTGCTGATTCCATAAAAGCTCCAGCACCCATGTAAGATTTCCTTGTATTCCCTATTCAATTAGGCTCAATATGCCCATAATCTGAAGAGCTGAAGGGACTTATGGAGGCAATCCAATCCAACCCATATGTGTCTAGAAACCACCTCTATAATATCTCCAACAAGGGGCCCTCCAAAGTCTATGTGACAACTTCTAGTGAGGAAAGAGCTATACCTCCCAAAGCAGCCAGTTTCATTTTGGGGTAGCTTTAATTGTTAAATAAAAAATGTTTCTGTTGTCAGGCCTGAAATGGACACTCTGAAGTAGTTAATCCATCACAGAAATATGAGATTTAGAACTGGAAGGAGTCTCGGATAATCTAGTCCAATTTTTCCAATCTATGGACAGTAGAAGGACTACAAGGGTTCACAGCATCCTCAATGAAGAGCCAGGAGGGCACTTGGAGGTCAGTGCCATCCCCTTTCATTTTACAGAGGGTTTTCTTAACTTTTCTATTTCTGCCCTTTAGTCACTTGGGTCCCAAATCTTGGCATCGTCCTCCACTTCTTGCTTCTTAGCCCTGACATCCAATCAGCCACTGAGTCTGGCTGATTCTGCCTCCACCTCAACTCTGGCATCCAACCCACTTGCCTCATGAAGCCTCTCCTCTGGTTCACAACCTCATCTCCTCTCCCTTGGATTATTTCTATAACCTCCTAATTGGACTCCTTGCATTCCCTGGACTCCCCTCTTCCAGACAGTGTCCACGCAGTCACTAAACTTAGAGTGAAAGCCCAAGTCTGGCCAAGTCCCTCAATATTTGGTGGCTTGTTGTCCAAAGGCTCAAATATCATTTTCTTCGGCATTAAAAGACCTTCACAATTGGGATTCACGCTAAATTTCCAGACTCATTACACGTTATTCCCCTCCATGAACTGTACTATTCAGCCAAGTCAACTTTTTTTAATTTTTAAAGATTTTTCTCACTTTTTTAACATTCAAATTTTTTAAACTGAGTTCCAAATTTTCTCCCTCCCTTTCTTCCCTCATTTCTTTCCTCCTTCCTAAGACAGTATAAGCCAGGGGTGGGAAACTCAATTAAATTGAGTCCTAAATCTTATATTTGTGTAAGTCAGGGGCGGGGAACTCAATTAAACTGAGTTCCAAATTTTTCCCTCCCTTTCTCCCTTTATCTCCTTCCTCCTCCCTAAGGTGGTATAAACCAGGGGTTAGGGAACCTGTGGGGAACCATGTGGGCTTCTAGGTCCTCAAGTGAGTCCCTTTGACTGAGTTCAAATTTCACTGAACAAATTACATTAATAAAAGAATTTGTTCTATAAAACTTGAACTCAATCAAAAGACCCCACCCAAGGACCCAGAAGGCCGCATGTGGCCTCAAGGCTGCAGGTTCCTCATCCCTGCCATAAGCAATTTAATGCAGGTTACACATCCAATCATGTAAAATATATTTCTATATTAATGTTGTCAAAGAAGAAACAGACCAAAAGGAAAAAAAATGTGAAAAAAATAAAGTGAAACTAATATGCTTTGATCTGCATTCAGACTTCATCAGTTTTTTTTCTCTAGATGTGGACAGCATTTTTTAGTCCTTTGGAATTGCTTTGGAGCACTTTATTTCTAAGAAGAGCTAAGTCATTCACAGTTGATCATTGCAATATCGGTATTACCGTGTACAATGTTCTCCTGGTTCTGCTAACTTTACTTTGCATCATTCTTTCCAGGTTTTTCTGAAATCCTCTTGCTTGTCATTTCTTAGATAGCAATAATATCTCAGTACTATTATATACCACAACTTGTTTCACCATTCCCCAGTTGATAGGCATGCCCTCAATTTCCAATTCTTTGCCACCACAAAAAAAGCTGCTGTAAATATTTTTTTTGGTATAAATATGTCCTTTTCCTTTTTAAAAAAAAAAAACTTTGGGATACAGACCTAGTAGTGGTATTGCTGGATCAAAGGATATGCGTAGTTTGGTTGGCCTTGCATGTTCCAAATTGTACTCCAGAACAGTTGGATCAGTTCCCAACTCTACACAATGCATTAGTGCTTCAATTTTCCCACATCCCCTCCAACATTTGTCATTTTTTTCTCTCATATTAACCAATCTGATAGGTGTGAAGTGGTATCTCCGAGTTGTCTTAATTTGCATTTCTCTAATCAATAGTGATTTAAAGTATTTTTTTATTTGACGATAGATAGCTTTGATTTCTTCATCTGAAAACTGCTTGTTCATTTCTTTTGACCATTTATTTGTATTATAAATTTGACTCAGTTCTATATGTATTTGAGAAATGAAGCATTTATGAGAGAAATTTGCTACAAAAATTGTTCCCTAACTTTATGCTTTCTTTCTAATCTTGGCCACCTTGGTTTTGTTTGTACAAAACCTTTTAAATTTAATATAAACACAATTATCCATTATACATTTCATAATGCTCTCTCTAAAGCCTCTCCAAAAATTCTTCCCTTCTCCTTAGATCTGACAGGTAAACTATTCGTTGCCCTCCTTGCTCACTCTTTGTATCTAAATCATGTACCTATTTTGCCCTTTTCATGATATGTGGTGTAAGTTGTTGGTCTATAACTAGTTTCTGCCATGTTGTTTTCCCAGCAGTTTTTGTCAAATAGTGAGTTCTTGTCTCAAAAGCTGGGGTCTTTGGGTTTATCAAACATTAGATCACTATCCAAGTCAACTTTCTTACTGTTGCCTATATTTGAGACTCCTATCCTCATGATTTTTGCACAGGCTATGTTCCTCCATGCCTGGAATTGGAACCTGAATGGGAACTGGTACAAGCAATCCTTGTATAAGAATCTCTGCTACAAACAGTCAGGAACAGAGAGCCCACTGTATCTAAGACAGCCTATTCAAACCAGTCAGTCAGCCAGCATTTATTCAAGCCAGGCACTGTGCTAAACACTGAGGGAACACAGAAAGATAAAGGACAGTTCCAGGTTTCAAAGTGCTCACTGTCTAATTGAGGAGACAATATGTATGCCACTGTGTACAAACATGCTTTACTCAGGATAAAATGGATATACTCAATGAAGGAAAGGCACAAGAATTCTACTTTGGGACAGTCTAAACTTGCCAATCTGTAACATCTACTGATTGATTGCTCCCACATCTGTCCATGAAGCCAGGCTAATTCTTCTCCCAAAGACCTGAAGGTTCTTATGTCCACCCATCCTGTCCACCCCACACCCACCTCCCCCAAACAAACCTTCTCTTTCCCAACCTAAACATCTCTAGTGCCTTGAGGGGATCCCCATATAACGAACCCAAAGTCTTTCAGCATCCTGGTCGCCCTCCCCTCTGGTCACTTTCAATACCCTTCCTTGATCAAAATGAAAACAAAAATCCCAATGAGAGCCAAGCAAGACTGAGGACAGTAGGACCAGAACTTTCCTAGTCATGGGCACGAGACTTTTCAATATAATTTGAAGTCATATCCGTTGTTTGAGGGGGAGCCTATCATACTGCTGACTCATACTGAGTTTATTAAAACCCCCTGAACTCTTCCCACAGAAAGTCCTGCATCATTATTTTTTTTGACAGAAAAGTGTAATGCATTGATTTGTTGTGTGTATGTGTGTATGTGGGGGAAATAAAGTAGGAAAAAAAAGACGGGTTTGGGATTTGGGGCTAGGCTTCCTTTTCTCTTCAAGGGCTACATTTGTGAACCTTTCCCTAGCTTCAGGTGCTACCTCATGTCTTTCCTGAGATCCCCCCCACCATTTATGGGGGCCTTGACCCAGATACCACTCTGCATCTACTTTGCATGTGTTTGTGTACATGCAGACCTCCGCACCACCAATCCAGCTTGGGATGGTCAAGGAAGGCTTCACCATGGAGAATGGAAGATTCAGAGATGGAAGGGACCTTAGCAATCAGATACTTCACTGGGAAAGAAATGGAGACCCATCCCCTTCCCACTCAAAAAAAAAAAAGGAGGTGATTTGCTTAAGATAATGAATGAATGGAAATGCATTTGGGGATGCAAAAACAAGGAAAGGCTAGGGTTAGACAAGACAGGTAGAACTCAATGGCCCCCAGATCCCAGATCCTAACTTTCTGACTATTCTTTTCGATCAGGACATTAGGTCTTCTCCCACACCTCTCCCATTCATCAGAATTGGGTAGGGGTCATCTGTTTTGACAAGCCTTGGGAGTTCTGTTGAACATCAGGCACATTATAGGGTCAATAAGTAGCCTCTTCTATATTCCTCAAACACCACTAATCACCTTTTTCCTCTGACCCTTACTAAATGAACATTTTAAATTGAGGATTTAGAAAGCCAAGAGTCTTGGAGATGGAAACTTGATGATTCAGTTGGGACCTCATCAGACCAATAGCAATTTGCCATGAATTTTCATGGGACAGCATATATATTTTGAGTTACAAGCATTGGCACCATCTCATCTTCTCTGATCTGGAGCCTGGTATCTTTGAGGCTTCAATCTACAAGTCCATGTGGAGGACAGCTGTCCATTTGCTCAGTGGTCAGCTCCCTTATCTACAGTGCTTCCTATTTTTCTGTCTTAGCCTTTGTTGTGAAAAAATAGCCTTGCCATCCATCCTCTGTCATCCTGAGACACTGGGAAAGGAAACTGTACGGTGGAAGCAGGAAGAGAGGCTGAGTTTTTATGGGACTACCCATGGGCAGGGGACAGCCACAAGAACATCATCACCTGCTTGGCTCGCAGTCTTCCTGCTTCCTTTCTCATCTGTTACAAGGCAAAAGTCTTCCAAACTTCTCATGAACAAAAATGTTTTTCATTTCACTGCTGGGTTGTTTCATGAAGGGTAGACTTGAGTTGACATGCCAACCTCTTCAATGTTTCTGTGAGTAAAATAAGATGATATCCCTGGAATTATAAAAATTATTGGAAAATAGTGTAAAAATCACTATTACCTATACACATACGTGTGTATATATATATACACACATACGTTCATATATATAACACATATACATACACAAATATATACACATACGTATACACACATGTGTGTATACGTATGTGTGTGTACATATGTGTACACATACACATATCTATATCTATAACAAGCATGGCACAGTCCTGGGACCACACACACATGCTGCTGTGTGTGTAGCAGCATGAGGGGAAAGAGAACATTAACAGTTGAATGAATCAAGAAAGGCTGACACCCAAGTTGAACCTTGACCTTAGTCAGATGGGAGAAAGGAAGGGTGTTCCAGGGATGGAGGTAGCTTGTGGAACCACACAGGGATGTGACTCGGGAAGGGTGAGATCATCTGTTTTTAGTCTTTCACTTATGAAAATGACTGAACTTGCGCCTGCTTCAGTTTCCTCATCTGTAAAACAAAGATGAGAATAGCACTTATAGGGTTGTTGTGAGGACCAAATAAGAGATTTCTAAAGTTTTTAATAATAATAAAATAATGTCATTAACTCACATCCGTCTGAGCAATGGGTCTCTTCTAGGAATGCCGGGATTGTTTGGAGTTCAGATGTCACTGTTGCCCATGAGGATATACTCCAGGCGCAGGAGAGGGTGGGGAGCAATGAGAAACATGTTGTACCTTCACGTATGTTACTAAAGAAAAACAACACTCAGCCCTGAAAAAATAACCCTCCTTTCCTCCCTGGTTTCATCCCTAGTTGGGTATTTTTTCTTCCTCTGGTAGCTACTGGAAATCCCCGCTCCCTCCCCAGGCCTGAGCAGCTACAGGTGAAGGGAAATCAGGCTTCTTGATGTACAAGCCTCAGTCCCCACCTGCTTGAGCAAACTTCCCTTGGTTCAATGTTGGCATTGTGACGTGATTTAATCTGTGCTCTGACCAACAGGCGGTCTGTGGGCCCTGTGCAGACTGAATGCAGTATAGGTTTGGGGTGTGCGTGTGCAATGACAGTGGCCGTGACTTGTGGGGAGAAGGGAAGCATCAAGATAACGTCAGCCAGGAAGCATTTATGAGTACCTAGTGTTTGCCAGGCCAGGTGCTAAGAGCTGGGGATATAACACTGCTAAGTGACCAGGCTCCGTGGACCTGTTTCCTAGGCAGTCTCTGAGGATTCGATTGGCTCCAGACCTAGGATTCTTTCATTTACACCAGGTTCTAGTAGTTTTGTGGGGAGAGCAGGGTTCCTAAGCTCAGGACACAGTTTACCTAGATTTTAACAAAGCATTTGATAAAGCATCTCAGGTTATGTTCGTGGTGAGATGGATTGGGCAGGCATAGACTCAGAACAGGTCAGAGAGTCAAAGAGAGCAGTGGTTAATGGTTCAGTGTCAGCACAGAAGGTGTCCAGTAGGATGCCCCAGGGATCTGTGCCAGTGGCTTAGATAACTGGCCCGAGGATAAACAGCTGGGGCTGAGGATGGCTAACATAATGGATGCTAAAATCAGAATTTTGAAGTGCTGAGCTGAATCTAATAAGATGAAATTCAATAGAAAGGGAACAGGCATTTACTAAATGCCTACTATGCGCCCACCACTATTTACAAATATCTCATTTGCTCCTCACAAGAGCCCCTTTCCACATTTGAGAAATCTAGATTAGACAGAGGTTAAGTGCCTTGCCTGGGGTCACACAGCTAATACATACCTGAGGTCATTTTTGAACTCAGATCCTCCTGACTCTGGGCAGCTAGATGGTACAGCAGGTGGAGTGCAGAGCCTAGAATTAGGAAGACCTGTGGTCAAATCTGGCCACAGGCACATACTAGCTATGTGACCCTGGGTAAGTCACTTTACTCTGTTGACCTCAGTTTCCTCATCTGTAAAATAAGCTGGAGAAGGAAATGGTAAACCAGTTCAGTCTCTTTGCCAAGAAAACCACAAAAGCAGTCACAAAGAGTCAGATACAGTTGAAAAACACCTAAATAACAACTTCCTGACCCTAGTCCCATCACTCTATCCCCTGTACCATGTAGGAGGACAGGGGTGTTTGCTGCAGTCTAGCTCTGAGAGGTAGGTGTCAGCAGTCCTCGGAAGTATTTTCCATCACCAGAGACTCTACTAAGTATAAGACAGGGCTAACAGTCTCACACAAGAATAACCAGCCAACTTAAGAATTCTTATTCTGTTCACATTTTTATTTTCAGGGCTGATGGCCTGTTTTGAGAAAGGGCTCTCGCACTGATGAGAACTACCATGTCCCTATTATGTGAAAATCACATGCTCTTACAGGATGTGGGCTTCATTTACCTGTGGCCTACGATAGAGGCTGAAGTTCTTCAGCAATCGGAGTTGGACACAGATGTATAAAGACAGAGACAATTTGAAAGTGTCACTGTGAGTCTTCTTGGCTGCATCCACATAACTGAATGCCCAGTATCGTTCACACCCAGGACCTTCAATGGCTTGGTTACTGTTAATACTAGCAAAAACCAAAGCTTGATTTTAAAGCCCTTTAAATGGTATTTAAACTCTCAAAGAAGGACCAAGTTTTCCCCTTGTCTATTTTTATGCAAACTCTGCCTACTCACCATTAGGTAGACCACAAGAATCAACTTTCAGCGATGTGGGTAGCCAGCCCCCAGACAGCGGGGGATTCTAGCTCCGTCAAATTTAACGCCAGTAGCTGTCTTAGCAAATATCGTTAGGGAGGGGAAAATACTGTCTCTGAGGGCCCTTTGGAAAGAGTTAGTGAGAGAAAACACAAGAATTGCCATGGAACCTAGCTCTGGTCACAATCAATAATTCACATCTACAATGGGAAACTGGTCAGCGGTGGGCCAGACACTGTCCTTCACCTAAAATGTGCCTACTGCTAATAAAGGACATCGATGAAGGGCATTACAGTTTGGAGAGCTCTCACTTGATTCTCATGATACTGTGAGGAAGGACAGGAAACTGAAGTTCACTCAGATAAATTAGTGAGAGATACCGTGGGTGGGGCCAGAACTCCCTAGATGGCCTCTGAGGGTGTCCAGAGCCAGGTTCTGACCCATTTGATTCCACATCCAGTGCTTCGCCCTCTGTATCATGCAGCTTTTCTATAAACCTGGACTACGAAGTACCAATCTCAGCAATGGGCTGATGCTGCGGGCTTCCTAAAGTCGACAGTCTCGATTTAATAAAGAGGTTGGAGGCTGTGGACAAATGGCAAGGGAGAGGGGGTCCTGGGATAGCAACATGACCGAATGGGATTTCCATCCAAGGGTGAATGATGCAGCTGGTCCCTGCCTCTGTCCCAGGTGGGGTCCAGTCTCTGTGGCCATCAGAACACACAATCCTGGGAGGAGGATCTTAGTGTGGACTGTCCACCACAGCCAATGAGCCAAATGAAACTTTTGCATGACGTGAACATTCCTGTATCACACACACAGCACACACCTAGATAGATATGCTGCTAAGGCACGCACATACATGTCTTTTAAAATCCTTTCAGGGATCTTCATGTGCTCCCCAACACAAAAGCCCATCTCCCCAGGGCCAGTCCTGCCCAGGCTGATACCCTACCTATGACTCATGGCACCCAGATGACTTGAAATAACCCAGGCGGATGCTGGGTGTGAGGGAGCAGGCAGCAGCACGTCACCAGTGAGGAGAAGCAGTAAAGATGCAACTAAGGATAGGAAGGAATGGAAAAAAACCATCACATCCTGAGGAGGCAACAACCAGATGGCTATATGTACTGAGTGGCACACTCCAAGAAATGGGAAAGACCAGGAAGCCTCTGAAGACCAGGAAGATCCTGGGAGGACTCCTAGGGAAATGTGGGTATGAGTGACCATGGAGAAGAGGAGTGCCCACCAGGCAAGTCAAGTCAACCCTGCTAAGTCTGCTCTGCTCCAGCACAGGGCCTGGTACATAAGTAGGTATTTAACAGATGCTGGCTGACTGAGGACCTTTAACAGGGCTGTTGTTGTGGCAAAGCAAGCAGCATCTATTTCTGCTCTCTCAATAATATATTAATATATTCCCCACTCTTCAGGGACACATTATGGTCAGTGAATGATGAAGGCAGATCACTGAAGGGAAGGGCCTGGGTCTCCCTTCAGTTTAGTGCCCCCATCCACACCCGGAGACACTTAACACACCCTCCCAACACAAGCCACAGTGCGGTCCAAACAATGACTCATCACTTCCTCTGGCAAACTTACTCCTTTTCATATCAATGACAGCAGCTACCAGTGGGGTCCGGGGTGACTGCCAGGGTGGCACAATGCCAAGAGGACAACATCTGAAGACCTGGCTTCAAGCCTCACCTTGGGCATTTACTGCCTGTGTAACCTCAGACAAGTCACTCCCAGAACCTCTAGCCCCATGTCCTTTCAATAAAAACAACAAACCAAGCTTTCGGAGGCCAACTTTAATAAATCTGAAAAAAGAAAAACGCCGCTGGGAAAAAATAATGTAATGGGAAGGGCAGGGGAGGCCAATACAGACATGAGTGTCTTGAAGCAACCTGATGGGTCTGTTCTGAGTGGGACGGCTTCGTCATCAGGGACAAGGAGGAAAAGCCCATCCCCTCCAAACTAGAGCCCTCCATCATACAGGGTTTGGACACACCCAAGCATGCCCCAAGGATCACTCCAGAAAAAATAACAGTGGAAATCATGCTGCCGTCGTCCAGTTGAGACCCTCCAGCCTGGATGAATTCCAGGGATCGGCTCATTTCAAGGCCACCATAGTAAACGTGAACATAGGTCCCTTTCCCATGGCCTTAGGGCTAAGCCTGAGGCGCCCCAAGCCAGGCCCCTCTCCTACCCCAGCACTCCACACCATGGGGTGTCCTGCGAGCACCTGATGGACCCACCTGGGTCACTTACATTGAGCTGTGAATGCCCATCCCTGAACTTTGTGCCAGTCAAGCGCTGGCCCCAGGGCTTGCTTCTTCCTTTCCACAGCTTGCTCTGCTCTAAGCCACGGAGAAGCCCCCCACGTCCACCCACAATCCCATTCAGCTATTTCACAGGTGTGTGTCATGAGTCAAAGAAGGGGTCTGGCTGAGAAGATGATGGTTGGCTCTGGGAAAACCACTGCAAGTGGCCACTGCATCACAGAGCCGGGACGGGCTGCAAGAGAACGGAAGCCACGTTTAGAGTTCTGGGTGGACGGAAGGTGCCCTGTCTCAGAACAAGGTGAGTGCGTGTACACACACGCACACACGCACGCACACACACAACACAAATAGCAGCAAGAGATTGCATCTTCTTGTCAGTGGGGCAGGAGCAGGGTGAGAGCGCGAGGAGGTGCTGCGAGCTCCGTGGAAGGACCCACACCTCAGAACTCCTCGTGAACGTTCCGGGCATAGTCCATCAGCTTGCTCCCTGTGAAGTACTCCCCGTATTTCAGTATCTCCTCTATCTCCAGGTGATGGTTTTGGTTCTCATCAGCCACGGCTATCATCTGCTTGGCCTCGTTGAGGGCGTTGTATTCATTCATGGGGTCCATGTACTCCTACAAGAAATAAACTATCAGAAGGGCCTGGGGGCAAGAGAACAGAGGCAGGACCCTGCCCCACCCCCAAACGCCAAACTTCCACTAGGCTTAAGGCATTCAATGGCACTAAAATACATTTGTACTCACAAATGGCCTTTCCCAGTCTCCAAAACAGAGTAATATGAGAAAAAACCCTTTTCTAAGCTGATTGTTTCCTCTGAGCCCCCTGCTGTCAGACTTGAAGAAGGTGGCTAGCCAGGGCAGCAGGCTGGAGATTAAAGCTGAACTCACTGGGGGAACCCCAAAAGGAAGGACAATTTTGACTAATGGGCACCTCTCAGGCCAGCAACCCATTGCAGCAAGGCAGGGGACGCCACCTGTCAGCTGCCATGATGCTGCCAGATGAGAGGATTACCTTCTTACTAGTCTGGGGCCTCAGAGCTGCATCTCCTGCATTATTCCACTTTTTATGCAGAGTCCCATCATGTAAGTATTTCATATCACAAGCAAAGAACTGCCACCAAAAAAAAAAAAAAAGACCATCAAAAAACTTCTTGACTCACTGAAAACCAGTGCAAGCACAGCGCAGGGCCCAAAGAGCTTGGAGCAGCTGGAGAGGACAAACTAAGGCACCAACCAGAGGATACCCGTTATGGTGCCATCTCCTGTCTCCCCCCAGCCCCCTGCCCAGAGGAGGCTCTCCAAGGCGCCCAGGCCTCAGGAAGCCCCTGCTGCACATGGGGCAGGGCCCAGGAAGCCAGCATCCCTCCTAGCAGTGCCTGCAGCCACCCAAGCTCCTCCTTCAGAGGGGATCCTCTGACATATCACCCTTGGCCAGAAGGCAAACAAAAAAACCCTCTTTCCTTTCCATGTGAAACCTAAGGCTCAAAGAAAACACCAGTCTGTCCCCTCCTCCCAGCCTTGCTCCAGGAGCCCCACCTGTGCCTCCCCTCATCCCCACATTGAATGCCCTCTCCATTCCATCCTCAAGGGCGACAGGCCTGCAGGGCTGGCTCTTCAGGAAGCTCTCACAAGTCTTGGCTAGATACTCTTGAGTCCATGGCCCACATGACTCCCCAACCTACCTCCTGTAAGCTGCCAGAATGATATTCCTAAAGCACATCTCACTCGCCTGCTCAAAAAATAGCAATGCTTCTCGATTACTCTAAGGTCAAATTCAAACTGTTTGCCAAATGGGCACTTTTGTCATGTTCCCAAATATCTCCATCTGACATCTCCCATCTCTACACCTTTGCCCAGGCCATATCTCATGCCTAGAATGCCCTCCCACTACCTTCTGCCTCTTAGTCTCCTCCAGAGTTTACCTCAGGGGCCATCTCCTCCATGAAAATCCTACCCTGATGCCCCCAGCTGCTATGGCCAGTCTGCCACCCACCCCAAAGTTTGTTTTGTGTCAATCTTGTGCTTGCTGACTTCCTGATAAGCCGTAGGTCTGTCCTGCGCTTTGTGTGTTCGTGGCCCCAGCCTCTGGCCTCCACTTCCAGAGAAGGATTGTCTGTATAATGCCCCTCCCTGTGCCCAGGCCTTCTGAAATGCCCACTGAGCAGGGCCCCACAGTTCTGAGCATGGCTGGGCCAGCCTGACTCTCCCAAGGTCATCTTGGTTCTGATGCACGTAAGACAGGGAATGCCCAGGGAACAAGGCCTCACACATCCCAGCTGCTTCGCCATATAACCAAAGCTTCAAACAGTCCAGCTGCTGCTACTCACTTTTCTACCTTTCTTGCCACAGGACAGAAGGCTGAAGGGAAAAGGTCAGAAAGACTGAGGCCCAAGACCTTCCAGAAACAGAGACTCCAGACCATTCTTACTCCTCTATTTCAGAGAACACCAGCTTATTCTTTGTGGCCAGGGGAGTTCTTCCTTGTAACTTAAGCCCCACAGTCTGCTCCACTCCCAAACACAGCGGCCAGCTTGGCCCTACCAATTCAATGTAATAAACCCTCACAAAGCACCTCTGTACCCAGAGTAGCAGGGGAGTCAGGGCACATGGGATTGGAGACTTGGCCTCCTGCACACCTCAGTCTGTGAGGTTCTTCTAAGGAGTTCCCTTAAAGGAGAGAACCAAAGATCTGAGAGCTGGAAGAGACCACAATTCAAGCAGAATCCTTCTCTGAGATGTGATTTCATCATCTGAAATATCAGAGAAAGATGAAATGACTTGCCCAAGGTCACACAGTCTGGCAGAGCTTTCCTGGTCCCCAACTCCTGGGTCCAATACTCTTTCTATTCTAAGAGGAAAGGGGGGGCACCCTGGCCACTGGTCCTGCGCAGACTGCCCCAGAAACACCCAACCTCAAGGAGCTATAGCAAGGGGACGCTGCCAGCACTGACTCTCACCACCCGAGCATGCTTCTTGGGAAGGGCAGGCATCACTCCCACTATGAGGGAGGCAACAGGAAAAGATTTCTAAGCATAAGAAAAATTGTTCAGCAGCCAGTCAGACATACCTAATCACTGGAGTGACAATTCCCTTGTTTCTACAGAAGCCAAACACTGGGGAGAATTGCATTACTCAGAGCTGTGGGCACTGAAGAGCCTTGTGAATTTTCCCAAGAGTCCCAGGTTCTTGAGAGCAGAGGGAGAAGCAGCTGCTCTCGATGAGGGATACCACAGCCAAAGCACTGGACTACACAGGCTTTAAAACTTAACAAATCATAAACGTCTTCTCTCCTCCTCTCCTCTCCCTCTGTTAACTTTTCCCTCTCCCCTCCCCTCCCTCTCCTCTTTCTCTACATATAACATAGATCTCCAAGAGTATAACACACTTTGGTGAGGCAAGATGGCAAACTAGGCCATGGAATCAGGAAGCCTCAGGTGCAATGCTCACCTCTGCCGCAGCCTGGCCATGGGACATGGCACAAATCACATGGCCCCTCAGGGGTCCAGGGTAACTCTCTAAGGTCCTGAGTGGCAGGAGGGTTGAGGTTCTACACTGGCAGAGGGAGGATACTCATTGACCATCTCCTATACTAGGGAGATCTGGGGAGCAGAACACTTTGGAACTTAACAACATCATACGCTATGGGGGATGGTGTTCAAATACTGACTAGCCCCCTGCTTAAAACCTATGACTGCCCACAGGCTAATTTGGAGAATAATCCTTGGATTTTCAGGTCAGAGGTATGAAGATGGGCAGACTAGAAAATCCAACTAGGAAGGATGAGACAGTTCCCAGGATGAAACAGTTCCTATTACAGAGCGTGATATTTCACAGAATGGTATAAGAATGGACCTCCCCCATCACTGAACTGCCAGGCTGGACCAGAAGGACTTTGTGTGGGGAACCCAATGTCAGCCAGCATTTCCCATCCACGGCGGCTTCCAGGCAGGAGGGTGGGGAACACGAAGAGTGTCAAGTAAGCAATGCCAAAGAGCCAGGAGACAATCTTTGTGGCCAAAAAGGCTAACTGTGACACACCCAAGATCAAGAAAACTCTGGGGAGTGGAGAGCAGGGGTCCGGGTCCGCCTGCTACTTCATTCTGAGGGCTGGACCTGCAAAAGGCTGGATGGAATGGGTGGCCATTCATTTCTGGGGAACAACAAACAGGTTTTTGGAGGAGAATGATAGGAACTGAAAAGAAGTTATTTTTCATCCTTTGCTTAACAGCGCATCCCTCATTCTACTGCTTCCATGTGCCTCAGCACAGATCAATGAGATCGTCTCCAGCCCTAAGGATGCTGAAGCTGAGGGAAAACTGCTGGCACTCTGGGCACTGAATGAATGAAATGAATGCAAACGAGGTGAATGGAGGATGCCCATCAGGCCCTCCTTACGCTGTTACATTGGAGGCAGGATTCGCCCAGGAAATACCCAACAGAGGCTTGTGGCATGGGTTATCCTGGGCTGGATTATCCTGGCCTGAGAGGCCCTGACAGTCTGACAGTGTCCAGGCCTGCCCCTCATGGACCTCACCTCGAGCTCTTCCTCAGTGACAATCCCATCGTGGTTGGCATCAATGACTTCCTCAAATTCCTTCTTTCTGTCTTTCACCCAGTCATCATCAATGTCCTGGGCCTGCTGGTTTTCAACTGTCCCCACAGGCAGAGAAATGAACTCAGACAAAACCAGCTTCTTATCACCATCCTGGTCTGGAAAAGAGGTTTGAAGAAAGAAGGCGCATGAACAATGGGCAGGAGAGACTTGCAAGTGACCCTCCAGAGTAGCAGAGATATTCAGGCCTAAGCACACAAAAACCATCTAAGTATATGAAAATATCAAACTTTCATTTTCTCCTGGAACAAGCCAGAACACAAATTTCTACGTTAGCTGAAGTACCTTTAAGCACAGACGCTATGTGAGGTGCCACTGAATGAAGAGTCATCAAGAACAGACAGCCTCAGGGAAGGAAGCAAAGGGCATCCACGACAGACATGGCCATGCCCAGAGAACTCCAGAGAGCGCCACCCCTCCTACTCAGCAACCTTCCTTTGGACTGAGTCACTCATGCCCTCCCTGCCCACTTCAATAAGCCCTCTGTATCCCCCCAGTGCTCCGGATGAGCGTGCAGACCACCCAAAGACCTGACTGATCACAGGAGGGTTTATCTAGAGCTGAAAGGGACCCCAGAGGCCTTCAAGTCACTGGTCATGGGATCCTAGATTCAGAGCCTGAAGCCATCTAGCACAGAAGAGGCTCAAAGCTTTGCCCAAGGTCACCCAGGAGTGATGTCAGAGGCAACAGTGAGAGTTCAGGACCCACATCCTGCTCCTTTCCCCCCAACAGCCCTGAGTTTAGCCAAACAATAAGAGTCTCTCTAAAAACACAGCCGCTTTTCTCAATTCGCTTCCCTGCTGACTCTTGGTAGAACTGGACACTCCTGGACCACTACCCACTGTCCACTTCCCTTCTGCCTTTGCGATGTCCTGCTCCGTCCTCTCCCCTCCCCAGACACACCCCTCTGACAGCTCCTTCTCAGTCAGCCTTGCTGGATCCCCCTCCTCGGGCTCTGCTTTGGGCCCCCTTCTCTCTACATTCTCAGGGATCTCAAACACGACATCTACATAGGTCCACAGCCACATTTCTACAAAATAAATGCCTGACACCCTGGCACTCATAAATGCTTAACAAAGGGAAGTCTTCCTGCTGTCCAGAAGACAAAATTCAAGCTCCTTGGCAAACCATAAAAAATCCATTCTCTATCTGGGGATCACAATCTTCTCCTGAACCTCATCTCCTGCCATTTAGCTTACAGGAATCTTCCCCTCTAGGAGGACCTACTCAGGACCCCTCCAAGTTACATCTGGCATTCTGACCTCCACGACTTGGCTAGCAGATCCTCCCTTTCCCTGGCTACCTGTACCTCTTCTGGAAGGGCCAGCACTGGAATCTCTTCTTCCTGGAAAGCCTGTGATGACCACTCAAGCCCAAAGAGCATCTCCTCCTTCCTAATTGGACCCACTCTATGCTCAAGGCACTGGCCTGGGCCTTTGTGGGATGCCAACTGGTGTGAGAAATGGGCTTAGCCCTCCAGGGACTTGTAAGTAAGATTCCAAATGACTATTTGCATTAGTTAAAATCAAATAAGATTAGAGACAGATACATACAGATATACAGCTACATAGCTTTAGTATTACTAAAGAACAGTTTTAGTCTCATCAAAGAAGGAAAAGTTATCTCTGTTTTTATGTAGAAAATAGTTTCTCCACAGATTCATTCGTGAGCACTATAAGGCACAAGGCAGAGGTAATGAGCTGCCCTTCAGCCAGGGCACAAGGCTTTAAGGGTAGGAAAAGACAAGAAATTACAAAAAAGGGAGGTCGTACAACCCTCTTTCACACATAACAGCACCTAATTCTATATATATGCACATACATATATATGTATGTATATATATGTATTTGTGTGTGTGCATATATATGTGTACATATATGTGTGTATGTACATATGTATAGTATATACAATAATTGTTCCGCAGCAAGAAGTAAGGGAGACAGAGAGTAAGGGAGAGTCTTGAAAAGATTTGTAAACAGCTACCCAGGAAGGGAAAATTCCTAAGCTCACCTCAATTTCCAAAACCAGGTTTTATATGGTTGTGTTAAAAAAAAAAAAGTCATATAATTAGAGTGGGCCCAGCTTTCATGAGTTAGGAATAAAAAATAAACCAAATGAAGAAAATATCAGAATCAAAAGAGCACAAAAAACAAAAAGTGTAAGAGAAAACATTTTCAAAGATAGAAGATTAAAGGAAGGGAGGGGGAGAACCTGTAGTCAGTTTCCCCTTGAGAGTGAATTATAAAAAAACAACTTTTTTTTCCCCTAAGTAAACCACAAAATTTACATTGTTAATAAATTCTACCACAAAAACACAGGTAAAAAATTTTTTTTCACTTCAGGGAAACTTTTCTACAGAGGATATTACAATAATAAAATCTGAAAGTTAAACATGGTTTCATTGATAGATTTCCTACTTTAACTTTCTACCCAAAGCTGTAAGAGATCTGTTCCTTAAATATTTCCGGTGTCAAGGAACTCACTACTACTTTAGAAAGCCACTCACTCCACCACAGATGCTGAAATCCGTCTCTCCACATCTCTGACTTGTGAACTACACAAAGTAAGGAAGTCTAAGATCAGAGACAACTTGAATACACTGACACCTGCGAACTAACTGACCCCAAGAAGATGAGAAAGACAAGAGAACTGAAAACAAGGCTGAAAGGCATTCATGGTTAAGACCATTCTGGCCCAAGAGAGCAGGGGGAGAGCCGGGGTTGGGCTGGGGGCCTTTCCTGCCAGCTCTAGGGGTCACATCATTGAGGTTGCATCCCAAATTACATGGAAAGCATAGAAGGCAAATACAAGGCTGGACTGTGATCAAGAAAGAGAAGTTGTATCAGTAAAAACCAACCAAATGAACCCTCATCTCTTTCTGTTCTCTCTCTCCTAAGCCCCTCTGACTAATTTCCACACACCAGCTCTGTCTCCTCTCTACCTAAGAGCTGCTGGGTCTGACCAGGGGCTCTCGCTGCCACTGACCCACACAGAGCCCCCCGACCCTCACAGAACCCCAACCCGCAAAACCCCCTGACCTACACAAGCCCCCTGTCCCATACAGAGCCCCCAACCTGCAGCAAGCCCTTTCATTATACTGGGCAAGGGTGAAGCACATACCCAAGTCTCGGACAATTTCCTTGACCATGAACTTGAGCATGCCCCTGCTATGTTCTGGATGGAGGAAGGACAGGAATTCCTCCTCGTTCAGCAGCAGATCAGCTGGTGGGTTGTCAGCCTGATACCAGCGATCCTTGAGGTTATCGAGAACTTCCAGGGCTGAAAAAAAGGACATTGTCTCATTAGCACAGATAATCACAGGTACCACAAGCTTGACACCCTCATTTTCTACAGCTGAAGAGGGATGTTTCTGGGGAGTTCTGATTATGTAAGTTTTAAGAAGAAAAGATGAAACTGGAATTTTAAAGTTAACATGACCATTCCAATATAATTCCATGTGACATTCCCCACATTTATGTGGGGAAAAAAATTGTCCTGTCCTACAAAAATATCCTTTAATGTACAGAATAAATAAAGTATGCAATCACCTGAATTTGGATGAGTCATAATATTTTATTATTATGAAAACTAGGGAAATGGGGTGGGGGGGTCCTGCCATAGCAGTGCCAATATGCTGAGTCAAAAATAAGGGTCCACCAAAGGAAAGCTACACAACTTTTTTAGCCCGAGGCTGGATCCCCAAGGTGCACACTCCATCCTCCCCACTCCCAATAAGGATGCCTCTGCAGGTCACAGGATCCACTGGACAGTCCACGTTCTCTCTAGTCTCCTCAGCCCTTATTCCTATTCCAGACCTTCTGAGCTAGATTTGATTCCCTCCTCAGCACCACGACAAGCTCTTTGAGGGAAAGGATTGTTTATTTTTGTCTCTGCTCTCACCAGCTAGCACAATGCCTGGCATGCAGAAGGCACTTAATAAAAGACTTACTGGCCAGACTTAAAGCAAAGTAAGTGAAGAGAAAGAGGAGGGAAGGTCTTTCACAATCTCAGATTCTCATGTGGCCACAGAGTGACAGACAGAGAGACAGACAGTGCTCAGAGCCACTGGAAAGCTCAGGGATGCTGCTGGTGTACACCAGTAAGTAGATGATCCTTCTAAGACTGCATTTCAATAGCTGCAGACAGACCATTCAAGGACCATGCCATAGCTGCAAGCACTTTGGTCTAACAAAAGGTCAGAGTCTAGCATGCACCTCCTGAGAAAATGAGGGCCAGCAGCCACTACAGAACTGTATCAGACAAGGATGACCGCCTTCCAAACATCAATGACCTCAATGAAAAGGGTTTCCAACTCTGACCCAGCAAGGAAGACATGACTGCTCCAGTATCTGGAGTAACGTGCATCCCTGCATCCCCAGACAACGTAAGGAAGAGAACATCTGCTTGGCTTTCAAGTGTCATTTGCTTCCTACCCTGGCATGAGTCAAGTCAAGCAAAACATTAATTAAGCTCTTAGTGGCCGGGTCCCAACTCCAACAGTAGCTGCTGCCCAACAGCAGGCCTCACCAGAACCTCAGGCGGCCCAGGAAAACTGGTGTCTAGTCCAGCTGGTCTCAAAGGGTGGTCCAATGATGCCCAACCCCCCAAGACCTTTTCAGGGGGTCCAAGAGACCAAATCTATTTTTATAATATACTAAGATATTATTTGCCTCAACTTTTTTTTTCAAACTATATATGATTTCTTCATATACTTCAACATGTGGGTTTATTATTTTAAGTGAATATTTAAAAATTGATCCATTTTAAGTTCTAATATGGTCATTATCAACAGCATATACAACCCACATTTTAGAAAAGCTCTTTGGGGTCCTCATTCATTTTTGAGAGTGTAAAGGGGTCCTGAAACACAAATGTTTGGGAACTAAATGCTAGTCTAGGTAACTACCACTAATAACTGGAACCAGAAAGATGGCACTGTTGAAAAGTGGCTTTAGAAACCAAAATCAAGCACCAAGCATGGTTAGTGCCATGCCTTCCAAGCCTGGTATCCACCAACTGCCTAAGCCTCTGAAAGTCTGCCGATGACCTCAAGAAATAACAAGGCCTAAATGAGGGGCGATGGAACAAAATGTGACTCAGTGTAGCAAGAAGCCCTGACCTGAAGGAGCTACTCAGACTGTCCATGGGGCTGGAGAGCAGCAGAGCATCTGTGACTCTTCAGACAAGGCTGCCCCTAACAATGGCACTGAGGAAGTCTTTGTAATGCTAGATACTCCATGGTTTTAAGGGAACCTGTTCAAGATACAGAGAAGTCTAATCTATCCTTCACATGGCAGGTGTCAGGCACAATGGATTTACTTCTTTTAACTGACCTCACTGGGCACAGGCTCAAGGACTTTTGATGTCCTGGCCATCCATCTCTGGGCACCCTCCAGCCGATGAATGTCCCTCCTGCCCATAAGAGAACACAGCACCGCAGGTGAGGTCTGATGCCAGAGCACGGCTTCCTCAGCCCTGGGTGCCACATGATACATGACCCAAGATCAGCTTGTATTGCTGCCCCCTCACATGAGCCAACAAGCATTTATAATGCTTATTATGTGCCAAGCATTGTACTAAGTGATGGAAATACAAATATAAGCAAGGAATGTCCACCTAAAGGGGGAGAGAACCTAGAGAAAGAACAGAGGAGGAGGGGAGGACAAAGTCTGGGGAGCCAGCAGGTGGGCTCTTTCCTGAAAAGGGAGGCTGAGAGGAGTCACTGAATCTAATAAGAGGAAGGGGCTACTGGGACAGTGACTGTGAGCAGTGAACACACTACAAGTGGGAGAAGAGCAGGGGTGGGGGAGTGGGAGTGAACTTCCAGGGTGTGTACATGGCAGGGAGGAGGGTACAGGGTGCGTGTATGTACCTATATGTTGTGTGTGGGGGGGTGGTATTACATATAATCCACATTTAAAAAAAGCTCTGTGGTGTGTGTGTGTGTGCGCGCACGTGTGTCTCTCCTTGGTCAGTCTTAAATCACATCACCCATAACCAACAACAGCTCGGGGACAATCCTTTCTTAGACCCTGACAACCCCACAGCACCTTCCTCTGATTACAGAGACAAGACTTGTTTCCCTGTCTTTTTCACCAAGTGGAAACTGCACGACCAACGCTGAGTCATATTAACCAAGAACTTGACGGGGAAACAAAAGGCCGATTCTCTTCTTACCGTGATTATTCTCATGTGCAAAAGGACAGACTTTCCATGAAAAATACATCAAAGAGTGTTCTTTTTTTGCTGTACTATGAACAGACCAGACACGGATAAAAATCATGAAAACAAGATTTGGAAGTCATTTCAAGACACAGACAAAGGCACTGCCCCCAAGGCTGCGCTGCAGGGCCACTGCCCCAGCCCGCACTCACAGGACTCTCCTGAATGGGGTCCCATCCCCTCATTCTCTCCTGTGACTCTGTGCCCTTGTCCTGGCCCCTTAACAAAGTGTCAGCTCCTGAATCTTACTTGATCCATGTCAGTAAGGGACCAGGCCCCAGGGCAGAGTGAATGCAGCGTTAGGGGCGGCATCAGGAAACCCCAGGTACACGTTACCTACTAGTTGTCAGAGCCATGAACTTCAGGGTCCTCCCCAACAACAGAATGTCTCATATAGGACAACTGAGAGGTTCAAATGAAAGAATGTGTGCAAAGGGTTTGGTATCTCCAGATAGCCCCAGTGCTAGGCACAAGGTCTCATACATAAATGAGTGCCAGACAAACACAGATGTGAATGCCATATGCCATTATAGCTAATTCAGCATTTCTGTAAAGGAAAATTATACACATGGTCCTAAGGCTAAGGGAAAATACCTGTACTGCAGAGGAGTCTAAGTTAGATTTGCATTTTGGTGGCTTTTTGATGAATAAGGGGTAAAAAAACAACCAATTTTCAAATGACTAATCCACACGTCGATCAAAGGAACACAGAACCTTAGCCGGAGGGACCTCAGGGGCCTTTAGGTCCAAGCAGTAGCTGTATAAGAATCCGGTGAGGGTGCAGGAGCCCTGCCCAGTGAGGGTGGGGGAGCTCCCCACATCTAAGGCATAGTTCTAGGAGGAGCCTAGACTTGCCTCTCTGTAATATCTACTGACTGCTCCCACATGTCCCTGAGGTCAGGCTAGTCTTTCCAAAGACCTGAAGGCCTTGTGTCCAGTCATGGTGTCCATCCCACCTCCTCCCCTGCCCCAAATCTCTTTTCCAATTTAAACCTCTCCAGCTTCTCCAAAGAATCCTCATGATATGGACTCCCGGTCTTTCACCTGGTCACTCTCCCCTCTGGTTATTCCTTCTTAAACAGTGGTGCCCTAAACAGACATGTCCATATGGTCTGAGCAGGGGAGAAGACAGTAGGCCTGGTCCCTTCCTAGTCCTTGAGCAGAGCCCTGCCTACTCCTCTGAAGGCAGGCACACGTCCCACTTACCCTCACACAAATACATCTTCTCATCATGTGACCTTCTCTACTTCCCTAATCCAACTGAGCATTCTCCTTCTCATGGCCATGTTCAGAACTTGCCTCCTCAGTTAGTGACTCCAAGATATCCTGCCTATTACTCATACTTTGTATATTTATTAGAAGAACCATGGGTCCCCACATAATCACCAGGAGCCAATTGTGGCATTAAGTTTAAATCATTTGATAAATTCTCTACCCTGTCTGGGATACAGGAGACATTTAGAACAGATTCAGTTGGATATAAGAAAGAATTCTTAACTTTCAAGAAGGTAATTCACAACCCTAGACCACCCAAGACCACAGCATCTTCTTAGTTTCAGGAAAATAAGAAAACACGTGGCAGGGAGAAGGGTCAGAGAATTTATTGAATAAGGTTTTAGCTTTAATAATTCTTTAGCTTGTAGACTCTAAGTAAAGAGAGGCCAAGTTCAAAAACCATTCTTCAACTCCTCCATTTGCTCTTGGAAGTAAAGTGGAAGTAAACCACCACCCTAGCCTTGCACTCCTGGCAGTCATCCCACCCACCCACCCCGGCCCTGCACATCTGAAAGTCAGTTACCCCATACACACCCCAGCCCTGCACATCTGGCAGTGAGTTTCCCTTCAGCCTTGTACATCTGGCAGTTAGTTACCCATCACCCTCTCGCACTACACATCTGCAAATTAGTTACCACCCCTGGCCCTGCACATCTGGCAGCTGCTTTATCTACTGCCCTCCCCAGCACATCTCTCCACCAGGGCTGCACCAAAAACCCTCCCGGCACGCTGGTTCTGATGGCCTAAGAAGGAAGCCCTGCAGCCCAAAGAACCTGGTGCTGGCTACAGGGCTCCTGTGGACTTACTTTCTTCATCAATCTTCAGTTCCTCGTTGTTTTTTATCTTTTCTGCAACCTCTTTTTCATTGTGGCCTTTGCTCGCCAAAAACTTCACTTTATATTCATCCCAAGACACACGGCCTAAAAAAACACACCAAACACATTAGAATATTTAATAATACTTTGTTATGCTCCTCTGGTACATCTGTTAATACCTTGACAGCACAGTGCTATGTAAAAGACAGTCCCGTCCTATACTCACTTTAGTTATAGGGGGTCTTCCCAAATACTTAACTGGTTTATTTCCTCTCTGAACAAAGACCTCAAAAATACTTTTCTTGAACCCAGTTTTCCTTTTAGGTAAAGTGGGATGTGGGGTGTGTGTGATGTGGTAGAGAAAAGCAGATGAATGAGAAACCACGTTGGCTTCTACCTTTCCCAGAAGCTCAGTCAGCTCAGCGCACCCCCTCTACAGGCACACCACCCCAGAAAACACTATGGAGTTGAATGAACCCAAGGGGTAAAAAAGCCAGCATGGTTAGACAACCTTATGACAACCAAAAAACAAGAGACCACAAAAGACAAATCAGACTATTTACATTATGTAAAATTTTAAAGCTTTCGTACAGACAAAATCAATGCAACTAGAATAAAAGGAGGAGCTGTCAGGTTGTGTATGGAAAAAACCAATGAACATTCCTAAATAAAGTTTGCTATGCAAGATACACGAGAGAACTGTCACAGATACACAGGATTAAGTGTCATGCTGCAATAGGGAGATTCTTTAAAGATAGGGACACTTTTCAAAAGAAATTAACAACCAAATGAAAAAATGTTCCAAATCGTTCATAAGAAAAAAAATGAAGCAGCTCTGCTCCTTCCCTAATCCCCAACAAACTGGCCATGATGACAAAAGAAGCGAACAAACAGCCCAACCCCCGGCTGCCGGAACTCTGAACTGAATCTGAAATCGTGGAAGGTATTAAGCTTTTCACAGCCTCTGGCCCAGTGAGGTCAATACAGAGAGGGTTTATACTGAGCCACTTGGGATGAGGAATTCAGAGAAAGACCCAATGTCCAGTGAAGAAAGCAAAAGCAAGTAATGCATGACTCCTCCTAGAAGATGAAGGCAAATAACACTAAAATATATTTGAATTCAGATTTAGTGCAAGAGCCCATCTGGACTACTGGCCACGGCAGAACACTCCTCTTCTTTCAGGGGTGGGGAGGTGGGAGTGAGGGGGATGGGGATGGAAGGATGCTGCCAAAGCTGACAGATTAGACATGATGCTGGCTGGTTTCTGCTCAATGGTGTTTCTTGTATACAAGGGAGAATCTGACACAGGAAGAAGTTCATTAAGAAAGGAAATGGCACACACAAACCTTAAACAACATACCAAAATTTCTAGGATGAATCAAAAGCAGTTCTTAGAGGAAAAATTATCTCTCTGAAAACATACATGAACAAAAATATAAGTTTTAATGAACTAAGTATACAATTTAAAAAGTAGAAAAATGAAATAAACCCAATATATGCACAAAAGAGGAAATCTTGAGAATTAAAAGAAAAATTAAAAAACAAAGATTGTAGTAAAAGATAAGATTAAAAAAAAACTTAGTTCCTTGAAAAGGCTAATAAAAATCAATAAGGCAGTTAACCTAATCACAAAAGGAGGAAAATCTAGTTATCAAAAATTAAATTTAAAAAAAAGGTTAAAAACACAACAGAAAATAAAGGATTTATGAGAATGAATGAAAAAGCATTTATTAAGAGCTTACTATGTGCCAAGCAATGCATTAAGTGCTTTGGATACAAATAGAAAAGTAAGACAGTTCTCTGCTCTCAATGAATGAACAGTCACAAGAAGAGATAACACAAAGATGAAAGTTCATTCAGGTATAAATAGAGCAGATGGTAAGCCCTGGTGGTCCTTGGGCTGCCACAACAAGAGAAATGGCAATGCACAGTGCATAGAACTTACTACTAACAAAAATTAAAATTTAAAAGGAAAGTATTATTTACAAAAACATAAAATACTCAAATGAAGAGAATATCAAATAGAATCTTAAAAGTCTCAGAAAATAAAATTAAATAAACTGTAAAAAAATATATCAAAGGAAAAAAACAGTCCGCATGGATTTGCATGATAAACAATTAATGCCTATGCTACAAAAATTATTCCCAAAAACCTGAGAAATAAAATATTCTATCAAGCTCCTGATAGGAGACAAGTCCTAACACCTAAAACCAGGGAAGGATCAAAGAAAGAAAGAGAATTATAGACTTATGTTACTAAAGCACACTGACATAAAAATTTTAAATAAAATTCTACCAAAAAGATTACAATAATATATTTCAACGTTCATATTTTAAAATTTTCAATTCCCAATTCTCTCCTTCCCTTCAGCCATTCCCCACCCATTGAGAAAGAATACAATATGATATCAATTATGCAAGTGAAGTTATGCAAACATATTTCCTGGAGAAGATGCAGGAAAATTATAACACTAAGACATTGTTGGTGGAGTTGTGAATGGATCCAACCATTCTGGAGAGCAGTGTGGAACTATGCCCAAAGAGCTATAAAATTCTTCATATCCTTTGACCCAGCAATACCACTACTAGGGGGCAGCTAAGTGGTGCAGTGGATAGAGCACCAGTGCAGGAGTCAGGAAGACCTGAGTTCAAATCTCCCCTCAGACACTTGACCCTCACTAGCTGTGTCACCTTGGGCAAGTCACTTAACCCCAATTGCCTCAGCCTGGATCAACTCCAGTCATCCTGATGAATATCTGGTCACTGGATTCAGATGGCTCTGGAGGAGAAGTGAGGCTGGTGACCTGCAAGCCCTCCCTCACTCAAAACAAAGTCAAGTGCAAGTCGTGTCATTATCTCTCTGATGGCATGGTCTTCTTTGGCAACAGAGGACAAACACACACACACACACATACACACACACACACACACACACACACACACACACACACACACACACACACACTACTAGGTCTGTATCCCAAAGAGCTCATAAAAATGGGAAGAGGACTCACATGTACAAAAATATGTATAATAACTCTTTTTGTGGTGGCAGAGAACTGGAAATTGAGAGGCTGTCCATCAACTGGGGAATGGTTGAACAAGCTGTGAGATATGAATGTAATGGAATACTATTATGCTTATAAGAAATGAGCAGGTGGACTTCAGAAAAACTTGGAAAGATTTATATGAACTGATGCTGAGTGACCAGGAGAACATTATATATAGTAACAGCCACAGTGTGTCATGACTGAACTTGATGGACTCAGCTCTTCTCAGCAACATAAGGATCTAAAAGAACTACAAAAGACTCACAATGGAAAATGCTATCCACATCCAGAGAAAGAACTTTGGAGTCTGAATGCAGATGGAAGCAGACTATTTGCTCTCCTTTTCTTTTGTTGTTTTACTTCTTCTCTCTCGTGGTTCCTCCCATCAGTTTTTAATTCCTCTTTACATCATGGCTAATGTGAAAATATGTTTAAATATGAATGTATAAGTACAGCCTATATCAGATTGCATGCCATCTTGGGGAGTGGGAAGGAGAAAGTGGGGAGAAAATTCAAAACCCAAAATCTTATGGAAGTGAATGCTGAAAACTAAAAATAAATCAATTAAAAAAAGAACCAAGGACTCTTCACTACACTTTTAAAAAATGAATTCTTCTCTGTTCTGATCTTGTGTATCTTTTTTCTTCTGTTTTCTATTGTTGTTTTTTTTTTGCTTTGTTCTTTTGTAAAATTCTTAGGAACAGACTTAATTTGCTAATTTTATAAGTTAGTATGTTGACAAATTTGCCATAGCTTTACTTTCAAGGAGCAAGTGTCTTAACTTCCTTCCCCCCCGCCCCTGGGCCATTTACCAGGAAATGATGGGACCAGTTGCCAAGATCTTAGGGCTTTTTTTATTTTTTTATGTTAGGCTTCAGGCTAGCTTTTACATTCTATTTGATCACCCTCATCAAGAGATTTTGTCATTCTTCCTCACTTTCTACCATCAGAGTGGTATCCATGTCTACGAGTGTTGATACTTCTTCTCCCAGCCACTACAATTCTGGCTTGTCACTTGCCATGATAAATTCTTCATATAAACAAGGTGACATATACAGTCTTGTCGCACTCCTTTTTCAATCTTAAATCAATCAGTTATTCCATGTTCAGTTCTAATCATTGTTCCTTGGCCCACAGACAGGTTACTCAGGAGTTAAGTAAGATGATCTGGTTCTCCCGTCTCTTTGAGGACTTGCCACATTTTGTTGGGATCTACACAAAGGTTTTACTGTAGTCAAAGAAACAGAAATAGAGGTTTTTCTGGAACTCCCTAATCCAGAGAATGTTGGCATTTTGGTCTCTAGTTCCTCTGCCTCTTCGAAAACCAGCCTGCTCCTCTGTAATTCTCAGTTCACATATTGCTACAGGCTAGATTACAAAATCTTAAGCATAATCTTGCTGGCATATGAAATGAAAGCAATTGTTCATTAATTTGACCATTCCTTGGCATTGCCCTTCTTTAGGATTGGGATGTAAACTGATCTCTTCCAATCTAGCAGCCAATGAGGAGTTTTCCAGATTTGCTGGCACACTGAGTGCAAAACAGCGGCATCTTTTGGGGTTTTACAAAGCTCAGCTGGAATTCCACCACCCCCACTGGTTTACTATTAGCAATGCCCATTTGACATCACTCCAGGATGTCTGGCTTTAGATCAGCAACAACACCACCCTGATTATTACTAATATTAAGATCGTCCTTTGCTCTTCTGTGTATTCCTGCCGCCTCTTCTGCTTCTGTTAAATCTCTACCATTTTGGTCTTTTATCATGCCCATTTTTGCATGAAACTTTCCCTTGACATATCTCATTTTCTTGAAGAGATCTCTTGTCTTTCCCATTCTACTGTTTTTTTCTATTTCTTTGTATTGTTCATTTAAGAAAATCTTATCTCATCTTATGAGTCTCTAGGATTCTGCATTCATTTGGAGATGTCTTTTCCTTTCTCCTTTCCTTAACTATTTTTAAAGCCTCATCAGACAACCTTTCTTACTCCTCTTTTTCTTTAGACTATTTTGTTGTTGCCTCCTATACAATATTGCAAATCTCTGTCCACAGTTTTTCAGGTACTCTACCTACCAGATCTAATCCCTTAAGTCTATCTATCATTTCCACTTCATATTCATAAAGAATGTTATTTAAGTCATACCTATGTGGTTTGATGGTTTTCCCTCCTTTCTTCAATTTAAGAGTGAATTTTACAATAAGAAGGCTCATGGTCTGAGCCACAGTCAGCTCCAGGTCTTGTTAAAAGTGACTGCATAGAGGTGGTTGCAAAGTATATAATTAATCTGATTTCTATATGGACCATCTGGTGATGTCCATGTGTAGAATCACCTTTCAGTTGTTGAAGATGAGTTATCTTGACAAAACTCTATTATAGTCTTTGCCCTGCTTCACTTTTGTACTCTAAGGCCAAACTTGCCTGTTATTTCAATTCTCTTTTAATCCTACTTCCTTTGACTTCTGGAATATCATAGTCCAAGCCCTTTGATCCCTTAGTGAAGAAGCTGCTAGATCTTCTGTTATGCTAATTGTATTTCCACAATACTCAAATTGTTTCTTTCTAGGTCCTTGTAATATTTTCTCCTTGACCCGGGAACTCTGGAATTTGGCTACAATATTCCTAGGAGTTTCTCTTTTAGGATCTCTTTCAGGAAGTGATCAGTGAATTCCTTCAATATTTATTTTACCCTTTGGTTCTAGAATATCAGGGCAATTTTCCTTGACAATTTCATGAAAGATGATGTCTAGGCTCTTTTTGATCATGGCTTTCAGGTAGTCCCAAAATTTTTAAACTCTCTCCTGGATCTATTTGCCAGGTCAGCTGTTTTTCCAATGAGATATTTCACACTGTCTTCTGTTTTTCATTCTTTTGATTTTGTTTTGTAATTTCTTGGTTTCTCAAAGTCATTAGATTCCAATTGCTCCATTCTAATTTTTAAAAAACAATCTTCTTCGGTGAGCTTTTGAACATCCTTTTCCATTTGGCTTTCTGCTTTTTAAAACATTCTTCTCCTCATTGGCTTTTTGAAGCTCTTTTGCCATCTGAGTTAGTTATTTTTAAGGGTTATTTTCTTCAGTATTTTTGGGAGTCTCCTTTAGCAAGCTGTTATTTGTTTTTCATGATTTTCTTGCATCACTCTCATTTCTCTTCCCAATTTTTCCTCTCCCACTCTTAACTGATTTTCAAAATCCTTTTTGAGCTCTTCCATGGCCTGAGACCATTGCATATTTATTTTGGATGCAGAAGCCTTGACTTTTATGTCTTCCTCTAATGGTATGCATTTTTCTTCCTCATCTGAAAGGATGGAATAAAATACCTGTTCACCAAGAAAGTAACCTTCTGTAGTCTTATTTTTTTTCCCTTTTTTGGGCATTTTTCCAGCTAGTTACTTGACTTTTGAGTCCCCTCTCAAGAGGAAGGTATACTCGAGGGACCTGTAAGTTCTTGGTTCCTCCAAGGTGGCACAATCAAGGGAAAGGAGTTTACTCCTCTCCTGGCCTGAGCACTGGTCTGGGAGCAACTAAAAACTTTTCTGTCCAGGATCTGAGAGTAGAATTCCCTCTCCACAACCACCTCCAGCTCCACCACACCAGCACTCCTCCTCACCCCAATACCACCACTCAGGGCTGTGATTCAGATCAGCTGCTCAGTTCCCCCAGGGGCTTTAGGCGGAGGGCTCCAAAAATGGATGCTGCCTGCTGGAGGGGCCAGACCACGTTCCCTTCTCACCCAGATGAAAGAGCTTTCTCACTGACCTTTGAAGCTGTCTTTGGAGTTCGTGCGTTGAGCAATCTGGAAACCACAGCCACTGCCAGGGACTCCACCCCCTGAGGCCTGTTTCTGGTCCTGTCCCTGCCCTGCTGCAGCCAAAGATGGGCTGTGCTCTGCTCTGCGCCAGGTGTGACAGCCTTGTAGGCTGTCTTGGGATGGAAATCTCTTTCACTCTGTTGTTTTGTGGCTTATGCTGCTCTAGAATTTGTTTAGAGTCATTTTTTACAAGTATTTTATGGGCTATGGGGAAGAGCTTGTACAGGTCTTTCTACTCCATCATCCTGGCTCTGCCCCTCCAATTATCTTTTGATTTCCTACTTTAGCATTCCAGTTCCCTAAGAAGACTATAGCTTCTCTGGTATTATTTCTAGAAGATAGCATAAGTCTTCATAGAACTGATCAACTCTGGCCTCTTCAGCAACAGTGGTTGGAACATAGATTTGTAGAAATTAAGTTTAGACTAACATATTACACAATATACTACAAAACACCACCAATGTGAAATGCAAAAGATCACATGATTAAAAAAAAACCTGAAAGAGAATCAGATCAACTGTCTGTCACAGCTGTGAATAGGGAAAACTTCTTAATATGAGAAAAGGCAATCACAGAGGACAAAAACAGATATTTTAAGTTGCATGAAATAAAAAGTATTCCACACCTCATGTCCAAAATATATAAATAACAAAAGAAATAACACACAGTCCCACCCCATCATTTTCTGGGCCCCAATGGAGTAGTGGTCAAAAGATATAAACAAACAGTCCCCAAAAGAGCTGCAAAATATGAATAACCATGGAAAAGAGTGCTCCAAATCATTTAAGAGAAATAGAAAAATGCTTATCTTTCACCATGCACTCAACAAATGGGCAAAGATGACAACTACTCAGACAGGAATATTCAAATGTTTCAGGAGCACTAAAAAGCCAGGCACACTAATCTGCCATGAGCTGAGATGTAAACTGGTCCAGTCATTTTGGAAAATAAATTAAGAATTACGCTTAAAAACAGTAACTAAAGTGCTCACAATCTATTACCAAGCTATGCCACTGTCAGACATACCCCAGAGTTCAGAGAGAGAAGGCCCCACTTACACTAACATAGTCACAGCAACATTTTTGTGGTAGAACACTGGGAAGCCAAGTGACCAGGGATTGTGGCTTATGAGTGTAACACTATTATTGCCTTGTAAGAAATCATGAATGTGAAGCCTACAGAAATGTAGGAAGATCTGAACTTCTGTGATAGGAAAAACCACAAAACCAGATACACAATGACCACAAATGGATCAAGAGAAAGAAACGACCAAAAAGATGGAAATGGAATGCTGGGAAGTAACAGCTAAGTTACTAAGTTACCCCACAGAATTGACATGAGAAGACACTCCATCTTGACTTCTTTGCAAAGGGGAGGGACCATGGATAGGGGACACTTCAAATAATGTCAGGTTTTTTTCATGAGATCAGTTAGTTTTTCTGAACCTTTTTTTCTTTTTTTATTCTTTGTTAAAAGGGATGGCTTTCTGGCAGAGTAGAGAATAGATACTTCAATAACTGTAAGTATTATAAAAACAAAATGATAACAAACTTATTTTAAAAAATAAAATGTTTTAAATGGTTAGCATCTATGTCCTTTATTATTTTCTTCAGTTCTTTTCTTTCTTTGGATTTTCTTGCTATTTTTGAAATATAACTTCAGTCAATATGTCGAGTAAAAATCCCTTATTTAAAAAAAAAAACATTTAGAGGAACCCTTGCAGTAGAATCTTTCAAATTTATTTTTCACATATTTACTCTAAATGGTACCAAACAATATCAGGCCATTTCCTAGTTCATATTTTCAAACCAATTGTATTCAGACTTTTTAATATGACAGGTGAGAAATGACTGATTGTTTCTAGTAGAACAATCCACAAGTATTTATTAAGTGCTTACTATGGACCTGGCATTGTGCTAGATCTTCTTACAAGACTGAAATAGTCGTGTTCGAGACTTTAAGAAACAGAAACCAAGTCCCACACTTAGTCTGACCTGACCTAACAGATACCCTCATCACATTAGAAGGGTACATACAAGCAGGCATTCCTGGTCCACTTCCCAGCCATCTCCTGGGTCCAGGACACTTTGTAATTAAGGTAAAGGAAAGCGTTCATCTAATAGCTCTAGACCTCGTTAGTGGCCCAAGACTGAGTCAGGCTCTCCAGGGTCAGCAGGGGTGGCAATCTTCCTTAGGGTCTAAGGTCCCATTCATGGGCATGTTTCCCTACTAGTCAGATCTCCGTGCAGGTGCAACAGCTTTTCAGGCAGGCACAAAGAGGATCAGGTTAACTCATTTCTAGGAAAGCAAGTATCATTTGTCCTCTGGTTTACATACTCCAGTATTTGGGGGATTGGTTCTTTTGTCACGTTTTTGGTTTTAAAATGCATAGTTGGGCTTAGGAAGACCTTTGTGACCTCCCCACAAGCATGAGGGCATTTATAAGATGCACTGGATACAGGGGTATGAGAAAGGGGCAGGAAGGGCCTACCATCACCATCAGGATCAACCGCTCTGAAGTGCATCTTGTTCTCTTTGACAGCTTCCTGAAAGTGCTCCTCTGTCTTCTCCATGATCCAACGTTGCATTTCTTTGGCACTGATCCTTCTGTCATTGTTCACATCAACCCTGCAAAGACACACCAAAGTCAATGGACTAGAGAAGAGACACTATGGTGTTATTAAAGTTAGCTGGCAAGAGAGAGGGCCATGCTATTGATACTTAGGAGAAAGCAGCTTCACAAATGCTCCGAGTTCAAGCCTCTCTTTTTACAGGTAAGGAAAAGGACCCCAAAAGGAAGGGCCGTGCCCTAGATCGTAGGGTAGCGATAAGGCCAGAAGGTGAATAAAAGTCTGATCACCCCACAACAAGGTTCTCCGTCTGAGTCAGGGAAGAACAGCTGTTAGAAATAGCCTCTCCTCCATATAAATCATCCACATTGCTATATATTATGAACAAAGCCCAACAGCAAGAGATAGAAAGAGAAATCCCATTTAAAGCTATGGTAGACACTATAAAACACTTGGCAGTCTACTTGCCAAAACAAACCCAAGGACTATATGAACACAATCACAAAACACTTTTTGCACCAATAAAGTCAGATCTAAGCAACTGGGAAAACAAGGAATATAATAAAAATGACAATTCTAATTTACTTTACTCAGTGCCATATCAAACTACCAGAAAATTATTTTCTAGAGCTAGAAAAAATCAAAATTTATCCAGAAGAAAAAACGGTCCAAAATATCAAGGGAAATAGTGAAATGAAATGCTAGAGAAGGTGGCAGATCTCAAATTGCATTATAAAGCACCAATCATCAAAACCACTTGGTACTCGCTAAGAAATAGAGGGGTAGATCAGTGGAATAGGTCAGGTACTCAAGATACAGTAGTTAATGACTATAACAATCTACTGTGTGATAAACCCAAGGACCCCAGCTTCTGGGATAAGAATTCACTTGTTTGACAAAAATCGCTGGGAAAACTGGAGTGGCATAACTGAGCACAGATCAATGCCTGGCACTGTGCAAAAGAATAAAGTCCAAATGGGTACATAATCTAGGTATAAAGGCCAGTATTATAAACAAATTAGGGAGCAAGGAATAGTGTATTTGTCAAATTTATGGAGAATGGAGAAATTTTTAACCAAACAAGAGATAGAGAACATTATGAAGTGCAAAATGTATAATTTTGATTACATGAAATTGAAGTTTTTGCACAAACAAAGCCAATGAAACCAAGATTAGGAGGAAAGCAGAAAACTGGGAAAGAATTTTTACAACTCGTGTCCGTGATAAAGGCCTCATTTCTAAAATATATAAAGAAATTAGTCAGATTTACAAGAATACAAGTCATTCCCCAACTGATAAATGGCCCAAGGACATGAACAGGCAGTTTTCCAGAGGAAATTCAAGCTACCTACAGTCATATCAAAAGTGCTCCAAATCATTACCGATAGAGACGCCAATCCAAACACCCTGAGGCCACGCACACACCCATGGGCTACATGGCAAAGTGATACACGTTGGAGAAGACACGAGAGGTGGGCGCTAACTCATTACCGGTGGAACCGTGAGCTGATCCAGCCATTCTGGACAGCAATGTGGAACTACGCCCAAAGGGCTACAAAAATGTGCATCCCCTTCGACCCAGCAATATCACTTGTAGGGCTGTAACCCAAAGAGATCCTAAAAACAGGAAAAGACACCACATGTACAAAAATATTTACAGCAGCTCTTTCTGTGGTAGCCAAGAACTAGAAAGAAGGAATGCACATCAATTGGGGAATGGCTCAACAAACTATGGTATATGAACGTATATGAACTAATGGAATACTACTGTGCTATAAGAAATGAGGAACAGGAAGACTTCAGAAAAACCTGGAAAGACTTCTATGAATTGATGCTGAGTGAAATGAGCAGAACCAGGAGACATTATACACAGTAACAGCCAGTGTGCAAGAACTGTTCCTAATAGACTTAGCCCTTAACAGCAATGCAAGGACCTAAAAATTCCCAAACATGCCACCTGTTTCCTTGCCCTTTATTTTAAACCTAAACCCTGGGGATGACTGGGTGGTGATGATGATGATGACTTGCCTCCCCCTCTAGGATCTAGGCCCTTAGGGGCAGGGTCTGGTGATACTGTTCTATTCACACATGTGTCTATATCACTCACACAAAAGAGACAGAGACAGAAGTAAAGCAAATGAAAGTCAAGGGCCCCATAAAGTTCAGAGCACTAGAGAAATGCCCAGCACCATTACTGACGTTATAAGGAGCTGAGAAAAACCAGGATCACCAAGACCCAAGTGCTGATTCCTTGGGAGGCCAGGACATGCTCCTCCCTCTCCCCTCTTCTCTGCCCTCACAGTGACCTCTAGGCCCTCACTCCCTATCTTGGTACACAGAGGACCTTAACTAGGTCTAGTTCTGAGGCTTCTCTTAATGCAGCCTGTAATGGTATTTATTAGATTTTGTGGTTGCCAGATTGCAATTCTGATTCATACTAAGGCTGAAGTCCATGAAGACTACGAGGATCTTTTTTGGACAAACTGCTACCTAACACCTAATATCTCTCCAGCCTGATACTCATCAACCTGATTTTTTTGAATTTTAGCTGTATTCTTATTAACTGCTTCAATCTTTCAGCCTGCTGAGGTAGTTTTGGATCATGACCACCATTCAATGTGTTACCTACACCTCTCACTTAATGTCATGTGGAAGTTGGAAAATCATACCTTCTGTGCTCTGCTTCTAGTCCTTGAGGAAAATGGTGAACAACAGAGATACATGAGAAGACCCCTGGAGCCCTCTACTGGAGACCTTCCAGTCTGATAAGAATCCCTTAATGAGTGTTCTTTAGGGCTGGCTAGAAGCAAATGAATGAAAAAGCTTCGACCTAAAGTATGCTAAGGGCAGCGGGGTACAAATACCAAGTGTAAGCCCCAGCTACAGTCTAATAGAGGTATTCTGTAGTATGAGTACAATGGTCTGGGAGGCTGTTTTGCTTAGGAAAGTAAGAGTGGTGAGCAGAGTCAGGGCAGAAGAGTTCATCAATTAACCCAAATGAGCCAATCAAGTGATTCAAACAATAAACAATCAATTAGCAGGCATTTAGTAAACAATCAATTAGCAGGCATTTAGTAGGCAATGTGCTTACCAGCCTTGTGCCTCAGTTTCCTCAGCTGTAAAAAGAAGACCTGACTAGACAGCCTCCAAGGCGGCAATGCAGTGATCTGCCTAGCAAGGTGCCAAGCCCAAAAGATACAAATATTCAAGAGGAAATAGTCCTTCCTTATCAAGAGGTCCAGATCCCAGAGGTAGAGACAAGATCATACTTCAGTAGATACAGAACAAAGCTAACACAAACTACTATGGTTTGGGAGAAGGCAGAAGTCAGCGGAAGGGAAAGAGTGATGCTGCAACAATACCTCGAAGGACTCTAAATTCCAAGGAGCGGTGGGGAGGAGAGCGAACATTCCACGTGTGTGACAGGAGATGAGGTTCAGGTCAGACATGGAAGGAAGACTAATCACACTGTACCCAACACCCAAGAGCTGCTGAAGAAATGCATGCGGATTGACCAACCGAAAAGAGCCCAGGAGGAGAAAGATGGAGGGAGTAGCCTCAGCTGTATCTGGGATGTCTGGAAGAAGCTATGACAATGAAGAAATCACTCAGATCTTCAGTGGGGATGCTCACTTGAATGATGAGGGTGCTGAGGGAGTGGGCAATGGCGGAGGAAAGACCACATTCTCAGTGAATCTGGGAGGACAGCCGGGGGGGAAGGGCAGAGGCAAGTCTTTTGAGGGCTGGGGAGATGGCATGTTTGAAGTCAATAGGAGAGGAACTCCTGCAGAGGCAGAGGTTGAAGATGGCATGGAAAAAGGGATGGGTTGGGAAAAGCTTCTGGAGAAGAGAAGGGCATGTGGAGAACGGTTGGCCATGGCCAGACAAGGGCCACCTCATATTGGGTCATCACAAACAGCGGGACAAAGCTTGAGGAGAGACAGTCTTTAGGCTTCTGGGGGCTAAGGAAGCATCAGAAGGCCTGCCCACCTTGCCGCTGGCTGGGCCCTGTCCACCCAGGACAACAGGATTCTAGGGCCCCAGTAAGCCTGGCTGTGGTTTCTCTAAATACTATCTACCCCAGTAACACCTATGTGATTTCAAAATAAGGATTTTAGCCTTCACTTAACAAATAACAAATAAAATGGATATTTCCACATACACGGTAGAACTGAAAATGACTTGTAACGTTTGGACTATGGCTCTCTCAATGCAGAGCCAGCTTTTCCTTTTAAGTACATAATACATTTAACCTGTAGCTTTCAAAGCTTCCGTCTGTTCTACTCTGTGTTTAAAAAAGGAAAGAAAAAAAAGCAGCCTCGGTGGCTCTCCTTTGCTTAATACTACCCTATCCCCCTCCCTCACCCTCCTCACACCTCTCTTACTGGAAAAAGAAGAAGGAAGCAAAGCCCTTATAATAAATATTCAATATTCAAGCAAAACAAGTTGTCATCTTGGCTGGGTCTGATTCTGCGTCTGGAGTCCTCTGACTTACCTAAAGGTGAGCAGCAGCAGCTACTATGGCTCAAAGTGCAAAATGCTGCTCAAACAACATTCCAAGGAGGGGCGCTTTGAGGAAAGGTGCTAAAAGGAGTGTGTTGGGGTTGGGAATAAAACGAAGGCACTCATCCACTCAGAATGCTGACTCCAGTCAGCCGGATGGAAGGGACAGCAGACTGGCAAGTTCTTTTGCTCTTTCCCAGATTTAACGATGGTTCAAGTACTGGAAATCAAGGAGCTTGGGGACATGGAAAGATGGGGAGATAAAGTGAGCCTGGCTGGGGCCTGCCGAGATGGGTATGCAAGGTGAGAACTGCATGACAGTCTGTTAAATGCTCTATTAAAAGTGAGGCAAACTATACAGACAGCATCCTATTGACCTACCAATCTAGGAACCTGGGCAGAAAAAGAAACATGGTTAGTGTGACAGGACCTATGCATGATCAAGCCATGCTGACCAACAATTGCTCCCTTCTCTAGATTTCTACTAACTGTCCTTTTAATAATATACAGTCTAGATAGAACGTGGCCAGGAACCAAGTCAAATTCAATGGCCTTCACTTTGCAGATACCCTGCTCCTCCCTTATTTGAAAATCAGGAGTCTTTGTTCTCTAGTGTTGTGGCATATCTTCCCACATCTGGGGTCCACACTGACAATGGCTCTGCAATCCCATATGGCAATGATATCAGCACCCACAGGATGTCATTCATTTAGGCCTCTTCAGTACAGCTTAAAAGGAGGGTCAACTCTCTTTTAGCTAGGTCTATTCTGTAGAGGATTACAATGATAAAAATGGAGTTTCTGGGTAAATAAAACTAGAGTACCCAAGCCTGGAGCTGTAGTATTTTCATGAAGGTAAAGTCAACTTTTGATGCTAATTCTACTAGAGCAAGTCAAAACTAATTCTAAAACCTTAACTGTTTTTTCTGTTGTCAAATAATGGCAGAAAGTGAGGGGATTTCTTTAACAATTATCTCTGGTTCCTTTCTAAAAGTCACATTACCCCTAAAAAATTCCAAGACCAACCACATATGACTGTAATGAACAAAGTTAAAATGTCAGCAGATAGCAGATCAGACATGTCCTTAGATGGGAGAGTCACATCTATAGTCAGTCTTCTCTTTTTCTCAAATGGTATTGGCCTGCCTGTGTTTTTAATGTCAACACACATGTATATGAGTGCGCACATGCGCGCGCGCACACACACACACACAGCTCTAAGTTATTAACAGGGTAAAACTACCTTCATAGAACTGATAGGGAATCACTTGGAATTTACTAGATGCTTTTTTCCATCAAACTGCATTCTTCTTCTCTATTTTAATCCTGATTATGGCATTAGAGGAATTAAAAAAGGGAAAAAGGGAGTGGACCTGTGATTTCACTGGGTTAGTACTGTACTGGCAAAGTAGATTGGACACTGGGTCTGGACTCAGGAGATTTGAGTTCAAATCCAGACTGCATGCCCCTAGGCAAGTCACTTAATCTGTCAGTCTTGGCTTCCTCATTTGTAAAATGGGGGTAATAAAAGCCCCCCCTCAGGGTTTTTGTGAGGACCAAATGAGATGACAAACGGAGAGCCCAGCGAGGTAAAATGCTAGTTGTCATTATTAGAAGGAAGCCCCTAGCGATGCAGGCTGGCACTTTTCAGTTTCCAAATTCTTGAGAGAGATCCTAGTGGTCTAGAACAGTGACTTGTCCGGGTCACGTACCAATGAGGGAACTTGAACCTAGGTGACTCGGCCTTCAAGCCGGCCCTCTGGCCACAATGCTGTGCTCATTCTCAATGAGAAGACATTCAATGAATGGTTTTAAAGTAAATTCCATATTTAACCATAGTAGAACAAGAGTCTCCTTTAGTAATTTAAGGCAACAGAAAAACAGCAGCAGGCAATGTTCACATCCTCCTCCTACCTAACTTATCAACCCCATTCAACCACAACAACTGTGGGCAAAGGCCAAACTCAGTATCATTGTAAAGCTTTCTCAGGTTAGTTTTGTGGTGGTGTGCCACAGAGAGAGGACTCCTGGGAAGGCTGGGAAGCCTTGCCTGGTCTCTCTGGTCAGGGATGACAAGGGAGTTTGCAGGGGAGGCCACTGGGCATGTTATACTATGGACCCAACTCACTTGGATTTTATGAGGAGTCTCAATCTGAATTTTGAATATTCTGTCATTTTGAGCTCTGCTAATGACCAGACAAACCCCACTAGCAGGGATCTGTTTGGCTTCTGAAGGCAAAGGTCAAACACCCACAGAATTAACATAAACTCCCTCAGAGAGAAGTTCCAAGGGACTGCTCTGAATATGATGATTAAGAATTAAAGGATTCCAAGTAGACCTTAATACTTCATTCATCAATTAGGGCTTGTATTTTTTATCTACGCTGAAAAAAAAATTGTTCTCCCAGTTGCTCTTTCCAGTTGCAATATTTAAGAAATATACAGTTGTTCTACCAAAAGTCAAGACACAGACTAAACTTTTAAAAGGGCAACCAGGTGGCACAGTGGATAGTGCCAACCCTAGAGTCAGGATGACCAGGGTTCAAATCAGGCCTCAGACGCTCACTAGCTATGTGACCCTGGGCAAGTCACTTCACCCTGCTCGCCTCAGCTTCCTTATCTGTCAAAATGAGCTGGAGAAGGAAATGGCAAACCACTCCAGGAACTTTGCCAAGAAAACCCAAGATGGGATCATGAAGAGTAGGATATGACTGAAACTGAACAACAAACTTTTAAAAACAGACTACTGGGGAAATAAAGTATAAGTCAAATTTTGAAGACTTCATCTCAGTTTCTTTTACCACAAATTAAAGGACATTTCAACTACGCCATTAAACATCTAGCTGAGTACCTGGAGTCAGGACATTTTGCTCACATCGCTGTGGGGGTCGTTATGGCTCTAGAGTCATGGTTACACTGACAGATCCAAGGAGAGAATTCACATACACATGGTCACCAAGAAACAACCACAACCTGACCATGTGAAGCAGGAGCCCACCACAATTTACACCCACTGTGCCCCTGGTCTCTGGGCTAACCAGGACCAACTGGACCTGCTCTCTGCCCCAACTACCGAAAGCAAAAAAACACATTCTTGGATTGTCTGTGTGAAGGAGGAGGGATCAAAGGAAAGGGATGTTCTGGACAAGATTTTCACCAACAGAAAAGACCTGGTGCCTAAAGCAGAAAGCAGGGCCCCTAGTGGGGATCAACCAGCAAGCTTCTCTTAGACCCAGGACACAAACACCAAATGAAACACAATCCGCCTACCAGGAACTGACAGCCTTCGGGAGGGTGATTCTGTGGCTGCTCCCATTTCAGAATTCACAGGGAGGAGGCACAGGTGGATATCCACTCCAGATTTGAGGAGGCTCTATTTCAGAGCATTATGCACAAGTAGAGAAGCCTAAGGCCTACAATTCTCCACATCAGCTCAGGAAAGACATAGCTAAAGTGTGTCACAGCACACAGAGTACAGGACCTCAAGGTGGGGAGATATGGGAGTTCAAATCCAGCCACAAACACTTCTTAGCTGTGTGACCTTGGACAAGTCACTTAACCCTTGCCTGCCTCAGTTTCCTCAACTGTAAAAAGGGGATCTTAATGGCACCTACCTCCTAGGGTCATTATGAGATCAAATGAGATGATAATTGGGAAGTGCTTGGCACAGGCTCGGCACAAGTATGTCATAAATGCTTATTCCCTCTCCCACTTAAGACACAGATTCTGAAGACACAGATAGAGATAATTCCATTAGGAAGAAAAAGGAGGAAGCCGTCTAAAGAAAGAAATACGGACTCAGAGAGAACATGTGACCAATTCTGATTTTATACACGGGAGATGGAGGCAAGGACAGACTGAAGGATAAACGTTAAGAGTGGTGAGGCTCAAAGTGAACAAAACCTGGCCGCTGGGGCCGAGGACGTCTTCTATTTTTAAACCATTTCCACCGCTAGGTTTTGCTTTTACTGCACCATGTTTCCTAATGTATTCCAGGCCTCTTTCCTTCTCAGGAAATTATCACTTGTAAATTAAAAAGGGGGGAAATTTAATTTAAGAATACTAAATAAAACCGACAAAGTCTGCTATTACACAGTGCTCCACACCCATAGTCCTCTCTCTATGAGAAAGAAGGGAGGTACCTTTTCTTCTCTTCCTTGGGATCAAGTTTGGTCACTCTATGCACAGCATTCAGTTCTGATTATTCAGCATATATACAATTTCTTACAGTAATAGGTCATTGCACTTATGGACCAGAATTTGTTTCATCTATTCCCTAATCAACGGATGTCTACTTGGTTCCAGTTCTTTGCTACTAAAAACCCCACTGTTATAAATATTTTGGCATATACATTATAAACTTACAACATAAATATTAACATATATATATTTACTCGCCCATGTCTTTTCTCACAATGCCTAGCAGAGCAAAGTCTGGACCAAAAGGCATGGACATTTTAACCACTTTCTGTCTGGACCCTCTTCCCTTCTCCCTCCATACTTCACTTGGGGATCTCATCAGCTCCCATGGATTTAATGCCTCTGTGCTGATGATTCTCACATCTATTTCCCTGCCCCAGTCTCTCTGCTGACCTCCAATCTCACGTCTCCAAATGCCTTTCAGACATCTCAATCTGGAGGTCCAACAGACATCTTAAAACTCATTACGTCCAAAACAGAACTCATTATTTTCCCCTAAACCCTCCCCTCTCCTGCCTTCCCTCTCACTGGAGAGGGCAGCACCCTCCTCCCACCCCCAAGACTGATCCTGGACTTCTCACTATCTCTCAACTTGAACGTCCAAGCTGTGCAAGGCCAGGTGATGTCATCTCTGCAGCATCTCTCTCATCTGCCCCCTTCTTTCCTCTGACATTGCCCCCCCAGCCCAGACCCCCATCACCTCATACCTGGATTACTGCCTCCACGACCAGACAAAAATGCTCATGTGGCACTGAAAGCCCTTTGTCACCTGCCCCCTCCTACCTTTCCAAACTTTTTACACACCCTCCCACCCCTCAGCACCTCCCCACCCCCCCATCACGTACTCTTCTATCCAGTGGCACTGGCCTCCTGGCTCTTCCATGAACCAGACCCTCCACAACTCCCAACTCTGGACAGTCTGTCCCGCATGCCTGGAATATTCATCCTCATTTCTGCTTTCTACCTTCCCTGGTTTCCTTCAAGTCTCAACTAAAATCCCATCTTTTACTGGAAGCCTTCCCCAACCCCTATTAATTCCACTGCCTTCTCTCAGTTGTTCCAGCTACAGCTTGTTTGTACAAAGTTGTTTATGTTTAAATGACTGTGATTTAAGAACAAAAAGCTTCAACAAAACTGTTTCCCCCTGCAAAATTGGAGACAAAGCAGAACCACTCTCAGATTCCACTCATTTTCTCTGCCAAGAATGCTACTCTTTGTACTGTGAAAGACAGAACAAACAGGGAGTTGAAAGTTTGGAGTCAGAGAGAACACAGCACTGCCTTTAAAGGCTTCAGGTCCCCAAGGGTGGACAACTCTCTTGAGGCATGACAAGAGCTGGCAGGTGCAGTGGCTGAGTCACAAAAGCCAATGGCCTGAATCTCAAAACAGCCAAGCAGGACCTACAGCGCCAGCTGATGAGTGCGACAGATTGCTGGCTCCCTCACATTGCTGGACGACCAGTTTGCGAACGCTGGGAAGAAGAGTGGGGATCGTAACCCCCAGCACGGCTCCATCCAGAACAGCTGACAACAGAAACAGTATGGGAGACAAAATGGGTGCCCATCAATGGGCATATGGCTAAAGAGTGGGTCCTCTTACCAAGAAGGTGCTTTAGGAAATGACTTTAAAAGCAGGAAGCACCAATAAAGCAGGATTTTAAAAATAACACGGCAGAGCAGACTAGTTAATTTCTTTTTATAAGAGGGCTATTTGATCCTGTGAGGATCAGGAGGGTATCACAGCCATGCTCAGCCACAATTTCTGACCGCCTTCTGAAAGCAAGTCTACAGGCCAGTGTCCCAACAACCTTTCCCTGGTTCTGTGCTAGTCAATATTATCATCAATAACTCAGGAGAAGACCCTGGTGGGAGATTTATCAGTTCTACAGATGGCAACCAGAGTGACAAACATGAGCCAAGCTAGAATTGTAGGCTAGAGATGGGGAGACTAAATTTAATAGAGAAAAATCTAATACCCAATCAGAGATTTTTTAAAATAAGCTTTTAGAGGACAAGGTGGTTATGGTTAGACAGACACTCCTTTGTGATGGGTGGGATGGGCTGTAATCTGGCCAGGTGCTTTGGGGCCCACACTGAGAAGGGGAAAGCCCACAACGTAAGATGCTATACCACCCCGCCCTCAGCAGACTACATGCATCTGGAGGGTGGGGCTCAGTGATGGGGGAAGGAAGAGCCCAAGGAGCAAGGGAGAGACACCAGGGACCAGATGAGGAGGACTCTGCATTTGTCTAAAGGGCAATCACATGGAAAAGGGACCCATCTGTCTAGTCTATCTAGCAACTTCTATCATCAGTACAAAGAAAACCTTCTCAACAAAGTAAACTGAACTGCCTGAAGTTCTCCCTCACAATAAATCATGTTTCTATAGTATTTTAAGGTTTCCCTTCTCAGTCAAGAAACATGTATTAAGCAGTTGTGCTGGGCACAGGCCAAGTGCTAAATGCAAACGCAGAGAAAGATGGTCCCTGCCCTGGAGGTGTGAGCATTCTACATAAAAGGGGGCTGGAGGGCACGGCAGAGGGCAGCAGTGAACAGAGCACAAGGCCTTATAGCTGTGACCCTGGGCCAGTCACTTTAGCTCTGTGGAAATAGTAAAGCACCTGCCCCCCAGGGTGGCAGTGAGGATTCCACAAGAGTGTTTAGCATAGAGCCTGGCACCTAATAAGTACTATAAAAATGTTATCGATGATGATGACAATGACAACAACGACCGACGACGGTGGTGGTGGTGGTGGTAGTGGTGGTGGGTACCTGAAGTAGTGAGAAAGCACAGTCTTGAGAGGAAAGAGTTAAAGGACCCAAAATGCACAGAACTTGTTACAGTAGTTCTTTTTGTGGTGGCAAAGAATTGGAAACTAGGAAGGTGTTTATCCACCGAACAAATTATGGTATGTGAATTTAATCAAAGACAGTGGCCATAAGAAATGGTGAACGAGATGGCCTCAGAGAAACCTAGGAAGACTTAGGTGAACTGACAAAGGGTGACATACAATCCACACAACTACAACATAAAGACAGACCCAAAAGGCCCAAGACCTCTGATCCACCAGACGAACCTCAGGTCCAGAGGACTGATGATGAAGCTTGCCACCAACGTCCAGGCAGAAGTCTGCCCTGCCTGATCATGCATCATGTGGTACAAACTAGAGGTCTCCAAGTGAAGACTGCAGGATCACTCACTGGGGATTTGCAGAGGAGATTCTAAATAACAAATTGGTTAGGCTGGCATCTGTCCATCTCTACTTATACCACTAGAGATGGAAAATGAGGCCAAGGGAATTGCTGGGCCGATAAGAATCAAATGAAATTCTTGGACAGAACAGAAATTAATTGACTCCAAACCAAACACAGGATGGACCAGAACTGTTGCTGTCCTATGTAAAACCCAACAAGCACCTAGTAGTAATAGGGGCCATTCGTTCTTGACAGAAAAGGGGGCTCTGCCTGCTGTAGTGTGGGAATCTGTCTGTAACATTTCTGTAAGATGAAGAGAGGGTGACGAGAACTACCTATCCTTCCGAGAAGCACCTTCCTTTGCTCTTCTCAGAAACCACGCCATGAGAGTTCTCCCTTACTAAGGGAGATTAGAAGGTCACAGCATTAAGCTCACACAGTCAGTCATCAAGTCTGTTCCTGAAAAACAAGTGAAGAAAGGTCCCCTCCCTCCAGGGTCGGGGAGAAGAGAAGGGGCACCAAGCACCGCATTTACAGCGTCACGTTCGGGGGCTGTGTTGGTCAGTTTTACTGGACTGGGTTGCTTTTATTTCCCTCTTTTAAAACTATTTGTGAGAAGAGACACTTCCCAGGGTAGGAGTAAGGAGGACAGTTAGAAAGAACAGGAGATAAATAATTTCAAAAAGTTTCTCCCCCTCAAATGCTCAGCTTCTCCTTCCCCGCCCCACTTGGCTGGTGCACATTCCAACAAAAAACAATAAAAGTCCTCGGCTCCTCCGAGTAGAAGCCAGGTCCTTCTGTGGAAAATGCCTCTGCACTTCCTCCAAGGCCAAGCCCCAAAATCGCAGAAGCTGCTGGCCTGCGATGCTAAGGGGAAAACACTGCCACTCTGTGGCCAGTGTGCACTGAATAGTTATACAGTCCATGTCAAACTAAGGTGAAATGCACCAAATGCTAGGGGGAGAAAAGATGACAGATAATTGTCGAAGACACGGCAACTGCCACCCCAAGTCAGGGGACAGAAGCCCTCTGACCTGGCTGTGCCTGAAGGTCCTCTGGTCCTAAGCCAGCACGTGACCTGAGAGGGTAATATGATTTAGGCTGGCAGCTGTAAAAGCAGAGCAGAGCTTCTCATTTTAGGGGGTAATAGCACACTGAAGTAGATTAATGTTTTCTTCAACAAAAACATCCAATACACCTCAATTTTCAGAGCAGGTTATCTACTGAAAATGAATTTCAAAGTAATTTCAAGCTCTCTCCCCAAGTCGCTAGTGAGGCCAAGAGCCCAAAGAGATCAAGGAAGGGGACAAGGGCCATGTGGATGCACCCTCTCCAGGTGCTCTCTTGGCTGGGACAGAGGAGTGAAGCGAGCGCCAAAGCCAGGGCGAAGGAGCGGTGCTGCCCCCCCCCCCGCCCCCCCCCTCCCCCCGCCTTGAGCTGAGGCAGAGACCTCTGAGGAAGCCTCTTCCAAGGTAGCCACTCTAGCTGCAGCACCAAGGCCAGCTCCTGTTGGGATTTGTATTGGTAGGGGTGCTGGGCTTGCAGTACAGAATTTCTGAGTTCAAACGCAACCACAGACACTTCCTGGCTGCATGACCCTGGACAAGTCACTCCACCCTGTTTGCCTCAGTTTCCTCATTGGCAGAAGAAGCTGGAGAAGGAAATGGTAAAGCACTCCAGTATCTCTGCCAAGGAAACCCCCCCAATGGGGTCACCAAGAACCAAACACGACTGCAACAACTCAATGAAGGAAACACAGGGTCACTGGCATTTACTGACTAGGAGAGAGGAACCCATGAAAGAAAGAATTAAAGCTGCATACAAGAGTTAAGAAACTGCCTGAGAAATAATCACTCTGAAAATCAGAACAGTTCAAACAGAAGCAATAACTTTATGAGGCAACATATTAAAGAGATATTAAAACAAAATCAAAACCCTAGAAGGGAAACAGAAGAAAACATCACAGTAATAACAACTGACTTAGAAAACAGAATGAGAGGGAAGAGATAAGGACTATCTAAACACCAAGACCAAAAAAGGAGTCTAGACAATATTTAAATAAATTTTTTAGCTTTTAATGGATTAATAATTTTATCTTAATATTTTAAGAAATTTAAAAGAAAAATAGCCCAGATCTCTGAGAATCAGAGGGCAAAATTAAAACAAAAAGAACTCACCAGTCACCTCCTGAAAGGAACTCCAACATGAAAACTCCCAGGAACATTCTAGACAACATTCAAGAGGTCAGGTAAAAATAACAATGACAACACTAACAGTAAGGTTACAAGATGCCTTGGGCAGTGTCGTGGATGAGAGCAGAGGACTCAGGCTACTATACCCCGGAAGGCAAAGGATGCAGACTTAGAGACAAGAACAACTTACCCAGCAAAGCTGAGTATAATGTTATGGGGGAAAAGTGAACCAGAGGACTTGCAAGCATTCTTGATGAAAAGACCAGAGCTGTGCAGAAGTTCTGTTATTCAAACGCTGGAGTAAAGAGAGTGATTAAAAAAAAAACATAAATAAAGGACTTAACAAAGATAAACTACTTACACTCAAACACAGGGAGAGGACACACGTGTCCCCTCTGATCCCCATCATCAAGGTCCACAGAGGGAGTCCAATTAGACAGGGCCTAGGAGTGGCTCTGTTATGCTTTGATGATCTTAAGAGAAGAATGAAAAAGATGGGGAAGAGGAAAATACTTGGGGAACATAATCCGGGTACATGAGGAGAGGAGGGGTACAGAGAAGCAACTGATATCTGAGTCTCACTCTTCTCTAAACTGGTCAAAGGAGGGAAGAGTACACGTGCACATACAAGCAGGTTACAGAAGTATATTTCACTCAACAGGGAAATGAGAGCAAAGAAGCAATTAGAGAGAGGGCAGACTAAGGGATGGATTTTTCTAAACAGAGTAAACTCTAAAGATAGACAAAAATATTCACAACTCTTTTTGAGGAGACAAAGAATGGGAGTCTGAGAGATGGGTACTGGATGTACAAATTATGGCATATAAATGTGACAGAATACTACTGTGCTGAACTCACATCAGGATAATAAACAACCAAGAATCCAGAGTACTAATGATGAAACATGCACCCACCTGCTGACAGAGAAGTAAAGGACTCAAGAATGCTGAATGAGAGGCACGGTCAATGTCGGAATTTGTTCTGGTTGACTATATATGTTTATAGCGAGGTTTTTGTTTTTATTGTGTTGTGAATTAAGAGAAGTTGGGTTGGGATAAGAGGGTAAGAAGGTGGATCTTGGCTACTTAAAACAATTTTTAAAAAATTCTTTAAGAGATCATTGGTAACTTTGGAGAGAGCAGTTTGGTTGAATGATGAAGTCAGAGGAGAATTAAAAAGAGTAAGAGGAAAGAAAGTGGAGGTACCAATTACACATGGCCTTCTTAGGGAGTTTAGCCACCAAAGGAGAAGAGATTTACGATGAAAGCCTGTGGGGATGATGAGGGAGATAAAGCACATCGACAGGCAGCAAGAAAACAGCCAGTAGATAGGGAGAGTTTGAAGAGTAAGAAAGTGAGGACGACAGGAGGAAAAATCTAGAAAAGAGAACAGAGTCACGCAGGCAGGCAGATGATCTGCCTTGGCGAGAAGAGATAAAAGCAGAGAGAGTGAACGAGGCCTCTCAGTGATGGGAAATGAGGATGAGAAAAGAGGGAGTTCTCAGAGAATGGCCTCAATTTGTTCAGTGAAATATAAGGCCAAGGTTTTCAAATGAGGGAAAAAAAAGCAAAAATTGTCCCTGTTCTCAAGGAACTTATACAAATAGCATAAAGAGATCCTGCAGTAGCTTACTCCTCCACCTAGCCATCCCTCACCCATCACCTTTTCCTTGGCCTCACTCTTTCCCTCACAATCAGGACCCTAGAACTAGCTAAAGAAATTCCATGCCATTCCCTGAGTCTGTACTTGTCATGCCCTCCGGCCATCCAGAGCATGCCAGTCCTCCCTGGCATGGTAGCTGCAGGGCCAGTAGCTGCCTCCAGAGGCTCCTAATCTCAAACAGCTAAATGCCAATGGATGTTTCCACTAGAAAATCAGTTCCCTAAATCGGATGAGCTTAGCAATCAGCCCTTTGAACCTTTTCTGATAAGATTATCACTTTCCCCAAGAGCTGAGAAGTTACTCCACCTCCCTCCACAAACTCAGTAAAAATTTATTAAGGGCCCTGGGGCTCCCAAACCAAACCCCACCCCACTGCTCCAAGACCAATGGCCTTGCCTCCTTCTTTACTGAGAAAATGCCCTCTCTCAGCTCCCCCTCTACACTATCCAAGTGCTCCCTCCTTAGCTCCAGTCACTCAGAAGAAGTAGCCCTCTGCCTCCTCAGGCTAAGCCTCTGAACTATGCTCGATCTTGTGTCTCCTCTGGGCCTGCCCCCCTCAAACACTCCATTTGTCAGGAATCTACAAGGCACAGGACTATTTACATAGCTTGTTTCTATTATTTTTTTTTTTTATGGTCTCTGCCTATTAGACTATAAACTCCTTGAGGGCAGGGACTATCTTTTTGCATCCCCAGGGCTTAGCACACATAGCCTGCACATAGTAGGTGCTGACTGTCCACTCCCTGCTCCAAATCCTTCCCTTTCTTCTAGGATAAGATATTAACTCCCGGACCTAGAATCCAAGGCCTTCCAGTCTTATTTCACATTATAAAAACATTGTGTTTGGGGGAGCATCTACTCCCCAAACTCAACATTTCCACCCCCTGCCTCTGGGAAGCCTCCAAGTTAGCTCTCCACATTTCTTCCCCTTCTAAGCCTAGCTCTCATACTCTGAAGTGGCTATGGTTCTCTACCCAAATCACTCTGTGTTACACTTGTCAATTCAATTAAGCATCAAGTAGAGAGGGCAATGGATACAATTCTGGGCCTTGAGCCTTGTAACTTACCAGCTGCGTGATCCAAGACAAGTCACTTAACCACTGTTTGCCTCAGTATCCTCACCTATAAAATGGAGATATAACACCTCCCTCCCAGGGTTATTGTGAGATCAAATATGGTAACAACTATAAAAGAGTTTAGCACAGTTCCAGGCATACAGTAGGTGTTATATATATAAATGCTAGCTACTATTATTCTTATTTTTTTCCAGATAAATGTTTTATGCCCCTAAGCAAGGACCAATTTGTTTTTAACTTTGTGCCTCTAGCACTTAGCACAGTGGCTTGAACACTGTAAATTAAGTTTAATTAATACTTAAGGCATTACAAAGCAAATGTACCCTGAAACAGAGTACTTACTGTCTGCCAGTGAGGCAGTGATCTGGCTATCATAAGACATGGATTCATGACCTCTCAGTGGCTCACAAGGATCAATAGCACTTTCATGCTTGCGATCCATATTCCTCACCACCCCAAGAACAACTAGGTGAGTAGTGCAATCATGCCCATTTTACAGATAAGGAAGGTCCCCTGATGCTCAGCAGAGAGTGACATGGCGCACTGAGGTCATACAACCCAGAATCCTCAGAGAGAGGATTCACACCCGGGTCTCCTGACTCCAAGCCTTCAGCTCTTTCTTTCTCCTTAAAAGCCCAGCAATTCCCAATGGCCACAGCAAACACTGAGAAACCTGGGTAGGCCCAGAAGGCCTATTCCTGACTTACTTTGCAAAGATTGCCATGAGTTTTTTTCTGTTTCTTCGTGGTTCTGAATCTTCATCAAATTCCTCCATCTCCTTCCCCAAAAAGACCTCCTGGTGAAAGTCTTTGTTCAGGTGCCCGTCCATCTCCATCTTGACACCATTCAGGTGGTCTCGGGGCAGGATCTCATTCTCGTCCTTGTCCATTCCCTTCTCCTTCAAGGCCGAGTTGTTCGCAGGTCTGGCGTAAACATCCATGAGGAGGAAAACAAAGAGCAGGGACAAGTAGACTGAGCCCAGGCTGCAGAGGAAGGCCTGCTTGGACACCATTTTCTTTCAGCTCTTTAATATGAGCTCAAGTATCTTCAAGGAAGGATCCAGTGAACTGTCAAAATAAAAACAGAAGTGTGAGGCCCTCAGAAGGCCCCAGCTAAAGTTTAAACTGGCCTCCTGAACCGGGGCCTTGGTCAGAGACCTATCAACAGACCCACAGTGAAGCCCAAGTGTATTTTGTCACCTGAAGAGTCAGCTTTGATCAGCTACCCTCTGTTACTGATAATGAGAACATCAAGAAAAGGGGTGAAAAGCAAGAAGTCAGAAGGGCTGATCTGGCCAGCCCGTTGGCACATACCTATAATCCCTGTTGCTAGAGGCCAAAGCTAGTGCATCATCGGTGACCTGAGCTGCACTCAGGCTACAGTGGAATGGGCATCCACCCCTATGTCCAACACTGATCGGGTGAGCCTGAGAACCAAGGATGACCCGGGGGCCTAAGGAGCAAGGCAAACAGGGTCAGGCTGGAAAATGGAGGCATTCTGTGCATACCAACTTTGTGGGGCTGGGAGTCAGGTCTATATGAGGCCACTGCACCTGCAGCCTAGGCAAGATAGCAGTCATACCAGACTAATTTCACTTCATTTCATGACAGGTTACTAAACTGGTACATCTGGGCAATAATGTAAATATGGTTTACCCAAATTTGAATAAACCACCTGATAAAGTATCTTGCACTGTGGTGACTTTTTAAAGTTATAGTGATATATATTGTTTTTATATAATTTTCCTTTCTTCTTCCTCCTGTGGGGTCATCAGAACTGAGATCTCCCAGGAGAAGAAGCCCTCTGCCAACGCTGGCTGATCCCTTCTCAGCCCCTGCTACTTCAGCAGAGGTGAAGGTGACTTGCCCAGGTGGGCCTCTGAGCCCTTGTACCTAAGAACAAGAACTAGAGACGGAGGAAAACCGGGCAGCATGGCAGCCAAGCCTGAGGCCTCTCCGCTCCTCCTCAGGGCCAAGCTGGGTCAGAAGTCACGATATACTCTTCAGTTCAGATTTCCTGCTCTTCCTATTTACTCTTGACAGGAAAAAGGAGAGATGCTGACTAGAGGCAAGCACAGCTAGATGGGTTCTGAATGGAATGACTGGCCAGCCTCGAGGAGACCCCGTGCCCCTCATCAGCTGGGAGCCCAAAATCTCTGCATGGCCCATGGCCATGTAACCTTGTTATCAGTAAACTGGATAAAGTCAAAGAGAGCTTCAAACAAAATCTGCAGCTAGTTGGGGGCTAGAGAACACACTGGATAAGCCAGGATTCCAAAAGAGTGACAAGCTAGAACTACACAAGGAACCTAATAAGATGAGATTTAATAAAGAGAAATGCTGGGCTCAAGAAATCAGGATGGAGAAGCACAGTGAGAAGCTGGTCTGAAAAAGACAAGGGGGTGTTAGTGGATTGCCAGGTCATCAGTCAGTAGGGTACAACTGCTAAAATCACCTAAAGCCATATAAGGGAGAATGAACAAAAGCCAGTCCCCCTATGTCTGGTTCTTGGGGATTGTGTTCACCTCTGAGCACCTTGTCCGGACAAGCTAGAGAGCCTCACAGAAAGGTGATCACAATGGTGAAGGGCCCCCCAAGTTCATGAAGTCCCTAACAGACCAGGGATATGGCAGCTCCTGTGAAGTACTCAAAAGCAGGGCCTGAAGGGCAGTAGGGGAAGCTGCAAAGAGGGCAATGTATGCTTCAGCTCAGGAAAAACAAGGTGAACAGGCTAGGAGTTCTCTGAAACAGTGGCAGCCCTGCAACCAAAGGTATGTAGTATGAACATGACCACTACGGTCCCTCTCACCTCTGAAACTGTGTTCTGGCATGGAATAAGCCTTGTTTAAATTCATTCACTTTTTTGTGGCTTAAGACTTGGGAGTCCTGGAGATGTGAGCAGATGCATTATGTTTGGTCAAAAAACAGAAATTTAGAGATACTTGGGAGTGGTAATTTCTCTCCCTTTCCCTTCTGGCTATAGGATTTAGCTATTTCTACACCCACCCAAAATAGCCCATGCTTTTTCATTCTAGCCCAGCAGGCCCAAAATCTACAGTGTGCTTATTGAGGGTGGGTGGGGTCAACTAGAGTCCCTAAACCTATTAGGGAGAGTCACTTCAAAAGAAAACCCAAAATCTCATTAAAATTTCCCTGGAAAAAGGTTTCCCAAGCAGTTGGAGATAAGGGGAAGGCTCTTTCAAACATGTGGACAAAAAAATACATTTTGTAACTGGTATATCCCTGTCTCCAATTAATTCAATTGTTGTAACATCAGACTAAATAAGTTATTCCAGACCTTCTTTCCATTATCAGGCTCCCAACAGTCCCCTCCCTTTTCCCCTCTGAGACAAGAACTTGGAAAAAGTTTCCCAAAAGAAAAATGATACATGATCCTGAGTTGCTACAAATTGACTGATTCAGGAATCCAGTCTTGGCCCTCTGGTGCCTAACACTTTTGTCAATGGCTTGGCTCAAGGTAGAACTAGCATGCTGATCTTAGGTAAAGATCACCCAAAGCTGGGAGGCCAGGAGCCAAAGCATGGTTAAACTGCGGCCATTGTAAAAAAAAAAAAAAAAAAAAAAAAAAAAAAAAAAAATTCTGGGGCTTTTAGCGGCTTGTGAGCTCAGTACTGCTAAGCAGGGTCATGTGGCAGCCAAAAAAGCTATCTTCATCTCCAGGAAGATCCACAGCACAGTTTTTCCGTATTACCTTTACTCCCTCTTGACCAATTCTTCATGAGTTGCTGACACCTTGGGAACTGAGCTGAGATGCTCCGGACTCCCAAACACACAGTCACTCAGGCTCAGGTCAGCGACAGAAGTTTCTGCCTCTCCATAATTAAGGTGAGCCTTCCAGGCACTAGGGAGTGAGTTCAGCTGGGCTGTCTCGTCTCTACCCCAGCCGCACTACCCTAGGATTCCTCTGATTTTCCTTGCAGGCCTCCATGTCAAGAAGGAGCTATCACCATCGCCTGCACCTGTGCCAGCCTGCCCTTCCCCCCTCCCTTCCTGGTTTCCCTTGTTAGATTATAAACTGCTTGAGGACAGAGGCTGTCCTTTTTGTTTTTGTATCCCCAGCACTTATCACAGAGCCTGGTACCAGCAGGCCCTTAAATGTTTAATGAGTGCCTCACTCACCACAACCCTGGTATTAACGGTTAGTCTGCAAGTTTTAGCTCAATCCCCCGTGTTTCCTGATCAGTGCACAAGTGCACCTGATGCAGACAGAGCTTCCCCTTTGGCTCTGCTCTTTGATGTATAAATCTTTACTGCCTTCGGTGGAATTCTATAGTATCCATCCTGCCAGAAATAACTAACACCCACATAAGGTTGCTGAAAAGGCTGCCCAGGACCCACTAGCCATGATCTATATGTTGGGCATATAATAAACCACTTTTAAAATGTCTCTATGTATCAATACATGTAACAGGCAGCAAAACCTGTCAACAAACCCTTGGACAATTTTTATGTCAACAGAAACCTAATGTCCAGGAGGTGGGTCACCTACTGAGATCTACAGGCAAGCAGAGCAGTGCAAGTCATACTGGGGTTAAAGGGACTGGAGATGTCAGACTTGTAGAAGATTCCAAATGGGACCAGGAGGGAGGAGGTAAGAGCTGTCTTCAAGGAAGTGACTTGTTCTGTGTGGCTTCAAGGGGGAAAGAAGCAAGAGCCTCCCCGCCTCCCCCACCCACCCAGGTCACCCACGTCACAGAGACGGTTCCTTGTGTGAGGAGGCTAGACACAAGAGCCCCTGAGGTCCCTTGCAGCTCCCAAATTCTGTGATTCTGTGAATAATACACCTGACTGGAAGACCAGTTAAGCTATGTATTACACATCTGGCAAATCATCTGACTGCTCTAAGCCTCAGTTTCATCACCTCTAAAGTGATTCTGGGGATAGTACAAGGGCCCCTGAAGTCCCTGAGCCCTAAATGATCTGTGACCTAAAGAAAAAGCATGAGAACAGGGAGGTCAGGGACCCAGCCATGGGAAGAATGACAGCGGCCTTTAAACAACAGAAAGGCTGATTCTCCAAGCAGATAAGTGGTGAAAGGATTTTAAGAGAATAAATGTAAACTATTAACATCACAGTAAGAAGGCCCCAAATCACTAGAGGGAAATGCAAAGTAAAACAGCCGAAGTTTCGCCTCACACCCAAACCATCAAAGATGATGCAAGGACAAAAACAGTGGTGTTGGTCAAGAGGTGGGTAAACAGGCACATTCAGGAACACACTTTGGGTGGAGCTGTAAATGGGCCAGACCCTTCGGTACAGCGATCTGGAATATGCAAGAACCAGCACTAAGCTGCTGTCTCACCATCCACAGGTACCAATATAGACCCCCTCAAGGAGGTCAATAATATAGGACCCCTAGTTTACCACTGGAGGACTAGCAAACAAACAGTAAACAAAGGCAGTGCCTCATTGAAGGGAGAAATGGTTAAATGATGGCTCCATGGAACTGCATGTGTGCATATAACTCATGAGAATTTCAACTCTGCAGGAACAGGGGAGGAGAGAAAGAAACAATTCAAATATGGAAGAGGCCATGTGCATCAGGGCTTTATGTCAGCAAATACTCTGCAGCCCAGTGAAGCCCTTCTCTGAACAATGTTACTACACTCGTGACTGAGTAACTGAAGGAAATGCTAAAGTTCTGTTAGGGTAATGAAAAGAAAAACATAACTTTCTTCCCCACTCAAGTTCACAGACCCCTGTGAAATACATCCGTGGATGTCCCAATGTGAGAACACCCGTGTGTATGGGATAAAGGAGCGCTCCTCCCACGAGGGAGCCTATCCTCTCTCCACCGTCTACAATCCGATCACCTATTCTGCTTGGCCTGGGGTCAGCCACCACAGCATGCTCCCTCTGACTCACTGGGTCCTCTCCTGTTCATGGCAAAGCAGGAGCAGGCGTGGGCAGGAATGGAAATCCTTTTTTCTCTAATGGATTTTCAAAGGGAGTTTTGACTTTGGATCCCAATCCATGCCCAAGACTTGACTGTGCTGTACAACTAATGGAATCTGGATGTACTGCTCTAAGAAACAACAATTCTGAAGAATGTAGAGAAATATGGAAAGACCAAAGCAAGGAGAACCAAGAGAAAACTATACAATCCACCATAATAACCTAAGTGAAAACAACTCCTCAGTACAACCTGTGGCCCCATTAAAGAAGAAACAGCCCACACCTCTCTCCGGAGGGAGGGAGCAGGTTGGAAATATTATCAGTAAGGTTACTTTGGGGCATGGGTTTTGCTCAAATTACTCTAAGAAAAAAGGATTCAATGAGAAAGAGTGCATGTTGGAACATGACTGATGTTTTTTAAAAAGCATAAAAGTTATTCACTGTTAAAATAAGTACATAAAAGGGTTACTACTACAGGAAAGAGGGATTATAAGTGTTTTAAGGAAAAGTTGCCAAGAGGAGGATTAGGCACTGACTTCCTAACAAAGCTGCCCCAAGTGGAGCACATGGCCTGGGAGGAGTTGGGGTGGGTCAAGAGGACTGATGTCAGGAACATCACTGAGGGGGTTCCTGATCAGCAACGTATGGCCAAGATGAAGGCCAAGGCTCTTTTCTCTGAGCTCCTGGCCTCTGAAGTCTATAGATCATGTTGTCCCTTTGTCCTCCCCCAAAGTTCATCCTCCGGGGCCCTCCCTGGCTCAGCTTCTCACTGTCCAGACTTCACCACCTTGGCACCGCTCTCCAGCCCCCTTCTCCCAGTGACAAATATCCCTTAAGATCTCCATTTTGGGAGAAGCCTAGGTTGGCAGTCCTCTATCCCCTTCCCATTTCCGATTTCGGCAGGGCCATCTCCAATTGTCCTGATCTGTATCTGCCCACTGAACTCAGTTGGTTCCGAAGGAGAGAGTGAGGCTGGTGACCCAGCGCAGCACTCCCTCATTTAAATCCAATTTCACTTGCAAGTCATGGTACCATCTTCCTGAGGTCATGGTCTTCTTCAAGAACGAAGGACAAACAACCACCTGTGTGTAGTCAGAGCTGCTCTACTGGGAACCCAACTGGCCAGTTCCAGTTGGGGAGCTCCTCTCCTTCCTCTCTTTTCCCTTTCTCCCTCTGCCCAGGTGGAGAATCATACCCTTACCTGCTCTGCCCAAAGGAATGTAAATTTAGCAAGAAATCTTGGGGTTAGTTTTCTTTCTCAGGCTAAACCAAAAATCACTCTGCCTTCTCACTGATTGGCCAACAAATGGTTCTAGCCCAAATAACACTTACTGGTCATAGCTTGGGTCTGGTTGGCGCAGAGTGAATGTAAGTAGTAACTGTTTCTGCTTTGGCCAAAAAATCTGAGGGTCTTACCTCCCAGATTGATTTTTTTTTTTGTCATTAGGAAAAAGGAGTCATTTCCTGGCTCATTTCTTAACCACCCTTAATCAATGAATGGGCAGTCAAACCGAAACCAGCTGAAGACCATAGTTTAAAAAGGCCAAGGTCTCCCACTGCATCCAGGTCTTTCACCAACTGTCCTGATCTATGTCTAGCCACGGGACTCAGCTGGCTCTGGAAAACAGAGTGAGGCTGATGACTTTGCACAGCCCTCTCTCCTTCAATCTAATTCACTTCTATGTCATGGCATCAGTTTCCCAATGTCATGATCCTCTTCAGGAATGAAGGAGAAACTACAATTTCTGATTCTGACTCTCAGGACTCTGCTACCATTGCCAATGAGGATGCCTTTCCCTCAACCTCTTTTATGGGCAACTCTGCCCTATTCCAAAGTAAGCACCCTGAGGGCAAGAATTATTCCTTTTGTCTGGATTTGTATCTCCAGCACTTAATCGTGAAGACAGGTTCAAATCCAAGAGATTTGAGACACCAGCTGTGTGACCCTGAGCAAGTCATTTCAGTCAGTTCTGACTCTTCCTGATCCCATTTGGGTTTTTCTTGGCAAGATTCTGGAATGGTTTGTCATTTCCTTCTCCAGTTCATTTTACAGATGAGGGCACTGAGGCAAAGAGGGTTAAGTAACTTTCCTACAGTCACACCACTAGTGTCTGAGGCCAGATTTGAACTCCGGAAGATGAGTCTTCCTGACTCCTGACCCAGCACTGTCCACTACACCACCTAGCTGCCCTGGAAAGTCACTTAACCTCAAGATGCCTCAGTGTCCTCATCTATAAAGTAGGGAAAATAACAGCACTAACCCAACCAGGGTTGCTGTGAGGATCCAATGAGGTAATAGCTGTAAAGCGCTAAGCACAGTGTCTGGCACACAGCAGGCAGGACAAAAATACTTAGTCCCTTTCATTCCTTTCTCTTTAGGCTCTATATCTGGCAAACAGTAAGCACTTAAGAAATGCTCAATGTCTGCCTGCCTGTCTCACCAATGGGACCCCAACTGTCCTTTCTACTCTGACCTTCTCTTCCCACCTTGTGCCTTGGTTAGCACCAGTCCTTCTCCTTTGAATATCCTTCTCTCATCTTTTCCATCTACAGAATCCTAACCAATCTTCAAGGCCCAGCAAGTGCCCCTTCTTAAAGAGACTTCCAGACTCTCCAGTTGTCATCTCTCCTTCCACTAAACTCTCAGAGCGTTCAGTATCTGCACCTTAGTAAAGACATGCTTCTTTGAAGCATTTACTATTGTCATACACTGTAGTTTAATGCCTTAGCATTTTTAAAGCATTGCTACAACTGGGCAGAATCCCTTCAAAAGAACAGTGTTTACAAAAGCAAACTATGTGCAGTTAGGTTTAGTTTAGAAAACAAATAAATACAATTTTCTCTAGAATAGGGGCCTTTCATACTGTTTTGTGTTACTTCTATATACCTTGCACAATGCTAGGTACCTACCTAGGTAGTGATCAAAGAGAATGTGCTGACTACTTAGATGACTATGGTACAGTACACAGGAAAGTTAAGTCAAAAAGCCTTTCATAGGTCCTATAAATTCTTTCACATAAACTTACCACCTTAATAAGGTTCACACAGCCAGTAGAGAGCAAGCCTAATTGTCCTGTTCTTGCAGGAGAACTGCAATAGAGTTCTGAATTTAGTTAAGTAAGATCAGGTTTCTAGTCCCAGATCGAACACTTGATGGCCCTGTGATGTTGGGGAAGTATCCCTTCACCATTCTGATGTTTGAGTTGAACTATAAATGGGGTGTTCATCCCTGCTTGGCCTGCTTTGTCCCAGGGGCAGTTGTGAGATCATCAGATGAGGTAAGAGGCAGAAGGCCCAATAGAAGATTAGTGCATCTTTTCCCAGGCTCCCAGTGGTCAAGCCTGATTGTCACTTAGGGCAGCTGGGAAGGGGTTGATAAAAAAAGCAGGCCCTTCACCTGGAACAGAGTCAGCCGCTGCAAGGGCCCCAAGAAGACCTCTCCAGAAGCCCCACTCCCCACCCCACCTACCCACTCCCCCAGAGACCTGGTGGAAGGGCAGGTCAGGGTTTGAATTCAGAAAATCAGATGAGGTCAGATCAGGAACCAGTTTCCTTGGATAAGCGGCTGAAACCCAGGTCATGAAAAGTAAGGTCCTTTTATCTATCTGTGCAGCTGCACCAGAGAAAAGAGGTGGCTCAAAGCCAAATTACCAAATAACACCCTTCACAGGTGAGGGGCTCTAGCCTCTGACCAGGACAGAGCAAAGAAGGTCTTTCCACTCAACCTGGCCTCCCATCCCCATCTCATTCCTGGACTTCCACATTTGAGAGAACTATGGAAAAGACCCAATATCCTCCTCCTTTCCCTATGCCATCCCACAGCAGCCCATATAATAACAGTAGCTAACATTTATACAGCATTACATGTCAGGCACTGTGTTTAACACTTTACAAATATTTATCTCATCTGATCCTCACAACAACCCTGGCAGGTAAATGGCATTATCATTCCCATTTTACAGTTGAGGAAACTGAGGCACTACGAGGCTAAGTGACTTGCCCAGGATCACACAGCTAAAAGTACCTGAGGCTGGTTTTAAAATCAGCTCTCCATCCACTGAGCCACCTAGCTGACCCAGGTTGATGGAAATCAAGGAAGGCCAGAGGCCAAAACACACGGATTTGGCAACCAAGACTCTCAGTGCCAGGGGTCTGCCTCTTACTTATCTGTGCTTCCATAAAAAGGAGGTAAGAAGAGCTTGTTTGCTCGGCCCTGAAGTATCTGGGTCAGGGAGGCTTTTCTCCCTCCAGGAGGTTAGGGGTGAGGCTGAGACCCAACAGGTGGGGAATGGCCCCCAGGGAGAGAGCAGCAGAAAGCCTTGGGTCGAGGGTCACTTCAGCAGTCAGTAAAGAAGGGAGAAAGGCAGCTGCAGAAGACCCTTGCCAAGAGGCTAACTGGGGAGAGAAGTAGCCTGGGTCAAGCCCAGGTTCAGATGAGTGTCCATCAGGAGCTCTCTGGGCAGTTCAGCTCAAGGACCACAGGGAGCTTGGAGTCCTGCTGCAGAAGGAGCTGACAGCAATCAGCACAGGTGGAAGTCATCTCTGTGGAGATGGCCCTTCCACAAGCCCAACAGATGATGCCTACAAGCATCAAGAACAATGTTTGAAACAAGAACAATGTTTGAAAAAGTCAAGAGACCCTGCTCCAGGTCCAGACCCTGACAACAACAGAACAGAAGGATGCTGGCCAGTTTGGGTCCATAAGGCAAGCATGGCAACAGCTACTCATCCCAGGGTGACTGGAGACAGCTGGCTCCTTCTCTGGGCCCTCCATTCGGTGGCCTCAGATGCAGGGGCTCCGTTTCATATACAACCCCTACTCCCCAGCCCCAAGTCCCTGCCACCACTCTGTATTTGAGCTGAGCTGACCCATCCTGGGCACAGGAGATGGGGGAGCAGAGATGGAGGGAGGGGAGAGGAGATGGGAGTTCTCCCTAAATCCTGGGAACAGGGGGAGTAAGGCCTATATGTCATCGATTCATCAACAGAGGAAATTTCGGGAGTGGGGGTGGATAATTGGGAAACTTCCTGCTTGTTAACTCTGCGTCTCAAATCCATATAAAAAAATTAAAAGGCTCTGGATTTCTTTCCCAACCCCCAACTTCCTTTTGCTTCTGGTCCTAAAGAAAACTTTCCTCAAGCTGAAAAGGAATCACTGCTTAACCCTCCATTACCTGCAGACACAGATGACTCAAAAATCAAAGACAACCCCAAAACAATAACTTGAGATTGATTCAGAGATCTTCCTGTCCTCCCCTTCCTCCACAATCTGGATCCAGTCAGACTCCCTCTTCCACGCCAAGCCCCATGCCCACACCCTTTGCATACGCTCCCTGGGTCCAGGGTCCATCTTTCCTGGTCCTTCTCTCAGTTGTTCCAGGTCTCTCCAGTCTAAGACATCCTGTCTTGGGCTTACTTTATCAACATCAGCTGGAACCCATTAGCACCCGCTGCATGGGCACTTGGCATCTGGAACCCTAGCCCCTAAAGCCCAGGATTCAAAGGATCCAGGTTCCAACTGAGGCTCTGACACCAGCTCCCCGGGTAACCTCGGGCAAGTCACGCCACTCAGCTCGCTGGGCTCCAGCTTCCGAGACTGAAAAATGAGGGGCTTGGACCAGAAGGCCCCTAAGGTCCCTTCTGACTCACACCTGTGATCCAGTTAAAAAAAAATAAGCATCTTCAAGAGACATCGAAACAAAACCTGGCCTCTGTCCTGGGACCTGGAGGAGGGATCGGTCCACACCGGGACGGAGTCCTCGCCAAGCCCCAAAGCCGCGGGCCCGGGTCCCAGGGCTCCCGCTGAGTCAGTCCACGAGCCTTGGAAGCGCCTACTGTGCGCTGGGCGCCGCGCCAAACCCCAGGGATACCGAGAAACGGACCAGCTGGTGCCCGACCGCCGCTTAAGGGAGGGAGGGGGGCACGGCCGGCAAAGGGGAGACCCCCCAAGCGGGGGCGGAGAGGGGGATGGGCAGAAGAGGCGGCTCGGCGCTGGGCCCTGAAGGGAGACAGTGAGCTCCCCATCGCCCGAGGGCTTCCAGCGGGTGCCCTCCTTGGAGAGGGGGCGAAGGGAACCCACTCCAGCCCGGTCAGTGCGTGACCCCAGGGTCCCTCCGGCCCCCACAAACCCGACGGTCCGTGACTGGGAAGTGAGCTCCCCGTCGCCAGAGGGCTCCTACCAGGACCCCTGTAGCCTGGACGGCCCGTGACACCGCGCCCCGCGAGCCCCGCTGTCCCCCCGCCAAGTCCAGGCCGCCCCGCCGCGGGCGCCCGTCACTCACCGCCCCGAGCCCCGAGATGGCCAGAAGCAAAGTCCGCGACACCGTCAACGGAAGCCAGCACAGGCGGCCGCCATCTTTCTTAAGGGAAGGGGCTGGGAGGGGCGACCGCCCGCGGACGCTTAAGGCCTATGGCGCCCGAGCGCCGCCATCTTTCCTCCGGGCGGAAAACACCAAGACGGCGGAGTCGCTATCACGTGCCAGAGGCGGCGGAAACCACCTGGGTCACATGACGCCCGGGCCCGCCCCGCCCCCGCCCCTCAGCCCTGCCACCTCAGCGCCCTCGGCTGGAGGCACGCCTCTGCCGGCCTCGGGACGAGTTGGAGCGCCCGCCCCTCTCTCTCTTTCCCCGGCTGCAGAGGCGAGAGCGCCGCCCACGGGAACGAGGCGCGTCACGGTCCTGGAGTACAGAAGCGGCGGGAGGCCGACTCGCGCACGCGCACTAGCATCGCGCGCTGCCCCCAGCCCCCGTCCGCCGGACGCCCCCTCCCCGGAGCAAGGCGCGGGGTTCGGCGGAGAAGAGGTGCGCGCGCAGCCCCGCGTGCGGCAGGGCGCGATGAACCTGCCGCGGCTCGTGTGCCGGCACCGCACGGCGCTAGCGCTGGCCGGCCTGGCGCTGTCCGCAGGCGCGCTGCTCTGGCTGGCCAGGTGCGCGCCCGAGAGCTCGACGGGGGGTGGGCGCGCGGCCGCCGCGGCGCATGCGCCGGCCGAGCCCGCGGAGCGCGCGTTCCTGGCCGTGCTGGTGGTGAGCGCGCCCGCGGGCACGGAGCGGCGGAGCGCCGTCCGCAGCACGTGGCTGGCGGGCTCCGGGCGGCCCGGGCCGCTGGCCGACGTGTGGGCGCGCTTCGTGGTGGGCACGGCCGGGCTGGAGGCCGCCGAGCGGCGCGCTCTGGAGCGGGAGCAGGCGCGCCACGGCGACCTGCTGCTGCTGCCGCACCTGCGCGACGCCTACGAGAACCTGACGGCCAAGGTGCTGGCCATGTTCGCGTGGCTGGACGAGCGCGTGGCCTTCGACTTCGTGCTCAAGGCCGACGACGACACGTTCGCGCGCCTGGGCGCCCTGCGGGACGAGCTGCGCACGCGCGAGCCGGAGCGGCGCCAGCGCCTCTACTGGGGCTTCTTCTCGGGGCGCGGGCGCGTGCAGGCGGGCGGGCGCTGGCGCGAGGCCGCCTGGCTGCTCTGCGACCACTACCTGCCCTACGCGCTGGGCGGCGGCTACGTGCTCTCGGCCGACCTGGTGCGCTTCGTCAGCCGCAGCCGCGACGTGCTTCAGCGCTGGCGCAGCGAGGACGTGTCGCTGGGCGCCTGGCTGGCGCCCCTGGCCGTGCGGCGCGAGCACGACCCGCGCTTCGACACCGAGTACCGCTCGCGGGGCTGCAGCAACCAGTACCTGGTGACGCACAAGCAGAGCCCCGACGACATGCGCGCCAAGCAGCGCAGCCTGGCCCTCCACGGCCGCCTGTGCCCGCAGGAGGTGCGCCTGCGCCTGTCCTACGTCTACGACTGGGACGTGCCGCCGTCGCAGTGCTGCCGGCGCCGCGAGGGCATCCCCTGAGCCGCGGGCCGAGGGGGCCGGCTCCCGGGCGCCGCGGACAGGCCCGAGGACGGACAGGCCCGAGGACGGACAGG
>CM053771.1:24726016-24746483 GCA_028658325.1 Potorous gilbertii
GCCGCGTCGGGTGTTTGGACGGGAAGAACTAGTTGATTATCCTTCATCTCTTGGGTTTATTTATTGAAAGTGGCACCCGGGGGTCACGTGACCTCTCCTCCGCATCCGAGCCAGGCCAGCCTCCCCAGCCCTGTTACCTAGGAAGGGACACAAACTTCAAAATGCCAGTAACTAAAGTTGCCCTCTGTTTTAGTCATTTATGCCAAAGGAATCAAGAGTGTATATATTCCAGGGTGGGGCTGAGTAAATTTTCCTCATCTCATTCTAAACAAAACTGAGGCTTGGAGGGAAAAAATGATTTTAATGGCTGAAAAGGAAATCACTTTTTGACCCTTTTTACACCGTGCAGTAAAAAATATTCTTGCCAAGGCAATTGTAACTTCCCTTAATCCATTCGTTTGCATCCGACTTTAGCCATATCTGTTGCAGCAGATAAAACTTAAGTTTGGATTTTACTTTAGAGTGAGACTGTATTCGATGAGCCCTTGGGCCTAATGTCTCTGGGGGAAGTCAGTACTGTAAATACAGGTCGGTGTTTAACTGTGATATAGTTATAAATATGTATAGTGAGGAGCTTAAGCTGAGTGTGAGGTTCCCAGTATTTGAATAGTATTTAATGAAAAGCCTTTTTATTCTTTATTCTGTCTTAACAAAACTTTAAATTCACCGGTGTACAGTTTGTTTTTAGTTCAGAATTTTACAATCCCAAATTGCTGCATGTCCATTTAAATTGGCAAGAATTTGGAAACCATCCGTTAATCTTAACAGTTTACATATATTGCCTTTTGTTAGAGGCTCTCCTTTTAAGGCTTCCCTTGAAGGAGTGAACAGTCACAACCTCCTCTAACCAGACAGCTGAGAAGCATTTCTTTCTCTTCCACATTCACTTTTATTCTTGTAGCTTGTCAGTAGATAAGCAGGCAAGAATCTGAAATCTTTAACATGGGTCTGAGGTTCTCCAGATGCCAAAGACCCTTCTCCCATTTCGATATTGCCTTTAAACAACAAAGAAAGTAGTTCCTAGGAAATGACCCTGGACAGTAGACTCAGGTGCCTTTTTCTTTTTCTCTGGCAAATGGGAAAAGTGAACCCTAGTCCTTTTCATTAAAATAGGGCAAACCTCAGTTACCAACTGACAGCTAAACTTCTTGGAGCTGTTTTATTTAACTATATTTTTTCTTTGTATTTTATACTATCTGAAAAATCATGTATGCATCACCTTACTAGACTTGGTATAACCCAAGTTTAAGTCATTTCATTTTGAAAAATTATTGGGAATCATAAGGTTTCTAAAACAATCACAGTGTTGTCTTAAAATGTCAAGTTTTATTTTTCTTTGTAAAAGAGAGTAGTGTAAGAATTTTCAAAATTCCCTTTTCCAGAGCCAAATGAATGGTATAGTGAAAGAAGCCTAGACCTGGGGTCATCAGTCTGAATGGCCTTGGGCAAATGACTTTACCTGTCTTGGCCTCAGTTTCCCTTATTTGTAAATTGAAATGTGGTGTCTCCAAAGTCTCTAAAGGTTGGAAGCTCCAAAAGTCTAGGAGAAACATTCATTGGCTTCTCTTGAAGCAAGGCCTGCCAGCAGAACCAACTCATCCATAAGAATTAAGAACTGCTCTCTGCATCATTCAGTTCTCCCCACTGAATTGGCGGATGGCCTTAATGATCAGTTTGCAAGGGGATTACCCACGAGGTACTGAAAATAGGTCCTTAAATTGATATGACTACTGAAGGCAAAGTGTGGTGGTCTGCATCCCTGGTCACAGCTAAGACTCCTAAGGTACAAAAGGAACATCAGTCACCATCAGTCAGTCACTACTGAGGATCTGTGTTTTGAAATAAGCATGAAAGAATAAAAGGGGGAAAGCCTTTCTCATTCATTTCATAAGGCCCATTGGCTATGCATCACCCTTCTCACTGCCCGAGGAGCTGGCAATAGGGACTGAATCTGATTCTGAGGCCATGCAGAGCTCCAATGAGTTGCCTTGTCTGCAAGGCCAATTCTTGGCCTTGTTACATATAACCCTAGCACCATACCTAGAATACAGAGAGGTTAAGGAATCTGCCCAGGGTCCCAAAGCCAGCGTTAAGACTTGAAGCCTATTCCTTCTCCAAGGCCAGTTCTCTCTCCACTGTGGCCTTTTGCCTCTCAAATCTACGGATGGAGTATAGGAAATGTTTTATTTTATACACGCACATATACATGCACATACATATAGATATAGGTCAGATGGTTTGTTGGACTTTTTTTTTTTTTTTTGCAGCATAGGCCATTTTAGGGCCTAGTAAAATATTTAACAGTCTGTTATAAGAACATTAAACTTAAAACAGAAAGCATCTGGACTTCAGGAATATTATTTCATTCATCTTTTTTTTCTTTACAAAGATGATGCTTTAAAATACAGTATTTATCGTAAACATTCCTTCACTCTGTCAAAACTTAACTACCAGCTCCCCTGTATTTTAACAGTTCTAGGCGACTTTTTGCTTAGCTTGCATAAATGAACCATCCGTCATTTCTGCTAGAGTCCCTATTTCTTTTTTCCTGCCCTTGTTTTACAGAAAAGGTTTTGAGAGTGAGAAAAATAATGTAAAAGCACTGTACCAAGATAATCAAATTGATACTGACCAATATTTGTGTGACTTCAGTGACTTACTCTGAGCCACACCTTAACCTGTGAGGCATGTGCTCTCTCCACTCTGTAAATGAACACTGAGAGAACTAAAGCTGCTTGCCCAGGATTGTCCCAAAAATCTGTCAAAGGCAGAATTTGAAATCAGGTGACCCCTTCTTATGGGTCATGATCACCTTCCCAGGTTTTGTCTTTGGTCATTTGTATAAGCACCTTTAATATCCCACTCAACATTGGCACATTTATTGAACTATACAAACTGGAAAGTTGGCAATAGTGACTAATTTGTGGAAGGGGCTAGGGCAGGGATGGGAAAAGGAGTACTCATTTTTTTAGCATCTACTTTGTGCTTTACAAATGTTACTTGATCATAACAGCCATAGGAGGTAGTTATCATTTTACAGATTGAGGAAACTGAGGCACACAGATGAATGACTTTGTCCAAGTCACACAGCTTCTAAGTGTCTGAAGCTACACCACCTAGCTGCTGTTGTAAGCTACTTGTCTAGATTATCTGGTTAACATTATTAAAGTTAGTTGATGGGCCCAGTTCAAGCATTACTTAAGTAGTTCACTGGGATGAGGGATCCTGGAGATAGATATAAAGGCAAAAACTGAAAGGAGCCCCCAGCCTCAAGGGGTTTACTTTCTACTGAGGGGAATATAAACAGTAGTACACAAGTAAATATAAAATAATTTCAGGAGTGGTTCAACAAGCGTTTTTCAACACCTTACTACTACTACTACCACCTCTAGTAGCTAGTGTATATATACATACACGTGTGTGTACATATGTATATATATATATATATATATATATATATACATATATATGTAAATGTACATTTCCTTATTTTGCAGATAAAGAAACCAAGGTAGGCAGAGGCTGAGGGTATCTGTAACCCATTTTTTCTAACTTTTTCCACATTACCACACACACACACACTTGCCCAGGGTTTCACACCTAGCAAGTATCTTGAGGCTGGATTTGAACACAGGGCTTTCCCCCTACAGACTTCAATGGCATTGAGCTCCTGACTGTTCCTGGAATGAGACACTCCATCTCTGGCTGGTCCCCATGGCTAGAATGCTGTCACTTCTCAGCTCTGCCTGATGACCTCAGCTTCCTCTGATTCCCACCTAACATCGCACCTTCTACAGGAAGCCCTTCCCAACCCATTCATGATGCCAGTATCCCTCTGTTAGTAATTTCTTATGTATCTTGAATACAGAATATTTTGTGTATTTGTCTATTTTTGTTGTATCCCGCATTTGATTGGGGATTTGATCCCGCTTTTTCAGGGCAAGGAACTCTTGTCTCATACCCTCAGCCCTTAATGTATATTAATTGACTCCAAACCTAGCTGCCAGGCATTGTGCTGAGTACAAAATAGCCCCTACCTTTGGAGGGATAAATATAGAATTAGATGCGGAACACACCCACCCCACCCCCAAAAAAAAGCCAGAAAACGAATTCAGGAAAATAAATTAGGATTTCTATAGAAACTGATTATCCCCAAGAAAGAAAGAGTGAATTTAGCTAGGAAGCCTTCCACAAAACAAGCCTTCCCTTAAAGGTTTCCACCTTCTTGGAATCAGCACGTTGGGGGAGGGGGATTTTGGTTGTTCCAGATTTGAAGGCATTCTGACCAAGTTAGGTGGGGTGGCTCAGATCCTCAGGTCCCAGTGTGACATTTATAGTACGTCTTTACATACCGTATTTACAGTCTTCCAGAGGTGGGACCAAAACATCCAGCCTAGGTTTAGCTGGCTAATGAAACCTCGACGCTCTTCATTTCCTAATTTAGCTCCTAATTGTGGCTGTTCCAACCCAAGTATGGAGCTCGATTTTTACAGCGTCGGATACTGCACAAACAAAAGGGAGGTTGTTAAAAGACATAACTTGGGACTTAAAGAGCCCCATCAGTCTCCTGCAGCTTCAAGTCAGGGGCCATTTTCTAGAGACTGCCATGGAGGGAGATGACATCACTGGAAGAGGGGCGATATTCAGTTCAAGTATTCATTTGACTCCAGGCACCATCCAAGGTACTGGGGACACAAAAAGGCTCTGTCCTCAAGGACCTCTCTACCCCTAGAGAAACTAAAATAGGTAACTAAAAATAAAAGTAAGTAAATAAAACACAGTACATGCCAAGTACCAAGATGAAGGAACTGTTTGCTCATAACTGAGGGCATCAGGAAAGGTCAGTTCACAAATGCAGGAGATGGGAATTCATGGACAGACCGCTACTAATATGCCACCTGAAATGTGGGATGTGTGAGGGGAAGCCAGGAAGACTGCCTGGAAGGAGGAACCACATTATGAAAGACTATAATTAAAAGCCAAAAGAAAGATAGCTTATATTCTATCCTAGCGGCAGGAGGCGGTGGAAGTCTCTCTTCATCAGGGAAATGGCCTTAAGAATATTAATTGAGAATAATTTTTTGTAAGGTCCTACTTCTCCTCAACCCCAGCACATAACATAGTAGTAAGTGTTTTTTTGGATCAAATTGGGTTGAGCAAGACTGTCTACTGGCCCATTGCTCTTGGAAAGCATGTGGGTGGGGGATGAGAACTCCAATCTCATTAGTTCATAGATGATCTCATAGGCAGTCTCACAGGTTCAATTATCATCTCCAATTTAGATGATTCACAGGTCGATAGAATCAGCCCTGACCTCTCTCCCAAACACCAGTTATGCATCACCAACTAGTTGGGCCTCTCAAGCTAGATGTCTTCTAGGCATTTCAACTTGGCCAAATCAAAACTCATCTCCCCCAACCCCTGCCACAGACCTCTCATCTTCCCAACTCCTCTATTACTGTCAAGGGTGCCACCATCCCAGTCACCTAGCCTCCTATCTTTGATACCCTACTTGAGTCCTGGCTCTCACTGCCCCCAGATAACCAATCTGTAGCCAAATACCACAGCTCTCCTATACATATCAGCCACCCCCTGATACAGACACTCCTCACCTTTTCCTTTGTCTCCTTGCTTCAAGTCTCCCCCAACTCCAAACCGTCCTCCCATCACCATGATGATCTTCCTCAAGTATATGTCTGATCATGTGCCTGCCCCTCCTCCCTCAGTTCCCTATTACCTCCAGGGTCAAATATAAAGTCCTCTGTGTGGCATTTAAAGCTCTTTATAACCTGGCCTCTATTTTTCCAGTCTTCTCACACCTTACTCCCCTCTGCATACACTACCATCTGGCTATACCGTGTTCCTCAGACACCATTCCCTATTTCCCTCCTTGCCTTTGAACTCTGTCTCCCATAACAGGAATGCTGTCCCTCCTCACATCTGCTTCCAAGGCTGAAATACTACTTTCTGCCCAAGGACACCCTCACTGCCAGTGCCATCCCCCAGAGATGACCTTTCCTTAACACTGTATATATCTTAACGTGTATATGCATTGTTATTTGTATGTCTCTCCTTGAAGGCTGGGGCTATGTTTCTGTCTTTCTTTATATCCACTAAATTTAGCACATGGCAATCAATAAACATTTACTAAGCACCTAGACTGAGCACTGGGGATACCAAAAGAGGCAAAAAACAGTCCCTGCCCTCATGGAGTTCCCAATTTAATGGAGAGACAACAAAGCAAACTATTTTCAAGATAAATAGGAAGTATTAAGAGAGAAAACACCAGAATTTAGAGGGCCTATGGGAGACTTCCTGTAAAAGGTAGGATTTCAGTTCAGATTTGAAGTAAGCCAGGAAGGTGGAGTTGAAGAGGGAGAGCATGCCTGATAACTGTTGAGAGCTTAATAAGTGTTTGGTGGTTGATTGACCAGCTCTAAGTTCCCTTCCATCTCTAAATCTGTACTCCTACACCCTATATGACTAATGAAGGTGATCCCAGGTTGAAGATAAAGGGAGGGGGTATAAATTTTAAAAAAGGAAAGTAGGAAAAGGGAATTGAGGAAGGAGGACAAAGTATTTGTGACTTGGTTTAATTCAGGACTAGAATATGAAAGGGGAAAAATTGAGGCCATCGGAAAGACAAGGAACTAGGACAAGACAGAACTGTAACTGTTATTAATTGAAGAAAGGTTAAGGATGAATCCTGCAGAGAGACTGATGTACAGAAAGGCAGGAGGCTGCCAGAGAGGGGCAGCGCAGAGTCCTAGATCATGGTGACCATGGAGTCATGTGGGGAGAGCCAAAGTGTGACCATTCCTAGATAGAAATGAAGGGCAGTGCTGCCCTGGGGGGCTAGCATGTCTAGAGATTTTATAAGCAGGTAGACTGAATTCCCCAAATATGCAGGCAGAGGCTGGGGGCATCTGTAACCCGTCTTTTCTAACTTTTTCCACATTACCAGTCCCCCTCCAACACACACACACACACACACTCTAATATATGGCCAAAAGGGCATTCATCAGTTGTCCTCCATACATGCAATTCTACTTTCCACCACCACGCCTCTACCTAGAATGCTCTCACCCCTTGTCTCTGCCTTTGGAGTCCCTGCATCCAAGCTCAGCTCAAGCGCTTTCTTGTTAGGCAAATAGGTGGCAAAGTGCATAGTGAACTAGTCAGGAAGAGCCCAGTTCAAATACAGCCTCAGACACTTAAGAGCTATGTTACTCTGAGCAAGTCAATCACTGTCTGCCTAAGTTTCCTCATCCTTAAAATGGGAATAAAAATACCACCTACCTCCCCAGTTGGTGTGAGGATCAAAGGAGATAATATTTGTGAAGTACTTTGTAAACATTAAAGCTGTATATTGGATATCTTTCACCAATGGCCTTTGCTAATCTCTCTCCAGATGTTAGCCACTCTCTCCCCACTTAAAGTTACTATGCATTTATTCTGCATATATTTTGCATTTACTTAGCTGTGCATATGCAGCCTGTTGGCCTCTGTTTCCTCATGTGTTTAATGAGCTGGAGAAGGAAGTGGCAACCCGCTCCCCAGTATCTTTGTTGAGAAAACCCCAAATGGGGTCACAAAGACCTGGACATGACTGAAACAACAACCACAAATATATACCCCTACTCTTTCCAGTAGAATGTCAGCTTCCTGACGACAGAGATTTTTTTTTGTTGCTTTGTCTCCAGAATATAACATGGTGCCTGGTTCATAGTACGGAGTGGTTAGAATTGAATTGGAGCAAGTCTATGAGCCAGCTACTGGATGAGAGGAATGACCCCAGTATAGAGCAAAGAAGAATTTAGTCTGGATGACTAAAGACAGATTGAGGGGTCAAGAGAGAACTCCCAGAGGGTCTGAGAGCAGCAGTGAAAAGTGTTTGTATTGACTCCTGCTCCTGGCCCATTGCTACCCAGGGGTTGCTGTGAACCCCAAATGAAAAAGTGAGCACATGGAAAGATTGTAAAATGGAGAGGGTAAGATAGATTTCCGTATCCAACTGAATGTTTATGTTATTCCCTCTTTAAGCCAATTTTGATGAGAGTAAGCTTTAAACTTTGCCCACCACCCTCCCCCATCTTCCCTTCCATTATAATAACTCTTTCATGCCTCTTTTATGTGGGATAATTTATCTCCTTCCAGTGCAACAAAATAAATTTTGGGTATTGTCCCATCAAAGTCACCTTATATCCATACCCTCTGTCTACATATACTCATTCCTTCTAATTACTAAAAGTAATATTCTTTTTTAAATTTTATTTATTTATTTGTAGTTTTCAACATTCAGTTCCACAAGCTTTTGAGTTTTAAATTTTCTCTGCCTCCCTCTGCTTACCCTTCTTCAAGATGGCATGCAATCTGATATAGGCTCTACATACACATTCATATAAAACACATTTTCACATTAGTCATGATATAAAGAAGAATTAGAACCAATGGGATGAACCACAAGAAAGAAGAAACAAAATAAAACCAAAAAAAAAAAAAGAGAACGCAGATAGTATGCCTTGATCTGCATTCTACATTCAGACTCCAGCTCTTTCAGGCTTTCTCGGGATGTAGATAGCATTTTCAATCGCGAGTCTTCTGGAGTTATCTTAGACCCTTGCATTGCTGAGAAGAGCTAACTCTATCAAAGTTAGTCATTGCACAATGTGGTTGTAACTATGTACAATGTTCTCCTGGTTCTGCTCACTTTGTTTAGCATCAGTTCCTATAAGATTTTCCAGATTTTTTCTGAAATCTACCTGCTCATCATTTCTTCTGGCATAATAGTATTCTGTTGCATTCAAATACCATAACTTGTTCAGCCACTCCCCAGTTGATGGGCATCCTCTCAATTTCCAGTTCTTTGCCACCAAAAAAAGTGTAGCTGTAAATGTTTGCATATGTGGGTCCTTTTTCCGTTTTTGTGATCTCTTTGGGCTACATCCCTGGAAGTGGGATTGCTGGGTCAAAGGGTGTGCACAGTTTTATAGCCCTTTGCATAGGTATTTGAAGGTAGATTTGAACTCAGGTCTTCCTGACTCCAGGCCCAGTTCTTTATTCACTAAGTTACCTATCTGGCCTCCTCTTCCCTCGAACAGAGCCATCCCATTTAACAAATAATATTCAATATTTTTTTTAATTTATTCATTGTAATTAACTTACTAAAGCCTAATAATGGCTTAGGGGATTTGTTACAGATTTTTTGCCCAGAACATTGATTTATCAGTATACAGGCCTGCCTGTGTCAAAACTCCTTCCACTAATGAAGACAATGAAATTTGCAGCTTAAGTCTTAAGAGAGTTATCTGGGGCCCTAGAGGTGACTTGCCTATATGCACACAACTATTTTTTCCTCTTCGTGACTGTAGTCACCCTTCTATGTGCCATTTCACATGGCTTTACATCCTTGCTGACCCCTACCTCTCCTATTATTGACTCCTCACTCTTCTGCTCTTGTATTCCAATTCACCCAATAACAGTGTCTATTTATTGTACCAATAAGGTCCCAATTTGTCAAGCATGTACACTCTGTTCTGCCTGGCACCAGCCCGTGGGAAGTCTGGGTAACTGCTTCCGGGAGTGGGTGATACGCACAGAAGGGCTCTACTGTCCTGACACAAGGACAAACCGACTGTTTCTGAATGGTTTATCCCTTGGTGACATGGTGCTAATTGTCACGTGAAAGGCTCTAATAAATATGATCTCTGTGTCTCCTCTATCTCTGTGTTTTTGTCTGTCTCTCTGTTTCTATCTCTCCCTCTCTCTTATCCTCTCTGTCTTTCTCTGTCTCCCTCCCCTTTCTCTCTCTCTCTCTCTCTCTCTCTCTCTCTCTCTCTCTCTCTCTCTCTCTCTTTCTGCCTCTCTGGCTCCCTTCCTTCCTTCCCTAGCTACTTGCTTCCTAGCTGCTTTTGAGTGAGAATTTTGAGAAATGCTGTAAGTCTTTCGATGCAGAAGCCCCTCACTATCCTGGTGGCTTCAAACACAGCATGCTTTTGGTTTTTCTTTCCCTGTTGGATTTATTCTTCTTTGATCCTCCATAAATGAGTATTGAAAACAGAGCAACCAAGAATTGGAGATTGAGGGGATGCCCATCACTTGGGGAATGGCTCAACAAGTTGTGGCATATAAATATAATAGAATACCCTTGTTCCATAAGAAATGATGACCAGGTGGACTTCAGAAAAACCTGGAAAGACTTCTATGAACTGATGCAGAGTGAAGTGAGCAGTACCAGGAGAACATTGTATACAGTAATGGCCACATTGTGTGGTGACTGAGTTTGTCAGACTTAGCTCTTCTCAGCAATGCAAGGATCCATGACAATTCTAAAAGATTCATGATGGAAAATGCTATCTACATCCCAAAGAAAGAATTCTGGAGTCCAAATGCAGATGGAAGCAGACTATTTACACTTCCTTTGTTTTTTCTTTCTCATGATTTTCCCCTTTTGTTCCATTTCTTCTTTCACAACATGACTAATGTGAAAATATATTTAATATGATTGCACATGTATAACCTATATCAGATTGCTTGCTGTCTTACAGAAAAATTTGGAACTCAAAATCTCATAAAAAATGTTGAAAACCATCTTTATATGGAATTGGAAAAAATAAAATACTACTAAGTAGGGGAAAAAACTCACAGCAACCCTGTAAATTTCAGAAGGTCAGAACCACCAGCCATCCAGCCATGGGAGTCCACTGCAGAATCTGCTGTAACCAGAGAAGCCGAGTCCAGGGAACCCCCTGAAGGGTGAGCAGGACCCAACTTAGTAGTGGAGAGACCCAGCAACCGAGATTATATCTAATGTGTCGTGCAAATAAGGGATTGATTCCTCCAACCTGGGCATGCCGTTCCAAGAAGTGAACTTAGTGAGAAGAGTATTCTCTAGCTGCTGGTTTAAGTTTGCAGCTACTCTGTCTAGGTAACATGGGTTTTGAGGGGCCTCTCCCCCAGTATTCTTGGGGGAGTTGCTTTGTGATAACCACTTTTAGTCTACTTTCCTTGGGGACTGAGGTATAAAGAGGAGAGTGTGCCCCAGCACCAAATGGGGTGGTGAGATGTTTTTGTATTTTGTATCTTGCTACATTTTCTTAATAAATAAGCTTTTGTAAGAGCAAATTGCTGTCAATTAGCCAAAATTATGATTAGTTAATTGAGATCCAGAGGCAATATCAGCTGGTTATCAGTTTTGCCTGAATTCTCTTAGAATTCTGACTAGCCACTACCCATAAGCCGTCACAGGAGACTGATGAACAAGAAAAAAATGCAGTTTATTCATTTAGTGTGACACACTCCACCAAGAGATGATGTCCCTATGTGTTTCAGCTATTATATTTACATCCATCTATTATCCATGTATCAAACCAGATAAAAGAGGTTATTGTTACTCATTTGTGAGCTCCATTTGGCATTTTCTTGGCAGAGATATTGGAACGGTTTGCCATATCCTCCTCCAGCTTATCTGACAGATGAAAACCTGAGATAGTCAAGGTTAAGTTAACTTGCCTGGGGTCACACAGCTAGAGTCTGAGGTTGGATCTGAATTCAGGTCTTCCTGACTGCAGGTTCTAACCACTACACTCCCTGCAACCCCTAGATAAAAGAAGAGAGGTGTTTGTTTATTAGAGAGAAGTGGCCAGAGCAGGTAGGTCATAGATTGGAAAGGTGTTTATGCTCATCATTTGTTCCAAAGGAAGGGAGCAGAGCTGTTCACCAGTGCTAACCAGTTCGAGGAGAGGGACAGACTTCTATAAACTACCAAAGCCCTCCTTTTCAAAATAAAGCCTTTTTTCCTCAGAGACTCACAGGAGACATTCTAGGCAGCCAACCCTGCTTGGGCAACACATAATCAAATGGTGAATAGAAAACAAAATGGGGTAGGTTATGTCAACTCCCACCAGATCACTCTCAGCTCCCCCAAATCCATCTTTGACCTTGAAGGGATATGTGCTCAAATTCATGTTGGGGAGATATTAACTGATGATTGATATCAGGGGAGTCGACTCGGGGTCACCTGAGCTGCATAGCATTAGAAAACTGTCTCCTAGCAGGGGAGAGACACAAGAAGGGAGAAAACTTGGGACTCAAAAGTTGTTTTTTTAATGAATGTTAAAAAATTGTTTTTCTATCCAATTGATAAAATAAAATATAAAATTTTGCAAAAAAAAAAAAAAGGAAGAAAACTGCCTGCTAGACCCTCGGGGTCCTCAAGCACCCACCTGAGCTCTCGGAGAAGGCTCTGTCAGTGCTGGAGAGGGCTGGGAGAGTCCAATCCAAAGCCTAAGGTCCATTACAAATAGAAAAGATTATAAAATCTTAATTTGGCCATTTAAAACAGATCGTGAAGAATATAATTCCCTATATAGTTATGATACCCCATGTATCTTTTTTGTTACCAAAAATCATTCTTATTATGAACTGCAGCATCAGCAAACAAACTTCCAACTGCAAAAAATAAAAAGGGATTGTAGATGGAACTGTGGACTTCTGTTTGATCTGTTTTTTCACAAAGTGTCTATTAAATTTAACAAGTTAATAACACAATTATCTTGTTCGTTTCTGTGTCCTCTTCTGAACTCAATGGGGAAGAGGGAATATCAGTAAATAATTGTGGCGGAGAGAAAAAAGAGTATCAATAAACTTAAAAAAATTTAACAGTTAACTTAGTCCCCATGGGAGGGAGCTCTGCAGCCCTGCAGTAAAATTGGAATTCATTGAATCCAACGGGAACTTTGTTCCTACTATGAACTACAAGATGTAAATTTCCAACAAAGAGCAAAGTCTTTCATGCTGAGAAAAGAAAAAAAATTCTTAAAAGAATTTAAACTATATATAATCAAAGTGTGCACCTCCTGTCTGCCACCACCACACACACACACACACACACACATTCACACACTCACACACACGTGCACGCAAGCAAATCTGACATGTTTCTCTCAGAGAACATTCTGGATAAACCCTCACATTGCCAGAATTTGGGCTGAAAGACACTTGTGGTTCATAGTAACTATAGGAAAATAAAGTCTGCCAGAGCCTTTATCCCACCTTGTCTGTCTTCCTTCTTTTCTAGCCCTCTCTCTCCCCCTCCCCACTCCTTTCTCTTCTTCACTCCCTCTTCTCTCTGTCTATCTTCTTTCTCTCCTCCCTCTCTTTGTCTCTCTCTTGTCCTCTCTGTCTCTGTTTCTTGTCTTTTTGCTGTCTGTCTTTGTCTTTCTCACTCTATCTCTCTGTTTCTTGTCTTTTTGCTGTCTGTCTTTGTCTTTCTCACTCTGTCTCTGTTTCTGTTTCATCCTCTGTATGTGTCTCTCTGTCTTTCTCTTTCTGTCTCTCTGTCTGTCTCTCTCAGTCTGTCTCTCTGTCTCTCTTCCTCCCTCCCCCTCTGTCTCTGTCTCTCTTCCTTTCTGTCTCTCTTTCCATCTGTCTCTTTCTCTCCTCTGTCTCTTTCTTCTCTTCTCTTTTCCTTCTCTCAGGCTCTCATTTTTAACAGCACAGAACCCAAGATTATAAGGTCTTAGATCCAGGGCAGCCACTATACTTGCATATTAGTGTTGTTCACAGTCTGGCACCCACAAATGCCATTGGTTTCGGGAAGAAGACTGAAGACAGTCTGCTCAACCCACAAGCCATAACTCTCCATCTCCTAAACAACCCCATAACAGTCAAATTGCAAGATGCCTAACTACATGCACAACTCTTAATTATTACTTTAAAATATTCCATTTCCCCCCAAATAGAAGCAAGACTCAGCTTGAATGCTCGAGCCTATGCCAGTGCCTGAAACCTCAAAGGTTTCCATTCGATTTCCCACAACCACTAATTCGAATGCCTGATTGTGGGTTAGAGGTGACCTGAGACTCTCAGAGATTGGGAGGGGACAGGAAAAGAGGAAGCCCTGGCAGGTTTTTCCATGCTGCAGAGTCTTTGGGGGTGGTCCCACCAACAGACAGTTTATGGTCCTTGGACCAACCTTGTGAAGTAAGAAGAAGCTCACCACCACTTGTCTGTCCACTAGGTCATGAATTCTTTTGCCGGTACAAACCGTGAAGCAAAGAAAAATGCAAAAGGACCCTGGGTCCTGTGTGGCCCCTTTCAGAGTTTTAGGGTTGAGTATTAGTAGAAATGGAGGTAGAGACTAAGAATCATTTGACTTTTGACTGTTTAGAAGCATTAAACTTTAGGTACTCTGAATGTGAGATCTTGGTCCAGTGAACCCCGGTGTAATTTTGGAAAGACTGAAATGCACAAATATTTATATTCTCATGATAAATGAAAGCAGAAGATGAAGGAGATTTGCAGTGCTGTAGCAGGCTAGCTCCCAGGTTCTCCTTGGAGAGTTAGTCCAGAAGTTGGCAGAATTGGTTTCAACAGAATTGTCATTTCATGGGACTTGTCATCTGACATCACACGGTTCGTGATAAGCACAATCACAAGAACAAAAAAGGCCACCCTGAAGATAATTACCAATATCTATTGCAGGTGATGAAGAGATGGAGAAAATTTATCAAAGAACTTAACTAGATCAGCATAGCTTTGGTGACTGAAGTACAAAGGTGGGTAAGGAAGGGAGGATGGTAAAAGGGATGCTGAAGAAAACAGGGTTCAAATCTGCTTCTGACACCAACCGTGTGACCTTGGGCAAGTCCCTCAGACTCTCTGGACCTCAGTTTCCCCATCTATAAAAGAGGAGGTTGGGCTAGATGACCTCTAAGCTTCTTCTAGTGCTCAATCCTCAAAGGCTTGTAGCTTCCCGCAAGACTATACCATGTATACTTTCTTCAAAACTGAGTTTGAAGGTATTAGACACGGCAAATACCAGAAAAATCCCCCAAAACCAAAACTTCATCTTTGATTACAGATTACAATCAATTACAGGTCTGAGAATCATATTAGGCTCTTCTTATATGGAGAGTTAAAAGGAGCTTGAGAAGCCAATTTTTCCAACTCCCTTATTTTACAAAGAAGGAAACTCTGAGACCCAGAGACTTACCCAAAATCACATGGGTAAAAACTGAAAGAGTCTAGATTCAAAACCAGGTCAGAAGGAGTTGTCTGGGTAGTCAGACCATTAGCCAGATCAAAACCAACATTGTTAGAGGAAAAGATAAAAGTTAAAAAAAACAAAAAGCAAAACAAAACCTAATTGTATCAGCTTCAACCTTCACTGGCTGTTCACACACTTTATACGGTCTTTGGCCCAATACTTCAACCTCTGGGCTAATGTAGAGCCATTAAATCAGAAGTTCCTTGAGGACAGGGACTTTCTTTTGCCTCCATTGGAACCTCTAGTTCTTAGTGCAGTGCTGGACATATAGTAGATGCTTAATAATGTTACAATTAATTAAGTTACAGTTAATGGATTGGTTGATTGATTTTCTGGATCAAGAAATTCTTCTCTTGATAGACTAAGATCCCTGAACTCTCAAACTTGGGGTCTCCTATCAAGCAACATCCAAGTCTGGCCATACCAAAGAAACCCTGTTCTTTTACCAGAAACTAGATTCTGGAATTCATTGCCCACAAAAGCCTCTTTCTCTGGCTAGAAAACTGGATTTTGAGACTCTTAAACTAAGGGCTGCTAAAGAGGCATCCCTGAAGGACTCTCACCATGTGATTCCTCTCTTTGTGGGCACCATGAAATTATTCTAAAGCAAACTTGTCCTTCTCTCCCCCCACTAACCCATAACATGGTCCCTCTGCAATTTACTCAGAAAAGGGCAAAAAAAAAAAAAAGTATGAGCCAGACTGTAGAACTGGTATACTTAGTGTATGAGGCAGAAGCAAATTTTATTAATTAATATGATTGTAATTCTAAGTATCTCTGCTTAGAGATGGGAAATCTGAAATCCAAAGGACAGAAATCCATTCTGCCTTTGAAATCTCTCTGGCAAGAGCCATGCTTAAGTTATAATTTATGATATTCCCAAGGAAAGACAATTAAATAAACAGTTACAGAACTCAGGTGAATATTTTGAATTAATTTTCATTCATCAGTAGAACAATAGTTACTTTAAAAATGCTAAAGTTGGACCTTGAAGAATAATTTTCCTAGACCATTCAATTGGGTCAGAGTAGAGATGGGTTTTTGTTGAGTCCTATCTGACTCTTAATGACTCCATTTGGGGTTTTCTAAGATGGAGATACTGGAGTGGTTTGACAATTTCTTCTCCAGTCATTTGACAGATGAGGAAACTGAGGCAAACAGGGTTAAGTGACTTGACAAGGTTCACACAGCTAGTGAGTGTCTGAGGCCAGATTTGAACTCTGGAGGATGAGTTCCTGACTCCAGGCCCAGCGCTCTATGCATTATGGTGCCCCCAACTGTCCTTGAGAAAGATAATCCTCTTAATTAGATAAAACTAGATAAAAATGGTCCTGTTCTAAGTTTGATTCCTACTTCTAAACCATTTTCTAGGAGTTTGAGCGCCTTTACCTAAACTTTTACCCAATTTCCTCACAGAGAGAAGTTAGAGCTTTGAAGGGGACAGAGGATTTGGTTCAGGACTGTTATTCTAGCAGCTGGGTAAAATACTGATAAAGTTTTCTTCATTCATTTAAGTCTGGAAAGGATTTCAGCCTGTAGAAATATTTGTGTCTTAATATTTCTAAAAGAGAGGGCAAAGGGGGAGCTTTCATGTGCTTCCAAGAACTGGGAAATATATACACTGACTACAGTAATGTAAATAGAAAGAAAACCAACAATGAAACAATAGAGATGCAATGTTATGAAGTTGTAATGATGGAGCTTGACCAGAAGACAAGAAGGAAACTAGCATTTGTTGAGCACTGTGCTTCCAAATAGATCCCATTTGATCTTTGTAATAATTTTAAGAGGTAGGTGCTATTATCATTCCATTTTACAGTTGAGGAAACTGAGGCAGACAGTGGTGAAGTAACTTGCCCATGTCTGAGGTTGAATTTGAACTCGGATCTTCCTGACTCTGGGCCCAGCATCCTATCCTTTGCATCGCCTAGAACTGAAAAAGGTGTACCTCCCTCCCTTTAATGAGGGAGGGGACTCTGGGGTGTAGAATGCTACATATAATGTTGAACTTGGTGAGTGTATTAGATGATTATGTTTTTAAAATAAAATTTTTTCTCTCTCTCTTTTTTTGGGGGGTGAAGCAATTAGAGTTAAGTGATTGGCCACTCAGTAAGTGTCTAGGAGGCTGTATTTAAACTCAGGACCTGATTCTAGGGCCAGTGATCTATCCATTGTGTCACCTAGCTACCCCTTTCTCTTCTAAAATTCTTTGTTATAAGGGACGGCTGCAGGAGGAAGAGAAGAAAATATTGGAATATGTAGGTGATAGCAAAACAACAGTTTTTAAAAAGAAAACAGGAAATCCCTTTGTTCCAACTTGTATTCATAAAGAGGAAAAACTTGGAGGCATTATAGTTAGTAGAGAGTCAGAAAGACTCATCTAGCTTCCTGAGTTCAAATCTGGCTTCAGACTCTTACTAACTATGTGACCCTGGGCAAGTCACTTGACCCTGTTTGCCTCAGTTTCCTCATCTGTTAAATGGAGACACTGGGGCAGGAAATGGAAAACCACTCCAGTATCTCTGCCAAGAAAACCTCAAATGGGATCATGAAGAGTTGAATGCAACTGAAATAACTTCATAAAGATGATCCTGGGTGCCAACAGGAGAAGGTAAACAGAAGGTTTTTCCCAGTCTAGCCTTCATATCAGACATCTTTTGTTCATGCAATTGACTGGAAGGTGGAGAGATGTTCGGATCCTGTTGAATTTATTGATTGAAAAAAATCAAATTCCATTGAACAAAATGCCACTTTAAATAAAGGCTATCCTCCGTTGGGATCATGAGCAATTCCTCGAGAAATGCAGCCACAGAAAGGGTTCTTCCACCACCCTCTTATTAACAATGTCAAACAAGGCATAAACATGGGAGAATTCTACTCTGTGTCAGGGATTATACCTCATTTGGGTATCACTAGAGGTGACGAGTGCCTAGACCATCTTCAAACAACATTCTGTAGATAGTACCAAGCCCCAGATCTCTTCCACAAGATCTGTAATCACTCAAAATGAGCAAGAGGTCTTCTGACCCCTTTGGCAAACCTATAGATCCCTTCTCAGAATCAAGAGACAAGACTTACAGACCACACGGTCAATTTTCTATCCACTGTACTACTCATTCTGTCTCGTTTTTATGGATATCTTTCTTCTTAACATCACTTTGTCTGTGCTCATATGGTTGATAAAAGTTTACAGATCTTTAGAGAACACTTTTTAAAAAATATCCATTAGCTACTTATCCACTAGAGAATGAGATAGAATGGATTTGAACACAGGTCTTTCAACTACAAATTTAGGACTTTCTCCACCACCCCACACTGTACACAGCTGCTCTATCTCCTATGAAGTAAGAGACTAAAATAAAAGTTACAGATAGAATATTCCCCTATTTATGGACTTTTCCCGTACATGGAATTCTCTCTCTCCTCATCTCTGCCTCCTTCAAAGCTACCTTCAAATCCAGGCAAAATCTCACCTTCTACAGGAACACTTTCTCACTCCCCCTCAGTGCTAGTCCTTTCCCTCTATTGATTATTTCAATGTTATCCTGGCTGTCTCTTGTTCATTTATAATTGTTTACATTCTAAAGTAAACTCCTTAAGGGCAGGCACTGTCTTTTCCCTTTCTTTGTATCCCCAACACTTAACACAGTGCACATGGTAGGCACTTACTAAATTTTTATTGACTGACTGACTCAAGATTTTATTGCCTTGATCCCTTAGGCTGTATAATTGGAATCTTTATTTTTTTCTCCCCTCTTCTTGACTGTGATTTAATTGGAATATCTGGTGGTGAAACTCATTCCACCCCTGAAGCTTGAGCAAGTGTCTAGTTTTTTGTAGTCTTAATCCAATAAATGGGCAACAGAGAGGTTGGTTGACTTGCCTGGAGTCATAAGACCAGTAGGCTTCAGAGGGGGAGCCAGCTGCCTCACCCTGCCATCTTCATTAATCAAGGACTGGCTCTTTGACCCCCTACTCCGCTTCTCATGGTCTAAGGAACACAGATTCCATCTTTAAAGCCACGGTAAAAGCATCCATCATCATCCAACATCAATACTGATGGTTCATTTTCTGTTGGACCCACTTAGTTTCAAGAATCTGGAGAGAACAACCTTGTGGATTTCCCATTTGGACTTGTCTATAGGGATAGGTCCTCTAGGTCTGTCAGTGATGTGAGCTTCCCATCCTCTCTAGCCCTTGCTCTGACCTTACCTCTCCACAGTGGGTGGGAGCCTGAGGCTGCCTTGCAGCCATGGAGTGCTAAGAAGTGCATTTCCAGAGCCCCAGGTAACTGGCAATTCTAGCAATGTCCAGCATTTAAGGGAAATGGAATGTCTCCTGGCTAGCAGTCTTCCTAACCTCTCACCGAACCCAAGCCCAAGGCCCACCAAGGAATCTGGGAAAAGGAATCAAATTGCTCAGAAACCATTCATTTAAAAAAAAAGTCAGAAAGAACTCCAATATGGGAACAACACTCATGTTTAATCCAAACTTAATACAGAGAAACCTACCCCTGTGATCGGTGGAAGAATACAGTCATCACATGTACAACATGACGTGGGTCATTCAGACAGAAAGTCCCACCCAAAGACTGGTTTTTTCACTTAAATTTTCCCCATTCTTAATTCAGCAAACATTTATTACATGTCTACCACGTCTAAGATTTGTTCTAAGTTCTATAGATACAAAAGGCAGTAATGAAGTCCTCAACCTCAAGAAACTTATATTCTAACCAAGTATACAACTTGGACACAGACAAAATAATGTAAATTATGTCTTAAGAAATTTTAATTATGTATAAATAAATTTTAATCAACCTATCAGTTATAGATTCTTTTCCAACCCACATTAATAGATCATGTGACCTCTCCAGATTCTAAGGGTCTTGAGAGATTTAGGAGATGGGAGTCATTAGTACTATCATTCATGAGACCCCCATCTGGCATGATCTCCTCAATATTGATTACACATGACTATTGTCCCAATATCATGTTTTGGCTGGTTGATCTCTACTAAATATCAATTGATAGTATGCTAGCTATTTAACTAGTTAACATAGTTAACATAATAGTTAACTAGTAAACATTAACCAGTTTTACAATAGGATATTAAGTGAAAAGTTATAGCAAGAACTGAAGTAGAAAAATCTCCCACACTGAGAACACGTCATCCTCTTCCACCTTCATCCCAAGGGAGAATGGGTTCAAATTTACCGAGTGATGAGACTCCCATTTTCTCCACCAAGTTTCCTTCAGGGTGTGGCCCAGTCCATGAATGAGTCGATCCTTTGCTTGCAGGACAGTGTCTCAGCCAATGGTTTGATTCACTGCTAAACTGACTGATCACCCAAGCTGCCTTCCCACTGCCAGCACTTGCAAAGTGCCTGTCACATAGGACTGAGTTTTGTAGACTGACTGA
>CM053771.1:24746983-24807940 GCA_028658325.1 Potorous gilbertii
AACTAGAATCATAGGATGTTTGAGTTGGAAGAGATGGAGAACATGAAATATCAAAGTGCAAGGAATATTTAAAAGATCTCATTGTATAGATGAGAAAAAATAGAGACCCAGAGATGGCCAAGACGCTGATACCAGGCCATGTCAGTATCGGCTAAAGGACCTGGGCTTCAGAGAGAGAGAGTTTCCAAGGGGAATAGGAGAGTGGGCTTCACAGGGCTCAAGGGCTGTCCTGGGGAACAGGGATTATCCTGATTCTGCTTGGCCCAGGAGGGCAGAGCCAGGAGCAGTGGGGGATGTAACAAAGATTTGTTTTCATCATGTTTTCAGTTGTGTCTGATTCTTCATGACCTTTTAGGGTGTTTTCTTGGCAAAGACATTGGAATGGTTTGGCATTTCCTTCTCCAGCTCATCTTACAGATGAGGAAACTGATGCAAACAGGGTTAAATGATTTGTCCAGGGTCACACAGTAAGTGTCTGAGACTGGATTTGAACTCAGGTCTTCCTACTCCAGGCCCAGCACTCTGTCCTCTGTTTTACCTAGCTGCCCCAAAGATTTAGGTTTGATTAAAAGAGAAATTCCTAATAATTAAAGCTGTCCCAAAGTAGAAAAGGGATGGGCAGCTAGGTAGCACAGGCCTGAAGCCAGGAAGACTCATCTTTATGAGTTCAAATCCAGCCTCAGACACTTCCTAGCTGTGTGACCTTGGGCAAGTTACTGGACACTACCTGCCTCAGTTTCCTCATCTGTAAAATGAGTTGGAGAAGGAAATGGCAAACCACTCCAGTATCTCTGTCAGGAAAACCCTAGATGGGGTCACAAAGAGTCAGACATGACTGAAACAATTCAACAAAGTGGAAAAAGAGGCAGCAAATTGTTCTTTACTTGTCTTTGGTAGAGGTTTATGAAAGGTTTTTGTGGGTATTGAAAAGTGGATTCCTGTTCAGATAGGAACTGAATCTGTGAACTTCTGAAGTCCCTTCCAGCTCTGAGATTCTGTGACTTTTCTATCAGAGAAGGAACTAGAACCCTGGCATTTTGGTCTCTACTTCAATGCCCTTTCCCCACCCTGTTGGTTCTCATGGGCATTGATTTTCTGACAAGAATCAATATTTTACTAAAAATGAATGATTAGTTTTGCTAAGCTAAATCAATTAGTTGTCAGACCTGCTAAGGATCCTTTACCTGAGCTCATCATAGACCCAGGTGCTGAAAGAACCAGTAAATCAGCTTTCGCCCAGCTGGCTGGACTTGTTTCCCAGGAGCAGATGTGGTCTGTGGAGGTTCTGGTCACCCTCCACGAAGTCCTAAGCTGTTCTCATGCTTGAGATTTGCCTGATGCCAAGTTTCAAGGCTTCTTAGACCTCTGTGACCCTCTTAGCCAGCCTCAGGAAACCCTGCCCAAATAAATCCCACTCAAAGCTTTGCAGCCCTCTGTACTCAGGCTGGCATCCACTGCCAAGGGGCTCCATCACAGCTGTGACCAGGATGCAATGATTTGGTCTTACACTCTTCTTCAGGTGCCTTGGCTGTCATAGCCCAGGCTGACTTCCCCACCACTCCCCACCTAGGAGCAATCAACCTCCCTTTGTCCCATCATTTGTGTAACAACATGCACCCTGGCATACACAGGAGGGCCTGCTGTACAAGTTCTTAAGATCTTAGATTTCTAAAAGGAAAGCAACTTTTGAGCAGTCAACAATTACTTTAATCAAGATCATATATCATCTACTTCAGGGGAAAAAGTCAGCACCCTGAACTTCAGAGAAAATGCAAACAAATTCCAAGCAGAAATTACAAACAGAAACACCTACAGACAGGGCTTCCAACTGTCTGATCATAGGCAACACATACATCATTACCAGAGAGAGGAGCATCAACATCTGGGTTTTCAAAGAGTCTCTTGTGGAACATGAACTTTCTTCCAAAACTAAGCCCCCAAAGCAAAACCTCATCTCAGAGTATAATACACACACCCACACCCACACCCACATACACACACACACACACACACACACACACACACACACACTTTTCAGAACTGGAGGGCATGATCCTCAGTGACCCAATGCCTCATTAGCAATTAACAAAAGGTATCTGAGGCCTATTAATGGGTAGGGAAGATCTTTAATTCTAATTAACATTACAGTTTGTCTCCCACCACACAACTTATCTGAAGATATTTTATGTTGTATTTTGTGAACTTGTCCCAGGCATGAAAATCCTAGAACTGGATCTGGGCCCAAGCTGGTTCCCCACTTTGAGGGCTAGGATGAGAGATGCATAGGTAGGTGCTACTTTCTAGCCTTTGGGGACAACCATCCTGTTTCACCAACATAGAAAATGCCCTGGAAAGGATCCGAGCTCCCTGGCATGGAAGCGAGTCCTATCTGGGGACTCATCACACCCTCTCCTATGCTTCACATAGGCCATGGCCCAATCTACCAAATGAGTTGGGATGAAAGACTGCCCACTCACCCACTAAGAATCCTATTAGGACCACTCAGGCAGGGTATTGGGCCAAGGTACATGCCGAATGGGTGAATTCCCTCCAATGCCCCATGCCCCAGCCTGCGTTCCTGCTCTGAAGGAAGCAGCTTGCCTGTGGGTTCCCTTCCTTCCTCTCTTTCTTTTTTTTCCTCCTTTCGGTCAAGTTTGCTGGAAGGCACCGTGAATTATGCACAAATGCACTCCTCTGGCAGCCTCACATCTGGATTTATTGTCTCCTCAGGAGACAGCCTGTCGTGTTCAACAGCGGACTGCTCCCATTTGAATTGGATGATTGAGTTTAAATTACTGAGAAATGATTCTGGGCCAGAGGGTCCAACGTAAATAGACAGCTTCAGCCCTGGCCAGGCCTGAATGATGGAAGCTTCCCCACGACTGTGCTGCCTTTGAGTTTGGATGTCTGGCTGACCCAAGGGAGATGATACAGTCAATTCGATGGGGATGGGGGGAAGCAGGGAGAGAAAGAAAGAAAGAATGAACACAGATAGTAAACTATTCAACAACAAAAGAAAAGAGAATAATTCATAACAGGTTAGACCAATTGTCAACAGCCAGAGTGTATTTCAGGACATTCATTAAGGAAAAGAAAGGGGCCCAGGCTCTTTGGAGGAAAACTTTAAAGGGGGTGGTATAGAGATAAAAATCATGACTTCTTTGTGTTGTTCATGTCGCAGGAGATAATGAGAATGGAATTTTCAGGGTAAATCTAATTTACTGTTCAGTATTTATGCTTTGGTTCATGATTTTTTTTCGTTTTAAAAAAATGTGTCCTGGGGGTGAGCAAGCTTGTGTTTCACTTGCTTCCGATGACAAGATGAGGCCGGGGAAATTTCTTTTCCCATTCCTGGCTGGCTCCCCTCCCGGGACCATTCAGGCTCTGGCTTGGGCTCACACACCCATTCCCATACAAATAATTGTAACCAATGACCCCAAACTAAAGTTCTGGATTTACAAAGACTGGGTCCAATCTTGGAGACCCCTCACAAACAGTCTCTCTTTTGGCTTGGCTTTCTTCCATGAACGTAAGAATTTGCCTCTATTTGTACCCCACCTTGAGCCCCGTCCAAGGATTCCCCTGAAAAAATCAGAATCTGTGTCATATCAAGTTCTTTACCAAATACATAAAAAGTCCCCCAGCTTTCATGTGAACACTTAGATTATTAATTACAATGAGTACAGGATGGACCTCGCTTCAGCTGAATTAAAACACAAAAGATATGCCTGAGATATAGCTGTGTAATTGATAACTGCCCAAAGTTGGATTCAAACCCAGGCCTCCCTCAACTCCGATCCAACACTTTATTCCATGTGTCACAGATGCTACTTCACAATATAATGTCTAATAGCCCACAACCAGGCTTACGCTTGGTCTTACTCTCAAGTATTCGTACTAACGGCCAAACCTCATGCCAGGAAGTGTAGGGGTGGGGTGGGGGACAAAAATCGTTTCATTGGATATTTTTAAACCCATCCATTTTGAGTTGGTTTGGGACCTTATAATAGGTTTTAGATTCTCAGAGTTAGCCTTGATGTCAGAAGCCACCTTGTCTAAACCATGCTTGACCAAGAATTCTCTTAGTAATATCCTCAGCAAATACCACCTCCCTACCTACCCACCCACCCTGGCTCTACTGGAATTCCTACAGGAACAGGAAATTCACTACCTTGCTTTGGATTTTGAGAGGCAAATTTCAGCTTAATGCAAGGAAAACCTTCCTGACAATTAGAGATAATTACAAAGAGGTAAAAATAGCTGGTCCAAAACTTTTGACCCAAACTAGGGGTGGCCCACTGACTAGATACACAAGGTCCCTGGGTAGAACGAGCTCAAACTCACCACATGCATAGACAACATATGTGGCAAAGAGATATCTCCAAATTCTTGACACTGGAAATCCACTTTTCTTCCTTTGTGGAGACATCATGATATTACCCTAAGGCTAGCCCTTTGTCAGGTGAGCATCCCTTCTGGGGGTCCTGCAGGTCAGGATCCCTGTGGAACCCACAGACAACCCTTCTCTCTACCACCAGAGTTTTGCTTCCCTAAAGCCATCACCATCACCATGGGGCTGTCTTGGCACATCCACCTCTGGGATTTTCTCCATCCTTGGCCATTCCTGCTGCTGCATCTGGTCCCTGATGGGACCTCAGTACCTTCAGACCTCATCAGCCTACCTTGGAATGTGAATTTGCCTAAGAACAGGAACAAATTAACACAAAAGAAACAGAGGCAGCTCCTGGTCTTGCACAAATCAGCTACACTTCCCATACCTTGCAGATCATAGCCATAAAGTAGTGAAAACTATCATTGATATAGCACTGACCACATGCCAGGGATGGTGCTAAGTACTTTACAGGTATTATCTGATGTGATTCTCACAACAACCCTGGGAGGTAGATATTGTTATTACCCGTATTTTATAGTTGGGAAAACTGGGACAAACAGGTAAAGTGACTTGTCCAAGGTAACGCAGTTAGTGAACAACCTCAACTTAGGTTCATTGACTCCAAATCCAGGTTTCTTTCCATTGAATGATACCTTTCCAATATCAATCACTAATCATTCATTGAGCAGGCCCCAAGCACTTGGATCAGACATGTGAGAGGCAGGCAAGAAGGAAATCATACCTGCCCTTAAAGTGTTCACCATCTCAAACTCAACATATTCAAAATAAAACCAAAAGTAATAAAAATTCTATTTCCCACAAACCAAATTCCTCTTTCAAATGTCTCTGCACCCCCCAACCCCCAGATCCTTCCAGACAGGGAGGTACCCAGGAGATCCACAATCTGCTCATCCATGCCTTCCCTCACTTCTCATCATTCAGGGATTAGGCATTGGGATGCCATTAGAATCCAAACAAACCCAGTGGTCCAAAGGAAGTTCTTACTTGGGCCTAATTTCACTTTGGTAAGGGTTCATCCCCTTTGGTTCCATTCTTACTGAGGAAGAGAAGTGAGTCAACAATTTATATCTACTCACCCCCCTTTTCTTCTAAAGAACATTTTATTTTTTCCAATTCCATGTACAGGTAGCTTTCTACATTCATTCTTTATAAGATTTTGCATTCCAAATTTTTGTCTCTCCCTCCCTGCCCTCCTCTCCAAGACAGCAAACATCTGATATAGGTTGACCATGTACTCACCCCTCTTCAGATGCTTCTTCCCCATCTTCCTTCCTTCCTTTGCACCTTTCTCCCTGGCTATATCAGAAAGAAACTTAGAGGTGATCTAGTTTGATAATCCCCCCATTGCACAGCCCTATGTATGAACACACTGGGGATCCTCTCTATAACAGCCCCTTGATAGATGGGCACCAACACTAGGTAGTCAGTCAATAAATTAAACATTTATTAAGTGCCTACCTACATGTGCAAGGCACTGTGCTATGCACTAGGGATACAAAGAAAAGCAAAAAATAGTCCCTGCCCTCAAGATGCACACATTCTACACCAAAGTGTACAGGAATTGCCATGGTAGTACCAAGCCCAGCCACTCTACAATCAATAGTGCCAATGTCAAAAGCCACTATACCAATGAGGCCCCATTGGACACAATGTTAGGGAAGCCACCCCCTTAATAGAGTTCAGCAGCTCAAGTCCAGTTCTTTGTCCAGTCCAGTAACTAAACCCTGAATCACAACAGATTCCTTCTCTTGGAGCTTTCTCCAGAGAGATTCTCTTGGGGTGGGGATAAGGGCAGGGGGAGGGGAGACTACAGATTTGATTAAACATCCATCTGTCCTTTATGGCAGAAGGAATGAGAACATCTTGTCTGTGCCAACACTGTCTTAATCACCCAAAGGCCTGAGAGTGATAAGGGCTGAAACCAAGCCAGGGAGAGATGGAAGGTCCAGCCCTTCGCTGAGTGATCCCTTCTCAGGCTAGAACATCCCTAGCTTGTCCCTAGGTCCAAGGACATTAGAGCAAAGGGTTCACTCAAGGATTCCCATTCCCTTGGAAGCCTTAGGGGCCCCATTGCTCCCCTGGCAGAGAACACCCATTCAATGCCAATTTGGTTCCCAAATACTACCCTACTCCCTTCACCCAAAAGTTGAAGAGAAAGAGAATGTGGATGATTCATTTTGGGAAGTGGGGGATGGTAGAGAGAGCCCTGATTGAGAGTCAAAAGATCCTCCATTCCCAGGTTCTCCCAGGCTCTCAAGCTATCATCCTAGGACCCTCACACTAGGTTGCTATTTGGGGATTTTTCCTCTAAAAGTTACCCAAATAGCTTTATTCCCAGAACGGTGTATAGTCTCAAAGGGCGTTTCCCACTTTTCCCTCATGAAATTCTGTGCAAGCCTGATGGAGGTTTTTTCAAAAGAGTTGTCATGCGTGACTCCCAGCCCAGGCAGGGACCTTGGCAAGCAGCAGGGTATCAGGAGGGGCAGTGGGGTTCTGCTCTTTTTCAATCTTGCTGCGGTGGATAGGGAGGATGCTCTATCTTTCTAGTGCCCAGAGGGCTTGGCACAGAGAAACATAACCTAGAGAAAACTTTCAAATAGACTGAATCACAGATTTTCAGAGCTGGGAGGCAGCTCAGCAGTCATCTAGTACCATCCATGGGCAAAAGGAAATCTCTTCTTCAAATCAACTAACATGTCCCTCTTGGTATTCTAGATTCAATATCTCCACTCTTTCAATTACTCTTCATATGACATTGACTCAAACCATTCTGGTTGTCCTCTTTTGGACATCCTCTGGGTTATCAATGTTTTTATTAAACCAATATATTTTGGTTTCGTTATCGCTGTGTGGACATCTCAGTCATGTCTGACTCTTCGTGACCCTATTTGGCAAAGATACTAGAGTGATATGCCATTTCTTTCTCTAGCCCATTTTACAGATGAGGAACTGAGGTAAACAGGGTTAAGGGACTTGTCCAGGGTCACAGAGTTAATAAGCATCTGAGACCAGATTTAAACTCAGGTCGTTCTGACTTCAGGTTCCACACTCTATCCTCTGGACCATCTAGGTGCCCAACCAACATATAGCAGCAATGTTCTGTAGAATAAGACCAAGTACAGATCCCTGGGGCACTCTATAGGAGACTTCTTTCCATGTTGACATTAAACCGTTAACAATCAGTCTCTGAATCTGGTCTTCCACGAAGTCTGGAATCCATCCGACTGTATTACTGCTTAATCTATATCTCTTCTTCTCCACAAGGATAGAATGAAATACTTTATCAAAATATTTACAAAAATCTAGATAAATTATATCCACAACATTACCCTCATCTACCAGTTTAGCAATCCTGTCAAAAAAGTCATTGCATTTAGTCTAGCGTGGCTTGTTTTTGATGGAGCCCTGCTGGCTCTTGGTGCTCACTGCTCCCTTTTCTGAGTGCTCACTAATATCTCTTCTATGATCTGAATGCAAATTTTCCCAGGAATCCAAGCCAAACTCACTGACCTATCATTGCTGACTTGATCATCCTCCCTTTTATGGAAATTGGGACATATTTTACCTTTCTTCAGCCTTATGTCCCCTCTCCTGTTTTCCATGATCTTTCAAATATCAAAGGGAAGTGAATTGGTTTAATAACTGCAGAACCACAGAATGTCAGATTTGGAAGAGATCTCCAAGGCTAAAACTCCCCTCTGCAATATACCTGATGAGTGGTCATCTATCCTCTGTTTTATGTCTTCTAGTGAAAAAGGACTCATTCTATCTTGAGGGAAGCTGCCTGTTCAACTTGGGATAGCTATCCTAAAAGGTTTTTCCTGTCCAAAATTTGCTTCTCTCTAGTTTCACCCATTGCTCTATTCTCAAGGATTAAATTGGATCCTCCTTCCATGTGACAGCTCACTCTTCAAATCCTTGAAGACATAGATCTTGACCAGCCAACTTCCCTCACCAGAGAAGAGCCTTCTCCAAGCTAATCATCACTGGTCCCTTCAATGGATCTTAATGTGGCCTGGATTCAAAGTCACTCATCATTCTAATCATCTTTCCCTGGACACTGTCCTGCTTCTCAATATCCTTCTTAAAATCTTGCCCCCAGAACTGACCATAATAGGAGCAGAGTCTAATGGGAATAGAGGAAAAAGGAACTATTCCCTCCCTTGTCATGGAAACTCAACTTCTCTTAACACAACTTAAAAATCTTCCATTTGTTGGCTGTCATGTATAGTAAGGGTTATATAAATATTAGTTATGAGGAGGAGGAGAAGATTAAAAGGAGGAGGAGAAAGAGGAGGAGGAGAAGGAGGAAGAGGAAGGAGGGATGAAGTATACTTCATCACTGGCCATACTGTTTTCCATCCCTACCAAGAGTATTTAAATTTTGGTAGACCAAAAGGGAAGGGAACAAGCATTTATTAAACACCTACTATGTGCCAGGCAATGTGCTAAGTGCTTTAAAAATAATATCTCGCTTAATCCTCACAATAACCTTGGACCTCACTTTATAGTTGAGAAAATTGAGGCAGACAGAAGTTAAGTGACTTACCCAGGGTCACACAGGAAGGGTCTGAGGTCACATTTGAACTCAGGTCTTCCTGAATCCAATCCCAGCATTTTACCCACTGGACAACCTAACTTCCCAATACAGTCAATATGAAACACAGTAAGCATCAAATTAGCCCAGAGTCTGGCACATAGTTGAAATTAATAAATGCCACTCACATCATTGTAGGCTTTGTGTCTATTGTTCTAACTCTGCCCACCTTTCTCTGCATCACTTCATATAAATCTTCTCAGACTTCTCTGAATTCTCCATATTCATTATTTCTGACAGTATAATGATATCCTATTACTTTCATGTGCCACATCCCCAATTGATGGGCCCCTACTTTGTTTCCATTTCTCTGCTACCACAAAAGGGGGCTAGTACAAATATTTTGAGATATATGGGGACTTTTTTTCTGTCTTTGACCTCTTTAGAGTATATGCTTGGCAATAGAATCTCTGGGTTAAAAGACACAGACATTGTAACAACTCTTATGGAAGCATAACTCCAAAGTGACTTTCCAGAATGGTTGAACCAATTCTCAGCTCCATCAACAGTATGTTAGTGGGCCTGTCTTTATACAGCCACTCCAGTGTTGACTATACAAGTAGTCATTCTCAATCCCTTCCAATAGTATGTCAGTTTCCAGAGGGCAAGAATCATTTGATCAAAAAAAAATCTTCACATCTTCATACCTGTAAGAACTTAATAAATGCTTGTTGGATAGGATTATGCATGCAAAGTTTCATGATTAGCACTACTCCTTGAAGATTAACTTTTATCTAATCTTTATATAGCTTATATGTATTTAGTTATTTTTGTAACTGGACCCCATCCATTTACATGAGCATTGCAATCTCTCTACATGGAGAATATGAGATGCTTGCTCATGGGAGAATAGGAAGGCTTAAGAAGCTGTGATAAAAAGAGTGGGGAGGTTGGGTGGTATTCAAAAAAGCTTGTCAACTTTCACCCTTTTCCTCTCTTTGCTTCCTTGACACCTGGAAGAACTCAGGGACTCTCTTGCATCATTCAGTAAAAAACTACATATGGCTCCTAAGAAATGGCTCCTCTTTTCATTCATTCTTTTAGAGTGTTTTAACAGAGAGGAGAGTAGACCACAGGAATTTGGGAACTAGAATTCAGGCTGGGCTTTGAAGCTAACACAGCATTGATTTCACAAGAAGCCAAGACTGACTTCTAAGAGTCACCTTCAGGACCCCAGCAGAGGGAGAATTTATCCAGATGTCATGTCACATCTGGACTGCATATGAATTTGGTAGGATCGTTGTGATGGAGAAACTGAGCTTGATTCTGAGCTGACTTCCCCTGAGCCTGAGGTGGTATAACGGAGAGTCCACCCCAAACACACTGGGAGAAATGTTTGTGCTTTGTTCTTATTCTGTCTTTGAAGTAAATGTCCCCTTATAAAAGTTACCCAGGGTTAAGTGTGTGGTTAATTAGAGCTGGGATGCTAGTCATAGACCCATAACAATGGGAGGAATGCAGTCAGTGAGGTTCTAAATGAATTCAATCCGACTCAATCGACATTGATGAATCAGAGTCATTCATTGAGAGTTGGAAGGGACCGTAGAGACGATCTCCTCCAACTCCCTCATTTGGCAGGTGGGGAAACTGAGGCCCAGAGAAATGGGGACTCAAAGTCACAAAGAATAAAGTCAAGATCGACATTTAACTCTTCAGAGGATACAAAACTTGGACAAAATTCAGCTCAAGCATAACCCATGTGCAGGCTTTCCTGGTTCCTCCAGCTGCTGGTGCCCTCCCTCTCAAAACTGCCTTGTATTCATTTTTCAGTGCACAGAGCACCTGAAGTCAGGAAGAACTAAGTTGAAATCCCACCTAAGACGTGAGCTGTGTGACTCTGGGCAAGTCACTTTACCCTGCTTGCCTCAGTTCCCTCATCTGTAAAATGAACTGGAAAAGGAAATAGCAAATCGCTCCAGTATCTTTGCCAAGAAAACCCCAAATGACACTAACACATTGTTGGTGGAGTTGTGAACTAATCCAACCATTCTAGAAAACAATTTGGAACTATGGGGCAATAAAACTGTGCATACACTTTTATTCAACAATACCACTGCTAGTCTACATTCCAAAGACATCCCCCCAAAAAAGGAAAAAGGACTTATTCCTACCAAAAATATTTATAGCAGTTCTTTTTGTGGTAGCTAAGAATTGGAGATCAAAGGGATTCTCAACAATTGAGAATTGGCTAAACAAGCTGTGGTATATGAATGTAATGGGATATTATTGTGCTATGAGGAATGACAAGCAGGATGATTTCAGAAAAACCTGGGAAGACTTACATGAACTGATGCAAACTGAAGTGAATGGAACCGGGAGAACATTGTACACAGTAACAGCAACATTGTCTGATGAAGAACTGCGAATGACTTAGCTATCCTCAGTAAAATCCAAGACAACCCCAAAGGACAAATGAGGAAGCTTACTATCCACCTCCAGAAAAAGAACTGATATTGACTGAATACAAACTGAAGCACGCTATTTTTCATTTTCTTTCATTTTTTCTTTTATTTTGAGTCTTCTTGTACAAAATTACTAATACAGAAAGGTTTTACATAATTGCACATGTATAGCCTATATCTGATTTCTTACCATCTGAGGAAGGAGAGGAGGGGACAAGGGAGGGAAGGGCAGTATTTGGAACTCAAAACTTTAAAGAAAAATGCTTTTAGAAATTGAAAAATATACCAAATGGGGTCATGGAGAGTTAATCATGATGGAAACAACTGAACAACAAATTCTGTGTGACCCTGGGCAGGTCACTTCACCCACTTTGCCTCAGTTTCTTCATCTGTAAAATGAGCTGGAGAAGGAAATGGCAAACTATTCTAGTATCTTTGCCAAGAAAACCCCAAATGGGGCCACAGAGGGTCAAACATGACTGAAATGACTCAGCAACAATAAATCAATCTTAGATCTCTTTATATATGTCTTCACTGTCTACCTGTTAATATTAAAGCTGTTTGGAGACAGGGACTGTTTCCTTTCTTTCTTTGTGTCTCCAGTGCTGAGCCTGTGGCTTGCCTGACACATAACAGAGGGTGAATCCATGTTTAGACTTAGCACTCAAAGGGAGACTGTCAAGTCGAACCCCATCATTTTACAAATGAAGAAACTGAAGCATAGAGACATAAATGTCTTACTTAGGGTCATTCAACTAGTAAATGGCTGAGACAGGGTTGGAATCTAGTTCTTCCTCCAAGTCCAAGGCTGCTTCTCAATTATTGGTTGATTGATGATTAAATTAGACATGATCCCTGCCCTCATGGAGCTTAGTCATGACACAGCATATCTATATTGACTCTGTCAGCATAGGTCAGTTGCAGTATGACATCATTTCAATGAAGGAAGCAGGGCCTCTTTAGCAAGTGCATGCCAATGACACATGTGTCCAGGCACACTCATGCTTGCACATCAAAGGTCTGGAGAAGGCCCCTGGCCTCCACCCTCCATGCGTGAGGGGTCCCGCTGCCTTATACAGGGCCTGACAGGCTGTTTATTTTTGTCTCCTTTGGTTCCAGATCCTTGGGAGGGACCAGTGGAGATCAAAGTCAGGCTCTCTGACCAGCTCCCTGCCCCCACCCCCATCCCTGACCCCTAGAGCCTCCTGGCCAGGGCAAAGCCCAACAGATGTGGCCTGAGCAGGCGGAGAAAGGCCAGTCCCACGTTCTGTGTTCCGGCCCTCTGTGTCTCTGATTGCCTGCATGCTCCAGCTTTAGCTTTGTCTATCTTCTCAGTCCAGGCTGGCCCCACATCGGGGCCTCCTCCTCCAAGGAATCAGAACCCAAGGGAAGAGTGAGGGAGAAGGAGAGGGATATCCAATGGGAGTCCAGGGATGCCCTAATAACCAAGGATGGGGGGTGGATTAAATCAACTAAACACATAATAATTAAGAGCGTACATTATATGAGGCATTCACTGTGCTAAGCTAAGAAACATAGTTGAGCTAACCTCTCTGGGCCTCAGTTTTCTCATCTGTAAAAGGGGATGAGTTTGTCTTCATCAGCCTCTAAGATCCCTTTCATTGTTAAATGGATAATCCTAGACCTATGAAGACACAGGTCTTGCTCTCAAAGAGATCAGAGTCTGATAATAGGAAAGGCTAAAGGACATGAGGGAAGTGAGGTATGTCAAGTAGTCATCCAGGATTCAGAAATCTAAAGAGGAAGGGATTGTTGTCACATGGGGGTGGGAAGGGATAGGTCAGGAGGAACTTTCTGGAGGAAAGACTTGGGTCTTTAAGAGAGAGACTTCAGTAAGCAGAGATGGGAGGTCACAGCTTGGAAAGGGCTCAGAGCCCTGCCTGGAGTAAGGACCTGGGGCAGAGGAAATAGGCTATGCTGGGGCTCTCTGACTTTATGGTCTCCCTCTGATCTCAGGCCCAGCTTCTGGGATTGCAAGGTCTACACCTTCACAGAGGACAGGCTAGGGAGGAAATACTCTGAGGTTCCATACAATAGAAAGTCTCTGAAATAGACATGAGGCAGGGTCCTGTCCAGAGGGCAACGAGAGCTAAAGCAGAGGAGCATCATCCTCAACTTGCTCTGATTGCTTTTTAGGTTGCTTTCTTAAAAAAAAAACCCAAAACTTTTTATTGGCAACTTTTGTTTTTGTTGAGTCCAATTCTTGGTGACCCCATTTGAGGCTTTCTTGGCAGAGATCCTGGAGTGGTTTGCCATTTTCTTCTCCAGCTCATTTGACAGATAAAGAAACTGAGGTAAACAGGGTGAAGTGACTTGCTCAGTGTCACATAACTAGGAAATGGCCAGATGTGAACCCAGGACCTCCTAACTTCAGAGCTGATGCTCTATCCACTGAACCACCTAACTGCCCTAACTTTTGCATTTTCAACTCTTTAATTTCTGAGTAACTTTCTCTCCTGGTCTCTACCTACAAATCTTCCTTGTAAAAAAAAACTTTAAAAAGAGATAAAAACAAGTAGTTTGTCAAATGTAAACAACCCACCAACTGAGCCTGATCGTCTATGCCATGTTTCACAGCCATAGTCTCCCGTCTCTATAAAGATCACTCACAAGTTTTTAAGAAAAAGAAACATTGCTACCTTTCGAAAGTTCATGGCTGAAATCTGGTCAGAAAGCAGGGGCAATGATGCTTTCATGGCAGTGGGGGAGGGATTGCTGAGAGCCTAAGATGTTCCAGTCCTGGCATGGTTAACATAGCCACTCCAAAGACTCTAGTCAGGAAGGAGAAGAATGGATCCTGGGTGCTGCCATCTGATCTGCCCATCCTGACATCTCTCCAAGGATCTCAGATCTGGAGCTGGGAGGGACCTTGGAAACCACTAGAATCTGGTCTCCCCATTACAAATGTGGAAACTGAGATACAGAGGAGGTAAGTGACTTGGGCACACTCACGTAGCTAATGTCTGAGGAGGATCTGAACCCAGATCTTCCTGACTCTTGTGCCTTATCCACTCTGCCCCTCTGCCTCTCAAAGTCAGAGTGATTTAATTGAATAGAAAAATGGACTGGAAGCCAGAAAGACCTGAGTTCAAAACCTCCCTCAGATACTTACTAGCTATGTGAGTCTGGACAAAACATTTAAACTCTCTGGGGCTCAGTTCCCTTATCTATAAAATGAGATTCGAAGATTTCAAAGGTCCCTTTCAGGTCTGAATCTGTCATCCTGTGATTTATGGAACTTTAACTTCCTTCAAGGCTGTACTCAAGGACTACCTCCTACAAGAAGCCTCCCTTACTTTCTCCAATGACTCCCTTTCCCTCACCCCCAACCTAAATACAATTTCTTTGAATTTAGTTTATTTCGTTTTTAACTGCGGGCAATCCCCACATGGAAGAGCCATGATGGAGTATAAGGGAGGTTCTTTTCCCCCTATTTGGAGCATAGACAGAGAAGGGTTGCTGATTGGCCCCATCCCCAGAACTGGGGTCCATTCATAAGGCAGAAACCAGACACAGCAGTGAGAACCTGGCTATTACTCCTTTTTTCCCTCACGCTGGAAGCCTCTGGATGAAAGGATGCCTTGGCCCTTCCCCATCCAAAGCCAACATCCAGTCATGGATATAGACCTCTGCTCTTTCCTTTGTGTGTGTTTGCTCAATCCAGGGGTGGGGAACCTATTTTATATGAAGGACACCAGAGGTGAAGAAAGAACCACCATGAGTCTATGCTGATATTTGTTAGAAGTCAGACAATGAGGAAGAAAATCCCAGTCCACTTTTTTGACTCAGTTTGACAGAAGCAGAGATGTAGACACATCTATCATGCCTCATTTGGAAGTGAATCCATTGGGTCAAATGCTTTGGAAAATTGTATGAAGTCTGAGCCCAGTTTTCCTAGGAATAGATGTGGTAGAGGGAAAAGTGTGCCTGTATTCTTTTTCTTGTAGTAACTTCTCAGTAAATATCCTTTTGGAAAATCTAACTGATAAGAACTGGTTAAATGGAACTGGAGTGCTAATATATGGATGCTCTCTGTAGAGAAAACACACTGGAATGGGGGCTTGAGCTGATAGCATTACAATAAGTCACCTGAACTATATTCAGGGACACTGCTAGTACTCTGAGAGATGGAGTTGCAGAGGGCTTTACTCTGGGAGATTGAGACCAAAATTTCACTACATTTATATATCTTGTGTTTACTCACCTATGTACAGGTTGTATCCTACCCCCAGTAGAATGGAAGTATCTTGAGGGCAGAGACTTGTGCATCTGCATTCCAAGACTCTAGTATAGTGCCACACCCATGTAATGGACCTTGTCCAACCCCAGATCTATTCAGGTCTCCCATCTCCATCCTCAAACCCATTGACAAGGGCCATAAAGAACACCAGCCCCCCAGCCTCAACTAGACAAGTTCCCCTTCCTCGCCCTCCAGAACCACCCTTTCCCAAGGGAGTCCATTCAGGCCTGGCTCCCTGACACTGGCCAGCCCTAACCCATGACTCATTGTCCTCTGCCCAAAGCATGCAAGGCCGCACCCCTGCTAATCAGGGGCTGGCGGGCAGGCGGCTGCCTCTATATGCAACTCCTGACCCATCAAACACCATCAAACCTGCTTTGTCTTTTGTCAGAGAAATGAGGCAGAACAAACACATGTAAACATGAAAATTGGTAACATCCGCCTGCTCCAGAGGATGAGGCCAGGGTGGAGGGAGGCGTGCTAGGCCCACCAGAACTGCTGTCCTTCTTGCCTGACCAGACTAAGCCTCACATAGGCTTGCCACTCACCATGTCCAAAGCCAAAGAGAAGAGAAAATCAGAGTGTCCTGGAGCCCTTGGGGATCCTGAGGGAGAAAGTAAGCATGTGTCTGTCCTGGACACAGAACAGCACCCTCTCCCCCAACCCCAGCCTGATCCCCAAGAGGCTTTCCTCCTTCAAGGCTCAGCCCAGGTGCCTCCTACACCAGGCCTTTCCTGATCCCCTTCTCCCCAGCAAACCGTCAGTACCCTTCTCTCTAGGCCCCCAAATAATTTGTATTTACATTGTATACACTTTTCATTTACTTATCTTCAAATATGTTGCTTCCCTCCAGTAGAATAGAATAGAAACTCCGTGAAGGCAAAGGCTGGTTAATTTTTTTCTTTGTATCTACAGTGTCTAGCACAATGGGTGGTGCACAGTCAGGGTTTAATAAATGCTTGTTGAATGAATGGTCCAGGATCTTGATACTATGGCATTAAGGGAATAATTCAGTGAGGGGAGAGAGAGAGGGAAGGGAAGGGAAGAAAGAGAAAGGAGAGAAGGGAGAGAGATGCATATCTAGAGCATTTATTAAGTACTTATGTAATTATCTACTTTGAGGATTATCTGTGGCACATTCTTAATTCTGGACCCCTTTTCTGGATTGTTCAGCACTACGAACTCAGGAAAGATAAACTCTTCCTCATTTCAGCTCATGGAAACTATAATAATTCCTAATAAGGAAGGGAAATTTCAAACAAAAAGAAAATATATGCATGTGTGTGTGTGTGTGTGTGTGTGTGTGTGTGTGTGTGTGTGTGTGTGATGGATTCCAAGGCCCAGAGCAATGATTGGATTAACTGTTGTTTTGGATTGTCAGGTGTCACAGGTCCTTCCCAGAAACTGGAAAAGGAAGCGAGCCAGTCCTGGTTGGAGAGTGAGGCACAAGCAACAGATGGGACTGCACTGCTCCCGGCAGAATGCTCAAAAACCTGAGAGAGGCCCTCCAGGCTAGGCCTTTCTTCCTCCAAGCTCAGCCAGAGTGCCTACTTCATTCCATCTTTCCATCTTTCTTCTGCACAGAGCAGGCCTTGAGAGGGAGCAGGTTTCTCAGATCCATTCTAGAAAGGGAAAGCATTTTTAAGTACTTCCTATGTATTTGATACTTAACTTCATACTGAGGACATAAATACAGATATAGCAGAGGGTGGCTCACAGGGAGGCAAGAACAGATATCTAAAGCCTGTCTTCCCCTCACTCTTCTCCAAGGGAGCTGTTTGGTTCTTCCAGAAGAGGAAGCAAGAGACTGGGGCCAGAGTCTGGCTACTCTATTCTCCTCAAAGAGAGGAAGTACTAGACTAGAATTTTGTCAGTCTGTTCTCTTAAATATTATTGGTCTAGGGAAAACCGTATTTTAGGTTCAGGCTGTACTCTTCTTCACTATTCCTTAATAGGAAGGAGGGTCCCATGTTATGTATCCAAGGTTTAAATTCCTTCCCTTCAAATGCCAATTCCACAATAAACTCATTTGCAAAAGTAGCAAAGAAAACCATTTATCCAAGTCGATAGCAAAACAGAAATTAGAGAAAGTATACATAGGAGACTATGTACCAGACAATACAGAATGAAGAAGCTCTCCTATTGGGAGTGAAGTAATTCAGTTCAACCAGGAGGGAGAGTCCCAGATTTTATCCAAGAAGGAAATTCCCCAGAGTCTCTAATGTGTAAACTGGGATTGTAGACAATTGAAATTCGACATGTTGGCTTCTTGCCTAGTCTTTCTTCTTTCAATGACCTGAAGAGACATTGGTATAGCCCATCTTCTCTTTCAAAACTGGAAGCCAAAATAACCTGAAAAGGCTGAAGACACCAGATCTCTCTTCTCTTACCAACTTTACCCCATTTTTATGTAGGGCAGAGCGCTGATCTCCATCAATGAGGAGAGAGCGTCATACCAATGGGTTTTGGGGTTTGGGTGATAAAAGCAGGCAAGATAATCCCTACCCTTGAGGAGTTTATTTTCTAATAGGGAAAGACAACACATAAACGGGAACTGGGAAGAGGAGTTGGTGTGGGAGAGAAGAGGACACTCAGGGTGGGGAAAGAAGGGGGAAAGGCTAGTGTTAAAGAGGTGAAGAAGTATAGAGTTGAGACTCATAAAATGGTGTTCACCCTTGCTAGTTTCATGTACAAACTCAATCTCTATCTTTCCCAACTTAAATCTTCAGCAAAATGCTTTATTTTTTCTTCTGTAAGCTCAGTGCAATCAATGATGAAGAGCTCAGTTTTGGAGAAATCTGGGAAGATTTTGTATGAACTGATGCAGAGTGAAGTGACCAGAACCAGAAACATAATTTATACTTGAACTTGTAAAAATAACTTGGAAACACTGGAGAATTGTGATTGGTGCAATGACCATCCACAATTCCAGGGGATTAATGATGAAGCATGCTACTCATCTCCTGCCAAAGAACTGAAGGACTCAGTGTACAAAATGAGATGGCAGATGGTGGTAGGTGGAGAGAGTGTCTGGCCTAGAGTCAGGAAGACCTAAGTTCGAATCTGGCCTTAGACTTACTAGCTGGTGACCCTGGGCAAGTAACTCAACCTGTTTTCCTCAGTTTCCTTATCTGTAAAATGGAAATAATAATGGCAACTACCTCCCAGGGTTGTTGTAAATGAGTTAATATGTATAGCACAGGGCCTGGTACATAGTAAGTACTACATAAATGATAGATATTATTTTATTTTTTGCACATAACCAATGTGGGAATTTGTTTGCTTGACTATATATATATATATATATATATATATATATATATATATATATATGTAGGTATGTATACACATATTGCTACAAGGTTTTTTTTTTCAGTTGGGGGAAGGAAGAAAAAAGAGAAAGAAAATTCATTTTTGTTTGTTGAAAAAATACATTTAATTTAAAACAAAAAAACAAAATGAAATTCTTCCTCTGAGAGAGATGGTCAAAAACAGGCACTTGGAAGGCTAATTCAACCCCACTTAGGAAGTGGGCTCTTTAATTGCAGCCATAACACAGAGTCCTTCTAAAGGCCCTTCTGATTGGACCATTAAGTCAGGTAGGGAGATGAAAGTAGTAAATTCATCTCTCTTTGCTCTTTCATACAGAGAGAGTTATTTTAGTAAGAGTAGCATCTACCAGGTTCCTGCTTTGTAAGCAGGGTTTGTTTTTAACTAAAAGGCAGGAAAACAGTCTCCAAGATGTGAATGATCAAGGCTTCCTGGGCACTGAGGGCATTAAAAGCCTTGGCCATGAAGAATCCAGGCCTCTCAGATCTGATAAAGGTCCCAAGAAAGAGTGTTCTCTCTCTCTCTCTCGCTCTCTCTCTCTCTCTCTCTCTCTCTCTTCTCTCTCTGTCTCACACACACACACTGTCACTCACAGTTGTGTTTTTTAAAGGAAGACATATACACCACAAAAGGATAGAGGCAGAAAGGTCAACGGGCAGAGGGAGAGAGTACATGATGACACAATGGAGATTAAGGGGAAGGAGGAAGACAACTCCCATCTGGCCTTCTATATTCACTAGCTGTGTGACCTTGGATCAGCTCACTCACTGACCTGAGCCTCTGTTTTCTCATCTGTAAAATGGGAATAAAAATAGCCCTGCCCTCACCGTGTGCTTCTGAGGATCAAATGAGGTTCTCTTTGTAAAGCCCTTTGCCAACCTTAAAGCAATATAAAATAGCAACTCTTATTACTCCATCACAAGCAGAGAAAATGCTGGGATGGGAGTAAGCTGGGGTTTCCCAGGTGTTATGATATCAGAAGGTCCTACCCTACCAGGTCTGCAGAGGCAGGGCTGAGTAATGCTCTCTCTGGACAAAAGAGGGCGCTGCTGGGCTTTTAACTGCACCCATATGGGGAGACTAGTTCACTTCAACATAAATTCAATCATTAAATGTCAAGAAATAGAAAGTGCTGGAATTGAGAATTGACCCTCATAAGTGACCCTGACCCCAGGCAGCCCAGATCCCAGACCCCTGCCTGGGGGAGAGGCCAAGCTTAGAGGTTGGGGCAGTGGGGGAGGGAAGGGGAGGCGGCTCATTCCTCTGTGAGACTGAAACTGAACTAGATTCATTAATACTAGGCTTTGCACAGGCAGAAGCACCCAGACTATTCTGAGCATAGAGATAGGCTCTCACAGAGAGGGTTCCACACTAAAATCATAGATTCAGACATCCTTCAAGCTGAAAGAGCATCCACAGTGATCAAGGAATCCTAGCTTTGCAGCTGAAAGAGACCTCATTTACTGAAGTGGAAACTGAGGCTCAGAAAGGGGAACTGACTTTTCTAATGGTCACAGCAAGTGATAGCACTCTATCTGATTCTTCCTTATTATATTATGAACTCTTTAAAGCAAGGGACCACCTATGACTTCTTAGCATCCTACCCCAAGGACTTAGCTCTGATCATAGAAATGTTACTCATCCATTAATTAATTTACCCATCCATCCATCCATCCATCCATATTGAAGATTCTGAAGATCACTTGACAGGATAAGCTACCACACACTGAGGTCCTTGCTTGAACTAAACTACCAAGCATTCAAACTATGCTTCAGAGAGCGCAACTTTGATGGTCAGGCCACATTATTCGAATGTAAAATGTATGCTTGCCAAAAAGACTATTTTATGAAGAACTTTTGTGGGGCAGACGATCACATGGTGGCCAGAAGAAGCAATACAAGGACACTCTCAAGGTCTCTCTCAAGAACTTTGGATTTGATTGCGCAGCATGGGAGACACTGGCACAGGACTATTTATCATGGCATGCCCCCATCAGAAAAGGTGCTGTACTCTATGAGCAAAGCAGAATTGAAACAGCACAAAGGAGACATAGGATGCGCAGATTTGGAGTAACCACTCCAAATGTTCACACGGACTGTCTGTGCCCAATCTGTGATAGAGCATTCTGAGCTTGTATTGGTCTGATCAGTCACAGTCATACACATTGAAACTTCATTTTTATCATGGTGATGTCGTTTTGGTCCTCTTGGAGAACAAAGGACAACAACCTACCAACCATCAGTCCATAAACATTTATTAGGTATTTACCATGTTCCCCTTATTGTAGTTCATGTAAAATCTGGATTGCCCAACTATCGGGATAATGTAAAAGGGTGATTCTTTTTCAGATGTGAGGATGACTTGATGGGTGAGTCTAAGCTCCTTTCTGGTCTTGTGATTCTGTCATATGGCAATTCTCTGAGTTCAGTCTTCAGTCTCACAATCAATGCTCTTATTGTACTCTGTTGATTCAGACATGACTCGCACCTTAACATCCAGTCATCACCTGCCTGGAAGATTTAACCTCTTCACTTTTTGTTAGCATTATTCAGGTCCTTCTGACTCTCTCAGAATCAATCCACCAACAATAATCTATTAAGCACTTCCTGTGTTTCGGATATTGTAACAGAGACTAGACGGATGGACAGAGACAGACACACAGAGAGAGGCAGAGAAAGACAAAGAGAGACAGAAAGGCCTCTGTCTTTCATTCCATCCATTGGTAAATGAACATTGATTTGTAGAGACCCAACTTCCTCAAAAGACTTAGAAACTCTGATGAACACACCAGCTATGTTTCCAGAGGACCAGTAACGAAATATATTCCTCACCTCCTACACTGTGGTCTCTGTTAAGACTCAGGGTGAGGAAGAAGACAGAGACTGGACTTCTAGGCATGGGCAACATGAATATTTGTTTTGCTTGACAATGAGTATTTATTACAATGATTTTGTTCAGCTTTTATTTTCAGTGGAGGGAGAGGTGGGAGAGGAAATAGATATTTGTTAATTAAAAAAAAATTAAATATCAATTAAAATGAATAAACACTGGGGAAGTGGTGCTTCTCCTGACTGCTTTCTTTGGTCTTGCTTATGGATGAGATGCTTGTGGGGGAAGGGAGGGGAACAGTAATTCCTAAGTAGGCTGAGGGGAAGAAGGTTCTTAGCAGGGATCTCTGTACCGCCTTGGCACACCAGGGTAGAGAAAGGGAATTTACAGGGTTTTTGGTGGACTAAAATATTCCCCTCCCCAAGACCTACCATATAGGGTCAGCCCTGGATGGCCCACTCAATCACTTCACACATTTCTGCTAATGTGAATATTTCTCAGCCTGTAGGAAGAGCCTATAGGCCGAGCCCAGGTGTCAAGCAGGAAATTCATTAGGATGATGGGATCATAAATTTAAAGGCAGAAGGAGCTCCCAAGGTCCTCTACTTCAATGTCTTCATTTTACAGATGAAGAAAATGGAAACTAAGATTAGTGGAAGAATTTGTCCAAGATAAGAAGTCATAGATTCAGGAATCAAACCCAAGGCCTCTGACTTCAGATGAAACACTCTGATCCCTGATGCCTACAATATGCCAGGTACTTTGCTAGGCATGTTGGGTGTGCAAAGAGAAAGACCTATCCTCAAGGAGTTCACAGCCCAATAAAGGAGACTACATACAAATAACTATGTACAAATATGATGTACACAGGATAAGTTGGGAACAACCAGAGGAAAAGGACCAACTCCCTTTATTCACTTATATTTATTCCCATCACATTTATTCTGCAAGTGCCAGAGTTAAAAGAGAACTGAACATGAAGTCAGGAAGATCTGAGTTCAAATTCTGCCTCAGACACTTACTAACTTTGTGACTCCCAGTTTCCTCATCTATAAAACTGTACTAATAATAACACTTATTTCATAAGACTGTGAGAATTAAGTGTGATAAAACAGAATGTTAGCTATATTCACAAATGTACTTGTCTCCTCTATTAGAATGACAACTCCTTGTTTCATTCTTTGTATCTCCAGCAGCTAGTGCAGTGCCAGGCACATCATAGGTGCTTACTAAATAATAGTGGACAGACTGATTTATTCATTCATTCAACAAGCATTTTAGGCACCTACTGTGGTGACTGACAGGCTCTGAGGATTAAAGCCTAAACTGACGCTGTCCTGCCCTCAAGCGGCTTACGCTCTTCAGGGCTTCCAGATCCCATTTTAACTGTTACTAAGTTACAAAAACCCTGGCCCTTTTTTCATATAATTTGTTGCCTTGCTACATTTATTCTGTTATTGGGTGGAAACCACATTTCCACTGAAAAGTAAATACAAAATAGTTACAAGGTAGACAGCAAAATAGTTTCCAGGAATACAGGCACTAGTAACTATTCTGGACTAAGTCCCTTCATCTTCCTTGGCTTGTTTCCTCCTTTCTAAAATGAAAGGATTGCTCTGGATGACCTCTGGGGTCTTTTCCAGCTCCAATTAGGGTGTCCCTAACCATCAGGCTGAGGCTTGCTGGCCCAACAGGTGTCACCAGGTCCATCCTCCTGCCTCCTGGCAGACTCATCTAACCCAGTTTGGACACACAACCCTGAGAGATCTCCAAAAACAGCCTCTCCCATCAGCCCTCCCAGAGTTTAGAAGTCTTTGTTTTTGGGAAATTCTTCATCAGGTTCCTTCTTAATGCTGGGAAACCTGTCATACTCAGGACCTTCGAGAGGGAAGAAACAGACAACACAACTGTGGAAGGGCTGAAGCCCCTGGGCTGAGCTTGGGCTATAATGCTGAATCTGTTGGGATGTGGGGTTGCAGAAATATTTTGGTTACAAACAGAAGGATTTGTGCGGCACCATTTGGAGACAATTCATTTCAGAAATAGATTTTTATTTTATCCTCTGAGGTCCACTTTCCTGTTTATTCATCTGCCCTGACTTCCCCCCTCCCTGGATTAAGGCCCCAGGCTAAACTGCTGCCACTCAGAGAGCATTCCAATTAGCGACTCCTCCAGTGGCTTCCCAGCAGGGAGAGCCTTCACTTCACCCTTGAACCTGACAAGCCACGTGGCCCTGTGCCTGGGCTACATGGCCCTTGGCTGAGCTCACCCAGATGGGCTACTGGGGGTTCAGTCTGGGACTGGAGTCCGGGTCAGGCTCAAGTCTCAGGTTGTAGCCAGAATCAGGGTTGAGTCTGGAGGCAGAACCAGGAGCCTAGCTCAGGCTAGGGCCAGGGTCAGCAGACAAAGTCACGGCTCTGACTGGGTCTGCGGTCAAGACTCAGCCTACGATTTGGGTCAGGGTTCCCAAAGGAACCAGAGTAAGTGCCAGGGCTCAGTGTGGGTGTGAGATAACAGTTCAATTTGTGACCATGGAAGGGAATAAAACTAACTAATCAACATGGGATTAAATCTATGCCCTTGCTCTCATTACCATTCCCTAAACACTGACCAACTGGATACACATAGAGATAAAAAGCTGTGTTTGAGTGCATTTGGGAGAGGAAAGTGGGGAGGGGAGGGAACCACAGACACACAACTAGGACAGGGAACTGGGGCTTTGTCCCAGGGGCACTGAATTTAGAGGGTGATCATAATCTTGTCAGTTCTTCTACAAGTATAAGCCATGGAGTTTAGCACCTACTTAGCAACAATAATTACTTAAAGTAAAAAGCTACCCAATGACAGACTTCAGTGGGCTCCTCCCCCACCCAACCCTCTTCCCCTCTCCCTCAATAGAAAGCACAGTTGGGCCATTCGCCTGGTGTCTCATATTTTCAAGGTTTGTGATGACTGTGTTGGGCTCTCATCTCTAGTTATGGCTCTGGGGACCACTATTGGGAAGAAGAAGGAAAAAAAATATTGGATTTAAAGTCAGAGGACCTGAGTTTAAATCCCAGATCTGACACTCATTACCTTAAGCAAATTACTTAACCTCTCTGGGGCTTATCTGTGCAATAATGAAACTGAACTAGACTATCTTTTAGGCCCCTTCAAGGTCCAAATTTATGATTCTGTACTTAGAAGGTGGAGGAGGAGAGAGGGATAGAGATAGAGACAGAGAGAAAGGAGACAGAGACAAAGAGAGTGACAGAGAAACACAGAGAGAGAAAGTGAGAGGAGAGAGACAGAGAGAAGGAAGAGAGACACAGAGAGAGAGACAGAGACAGAGGACAAAGAGACAGAGAGAGAGAGAAAGTGAGAAGAGAGAGAAAGAGAGAGAGAGAGAGAGAGCTCAGTTGACATTGTCTGAATAGCTAAAGGACTTGTTTCTGGGCTGTTTTCAGAAACCAGTAATAAATACTTATTAAGTACTTACTATGTGCCCTGCACTAGGGACACAGGAAGAGTCAAAACATAGCCCCTCCCCTCAAGGAGCTGGCCATCTATAAGGAGAGAAGACATGCCGATAAAAATTAACAAATTGTAAACAGGATAAACAAGAAATAATTAAAAGAGAGAAGGCTCTAGAATTAAGAGGGAGTACAGAAGACTTCCTGCAGAACATGGGATTTTAGTTGGGACTTGAAGAAGCTAGGGAAGGCAGGAGGTGGTGATAAGGAGGTTGGGGGGTTGGGAGGGACAGAAAGAGAAGAAAATGCTAGGAGCACAGAGGTGGAATTAATGCCTTGTTGGTAGAACAGCCAGGAAGCAAAGTGTCATTGGATCAAAGAAGACCCTGTGGAGAATAAGGTATAAGAAACCTGGAAAGGTAGGAGGGAGCTAGGTTATGAAGGGCTTTGAATATAGGAAGATTTTGTATTTGATCCTAGAGCAATAGGGAGCCCCTGGAGATTATTAATTGAGGGTGGGGAGAGAATGACATGGTCGGAACTGCACTTTTTTTTAAAAAATCATTTTAGTGGCTGAATAGAGGATGGATTGGAGTGAGGCAGGCAGACACTTTGCCCCCTTCCCCCACCCCCTAGCAGCTAGTGAAATAATCCAGGCCTGAAGTGGGAAGATGACTGGCAGTTAGGTGAGGTCATGAATAGAGCACTGGATTTGGAATTAGGAAGACTCATCTTCATGAGTTCAAATCTGGCCTCAGACCCTGGGTAAGTCACTTCATCCTGTTTGCCTCAATTTCCTAATATGTAAAATGAACTGAAGAAGGAAATAACTTCGCCAAGGAAACTCAAATGGGATCACAGAGAGTCAGACATGACTGAACAACAAGAAAGAGATGATAGGGTCTGTCCCAGAGTGGTTGGCAGTGTCAGAAGAAACAAGGAAGCCTATTGGACAGATATTGACAAGGCAAAATCTTCTGACATTGGCAATAGACTGGATATGGGAGGTGAGAGACAGTGAGGATTGTGAGCCCGGGGACTGGGAGGATAGTGGTGCTCCCAATAGTCACAGGTAAATTGAGGGGGTGGAGTCAAGAAGAAAGAGACTAAGTTCTATTTTAGACATGTTGGATTTAAGCTGTCTACTGGACATGCATTTCTAGATATCCGAATGGCATTTGGAGATGGGAGACTGGAGGTCTGCAGAGAGGTCAGGCCAGCACATCATCAGCTCTCAACTCAAATCATCAGCCAATGGCAGCTGCTCTTCCCCAAACACACAGTGCCAGGGAAGGAGAGGAGTGTCAAATGCCAAGCGTTTTCTGTCATCACCACTGTCCCCTTCTGCTGGGCTCAGAATGGTTTCCTCTTTAAGGCCAGCCCAGGACCACAAGACTCACACCTGCTCCATCCTCCTCCTCATCTTGGGCAGTCCTGGGCTGCCACTATTCAGTCCTTAGAGTTCAGCCTCAAAACTCTGCTGGCCCCCAACCCTGGATCCTCCAGTCATGTAAGACAATATAACTAGAAAGAACCATAGAGATCATCCAACTTAATTATCCTCATTTTACAAAGATAGAAACCGAGGCATAGAGAAGGCAGGAGACTTTCCTAAGGTCAAGCAAATGCAGGATTTTGGAAGTGGAAGGGACCTTGGAATTTAGAGAATTATAGATTTGAAGCTGAGAGGGACCTGAGAAACCATTTAGGCCCACTCCTCATTTTACATATGAGGAAACTGAGGCTCAGATGAGTGACTTGCCCAAGGTCACATAGCTACAAGGCAAAGTCAGGATTCAAGTCCAGGTTTTCAGAATTCAAATCCAATTTCCTACACCAGGCAGCCGTCCTCAACTCCAAACAGCCTTCCTCAGCTCCAAAATGATCTCATCCTTTTATTCCATTCGTGTGTATAATGAGTAGAGTGCTGAACTTGGAGCCAGAAAGGCCTTGAATCAAATGGGATGTCACTTGCCCCCAGTGAGCATCAATTTCATCCCATAAAAATGATGGGGGTGGACTCAATGATCTCTATAATTCTATGTGGCTGGGGAGACTCAGTTTTCTGTAAAATAGGGATGCTGAGTCCTGTAGAATCTGCCTCATAGGGCTTTTAAGAGACCCTCTGAAAACCTCTCTGAATACCAGCCATTCTTATCATGTCCCCATGATGCTTGGATTTCCTGTTATCCCTTCCCCACCAGCCATGAAGGAATGCTACCCTCGCCATCAGTGAGTTTCCCAGAAGCACAGAGTGACTCTAGCTGAGCATCCCTCCAGGTCTTGCTTCCAAGTGTTGCATGAGGAGGCTTCTAGAAGCACAGTCCTGGCAGCCCACTTTGCATCCTGGGCTGACATGGAAGGCTACTGGGGTACCCAGGACAGCAACTTTTGTGCCTCCACCCACTGACATGGCTTATTGAATTAAAAGCAGTCAGAGCCACAGCCTTGGGGCACATAGGAGAGACAGGCATGTCTGCTGTTGCAAAACCGATGTTATCTCCTCGGAATGGAGAGAAACTCATCCCCAACTTGGGAGGGGAGGCTCTGTGACTCATTGCCCCAGAGCACCCGGTTCTCCCCCAAATCTGCCCGCAACAAAGGCCCATTGTCACTGCTGAGCCTCTCCCAAGCCTGGGTCTGCTCACCTGTGTGCAGCAATGCCAGCCAAGGATGGGCCAACAGGCACCTCACTGTGCCCATGGGCATGCCCTACATCCATGGTGAAGGAAGGCCCAAGTAGACAAACATTTGCATTTGCCAAGCTATCAGCTTCTCTCCTATCCCCACCCCAGCCCCACCTCCAAGCTCTTCCAGACCTCAGATGCAAGGAAATTGGGAAAAGTACCAGGTGAGGAGGTAGGTAGGTAGAGGCTGGGAAAGGCCATGATGAGCCTTGGAGTCCTCTGATTTCCTGCATCCCCTGAGCTGTTATTTATAGCAAAGATCTGAGGAAGGTACCCAGCCTTCAAGCTGCATTCCCAGCTTATAGACATAGCACTAAAAGTGTACCAACCTTCTCATCAGTAAGACAAGGAAATGGAGAGCTAAGGAGGAGAAGTGAATGGCCCAAGGTCAAACATCTAGGGACTTCTCATTACGGTATACCCTTCTAAAACCAGATGCCCAATGAACATGGCATGTAGAGCAAACTCTAGACATAAGAACAGCTTCTGTGTCTCCTCCATTAGGGATGGCTGGGCCCCTTTCCCAACAACAAGCCAGGGTCAGAGTAGCAAGGGGCTCAGAATACAGTCATTGGTCCTACTGTAGAATATGTTCTCTCTTCTCAAATTTTCCTTGAGTGCTTTGTCTAGAGTGTTCCTCATCTTCCATCATTATTTAGTTTATGTTGTAGTACATGGGTCTCATTATGTAACTCTTCTGCTCAAGATGTTCCAATGGCTCCCTAGTGCCCTTGTTGAGAGACCCTCTAAAAACCTCCCTAAACACCAGCTCTTCTGTCCCCCTGATGCCTAGAGCTGCTGTGTCCCTTCCCCATCAGCCATACTCAAACGCTAACCCTTGTTACCCCTGGCCTACCTCCTGTGTGCTACCCTTGCCATCAGTGGATTTCTCAGAAAGCTCATCTGTTTGGCATTTAAAAACCTTCACAATCTCCAGCCAGAACTAGTTATTGTTTCATATCACATATACTAAGTGCCAGTGAAAGTGGTCTACTTACTATCTCTGATGTGACATTCCATCTCCATCTCCAAATCTTTGCCCAGACTACTTCTCTGACACTGTTTCCTCACTTAGATGCTCTTGGAATCACAAACTCCCTTCAAGGATCTTTCCTGACCCTCTCCCACGGTTGTTTAGTCCCCCATATTACTTTGCATTTATTCTATATGGATTGTTTTCCCCAGTAGAATACTCTCCCCCAGTGGGGATTGATTTTACTTCCCTCTGGAGCTTAGCTCTGTGCCTGACATGTGGTAGGTGTTTATTAAAGGCTTGTTGAATGAACAGGTGGAGGATTTTCTCCTCCCAGGACCCTTGGGGTCAGGGACTGTCACTATGCCCCAAGGTCTTAGTGCTGTGCCCTGTACATCAGGGGTAGTATGATGTACTGAAAAGAGTACAGAGCTTAGATCTAGGAAAGACTTAGGTTCATATCCCAGCTCTGACACTTCCTAACTGTGTGGCCCTAGATAAGTCCTTTCACCTCTCTCAGCCTCAGTTTCTTTATTTTAAAATATGGATAATTATCTATTAGATTGTAAGCTCTCTGAGGGCAGGAGCTATCCTTTGCCTCTCTAAAGCCAGTGCCTGGCACATAGTGATGCTTACTAAATGTTGATTGGTTGATACTTTGTAGAGCTGTTGAGAGGTTGAAATGAGTTACTGTATGTAAAGGACTTTTGTAAAAACCATTAGTATCTAGGATCAAAGATGAAGAGCTAGAGGAGACCTCAGAGATCACCCAGACCAATCCTTTCAGTTTATAGAAAAGCAAGAGGAGGCTCAGAAAGAAATGACTTTCCCAAGGACACAGAATGGAGCAACCATCTTGTCCAATTCATCTATGAAAGGAATCCCCACCCCAACAGTCATGACAAGCTTCTGCCTGAAGACCTCTCTGGAAAAGTAATGAATGATGGGACTGCAATTTAAGCCCTCATCCACAGTCAGCCGGTTTAGCTTTGCAAAATGAATGAATGAATAGATTGTTGGATGAGTGGATGGATGGATGGATCAGTGGTTGGATGGATGGATGAGTGGATGGATGGATGGATCAGTGGTTGGATGGATGGATGAGTGGATGGATGGATGAGTAGATGGATGGAAGGATGAGTAAATGGATGGATGAGTAGATGAATGGATGGATGGTTGAATGGATGGATGGATGGATGAATACTAACAAAAGGGACCTTGATGATAGTTTTCCCTTCTTCACAAATCTCATCTAGGCTAACTATCTCCAATGCTTTCAACATGTCTTCATGGGTCCAGTCTTCTCTATTTCTCTTATTGTTCTGATATCCCCTCCTCTATAGGAGTTCCAGTTTGTCAATGACCTCTCCAATTTCTGCCCCTCCTCCCCTAAAACTGGATACAACAATCCAGCTGTGACCTGACCAGAGGAGACCCAGTGGGACCATCACCATCCTGGTGTTAGACTCTGTGCCTACCTTAATGAAGTCTCAGCCCATGAGCTAAGCCTCATCAGAGTCCGGAGAGAAGACCCAGATGAGTCCAAGAAAAACAAATGGAGCTTATTATCACTTAGCACTGACCTGGGCAGGGAAATAGAAACCATTTTTCTAAGGTTCCTTCCAGCTAGAAATTTCATGACCCGTAACAAGGGGATTACAAAACTGCCCTCCTCCCCACCACAAAGTGCCGTCATGAGGTTTTAATGAGAGACTGACTTGCTACCTACCTACAATTTAGTAGACAAGTTATCTGAGACTTGGAGGTTAAATGACAGATCCACTTGGGTCACAAAACTAGTAAGTGTCCAATGAAGGGTTGGATCCAGGCTGGTCTGACTCCAACCCATAACTCTATTGTTACACAGCTTCTCATGAGGTAATAGAAAAACAAAGGATCAGATCTGCTCTGGCTGAGCCTAGATGGTCATCAATAAGGAGTAATAGACAAAAACTGGTGAAGGGACAGATTTGAGTTTCATCAATCAGCTGTTCAATCAACAAGCATTGGAGAGCTGGGTGGATAAAGCACTAAGCCTGGAGTTAAAAGGACCTGAGCTCGATCAGAACACGGAACAAAGCAGACTCTTTTCTCTCATGTTATGTTTTGTTTTGTTTTCTCTTGCATTCTCCCATTCTTCCATGCAATATGAGTAATGTGAAAATGTGTTTAGTAAGGATATATGTGAGAACCCATATAAGATTGCATGCCATCTCAGAGAGGGAAGAGGAGAAAATTTAAGACTTATGGAAGTGACTGTTGAAAACTGAAAACAAATAAATAATTTTTAAAAAAAATGAGTTTGAATCATGTCTTAGACACTTACAAGTTGTGTATCCCTGGGCAAGTCATTTGATCTGTCTTAGCATCCATTTCTTCATCTGTGAAATGAGAATGATAACCATCTCACAGAGTTGTTGTATCCAATAGGATATACCATGTACAATGCTTTGCAAACTTTAATGCTTTATATAAATTCTTCTATGTTGTTCAGTCATATGTGTCTCTTTATGACCCTGTAGATTCTAGCATCCATGAGGTTTTCTTGGCAAAGATACTAGAGTGGATTGCATTTCCTTCTTCAGCAGATTAAGTGATTTGCCCAAGGTCACACAACCAGATTTGAACTCAGGTCTTTCTGCCCCTTATAAGTCATAAGTGTTATTATTTATTTAATGACTACTATATGCCAGGTGCCCCTGGGGATACAAAGACAGAAGAAAAAAAATAAAAAGAAGTAGTTCCTGCTGTCAAGGAGCTTACAGGAACATGATATGTACATAAATAAAACATGGGTTGGTGAGAAAGCCCCTGTCTGCATTCTCTTTGTAGACTATCAACCTGGAGGTTTAGGTAGCTAGAGACAGGACAGTTTAGACTTAGTACGAGGGATCATGCTGAGGACTCAGACAGAAAGAAGCAGGTTTTATCAGGACCTGGGCTAAGGGAGAGACAACTGGAGTGGAGGTGAAATTGGCTGAAGCTTTAAAAGGCAGAGGGAAGAAGCTAGACCGTATAACAACAGCAGTATTTACATAGCATTTTAAGGGGTGCAAAGCACTTTACACATATTATCACATTTTGTCATCACAACAATCCTGGAAAAGTGGCTACTGTGATTATCCCCATTTTACAGTTGGAGAAACTGAGGCAAACAGGTGAAGTATTTTGCCCAAGATGACACAGCCAGTAAGGATATGAGGCTAGGTTTGAACTCAGGTCTTCTTGACTCCGGATCCATTCTATCCACTGTGCCACCTAACAAACTGCCTTTAAGTAATGCCAGGCAGAAACAACCACTAAGCCTGTGATTCATTTAGGAGAATCCAGCTTGGATCTGAGATCAACTTTGGCCTCTAGATGGCAGACCGAGTGTGTAATGTACTGATGCCCATTGAGGAAGCCCTCAGGTGTGGGGCACATTGTGGTCTTGAGGTTGTTGAGGCAATGATCTACAATGGAATCGAATTCCTGCTTAGTCCTTGGGGTGAGAGAAGAGGGGAAATGGCTGTTCTTTGAGGAGGCCTTGGGCCTTGGGCCCTCCTTTGTAAGTTCATTAAATTACCTGCTGATGGATTAATGGATTTCACCTCCCACCTTGAAGGCTCAGTGTCTGGAAACAAATCCATGATGCTAAGCTAGGCCAGGAGGAGGAGACAAATCACATCATCTTAGAGCAGGAAGAGACCTCAGCAGCCATCTTGTCCAGTCATCTCCTCTACATCCTACCAACTGGTCATCCAACTTTATCTTGAATGTATTAGTAGAGGGGATGGATCAGGGGACCCTTGATCAGTTCATTTCCATCTAGCCCGGATGATGAAATTATAGAAAATAAGGTCAAGTAATAGAGACAACAAAGTGTTATGGTCCCAAACAAAATGCCAAGGTATATTGTTACCCCTTTATGAGGTGTGAAGAAATTCTTCAGGCAAGCTTGATGGAATTCAAGGGTAACCAGCCATTGACTGGCTAGGAGCCAGGCTTCTTGGAGTTCCTGAAAAACCAAAACATTCATGCTTTAGGAAATGAGCAAGAGATAGCTCAGGTATGTGATGTCTGGCAGCAAAGAAGAGAGCTATCTATAGAAAAAGACCCTGACCGTTAAGGAAATCTCCTCCTAAGGGGATTTCTCTTTCCCTCTCCCACTCCCACAAGGGGCCATATTATCTTAAGTGGAGCTATTTCCCCAGTAGGAGACACTGCACCAAATAAGGAGAGGGAATAGTCAGTCAAGGTATAAGACAGGAAGAGTTTTGTAAATTGAAAGAAAAATTGCCATGTTCATTAGGAGTCAAACTGTGGAGAGGAATAAGACAAGAGAGTCCATCTGTGTGACCTATCCAGAAGATGCTGCACCCAGGGGAAGTAATATGAGGACACTATAAGAAGAAAAAGATCTTTGGAGACCTTAATTACCAGGGGTGTGAATTACTTGGGCAATGTATGTCCCCTACATGTGTAACTCCCCACTGGTGTCCCCAACTCCTCTTATTGATGTTGTGTATAATTGGGGGAAAATATGTCCCAGGTTTATGGGATTTATGATCCATATGATGCCTTCTCAGTAAATACCTTTTTAGCTAATTATGACTCCTGGCTGACTATTAAAGGCAGACTCACTGGTGGGGGCTTGTGAGCTATTTTTTAGGAGTACAGCCCCTTGAGATATCTTGAACTTTAGAGTAGTCTCCTTTCTTAGGGATGCAAGCTGCAATCTGTGAGTTCTAAGTTTCTATCTCTGGAGTTTAGGAGTTGCTGGGTTCTTCAGTGAGTCCCTATTGTGTGCCCTATAGCTACTATAACAATTCTTGGAAGAGAAGTCAACCACCAACAGGGATGAGTCCAAGTCCTGGCCTGGTATGCTAGAAGACATGAACCTTGAGGGAGTTAGTTGGATAGTATAGAGTCAAGTGAAGGTCATTATATTTAATCCATGGTCTCACTAAGGGCCCCATATTTTAGGTGGTAAACTTCCAGGAGAGTATAATGGTAGTTATAAATTACTGTACCATGTTTCAAGTCTTTGTCAATACATCCTCATGTGTTTTAAGCATTTCATTTATAATAGAGGCAAGAAAGAGCTGTCCAATCAACACCTGATCCACCTGGTACACAGAAGTTTTCTTCTCTCTTGGACATGAGGCAAACCTAAGCTTTCAGTGATTTCCCTTTGAGCTCCTGGATGAGGAAGCCAGAGAGTTAGAGAGAGAAGAAGAGCCAGATTCCTCTCTTGAAAGGCCAGGTTCCCCCAGAAATGAATGTATTTATCCATAAGCTTAGAGAAGAACTCATTGGGAGAGGTCCAGGGCCTCAAATCCTACCCCAGGTTCAGAATGAATGTTGTTATTTATGTCTATTCATATTGCCTCCTTAATGAGACTATAAGCTCCTTGAGGGTAGGGGTGAATTTTGCCTTTCTTTATATCCCCAGTACTTAGAATAGTGCCTGACACAGAGCAGGTGCTTAATAAGTTCATAGTGCCTGGCACAGAGTAGGTGTTTAATAAATGCTGATTGATTCTGACTCAAAATCTGGGGCTTTCTCAGTTCCACTTTAGGTGTCTAAGGGACCAATGACTTTAGCATCTTTGAGCTCAGAGAACATAGACATAGAGTTAGATGGAGTATTAGAAGCCACCAAGACCAATCCTTTCATTTTACAGAAAAGGAAACTGAGGCCCTCAGACTGACCTTGGTGTAGTAGGGATTTGGCAAAGGAAGGGATGGGCCATTTTTAATTAGCAGATGACTATGAGAGGGAATTGACCAGCCAATCTTTGGCAAAGAAATGGGAGCTCTGAACCCCAACAGCTTCTCTTGATCTGGATGGAGAAAGAGGCAGGGAATTATGGGCCCCAGGTTTCTCTGGCATGGTTGACTATACCAGATGCTAGTAATGCTGGAACCAGGAAAGGAATAACAGTGGGGCTAGGAGGAGGGAAGCTCACCAGTGGGGAAAAGGCAGAGCCAGGAAGCAGGAAGGCTTGGCCAAATGTTCATACCAAATGACCAGAAAATGCTCTGGAGGTAAGGTCATAGCACCTGTTTGTCGAGCCTAGACCCCAGGATCCAGTATCTACAGTCAGGTCCATGAATGGTCAGGTCTCTTAGAGACCCCTGGCCCATGTCTACCACATGGCCCTGATTCAATGCCATCCTATGGGCTGGTTCTACCCAGGAAGATGTGAGACATGCATTTAGGTGGCAGTCGCCCCAGAGTCATTGCCACACGTGGACAATGGGGCTATGGCATCTGTCCTCCACCTCTCCCCACCCCTGGAATGCCCTTGGCATCTTCTGAATGCCTGTTTTGAGCTTGATGAACTAGCCTGAAAGCACAGCCGTCCAAGTTGGAAGGATAGCTGAGATGCTGTTCCCAGATATTGAGCAGGTGTGAATACAGGAACTGGCCGCCTGCTCCTAATGTTGGATCAGGGTGGAGATGGAATGCCAGCCTCCCTGCCTTTGCTGCTGCCAGCATCAGGAGGACTGGGGCCCCATTTCTGGGGCAAGGGGAGCTGAACTTCTCTTAACCTCATCCAAAACTGGGGCTCACTCTTAGGCACAGTTGGATGGAGGCATACCCGGAAGAGACTGTCCAGAGCTGTCATGGGAGCTGAGAGGAGGGATATCTTATCCAGAGATTTCTTTTGACCAAACACCAGCATCCACACTCTCCCTGACCCTTTCTCTGGGCTCTCAAGAAATCTGTCTTTTCTGTCTTCCCCCCAAACCGATTCTAATCCAACAGCATGATGGTCGATCTCATCATTACTGCATTGTCAGACTGCCCCCTTCACCATGTTGTCTCTACCATCTTCCCCTTCACGATTTTCAACACTGTCACCATCACCCTCTTCACCGTCACCATTAATGGTGTTGTTGTTACTGCCAAAACCATCACCACCATGGCCATTTTCATTGCTGTCATCCTCTTCCCACCACCATGACAACTGTTGTCAGCCCCATCCTCTTCAACATCCTTGTCATGAGCTTCAGTGTCACCACTGCCATCATCACCATCATCGCATCTTTGTGAGCCCCATCATGCCTCATTTCCATCATAGTCATCCCCCAAGAGGAGGATCCTACTAAGGGGGTGCTAAATCCCTGAAGCCTCCCCATTCAGCTTCCATTATTCAATTAGGGGGAAGATTTCACTCTCTGTATTTTCCATCTGAATTAACTATAGACGTGGAAGCCCCAGAGGATGTTCTCCCCCCGCCCCAGAAGACCCTCCAGCTCAGACCCTTGATTTGGAGGACTTCTAGCTTGAATAAGTCCAGAATGAGAGGCCTCTGGATTCTGAGATCCCTTTTTTCCAGTGTTCTAGAGAGCCTGTTCAGAGGCATCAGGATGGACCCTTTAGACTATCTATTTATCTATCTATCTATCTATCCATTCATCCACCTATATCTTTCCAACTATCTATCCCTATATCTATCTACCCATCCCACCACCTATCTCTGTTATCCATCTCTCTGTCCCTAATCCATTCATTGACCTATCTCCATCTATCTATCCCTATACCTATCTACCTACCTACCTATCTACCTATTTATCTACCCACCTTTCTTTCTATTATCTACCTATCCACTTATCTACCTCTTTTATCCATACACCTATCTATCTATCTATCCTATCCATCCATTCAACTCCCATAGACCCAGGTCTCCCGGAATCCAGGATCTGTCCCTAGCCATAAGTCTCCTAGGAAGGAAAAAGGGAGACCCATCCCAGGAGAGGGAAAAAAGGAGAATTTGATAATGGGAAGGAAGTGGGTGGAGTGGGAGAGTTAGATCACCTCTATTGGTCTCTGCACTGGGAAGAGTCAGCATGGGTCTGAATTGTGAGAGAGTAGAGCAAGAAAAGGAAAGAGAAGAAGAAGAGAATGAGAGGAGACCATGGGCTCACAGACCTAGACCTGGAACTGGCATCAGACCATCTATTCCATCATCCTTATTGTGCAGATAAGGAAAAGAATTTCTAGGCCAGCTGAAGACCGAGGGATGAATGAGTTGGCTTCTTCTATAGGATGGAGCTGGTCTAGATCCCATGGGCAACCATATTAAACCTCCCAAGGGAAGGGTCTCCTTCCTTGCAAGGGCAGGGGGTTGCATTTTGCTCTCCCTCTGTGGAAGAAATACAAGTGAATAATCTGTTTCACTGATTCATCAATAAGGGGTCTGGATGGTCAGACAGGAAAGGGGAGGCAGGACGCATTCTGGCCATGAGGAGGTACTTAAAGAGTAGATTTCACTAGATCAGTCCAGATCTTAATATATACTTAGGAAACAAATAAGGGAATGAACACTGAATTTGGACAAGAAGGTTTGAATGCCAAGTGGTAGATGTGTGTGCATGTGACGGTAAGCAAGTAACCTTGGCTTCACTTGGCTCATCTCTAAAATGGGGACATTCGCAGCTACCTCACAGAGCTGTTGTTAGGATAGAATGAAGTCATAACTGTTAGGTGCTTCGCAAACCTTACGGCATTGTGTAAATGTTGGTTATTGTTATGAAGGGTGTGGGTGTTGTGGCTCCCTGACTAGCCTCCCAGGCCATGATATAATTACAGGAGATAAAGGAGGAAACTTGGTGTTAATGTATATGTGTCACTCTTTATCCCTTTACAAAATGTGAATGATTTCCTTGATTGCTTTGGAAGGAACAGCTGTCGTTGGCTGGTTAAAATTGTCAGCACTGTCATTGACTCTTTGAAGGGTAGCTCACTATGTGGGTTCAGGTAGGAATGGGCTGTTCAGGCAGGCAACTCTTGGGGGAGTGGGACACATGTGCATCCATTAGAGGAATGAGGTCAGGGGTGGATTTCTCCCAACCCTCCTACTGTCCCATCAACCATAGTTTTTAATAATACAGTTACCCAACAAGCATCACCATGGATATTTATCCAGCATAGAGCAGAGGACACACTCTTTATGGAGATATAAATACAGAGAGGAATCACATGCCAGGAAGGAAGCTTCAAGTGGTAAAGCCACTTGGCAGCAGAGAAGAAAGAACCAGCCGTGACCATTGAGAATTGACCTACGAAGAGGAGTAGACTCAAGGACCCCAGCTAAGCAGTTCACTCAAACAGTCCAGGCAAGAGTAGCATGAGGAGGCCTTACTACTAGAGTACTCTGAATTTGTGACCACTCTTGCCATGGAAGTTATTTATATATAACCTAAGATTTATGAGAGGGGGGAATATTTTGTAGCTACTTTTGTTACTATGTTATTTTAGTCAATGCCTTTGCTTTGAGCTAAATAATCAACTGGTAATCTTGCTGGTGGGGGCTCATGAACTAGAGTTTTAGGCGTACAAACCCACAGATAATACCTTTGAAATCTATGAGAGTGGCCACCCTCTGGAGCCCCAACCTTCAACTGCTAGTGCAAGTTAGAAAAGCACCTCAGAGAAAGCACACCATCTCTGCTTCTTTGATAAGTATTTTCCAAGAAAGCTCCTATTCATGTGTCTGGTTTTGTGTTCTTTCTGTTAACAGAAGGTTTTGTATTTGAGGGAGTCTCTTCATCTGTAAAATGAGGATAGCAATAGCACCCACCATTCAGAGTTGCTGAGAGATTAGAATGAGGTCACTTAAAACAGAGCATCCTGCAAACCTTCACTCATTACATAACTGAGACCTTGGACCTTACTCAAAGTTACTTAGGTAGAATCATAGAGGTAAAGATGGGAGGAACCTTAGGGCCAGGTCACTCAACCCCCTCATCTTAGAGATAAGGAAACAGTGAGGTTATGTGAAGTGCTCAGGCTCACACTGGGAGTGACAGAGTGACCAAGCTGTTATCATTTCCCTCTCTTGTGTGGATGAGTATATGAGAGAATGGACTCTGGGACAGCCTCCTGGCTTCCTTCAAGTCCCAATCAAAAATATCACTACTAGGTCTGCATCCCAAAGAGATTTTTTTTAAATTTGGGGGGAGGATCTATTTGTACAAAAATCTTTCTGGCAGCTCTTTTTGTGGTGGAAAAGAATTGGAGATTGAGGGGATGCCCATCAATGGGGGAATGGAAGAACAAGTTATGGTATATGAATGTAATGGAATGCTAGAAACATTGAGAAGGTGGATTCAGAAAAACAATAAAGACATACATGAACTGATGCTGAGTTAAGTGAGCAGAACCAGGAGAACACTGTATACAGTAACAGCCACATTGTATGATGATCGGCTATGATGGACTTACCTATTCCTAGCAGTGCAAGGATCCAAGGCAATTCCAAAGGACTCACGATGAAAAATGCTATCTATCCATCTCCAGAGAAAGAACTGATGGAATCTGAATGCAGTTCAAAGCAGACTATTTTCCATTTTCTGTATTTTGGGTTTTTTTCCTTTGGGTCTGTAGCTTCTTTCACAATATGACTCGTACAGTAATTTGTTCTGCATGATTGAAAATGTATAACCTATATCAAATTGCTTACTGTCTCAGGAAGGGGGGAAGTGAGGGAGGGAGAGAGAAAAATTGGAACTCATGCATTTTTTCAAATGAATGTTAAAAATTGTCTTAACATATAACTGAGGAAAAATAAAAATATTACTTTAAAAACCCAACTTCTGTAAGAAGCCGCATAATGCTATTGCCTTTCTTTTATTGTTTATTTCCACTTTACCCTGTATTTTTCTTTTCCATATGTCAATGTGTGTATATTCTCTCCATTAGAATGGAAGCTCTCTCAGGGTAAGCCACAATGTGGCTGTTACTGTATGCAGTGTTTTCCTGGTTCTGCTTGCTTTACTCAGCATCAGTTCATGTACATCTATGGTTTTTCTGAAGTCCACCTGCTCATTGTTTCTTATAGCACACTAGCATTCCATTACATTCATATACCACAACTTGTTCCTTACCCTGAAGAGAGCTTCCATTTTTTGTCTCTCTTTGTATCCTTAGTGCTTAGCACTGTTCCTACCATGTATCAAGGACTTGATAAATACTGGTTGATTGACTGACTCTAGAATGACAGAGGCCCTGGGAGGCCTGGGAGGATAGAATTCAAGCAAGGGCCAAGCCCACTTCCAATCAACAAGCATTTATTAATCCCCTGCTGTGTGCCAGGCTCTGTGCTTGGAATACAAAGACAAAAGGGAAACATTTGCTGCCCTGAAGAAGCCCATATTCTAATGGGAGCTGGAAACATAGACACATCAGTATATATAGACTAGATAAGAAAAATGAATTGAAAGTGGATTGAGAGGGAGGGCACCAACAGCTGGGGAAGGGGTCGTGAAGGCCCTATGTAGGTTGGTAGCTAAGTTTTGAAAGGGAGTAGGGGATTCCAGGAGATGGTCAGGAGGAGGACCATCTCAGGACAGAGCCTAGGAGATGATGGGATCTGTGGGACAATGAAGTTTTTGAGAGGGAGGAGCCCAGAGAAGGGGAAGAAGGGAATAGGCGTTTATTTATTAATCACCTACTCTGTGGCAGGTACTATGCCAAACACTTTGGAAATATTAACCTACTTGATCCTTACCACAACCCTGGAAGGTACGTGCTGTTATTATTTCCATGAGGAGACTGAGGTGCAGTTATTTGCCCAGGGACACCCAGCTAGTTAAGTGTCTGAAATGGATTTGAGCTCAGGTCTTCCTGACTCCGGACCACTAGCAGCTGTCTCTAATTTTGGGAACAGAACCATCAATCGTGCTCTGCTCTCGTAGGCAGAATGGGCAGCTTGGGAGGAATTCAGGAGTAAGGTAGAGGAAGATGCCCTTCGCCATGCTCTGACTGTTCTCTGAGCCCAAAGAAGTCTGAACCAAAAGAGACCATGGAAAATGGCACTCCTAGAAACTCTGACTTTACTTAACCAACAATATAGTCAATAAATTGTATGATTTAGTAGGTGCTTTAATGGACGGAGATGGACTTGGAATCAGGAAGACCTATATCCAAATCCCACCTCACATCTTAGTTGTGTGACCCTGGGAAAGTCACCTAAATTCCCTGTGCCTCAGTTTCCTGTTCTGTAATATGAAGAGGATAGGCTGAGTTTCCTTGGTGAGGGGTAAGGTCCCTTCCAGCTCTAAATTTATGATCTTATGATGCCATAAGAATCCACCAAGCAGATGGGCAAATCGAGTTGAAGGGAACAGAGAGGCAGGGAACTGGCCTCCCAGGTCCTTCCCATCTGACGCTCCCCCTCCCCGCAGCATCACTAGGACTTCTTGCTGACACTGCTGGGTCATTCTGGTCCCTCTTCCTATTTAATGCAGAACAGACATGGGGGGCTGGGCTTCTCAAAGCCTCAGGTCCTATCTGGGGGACCATCTCTCTGAAGTAGAAAAAAGGGGAGTTAGGGGAGCTGAACCTCCTGCCTGCCCTCCCAACAAACAGGATCCCATCTTAAGTCAATATTAACACAGTCCCCCCATGTAACTCTCCACTCCCCACTCTGGGGCCTCAGCACCAGCTTTCAAAGTTCCCACCAAAATTATTAATCCAAATAGAACAGTAAAGGTCAGAAGGGAATGTAATTGGGTCTTTGCAATTAATTAGAGAAGAATTCTGCTCTGGGGGAGAATGAAAAGACCAGAGGCTGATAGGAAAAAGAGGGATGCAGGCTGGGGCCTGGCTGCGTGTGCTCCCCCTCTCCTGCCTCAGTCAACACACAGTAGGCTCTTTCCGGCTGCCAATAAGTTGGCCAGGCTCAGCTCAGGGGGCCCTACTAGCATCTGCTTCCATGTCCCCTAGGGAGGGCTCCCCAAATGGCCTCCCCACTATAGAGGCCTGAATGCCAAGAAACCGCAAGGGCCATGGTATTTCCTGCTTAGGGAGTGCCTTATTATGCCATGGTGAGGTTGCCACATCCTGTGACATCATCAACGCCGTGACATCATCGATGCTATGATGTCATCACCACGACGTTCTCATTACGGGTCATGTTGCCACAGAGACATCATGCTGCTGCTATGACATCTTTCCCACACCAACATCCTTAGGAAAACATTACCGCCATTATAATACCTTCGCATAGGGCCACTAAATGGCGCCATAGTGCACAGGGTCTGGACCTGGAATGTTGCGGAGACCCTGAGTTCAAATCCAGCCTCAGATACTTACTAGTTGTATGATCCTGGGCAAGTCACTTCGCCTCTATCTGCCTCCGTTTCCTCAACTGTAAAATAGGATAATACTTCCCAGGGTTATTACAAGAATCAAATGAGATAATCCTTGGAAAGCACTTAGCATAGTACCTGGCATTTAGTAAGCACTTAATAAAGGTTTATTCCTTTCTCCTTCATCCCACTCACTTTGCCTATTTGTCCAGCTCTCTCATGCCTACACAACACATCAGGTACCCTTCCAACTGGACCAGGTAGGGCATTGATTTAGCAGCTGAGGAAACCTCCCCCGCAAAGTTCTGAGCTTTCAATTTCTTTTTTCACTTTTTTCCACCTCTCACCTCAACTCCATCTCTGACAAGCATGAACAGGGTCTGACTAGAGGACTTCCCAAGGCCCCTGGCCCTGTCCTGGGCATGTTCAGATCTATGGTCAAGCATAGATGGCCAGAAGCTTCACTCTATACACAGAAATGGACCTAGACATCAGCAGATACTGCTGCTCACACAGAGACCCATGTATAGACCTACCATGCACCACATGTGGACAGGCACAAGGAAACAGTGACAAGTCACTGACCCACAGCAATGAACACAAGCAGTTTCCCGATCACAGTCACACACACAGGCGCACGGACAGACCCAGTCCCATGCAGATACAACACATGCACAGAAACACTCACATCACATGCACACATGTCCCTGACCCACATAAATGAACACAGGTGCAGCCTCAGGCAGGCAGACCACTTACACAAGAGATGCCCAGGCTTTCTCTCTCACACACACCCCTCACAATACCTATACACACAGAGATATCCAGATAGATAATGGGCTAAGCTCACAGACAGTCACACACCCAGACAGTTATGTACCACACAGAGACAGATCCACAGACAAGGGGGGCCTGGAATGGGACTCTTGGAGGTTCTTTGTTGTCCTGGCCAGTCTGGGGGCTGTTTCCCCCACTCGAGGGGGCTCAGTCTGAGCACAGGATGGGGGATCAGGTGACCACTCCTGAGCAGGCTAATGGTCCCCAGCATGCACCCCTCCCTGCCTGCACTCCCACCTCCTGTCTAAGCCTCCGGCTCAGTCAGCTGACCCGGCTATAGGCCCAGATAACATCGGACCCAGTGACCCCTGACCTAAGTGTCCAGTGGCTAAAAGGCCTGGCTCCTACACAGTGGGACAGTCTCAGGACAGCAGGGGCTGGAGCCCTTCCCCTGGGCTCCCCCTCCACAGACAATGTTTACTCTGAAAATACAGCTCAATCCTAGGCCACAATTTCAAACCTAGTGGGCCAAAGACCCTTATTATATGAACAAAGACGCAGTCACAGAGTGTCTCATCTCTAGAGCTGGAAGGGGGACTTTAGATGGTCCTCCCTTCACTTTACAGACTGAGAATTTGAACCATTCACATAGGGACACATGGCCAGTAAGAAGCCAAGGCAAGATTAGAACCCAGAGGGTCCTCACTGACTCAGAGCCCTACCCAGAGCAACTTTACATACATATTCATACACAAAGATATCAACGTTTTCCTGAAAGTTCCACATCTCCCTACAACCTAGAGCACGTATTCTCTATGGGATAGAGGGCAGCCTGGGCATCCCCTGTCCCTTCTAGAAAGACCATGAGGTCAAAAGCAGATGTGGGTAGAGTCTGGCCACCCTCCCCAGCCATCCTGGGCCTCTGCTCCCTGGGTCCCTGAGAGACCCAACAGCAAAGAAAGGTCCCCTTGTCCCAACACACACAGCTGGTTGGGACGCTTTCCTGAGGCTTCGGTACCTAGGTCCCAGGGTTAGGCTGCTTCCTGATAAAAAAAGGCCCAAGGATCAGGTTCCCTGAGTCTGGAGCATGACTTCAGAGGTCCTCCCTCTGAAGAACCCTAGGGCTGTCTACACTTTGATACCTAGCAGGGAGTGGAAGCCCACAGTCCTGAATGGGCAGGACAAGGACAGAAGGAGTCACTGAGACAAGCTGCGATGATGCCTCTCCCAGGGCCTGGGCAGGAGGAGGTCCCTTTCTAAGCCAGGAACCATCCCAGCCACTTTCTAGAGTTCTGAGGGGAGAATGGGGATGAGGGAAGAAGAGAAGACCTCTTCTCTGCCCCCACCCCACCCCCTTCCTACCAGCTCCCCTCCTCCTTCCTTTGCCTCTCTCTCTCCTCCAGCCCTGCACCCCCATCCCCCAGCCTGTTCTCAGGATGCCCTTCCCCTTCCTGGACTCTGGGGACTAGACCTGGTCACAGCTGGAGGCAGGCCCAGCTGTGCACAGACTTGGGGAGATCTTTATCCCTCACCCCCTCACCTGCTGCCTTTCTCCCTGGGAGGACACATTCCTCCAGAACGTTCTTGTTATTCCAGTCTTGTTATGTTCCCACCCCCAGTCTGCCTGCCCCTCCGGTCACTTCGCTCACTCCCTCATCTGCCCATCGATAGCATCTCCCTGTCCAGTCCATCTATCCATCCATTGCTACATCTCTGTGTGCCTTCTGCCCCGTGTTCGTCTGTCCCTCTGGTTGTCTGTCTCCCTCCTGTCTCTCAGGCTGGGACGTAGCCTGTGCTCAGGCCTGTGTCAGACGCCATGTTCCCAGCAACGGCACCCCAGCAGGACCAGCTCCCCCAAGGTGCAGTCTGCCATAGCCCACCAAGTCAAGCAGCAGCCCCAGTCAGTGTCTGAAGGCCCCTAAGCATCCAGGAGCCTCCCCACACTTTGGCCCCCTCTCCCCAGCTCATCAGGCTAAACTTGAGGCTAGAAGGGGTCGAGAAACTCAGAGGGCTCAGGAAAGAGAAAAGGGGGACACTGAGGCAGGGAATGGGGGAGGACATCTGAGGGGTTGGTTGGTCATTGCTTGGCCCCTTCCCCAGATGGAGAAAAAGCATGTAGATGCTCCCCTCCCCAAGGTCTGCAGGATTCCTTCCATCTGCAGCTCCCCAGACCAGCTCCCCTCTGTCCAAGCTGGGACCCCGAATCTCAGGGTGGGCGTCAGTCTGCTCAGCCCGGGCCTAATGCCCAATTCTGGTCACTCTATGGCCAGGCCAAATGGGGCCTTTGCTGGAGCCAGCTCTGGAGGGACATTTCCAGCCAGGCTGGAGCCAGACATTCACATTCCCAGTCCACAGTCCTCGGAATGAACTCCCTCAGAGTTGACCAGGGAGTCTGGCTGCAGGAGATACCTTCCTGACCTAGTCCTGGCCTAGGGCAACGGTCAAGGGCTCACCACCCTTCTCCCAGACCAGGGAAGCAGCTCCCCCAGCTCAGCACCACCTATCCTACCCTCGGTAGGTCCCTGTCTGAGGGGCAAATTTGGTCCTGGCCTTGGGGGAAGGGGGAGACATGGCCCTGTCCTAGGCAAGCCCCTAGCCTGAAGGGGAAACTGACCCTGCCCCAGGAGGGAGGAGGGAGGAGGGAGGAGGTACAATGGTACCCTCAGGAGGTCATGTTTCTGCGGGCTGAGACATGGTCCTGACCTCTGGGGAACCCTGGAGAAGGGAGGAGTAGTGGCCTGTCCTGGGGACCCCCAGTCTGATGGGAAGATGCATCCTTTCTTTGGGGAGCACCTGGGGTAAAGAAGAGATTGGCCCTGTGCTCAGAGAAGCCCCCACCTGGAGAGGAAGCCCAGCCCTCCCCACCCTTCATTTTTCCTCTCCTTTGTTAACTCCATCTCCTCCTCTGTACTTGGGTCCCTCTCCAGGACTCTCTAGGGGTCCCAGGGCCCACTGGCAGACCCATTTCAGGCAGACCCAGCTCCTGGTACAGGGCCTTCTGTGTAACACCTTCCCACCCTCCACCTTTCCCAGAGCTCTTCACCTCAAGGCAGGCTGCAGGTGGGGGGGGGTGGTTGAGAATGAGTGGGGGGCTCAGGGCCAGGGCCTGTGGGGAGAGGCGCCAGCCCTGGGCTCTGAAGAGAGCCCGTAAATCAACCTTCACTGCAGAGCTGCAGCCTGAAGGCCTGGGGTCAGCCTGGGAGCATCCAAGGGGAAAGGTTGGCTCTTTCAGAACCAAGGCATCCTGCTGATCTGGAGAAGGGAGGGGCTTATGAGGGGAGGAGGGGGGCAGGAGGCCTTGGAGAGGTCAGTCATCCCTCCTTAACTGCCTGCCCTTCCACAGCTCCTGTCCAGGGTCACAAAACAGGGGACCCAGCCAGGTCACCAGTGTCCAGCCCTGCCGGCCACCTGGGGACAAACAGCCTAGGGCAGGCTAGTGTTGGGGGTGGGGAAGGGCCAGGGCCCCTGATGCTTCCTATCCAGCACATCACAGGACAAAGAACCCGGCCTTGGGCTTGGTTTAGAATTCTGCGAGCTGTGTCGTGACTCAGGACAAGTCAAGCTCCCTCTCTGAGGAATCACTGCCCATCTGAAAAGGAGGCTAAAACCAGCAGCTCCCTCAAAGGACTGTGGTGAGGCCCGAATGGAGGGGGAGCTCTGCCAACTCTGCAGTCTATATACAGGTGAATTATGATCAACCACCATCATTTTGTTATTATTTTACTTGCACCAGCTCCTCTGCAGAAACTGGAGTCCAATGGCACCCCACCAACACAGCTTTGCCCACTTGAGCTGGTTTTTAAGTAAATTGTATCAATATCAGTTTTTATATCACCTAAACTTCCCAGTATCCTTCCTCTCCTCCAAAAAGCCTTTGTTGATCTCCCTTCATTCCAGGGCCTTCTCTCTGCTAATTTTCTCCAATTTCTCCTGTATCTAGCTTGTTTGTAGCAAATTGCTTGCATGTTGTCTCTGCCTTAAAAGTGGGAGAAACATGGAGGGACTGTCTTTTGCCTTTCTTTGTATCTCCGACACTTAGCACAGTGCCTGACACACAGTTGGTCCTTAAATTCTCGCTGACCAACTGAGTCCCAGAGAATCATCCCTTACAACAGAAGCTTTAAAAAAGAACAAAAATTAAGCAAAAACAGTCAGTATTTTTAAAAAATCTGACATTCTATGCAATGACCCCTCCCCCCCCAGTCTGTGGGCAAAAGAGGGAGGGAATTGCTATCTTCTCATATCTCTCCTTTGAGACTCTCAGAAAGTGACTTCATTTCTGTGTGCCTTGGTTTCCCCATCTGTAAAATAGAGATAATCAGAAGCCAAAATAACAATTTGCTTATAATTTTGCAAAAATTACTTCAAATTTGTTGGGGTTATTCCTCCCATTTTCATTTCAGTGGTTGTGTGCTCTGACATCCTGACTTAGATTTATCGAGTGAAGGACAAAAGGAGGCTGGCAGGCTTTTCAAGGAGGAAGTGCAGGGACCAGGCCCTGGTGTGTGTGGCAGGAAAGGAATGAGGAGGGATGGAGTGGAAAAGGACTTATGAAGGTAGATCAGAATTTCAAAGTGCTGGTATAGAAATAAGAGGCCTCCACTTCCAGGAAACAGGCTGACATAATCAGTCAATCAATCAACAAGGAAGCACCTACAATATGTCAGGCATTGGAATGGGTGATAAGGATAGAACGCAAAAGTCTAACAATTCCATGCCTGACTTCAAGGAGCTTACATCCTACCCGTGGAGAAAAATAGGTAAACAGAGAAGTACATAGCATGGCCAGGGACTTCCTCCCCCAGCCCATACAGACTCTTGTAGACACAGAACTCAGGGTGACAATGTCCCCCCCCATTCAGGGCTTTCAGTGACTTATGACTTCTAACACTATGAACTCAAGCCCCCATTCCAGTGTGTTATCTCCGATAGTACTTGCTGATGCTGGTTAATATCTACTGAATATCAACAATACCAGTGATTATCAATGGTGCTGTGGATAGAGTGGCTGGTCTGGGGTCAGGAGGACTTGAATTTAAATTCAATCTCAATTACTAGCTATGTGGTCCTGAGTAAGCCACGTCACCCTGTTTGCCTCAGTTTCCTCATGTGTAAAATGAGTTTGAGAAGAAAATGGCAAACCATTCTAGTATCTTCACCAAAGAATTCCCAAATAGGGTCATGAAGAGTCGGACACGACTGAAATGACTCAACAATAATATCAATTTAACCGATTGATTTCTCCTCAATTTCAATTAACCAATGAGCATCAATCAGTGTTTAAAAAGGGATATTTACTGAGGAGATACAGCAATAATGGAAATACAAATACTTCCTCCCACCCAACCTGGGGTGCCCTATCTACCATCTGGGTCCCTGGGTGGGTTCACACTTAAGTAGCACAATGCAGAGGTCAGAAAGGCCCGAGATCAAGTCATGCTTCAGATACTTACTGTAAGACTCTCAGCAAGTGACTTCATTTCTCTGTGTCTCAGTTTCCCCACCTGTAAAATAGAGATAATAAGAAGAGCTACCATCCAGGATTGTTGTGAGAGTCAAACAAGATAATGTTTGTGAGGCCCTGTGCAAACTTGTAAGTGCTACGTCTATAAACACTAGCTATTATGATTATTCATAGGGAACTCCTGGAATTCATTGAGTGAGGGAGTGACATGGGCAGGACTGTGCTTCAGGAAAATCATTTTGGTAGCTGTTGCAGTGGCTGGATTGCAGAGGGGAGGGACTGCAGGCAAGTGATCCGTTTGAGAGGTGATGTGGCCCTGAATTAGGCAGATGTGAAAGATGTTGTGGACCCTCTGAGCCATCGCTGCTGCAGTTGCCATCACTGGGGAGAGCCAAGTAGGGAGAGGAGGCACTCATGTGTTGGGGCAACTCTGAGGAGATGCTGCCACCACAGAGACGCCTCTCTTCACCACCAACCCCTTTGACGAGGATGTGGAGAAAGCAACCAGTGAGATGAATACTGGGGTCTTATCTTGGATATTTGTGATAAAATATGCCAGTCTCCTACTGGCTTCTAGGAGTATGTACATTGAATTGTGGCAAAACTTTTCATTTAGAAGTATGATCAAGAGACTTCGCTAGTGAAGTAAGCAATGTATTAAATAAGGGTCATCCAAAAGTTGGTGAAAAGTTAATATCTCTTATGGTGGAATGGACAAATGAATTCAAGAATGAGTCACAACTTAGTCTCATATCTCTTATGATGAAAAATCTTAAAGAACAAAGAGTTATATTTCCAGCTATTGGCTCCCAGGTTGCAAAACAAGCAAAAACAAGCCCAGCCCTTGTCGCCAAGGATCCTGGAACTGTGGCTACCAAGAAAGAAGAAGAAGATCTAGCAAAAGTCATGGAGTTGTCGATGAAAGAGCAAAGGTAACAGCCTACCCCACTTTCCAATCTGCATCCAAGAGCATCAAGCCTCTTAACTAATCACCAACTGGGAAGTAGGAAAGTTCATGCTATCCATGATTTTGAAGTTGTTGAAAATAATGAACTAACATTTAAAGCCAGAGAAATCATCACAGTTCTTGATGACAATGATCCCACTGGTGGAAAGGTGAAACTCATCAAGGTTTAGGGTTGTTTCCCTCTAATTTTGCAGCAGCTGACCTCAGTGCTGAACCAGAAATGATTGAAACAGAGAAGACAGTACAGTTCAGTGATGATGTTCAGATGAAGACACTAGAGACTGAGCCTGAACCTGTCTGTACTGATGAAGACAAAATAGACCAGCTTCTACAGATGTTACAAAGGGCAGATCCAAAAGATGACCAGCCAGATCTTCCAAAACTGCTTCATTTGGAAGCAGTCTATCACCAGATGAGACCACTTATTGATGAAAAACTGGAAGATATTGACAGAAAACATTCCAGACTTTGAGAAGTCAATATCAAAGTGATGGATATTCTTTCATTATATAACAATTGATGAATGAAGACCCAATGTATTCCATGTATGCAAAATTACAGAACCAGCAATATTATATGCAGTCACCAGGTGTTTCTGTTTCTCAGGTATATCCAGGGCAGCCTCCAAGTGGTGCTTATTTGGTGACAGGGAGTGCACCAATGGGCCATCTTCAGAGCTACAATCTTCCCCCTGAGCAAATACCTTCTCTCAGTCAAGGAGCAATTCCACCATCAGCAAACCTAGCACTTCCTAGTACACAAGCTTAACCTAACATAATGGTCCCTTCTGTCCAAGGAAACACGTATCCCAACCAGGCTTCAGTATGTAGCCCTCCTGCTGCTGCTACTGCTACAGCTGATGTCACAGTATACCAAAATGCTAGACCTAGTCTACCTCAGGTGCCAAATTATAATCTCAGCCTCTTGATAATCAACAGCCACAACAAACGTATATCTAGAAGTCTCTTCTATAGGAACCAAATTCGAGATTCCTAATTGTGACTAACCTCGGCTAAGTGCAGCTAACAATCATCTGTGTTCCTTCCTTTAAAATCTTTAGATTTGTTTATCCTTCACTTACAGGAATCAATCTTAACAAACAAGGGCAGGGATTAAAGAAGGAAGAACTATGTTCAATTTGCACTGACTTTTTAGGGAATTTTCATTTTTTGCAGAGAAATGAAACTACTTAGGATATTTAATTCCTTTCAAAATGCCTGAAAATTGGTCCAAGATTATTTATATCTGGCAAAATTGGTTGGTCTGTGCAAAACCCAAATTTGCAAAACTTGGAACGTATATGTTACGTACATATATTGTGTGTGACTTAATCGTGGCCATTCATGAGTGATCATGTGAATATATTTAACAAAATTAATTTTATATTACTATTTTATTTTAGTCATAAGCAAATCGCCATGTTTCATAGAGTTTTATGTGGACGTATGAAGATTGCAGTGTCTTTTTAAAATGCGGGAGAATGAAATGTTATAACATTAATATTTGAGAACTTTATGTTGCCTATATTTTGTTTTCCACTAATTGACCCTTCATTTCACTAATTGTAAACAGGACATAAATGTATCACGGCTTTCTGCAGCCTTTGATTACTGTTAACTGTCATATCTAGATAAATTAGCCAAATTTTCATTGAGGTCATAGAAAATTATAACTTTCCTTTTAATCAGCTATTAAATTTCACTCTGGTATTTTAAAAATACTCAGCGTATCATGGAATCATGAGGCAAATTAAGTAGAATCTCATACTTTACATCTTATTGTTTAAAACACATGTTGCAGGGTTTTTTCTTAGTGAAAATATGTAACTAGACTTCTGAATTGTTTTCTGTGTTTATTGGTGTCAATTACACCAAAGACAAAGGGGAATGAATGGAAATTTTTAAACTGGAAAGAAAACATAAAATACACTACAAAAAAAAAGGTTGTGGAGGTAGAGATAAGTCTCAGCATCTGACTGGATGTGTGGGGTAAGACAAGGTGTGTGTGGGTTTGCCCTTTCCTTCTCCAGCTCATTTTACAAATGAGGAAACTGAGGTTAACAAGGGGAAGTGACTTACCCAGGGTCACATAGCTAGCAAGTGTCTGAGGCTGGATTTGAACTCAGGGATGCCAGGCTGAGGGCTCTATGCACTATGGCACCCCCTAGCTACACTGACTCAAGTAGTAAGTAGCAAAGCTAAGATTGGAAGATAGGTCCTTTTCTGTCCTACCTGTGTGACCTTAGGCAAATCATTCCACTGGTCTGGGCAGTCCTGTCTGTAAAATGAGGAGCTAGATGTGAGGTTCCTTCCAGATGTAATCACAGGATCCCAGTATCTATGACTTCTAGGAAGGGCTTGCTGGAGGCAACTCTAACCTGCTCACAAAAGCCACAGCTAAAAGTCAATATAAGTATTCATGCCTCAGAAATCATCAAGCACTACAAACCGGGCTTTGATTTGTGGGCCTGTTGGTTGCCTAGACTTAAGAAAGTGATGGAGGAAATGTTAATAATGAAGATTAAATTTAAAAAGGTCCTGGGTTTTTGGAGAGTCAATTAGATATTTACCAGCATACTCCTGGATCTATTCCCTCTACAAATGGAGTTCTTAGAAAGCAGGGACTTATTTCAATTTTGTATCTCTGGCACTAGAATAGAGTTGGGTACAGTATATGAGGAAGGAAGGAAGGAAGGAAGGAAGGGAGGGAGGAAGAAAGGAAGGAAAGAATATGCCTGCACATATATTACTACAACACCCATAATTTCAAAGTTTGCGAAGCATTTTCTGGGCCTTATGGTGCAATGGAAAGCATCCAGAGTTTGAAACCAGCTTGGACACTTCCTGCCTGTGTGACTCTGGCTGGACAAGCTGCTTCACCTCTAGGACTAGATGACCCCTGAGATCACATCCAGTTCTACATCTATGAGCCTGGTCTTAGCCAATCCTCATAACAACCCTCTGAGGTAGGTGCTGTCATTATTCCCCATTTTACAGAAGAAGAAATTAAAGTCAAGGTATATTAAATAATACAACTAATAAATGTCAGAGACAGAATTCAAACCCAGGTCTTCTTGTCTCCAAAGCCAGGATTCAAGCCTCCACATCAAGGTGGATCTGCCTGTGATTGAGTGTGCCTACTTCCGGCCCTTGCAGGTAAATAATAATGGCAGTTCTCATTTATACTATGTGCCAAGAACTGTGCCAAGTGCTTTCCAAATATTCTCTCATCTGATCCCCTTCTGCACATGTGCCAGGAGATCAAAGATCTGAAGCTGAAAAGGACCTCCAATGTCCTCCTGTCCGATACCTTCATTTAATAGATGAAAAGGACAAGGTCCATCGAAGGGAAGGAATTGTAAGACCAGAACGGTAGGGCTTAGAGACCTGCACAGTGCCCAGATTTGCCCCACTCCCAGCTTGGCTAATTACCCTGTGGACTTCAAACCCAGAATTCTGTGCTGGTGTTAGGGTTGAGTCTGCCTGGGCCTCTGGCTGCAGCCACAGTAGCGTGTAGAAGCGTGTGCTTAGGAGTACAAGAGGGTGTCAGTGTGAGTGTGCGTGTACACACACGCTGTGCTGGGAAATCGTTGTTCTTCCCTCCTGGCTGCAAAGACAGCCCCTTGTTGGAATCCAATCACACGTCTATTCCCTGCAATATTCGGGTTCCAAACCCTCTCTGCCCCAGGGAAAACTCAGAGTGCTGTGGGAGGAGTAAGCGCTGACCTCCCTGGGCCCTCAGGCCTCTTGTCCAGGGCCTCTGGCATCCCTGGGCCTGGGGCATGCCAAGTCCCAGCCCCAGAAGAACTTGCCAGCTGCTGGTCCGGGGACACAGGCAGCATCTTTCCCCACATCTGCTGGGCCTGCATGCTCAGCACTGTAAAATGGGGATTGGACCAGATGCTTCCTCTGGAAGCCCTTTCCAGACTTAGATGGAGCCTAGAATCTAATGGCCTATTCTGCTCTGGAGAGATAACCCCTTCCCCCTGCCCAGTTTGTTCCTACAGATCTCCCTCCCCCACCCAATCTTCCATCGTGTGTGTGTGTGTGTGTGTGTGTGTGTGTGTTGTTCAGTTGAGTCCAGCTCACTGTAACCCCATTTAGGATTTTCTTGACACAGATACTGGAATGGTTTGCCATGTCCTTCTCTAGCCCATTTTACAGATGAAGAAACTAAGGCAAATAGGGTTAGGTGATTTACATAGGACCATACAGCTGGTAACTATCTGAGGCCAGATATGAATTTGGGAAGATGAGCCTTCCTAACTCCAGGCTGGCACTCCCTCCACAGTCACCTAGCTGCTATATACATACATATATACAAACACACACGTAGTTATATATGTGTATGTATATGTATGTCTGGAGTAGATGGCTCTGAGCTGGACCCTCTGGTCTGAGGAGTGAGACCCATGGGCCTGCCCTCAGGAATACCTGACTTGAAGGAGATCCCCAAGTCAGAGAAGGAGACTCTTGGTCCCCACCCTTGGGACCAGAGCAGCTCTGAATCTGAGGGGAGTATAGTCAGCCCTTGCCCCTGGAGAAGCCAAACCTGCTTTCCCAAGCCTCCATCTTCCATCAGTAACTCAGGCTCCCTGCCCAGCCCCACACCCTACCCCCGAAGCCCCTCAACACCCATCTGGAGGTATGGCAGCCCCAGCCCAGCCCTGCTGCCTACCAAATGCCTGATCCCAGCTTTAGATCCGGGACCCGGGCCTGACAGGGGGCTGGAGCAAGAGACAGGACATTCCTGGGGAATTACGGTGAGAAAGAAGGCTGATCACCTCTGATTAGCAGCCTGAGAAGGAGGCGGGGGCCAAGGCAAGCAGACGGAGGGATAGATGGGAGACATGCTGACGGGAGAGATGGGACCAGCAGACTGCACGCCTCCCTGCCTGTCAGCAACATTCACCAGCTAAAACCCCTAATTGGACCCCTCCGTCTCAGCCTCCGTCTTTCCCTATTTCCGTTTCTCTGTCTCTCTGTCTCAGTTTCCACCTGGCTCTCTGTCTCTCCTCATCCCTAGATGTCTCTCTCTGACCCTGTTTTTTATTCCTCTGTTTCTCCTGTTTCTTTTTCTGTCTCTCTTCCGACTTTCTCTGTCTTCAGGTACTATTTAGAGGCAGCTGATGATAGTGGATCAAGATCTGAGACCTGAGTTCAAATCCCAGATCAGATGTTTTCTAGCTGTGTGACTCTGGGTGAGTCACTGAATCTCTTCCTGCCTCAATATCCTCAACTGTAATATGGGGTAATGATAATGCCTACCTCCCAGGGTTATTGGAAGGATTAAATGGAAAAATAGTTGTACAAATCATTTAGAACAGTCCCTGGGAAACAGTAGACACTATATGACTGTTTCTTCCCTTCCCTTCCACCCCTCACTCCTTACCCCTGCCACAGTTCTCACGGTCTTGTTATATTTGTATTTGGGATGCCTTGGGAGGTAGTGAGCTCCCCATCCTTGGAGGTCTTCATACAAAAGCTCAAAGATCTGTTCTAGTGAGGATTCCTTTTGGCCATAAGTTAGCTGACATGACCACTAAGGTTCCTACCAGTTCTGAGATTCTGGGATCCTGCTGGCAAGACCATTTGGTCAACAAGAATTTTTAAGTGCCTACTGTATGTGCCAGTCAAGGAGAAAACATAAACAAGGCAGTTCCTGTCCCCAAGGAAGCTTACATAAAAGAGACAAAAGATGAGGGGAGGAGAACACCACCCTAAAAGGGGGTCAGGAAAGGCTTCATTTACAAGGTGACGCTTAAGTGGAAAGTTCAAGGAAAATGGAGATTCTGAAAGATGGAGGTTAAGAGGGAGGGCACTCCAGGCATAGGCAGCAGCCAGGACAAAGACTTGGAGACCAGAAATAGCAGACTGTGTCATAGCCCTTTGATGAGAAAGACTCAAAGTTTCAGAGTACAAAATCCTGACCCTCTAACCCAGAGGATCTCCTGTCAGTGTCTGGGAGTTTGGTTTCCCCAACAGTTGGGAGTAATTGTGGGACTGAGGCAATTGGTATTGAGAAAACTAACCAGGAAAATCTCTATGAAAGCCTGTAAGCCACCCCTCCCCCCAGAATAAAAGTGCCACAGGGAGCGATTTCAGTCACGTCCAACTCTCCATGACCTCATTGGGGGTTGTGTGGGCGAAAATGCTGGAACGGTTTACCTCTTCTCCAGCTCATTTGAAAAATGAGGAAACTGAGGCATACAGGGTAAAGTGACTTGCCCAGGGTCACAGCACTAGTCAGTGCCTGAGGCCAGATTTGAACTTAGGTCCTCCTGACCCTTAGCCTGGCACTACCCATGGCACCACCCAGTTGGGTTCAAATTCTGCCTCTGATGACTACTCCTTGTGTGATCCTGGGTAGGTGCTTCAGTTTCTCAGGGCTTTCGAATCCTCATCTATGAGATGAAAGGGATGAGAGAGTTTGATGTGATGGCTTCGAAGGTCCCTTGTCCAAGCCCCTCACTTTACGGAAGAGAAAATTGGGGCCCAGGAAAAAATGACTTGTCTAATGTCACATTGAGGTAGTATCAGGAGCAGGATTTGAACCCAGGGTCTTTGACTCTGAAGTCAGTGTTCTTCTCACTGTATCCCAATGTCTGGTCCAGCCACTCACACTCACATGCTCCTGGTCCTGAGTTCCTCAGCCCCTCAGTGCCTTCCCCATCCTTCACCCCAAGCTGAACCAGGAAGGCCGACAGGAGGCTACCAGAAAAGGGAACTGTTTGTCTTGGCTGTTCTTGGTAGGAATCAAAGCGTTTTAGTTAAAGAGAAGAGGGGAAGGGAAGGGGGGAGAGGAGGGGAAGGGGTAATAAAAGGAGGGGGAGGGGGGAGAAGAGGGCTGAAAGAATAGGGGAGGGGAGGGGAATGGAAGAGAAGAGGGGAAGAGAGGAGAAGAGAGGAAAAGGGAGAAGGGGGAAGAAGGAGGAAAGGGGAAAGGAGAGGGGTGTTGGGAGAATCTTGGGCCCTAGGAATTCACTGCTCCAACCACACTCCCTCATCTGGACCCATTCCGACCTCATTGGCATTTCCATGTTATTGCCAGTGCTCCAATTCCCTCACTGACCCTGAGTCACTAGACAGGGCAGAATAGAGGCCATGTCCCCACTCACCCCAAACCTCCAAGTCTGAAGAACCTGCTGCTCTTTGAACTTTGTAAACAGCCTTGGCCCCCTCCTACCCCATCTCCCCAGTGACATATCCCCACCCTCCTCCTTACCCTGCATCCTCTCCTCCCGGCTCCCTCAGGGTCTTTGGCACCCAGGACGGGGGAGAGGCCAGACATATATCTTCCATTAGCTAGGCCTCCTCTCAAACTCAACACAAAAGGTAGATTTCCTTTGAGGGTGTAATCATTCCTGCTCCCTTTTATATACACATAAACATATATATGTGCATACATGTGTGTATGTATATGTGCGTGCATACACATATATGTTGGTTGAATGTATATATTAATAACATTATACACATATTATTTATATACATATAGATTTATATTTATCTACATATGTGTAAATACATATATACATATATATGTGCATATGTGTGTACGAAATCTCCAGGACAGTGGATAGAACCAGGCTTGGAGTCAGAAACACTCATTTTCTTGAGTTCAAATCCAGCCTCAGACACTTAATAGCTGTGTGACCCTGGGAAATATCACTTACCCCTGTTTGCCTCAGTTTCCTCATCTGTACAAAGAGCTGAAAAAGAAAATGGCAAACCACTGCTGTATTTTTGCTGAGAAAACCTCAAATGATGTCTCAGAGAGTCAGACAAGTCTGAAGAAAACAACAAAATGTAATCTCCACTTTACAAGTGAGGAAACTGAAGAAAAAGGAATTACCCACAGTCACATAGCTAGTATCAGAGGCAGGATTTGAACTCAGAGTTTCCTGACTATAAGTCTAGTACTTTCTCTATCCATTATGCTATGTTGGTGGACTCAGGATCATAGATTTAGAGTTAGAAATTAGATGAGCTCTAATCTACATTTGCTAGTGTTGTTGAGTAATATCCAACACTCTATGACTCCATTTCTTGACAAAAATACCCGAGTGGTTTGCTATTTCCTTCTCCAATTCATTTCCCAGATGAGGAAACAGAGGCAGAATTAAGTGATTTGCCCAGGGTCACACAGTTAGGAAGTATCTGAGGCTGGATTTGAACTCAGGTTTTCCTGACTCCAACACCAAAGCTCCAGCACTGTGCCACCTTTAATGTAGATTAGAGTTTATCTAATTCAACTCCCCTCATATTACAAATGAGGAAACTGATGAAAGAGGTGAAATGAGGAAATATCCATACATACAGATAATAGACCATCAGAGCCTCAAGGGACCTTGGAGCCTAGAGCAGAGTGCTGGGTTAAGGGATGAGGACCAGAGTTCAAACCACCATGTGTATACAGTGACAGGTCTGACTCACATCCATAGTCACTTTCTCTCCCATCTGTCACTGAAGTCACTCCCTGTTATCCACAGATGGCATTATCCATGTAATACTAGCTTCTGTCACCTTCCCGACAAATACTATAGATATTGTTACTGTATCTTTTAAAAAAACAATAGAATGTTGGGTAGTGACTTCCAATGTGACTTCCAAAGCCCAGTCACCCCTGGGTTTAGGATGCCATCCCAGGGTAGTTTCAAGTCTATCTCCCATTCACCCAGCCCCGAAAGCACAACCTACTTGGGATCCACCAGTACAGGTAAATATCTGAGCATTCATCACACAGATGGGTAAATGCACTTTTTAGACTTTTGGAGTGAAGATATCATAAAGTAGAATGGGCTGCTTCAAGAAGTAGTGAGCTCCCCATTACTACAAGTCCAACAAAGTCCGGAAGCACAAAATGCCTACTACTAATGCTGGAGTGACCATTGACCTCCAAATCCAGGGCCTCCAAGGAGAGGTCTAGGAGATGACCTCCCTCCTGCCTCTACCCCAGCAGCCCCAGTCCCCCTTGTGGGTCTGCAGGTTTCTACCATCCTGGGCTCCCCGGGGCTCCGTGGGAGGGGACCTGAGAAGGAGGCAGAACTGTTCCCAGCTCCAGGGAGCCTCCCCACACATTACACGGGCCAGCGGCTGGCACCAGTCTTAGTCTGGGGGGCAAGAACCAGGCTCCCAGACAGGCGGGAGGGTCCCTAGATAAGGAGTCAGAAGCTGCTCCTGGCTCTGCCTGGGAGTTCTTTACGTCCTCAGACTGCCGCGGGTCAGGGCACACGGGGACTGGCCCTACCCCAGCCTCTGGGCTATCAAGGCTCCTGGGCTTAGATGGTGGGAGAGGAGGGAACTTATTGTGATATGGAGGAAGGAAGATGTTATCATGGGCAGTTATTACACAGATTGGTGGTGCCCTCAGCACTGCCAGTCCTCCATCCAGTCCCCCATTTGAGACACTCTCAGAAAAGACCCTCCAACGCTCCATCAGTGGCTGCACTGAGCCACTGTCCTTACTCCCCAGTGCCTTCCTTCCAATCCCTTCCCACCACCATGGAGGGACCCTAGAGGCCCTGGCCTCCAGCCAGAGCTGTCCTTCAGCACTCCCATCCTGGCCCCTGGCCCTGTCAGTGAGCTCATTAGCAGGCCCAGAGCCGTTTGTCCTGCTGGCGCCGTAGCTGCCACCTCAAGGAAGAAACTGCCGGGTCCTCAGACAGGCCTCCTAGGGCTGCCCTCAGCCCTCCCCTCACTAACTCCCTGTTCCCTCTCAGGGACTGTTGTTTCTCGTCTCATTCTCTATCCGAAGATCATCCCATCCAAGCAGTGCTCACGAATTAGGAAATGACAGAGTAAAGTCTGGCAGGTGAATGTCATGGAATATCACAGCCATACAAGAGAAGTTGACTATGAAGAAAATCATGAGGAGACAAAAAAAAAAAAACTAACAAAATAATACACAAAATGACCGTAGCAATGTAAACAAAAAGTACAAAAGAACAGAAAAGCACAGTGTGAAATCAAGAAATAATATAGCACAATGGAAAGAGCTCCTGGCTTTGAGGTTTGGGGGTCTGAGGACCTTATGCTGAGAAGCTGTATATGCAATGGCAATCATAACAGTAACCACCTCCCAGCATGGTTGTGATAACATTTGGAAAGTGTTCAGCACTTAGTAGGCATTTAACAAATGCATATTCCTTTCCCACTGGCTCTTCTCCAGGCTAAACACCGCTAGATTTTTCATCTGATATGACATAGAATGGAGGCCCTTTGCCATCTCAGGGGTCTGATGTTTAACATTTGGCTTTGGGGAGGGGAGAAAAATCTGTGCATGGAACACTATTAAATTTAATCTGCATTATTAACATTTTCTCCCTGACTTTCTTAAATCTAAACAATTAGCAAAACATCAAATCAAGCCCATATTTGTAGCTTTTGCTGATTTTTGAGGTGCAAGTACTCATACTGAAATTTTAACAACCAGCTCTCTGGTTGGAGCAGTCTCCAGCATTTCCCCAAAACTTGCCTCCTTTGGATGTTATTAATGCCCTTATCAATGCCTTGCCCCAGCTGGGGCTCCCAAAAAAAAACACAACACTCTATATGTGGTTGGATCCAGGCAGAGAACAGAGTGCCAATCACCTTATTCCAGAAAGTTCTTCCTCTCTTAATGCAGGCCAAGATATAATTAGTTTTTGTGGCAGCCACATTCCAAGGTTGAGCTTGCAGTCCACTAACACCCCCAGATTGTTTTCAGCTCAAACTTCTGCTTAAATACACCTCTCCCATCTTGTACTTGGAAAGCTGATTTCTGGAACCCAAGGATAATACTTTCCATTTCTGCCTATTAAATTTCATCTCATTAGATTCAGTCCAGTGTTCTAGCCTGTTAAAATGTTTTGATCAAAAGGCATCGTGTGTGTAAAGCTCTAAGTGCCGTATAAATGTCAGCTCTGATTATGATGGATGTGTGGGGGCAGGCTCCAATGGGATGGGTGCAGACAGTGGGACTGAGGAGGGAGCTGGTCAGTGACTCCAGGAGAGCTGCCCTCATTCATCACCTGAATTCACCTTTAACAGAAGGGGGATAGAGGAGAGTTCTAGGCCAGGGTCAGGGAAAGCCAGGGACATGGATCTCCTCTTCTGCTATGGGGGAGTCTCCCAGGACCTTTCCCTTCCACACACCACCATGGCTGGCACTCTGCCACCAAGGTCTTGCTGAGGAGTGCCAGGATTGTGAGTGATGGGGGCAGAACCTTGACAAAGAATTGAAAACCTAGTAGTAGGTGTTTCTTATGTACTAGATACTAGAGGTACAAGGGCCAAAAATGAAACGTTCAGCTCAAAGCAGTTACACTTTTCTGGGATGATATGAAGAAGTAAATAGATAAGTGAAAATGACATAATTTGAGGAAATAAAGAGGGAGAGATAGGGACAGAGAGAAGGAGAGGAGGGAGAAAGAAGGAAGGACAGAGAGAAAAAAGAGAGAGGGAGGGGAGAGGGGAGAGAGAAAGAGAGAAAGAGAGGAAGAAGGGAGGGGGAGACAGGAGAGAGGAGGAGAGAAAGAGAGAAGAGGGATGGGAGAGGGAGAGAGACAGAGAGAAGGGGGAGGGGAGGGGAGAGGAAGAAGGAAAGGGAGGAGAGACAGAGATAACTCCTGGAGGAATAGGGAAAGGCTCCTTTCCCTGTAGGAGAAGGCTCATCCTAAGGTGAGTTTTAAAGGAAGCCAAGAGGATTCTGAGAGGCAGAGGTGAGGAGGGAGGGCACTA
>CM053771.1:24808440-24832066 GCA_028658325.1 Potorous gilbertii
GGAGGGGGTTCCTCTTCTTCATTCTCTTGGAGTTTAGGAGAAAACTCTCCTGGGCCTTACAGATGAACTCTAGTGCCTAATGAATATGGGGCTCACATTATCAGCCATCTGAGCTGGGCTGGTGCCCACATGGAGCCCAGATTTCCACACTCTGCTGCCCCACCCCAACTCATGGGATTCAGTCACAGAACACAGTGGAAAAGTCCAAGAGTCATATATCTCTGGCTCCATCCAACAAGGAAAAAATGGAGAGAAAGTGGTCAGAATCAGAGAGGGACCTGGGGGTGGAGGAGGGGAGACTCAGACAGCTCCCTTGCGCCCAGGCCCCACACAAGGCAGGCCAGCACCAGGGTTGCACCCCCCCTGGCCCCCTTCCCTGAAGTCTTGGGTACCGTGGAGAGAGACCCAGCTCTGGAGTCAGGGCACCCCATGCAAATTCCAATCTATGTACTACCTTAGGAAATCCACCTCTCTGAGAATCAGTTTGCCATCAATAAAATTAGTGGGTCAGACTAAAGGTGTTTGAGACCCCTCTCAGCTCTCCATCCATGATCAAAGATCCCAAAGCTTCTGCTACACTCCCCCAGCCCCCAGGGTCCCAGGGCTAGGCACCTCCACCCTTGGCATGGCTAGAAATCCAGCAACAGACACTCTTACCCTTTTATTCTTTATTATCATAACTTCTATTATCAGTAAAGTATATAATAAGAATAGACACAAGAACAAGCAGCCGCCTCTGACCCACAAAGTGTGTATGTGTGTATGTGTGTGTGTGTATGTAGTTGTGTGGCATATGTGTATCTATTGTGTGGTGTAGTGTGTGTATATGAGAGTGTGTGTATACATGTGTATGTATTTGTTTGGTGTGTGTATCTATGGTGTGTAGTGTGTGTGTGTGGTATGTGTGTGTATATGTATGTGTATGTATTTGATATATGTATCTATGGTGTGATGTGTATGTATGTGTGTGTATGTGTGTGTGTGTTCAGGGGAACATGGAGGGAAGGGTGGGAAGGACGACGTTGGCTGGGCTTCCAGGTCCTGGAGAAGAGGTGAGGCCTTTCTCCCCCTGCCCTTGCCCTCCTCCCCCAAGATTTGTTGCTCCCCCACTGGCCCTGGCTGTGAGCTGCTTGGCCTCCCTTCCAGGTCACAGTCCCATGAGCAGTCCCATGAAGTCCGAGCCATTTTGGATGGTGAGGGCAGCCCCAGCGCTGTTGTCCACAAAGATGGAGGTGTACTGACCAGCCTAAGGAAGAAACACAGCCCAGGGGAGCCCCAGATGGCCTGGCATGAAAGGGGGTTGGGGGCTTAGCCCAGGGGCAAAGGAAATAAATCAGGAGACACAGGTGACCCAAAACCGCAGGTAATCCACCTGCTCTCCTCGAGCATCTTTTCCTCCCACAGAGGATGGGTGTGCCTTGTAACTGGGCCCAAAAGCCAGGGAGGCCACCAGAGCTACGGATTCTCTGTGCCCCCATCCTCCCCATCAGGGACCCCGATGCCTTCCTGCCCCTTCCCTGCCCCCTGATCATTACCTGGAGCTGCAGCAGTCCCTGGATGTGCACTGTGAAAATCTTGCTGTTGCTCTCCAGGCCCGTGATCACCTCTAGGGACCTAGAGCGACAGCCAGCGGAGGGTCATCGGAGAGTGCAGGGAGCCCTCGGGCACCGAGAAGCCCTGGCCAGTGTGCCTCTCTGTTCAGGATCTTACTTTAGGGCATTGCTTGGCCTGGGTCCTGTTCCTCCTGCCCTAGAGGCTCCCAGAGGGCACAGCCATGTCCCCTCCTTAGCCAGCGGATGGGATTCTAAGCTGACTTGACTGTCGAGGAGCTCGCATCTCAGGGAGTTTAACTCAATCTGCACCTCAGTATGCGCCTTTGAGGTCAGCTGGGGCTGCTGCAGCAGCCATGAACCCAGATGTTCTCCTTCCGTCCCTCTCTCCCTGACACTCCCATGATCCTTCCCCCTGCTCTGCCGGAGATTCTTTTCACATCCACTACAAATGCTTCCCCAGAGAGAGGTCCCTCCTGTGCTCTGGATGATTGGGGGTCGCAGGGCAAAGCAGGGTGCTTGGAAGGAGGGGCTGAGACCCCCTCGTTGTTGACACTGCTGATCTCTCTTGGGGGGAACAAGGGGGTATATCATCTTTTTTTCCCCCAATATTACTGCCAGTCTCCCCCTTAAGAGTGGAACTGAGGAAGTGGGGACAGAATCCAGTGACCTCTTGGATGAGACTCCAGTGGTCCAACTGGACCTGAAGAAAAATCTCTTCTAGAACTGAACTCCATTTGAAGACCTAAGGGAGTGGGGTGGGAGTGTGGCAGGGCGCTCACTACCTCCTGAGGCAGCACATTCCACTTGGAGAGGGAGTCCCTGTTTAGGAAGCTGTACCTACCTAAATGTGCCCCTTTGCGACCTCCCCTGCTGCTCCTAGTTCTGTCATCCAGGGCCTGGCAGAACAAGGCTCACTTTGCTGCCCTTCTATCAATCCCAGAAGCCAGCCACCCCCAAGGTCCCCAAGGCTTGTCTTCATTTTTTTTGCCTGGCTATTGAAACCACTTCCTAACTGGTTTCCCTGCCTCTATTTTCTCTTCTCTGCAATCCACCCTCCACACAACTGCCCAATGTTTTCAAAAATTTGGGTCTGACCATGTTCTTCACCTACTTAACTAAATATCCCTTGTTCCTTCAACTGACTCAAGGGCCTGTCCTATCTTGGGGACTCTCTTCTCAGTATTCTCCTACTTATCAATGTCTTTCTTAACAAGTGGTCCCCAGAATTGAACATATCATTCTTGATGTTATCTGACCAAGGGAAGGGTACAGGAGGACTTCCATCTTGATCCTAAAAGCTATGCCTCTCCACCTACTCAAGGGGACATTATTTTAGGCAATCCCATCATACTTTTGGCTTATATTGAGCTTGCACCAAAACTCTAACATCTTTTTCAGAACAATTGTTGCCCAGCACCTTGCGCCTGTGCAATTGATGGTTTGGACCTATAGGTAGACTTTACATTTATGCCTGTTGCATTGCATCAGAAGCCAAGGCCAGGATGGGAAATCCCTATAAGTCACATTCACTGTATTTGTCTGCCCCCTACTAGCCATGACATAGTGGGAGAGGAGCCACTGAGATTTCCTTTTCTTTTCTACTCTTCCCAAGAGGACTTCCCCTTGGAAACCATATCATGCCATGTAATAGGTTTTCCTAAAACATAGCATCCCTGTACTTCCTCCTTCTCAAGTACTGATGGCCCCATTCCTGACACTGCTAAGATACCTCAGAGTCTGCAGAGCCAAGGAAGTGGGAGGTCAGAGGAGTCCAGAGCTAAGCTGAGAAATAAAAGCACTGTTACTCACGTGTGTTGATGACACAAGGATTCAATACAGATGAGCACACGGACATTGTCTCGGGCCCTCAGCTGGGCTCGGCTCTTCAGCTCACTGTGATCTTAGAGAAAGCACCAGGGGTGAACAGAAAGCCTACTCAAACCCAGCCCTGACTGACTCCTTTATCCCTGCCAATGGGTCTCAAAAATTCCACCCATTCTCCATTATCCATAGTCAAGGATTTAGAGCCACAAGACAGATAATCCCTCGGAAACCATGTATAATCTCTTTAAGAGAAGTAGTATGGAGCATAGAGAGCTGGCCTGGATGTCAGGAAGACCTGAGTTCAAATTTTGCCTCTGACACATACTGTCTGTGATCCTGGGAAAGTTCCATCAGAGTCCCAAGATGAGCTGTCAACCTGCATCCATGGAGGGAATTTCTACATTAGGAGTTCCTCACACAGAGGAGACTACCTCTGCCTTGTAGAATTCCTGGTTTCCTCAGGTCTTCCATCCTACAGAAAATCTATTTGACCACCCCTTCCCACCACTCCCATTGCTACTACCCTGCCCACACCAAAATCTCTTCAAATTTACTTCTCTGTGGATATGGCATCTGAGATCTACAGCTAGAAGGAGCCCCAGAACACATCTAGACCAATCCCTTTTATTCAAAAATATGGTCTTAAAGAATTGCCTGGGACACTGAGAGGTTAAGATTTGGCTACCCAAGGCAAGACTTGAACACAGGACTTCTTGCCTCCAAGGTTCCCACAGTTGCCACTCTGCCTCTTGTCTGACACATAATAGGGGCTTTATAAGTGCACTTAGAGCCACTCATCTTCTCTCTCCCTCTCCCCATCCCCCACCAAAAGAAATTCCCAAACTCAGAGGATCCCCAAACCCACTTTTCTTCATCTTTAAGTATATAGCATGAGTCTTCCTCAGTACACATCTTGGATTCTTTAGACTCCAGAAGCACAGAGGTCTGCCCTGGTGTCTTCCTTCCCCCAAACACACAGAGGGCCCCCAACAGCTCTGTCTTTCCCCTTCCTTCCCCCAGACTCACACTCACCAATGTGTACGTTGGCCGAAAATTGGTAGATGCCAGACACAGGGGCAGTGAAACGGCCCGTAGAAAGGTTCAGGCCTGATCCCCTCAGGAAGGCCCCCTTGGCCAGGGGCTGTGACAAGGAACCCTGAGTCAGTGTTGTAGAGAGTCCTGGAATACTGCTCCAAGTTTCTGCCTCCTCCCCAAGTCCAGGGAACATTGAAGACAGATCACAGATGGGAAACTCAGGTACACGCCATTTGGAAAAGTCTGATCTCTCCTTTATTGTGAAACCCTAGCAAGTTCTCTGGCCTCAGTTTCCCTATCTGTAAAATCAGGGGGTTGGCCTAGTTGACCTCAAATGTTTGTTTTGGTTTCAAATTTAGAGCTCTATGAACAGTGGCCTATAACAGGTCCTATTTTTCCTACCCTGCCTCCTTCAAGAGCTCCCTGGGATCTCTGGAGAGTTCTGGCCATCCTCCATCATAACTGAGTCTGTCCATCCCTGTTCCTCCCTATTCCAGAGTGAGAGGGGGAAGGGAAGCCAACCAGAGAGGAAAAGAATAGCCAATTCCTCACCAGAGTGGGAACAAAGTGCCAGGCCTGGAATCAGGAAGACTCATCTTCATGAGTTCAAATTCAGTCTCAGACAATTACTAGCTGTGTGACCCTGGGCAAGTCACTTCACCCTGTTTGTCTCAGCTTCCTTATCTGTAAAATGAGCTGGAAAAGGAAATGGCAAACCACTCCAGTATCTCTGCCAAGAAAAGCCCAAATGGGCTCATGAAGAGTCAGGCACAATTGAAACAACTAAACAATAAGAAAATTCCCATAGAAGACCACCTTTCTCTGATATCTTTCCTGTGATGTCTACCATGCGTGCTCCCCCTGGAACCCAGGAAGCCTTGGCTCCCAGTTGGCCCCCAGGCTACCTGCCTGACCCCACTATCCCCTGGACTATATCTGCCCTTGGCTGTACAATCACACGCTTATATCTGGAAGATAACCTCCAAGGATATCCAGTCCATTTTACAGATGAGAAAACTGAGGCCACAGAGATGAAACTAAGGTTACAAAAGGCAGCGAACAGTAAAGTCAGGATTCATCCACAGATCCCTTAATTCCACATCCCTTGGGGGTGAGGGGAAGGCAGGGGAGGACTTACCCAATCAATCTTCCTCCCACCCCCAGGATCATCCCCCTCCCTCCTCCGGCATCTCTGCTGCCTTTGACTCCAACAGAAAAGGGTTCCCCTCCCTCCCTCCCTCCCCCATTAAAGCAATTACATTAATAGAAGCAGCAACTTAATTCTGAACCACTGGCTCGAGAGGAGAGGAGGGAAAGGCAGGCACCAGAAAATGATCCCAGATAAAGCATTCCTGTCTCTCTATGCCCCAGGCGTTGGCTTCCTGTCTTTGAGGTTTGGGGTTTGTGTGTGTGTGTGTGTATACATGTGCCCATGTGTGCATACATGTGCATGTGCCTGTGTGCGTATGTGTGTGCCTGCATGTGCCTTTTGTCTCTTAAGACAAAATTATTTTAGGTCCTTCTAGGAGGAAACAGAGTATCCCAGATGACCCCAAATCATATGAGAACTCCCTGGGGAACAAGCGATTGGGTAACTTGTTCAAGGTTACAAAGTTAGTGTTAAAGGCCAGATTTGAACTCGGACCTCCTGACCCCAGGGCCAGTGCTCTCTGGGCTATACTGCTTCCTCTAATTATATTATCACTAACATTTATCAGGCACCTTGAGGCCTCAAAAAGCACTTCACATATATCTTCTCAACTGAGCCACGCAACACTCCTGGGGAGGCATTAAAAATCCATTTTACAAATGGGGAAACTGAGGCTGGGAGAAATATAAGTGATTTATCCAGGTTCATACAGCTAGAAAAGGGCAAGTTTGGATTCGAACTGAGGTCTTAACTCCAGCTCTCTCCCTTCTAAACCACAAAGAGGGCATCTTAGCCCTCAGTGTTCTTGCTCAGACATGGGGAGGGAAAGGGAGAGGGCATCCGGGCTCACCGCCTGGAAGTTGTGCAGTTCCATCAGGGTCTTCTTGTCAATGACCAGCTGGGCTTTCAGCTTGCAATGGAATGCTTCTTCCACCCGCCTATAAGGGGCCACCAAGGAGTCGAGAGGCCGCTGGCTAGGCTGAGCCAAGGCTGCCACGGCTGCCCGGCGCTCCGTGGCCTCTGTGGGGAACACTGGTCAGACAGAGCCCACCTTCACCGGTTCTCCTTCCTGTATCTCCAGTGGCCTTCCATTCCAAACATGGCCCTGAGGCGTATCACTGCCCAGCTCCCTTCCCTAGGCCAAGGTCAGGGTCTCGTCCTGACCCCGCAGTCACTCACTGGGTGCAATCTTTGGAGGTCCACTCAGGGCCGCCCTCCTACATGGGAGGCCTCTGGGTGCCCCAATTATTAACACTCTTCCCTGGCCCCAAATTCCTTCCTATTTACTTTATATGAATTCTATATGCATTGATGCCTTTAATGTAGTCTTTACATGTAAAATATTCTAATAAATTTATATCACACATAGTAGGTGTTTAATAAATGCTTCTGGAATTGATTGGTTGGAGACAGGGTCCAAGGCTGATCAAGGCCAAGGTCAGAGTCAGGCAGGGGCTGGAATCCAAGGTCAGTCAGTTCTAAGATCTGGTTCAGGATCAGACTGGGGCTGGGATCAGTTCCAAGGCCAAGGTCAGGGGGGAATCTGGGACCAGAGTCAGGGCTCAGTCCAGGGCAGGTCCAGGGCAGGTCCTTTCTCACCTTTCAGCATATCCTTGAACTCTTGCAACAGGGCTTCCTGAGTAACTTCAGCCCCTGGGGGGCCTGGGGGACCAGCAGGACCTGGGGGGCCTGGGGGGCCGACAAGGCCACGCTTAAAGCAGACAAAAGAGACGGTGAGAATCCAAGTCTAGGCAGAAGCCAGCCCTTGCCCCTCTGGTCAGAACCATGGCCCCTCTCTGTTGGCCCTTCCCCCAGGCTTAGGGTCTCCCTATCCCCACACCCCCACTCCATTTTAACCTTGATCAGGAAGACTTACTAATCTTTTATCTTTCCCTTTGCATTTCTTCCTGGGGGTCACATCATCTGGCCTCCGGACAAAGTTCAGCCAAGTTTTGTGGGCATCCGTGAGCTCAGGACCTGGAGCCTCAGGAGGCTGAGGAACAAAGCACAGAGACACTGCCTCAGCCTCCACCCAGGAATCCCTAGAGGGTCTCCTCCCAGGGGGAGGGGGAGGGGGAAGGAGACTGTCCCCCTTATTCCTCCCACATTGGCCTCCAGTCCTCCCAGGGGGGGTCAGAGAGGTTGATCTCAGACCCCAATTCCTGGAAAACAAACAGACATGATGAACCCAGGAGAACCCAGTATCTACAGTGGCATGAAATCCACAGCATGCCAGACTTGGGGCAGACACAAGTAAGATCATCCCAGTGAATAGCTGGGAATGGAAGAGGTGGGGGCAGTGTCTCCCCTTTCTGGGGGACCCAACTCCCACCCCACCTCTGTCATTTATTATATTCTAACAACTCCCCAGGAAACCCAGGAGTTCTGACTCCCAGCTGGCCAAAGCCAGAGCCAGACCAGGGACTGGAGCCCACTGGGTGCTAGGATTCTGGAGGGGGTCAGCTCTACACAGGAATTGTCCAGGCAAAGTGATGTCCCCAATAACTCCCCTGAGGGAGTCTGACTTTCCAGGGAAGGGATGAGCTAAGCATGTACCACAGCCTCGGGTTTCAGATCCTGGGAAGCACCCTGGAAAATGTAAGTTTCCAGGTCTCAATGTACAGTGAGAAGTATTTTGGGAGACCCTGTGCTGACCTTTGCTCACCTATTAAATGAGAGTGTGGAGCAGGCAGCCTCCAAAGTCTCCAGCTAACAGATGTAATGTTTATCTCATTTTAAGATTTTCAAAGTGTTGTACAAATATTATCTCATCTGATTCTCAAAACAACCATAGGAGGTCAGTGGTAACATTATCCCCATTTTATAGAAACTGAGGCAGAGGGGAAAAGACTGGCCCACGGTCACACAGCTAAGTATCTGAAGCAAGTTTGAACTCAGGACTTTCTGACTCCAAATCTGTGCATCTACATCACTAGTGAGTCTGTGACCACACCAGAATCACCAGACCACATGCTGCCTTGTTTCTCCCAGGTGAAATATATACTTGCCTTATCAATGGGTTCTGGAGGGGATGGGGAGAGGGAGAGAATTTGGAACTCGAAATCTTTTTCTAAAAAATGGTTAAAAAATAAAAATTAAAGTGAAAGGTTAGCTTTAAAATAAAAGTTAAAAATTGATACAAATAACTAAATAATTAATTAAAAGTTAAAGTAAAAAAATCCAATATATACCTACTATGAGATGGAGTGGGTACAGAAAAATGTATTCTGCTACCTACAGGGACAGAGAGACATCCATGCATGTTTGTCTGGGTTTTCCCCCCTTTTATATCTATGGGGAAACTCCTGTCCAGATACAGACTTTCTGTCACTTAGGAAGAACTGATTGACTTGCTTATGGTTACCCAGCCAGGATGGGTCAGAGATCCTACCTCCAACTCCAAGTTTGCCTCCACAAGCAGATGTGCAGGTGGGGCCTGGACTCCACACTACACCACATACCCCTCTCCATCCTTGTCCATCCACTCTCCTGATCAGAAGGAGGTTGGCCAAGGGAGCAGACACAGGTTTATATTTGGGTCGGGGCTTTGGCCAGGAGCAGGGAGAGGGGAGGGAGGCAGGCAGGCCACAGCCAGAAAGGACTTTTTTCCAGGTGTTTTGCCGTGATTTCCTAAAGCCAGAAATGCAATCAGGGGAATGGTCAGGGGAAGGAGATCAGAACGGGAGGTGGGAAAGGGGAAGCTGTTTCACGATCAACTCTGGGTCTTGGTAAGGGCCAAGACAGAGGCAAGCCTGGCATGGTTTGGGGGGGGAGTGGAATGTGGGCAGAGGGGACGCCGCAGGGGCCAGATGTTTCAAAGGAAGGCAAATGGTTCCCACTTGGCACTGCGCCGGGTGTTGCTGACGCCTTACTCCTTCTGTGATGACTGAGGGGGCTGGCAGGCTCCCAGCCTCACACCCGGGCTGGGCCAGGCAGCTTCTCCCAGGAAGCCAAAGCCCATTCTAGGTTTATGGATGGAGGGCTAGAAGGGACCTCTAAGGTCATCCAATCCACTCCCTTCCTTTCATGTCGAAGTGTCTGAATTAGAATCCAGGTCCTCTGATTTCAATCCAAGGTTCCTTCTACATCACCAAGTTGGCCTGTCCTCTTTCTAGCTACCTGTGGGAGGGTGTCCTAGTCACTTCCCAAGCCCAACCAGGCTAGGGTAGACAATCTGGTGCTCTGGTACATGTAGAGAGCAAGGGGACCAGGAGGGTAGGCTCTCTCGGGTCCCATGTATGACAAGGTCCCCAGGGCACCTCTGGGAGCAGGAGCAGGCTCAGGGCCCCAGCTGTCTAGGACTCTCTCTCTTCTCTTGCCCTTTCTTTCCCCAACCCTGTCTCAATCCACCCACAGTACGGTGGCCAAATTTCCATATGATCCAATCAAAGTCTGAGACTTTTTATCCAGAGTAGAGAATGAGGTGTTGGGGCTGGGAGGGGGCTGGGGAGGAATGTATCACATCTGAGCAATATGGGCTGTCATTCTCTCACCCCACCCCCCACCCAATCTCTCTGGGGAAGGTGATGGGTGTGGAGAAGGAATTCAGTCCCTCTGCCTGGAACAGGAAACCCATAAAACAGGACCATGAGCTTAACAGATGCTGGCCCGGAGCTCAGAACCACTGAAGAAGGGATTCTGATTCCCGCCAACACTGGCTCCCAGCTCCTGGCTCCTGGCCCCTAGGTCCATGGGCTGGTGGGAGGTACAGAAAAGCACATCTTCTCTCTCAATCACCCCATTCCTATCAGGATCCCTCAGCGCCATCCCTGCCTACTGTTCCATCGTCCATTACCCTTGCTTCTCCCCACCTGACCTTCATCACCCCCGTCCTCCCTTATGGCTGCCATGACCTTGCTTCCTCACTCCTATGACCCATTTCTGTACTCCATCTTCACCATCTCCCACTTCCATGCCTTTACCTAGGCTGTGCTACCTGTGCCTAGAATGCCATCCTTCCTAAATTCTGCCTCTTGGAACCCTAAGCTCCCTTCTACCCTAGGGGCCACCTCTTAGAAGAAATCCTTCCCAATATAACCCAGTGCTCTCTCTCCACTTGCCAAAACTCCTTTGCATATGTTTTATTTTATTTTTTATTATATATTATATCTATTTTATTATATTTTTGTATCTTCTTAGACTCCTCAATTATAAGCTAAAAGGGACATTTGAGGTCATAAAACTTCAACCCTTTCATTTTTGCAGATGGGGAAATTGAAACCCAAAAAGCTAGTAAGTATCCAAGGCAGACTCCAAATCCAGTTCTGTCTGATGTCAGATCCCATGCTCTATCCCCCCACACCACATTGGTATGTACATTTCATTGCATTCTGCCTGTTCCCCCCCAAAGCTCCAGTCAAGTGGACCTTCCTTGAAGGCAGTGACCCTTTCCTTAGAGCTTAATAGCATGGACCTGGCACACGGATTCAATCTGAGTTGAATAAAATGATTTACCCCACACTGGTCCTGTTCATCTCCTCAATACTGCTCACCATCCCCTACTAACTCCTAACACCCCCATTCCCTGTAGCCACCATGGGGCCTTGGCATTCCATCCCCCGATCACTCTGCTGGATATGGGCTCCCAGCCTGCTTTTAGTCTACCACTCCCAGCATCTCATAAATCACCACCTAAGTGAGTTATCATAACCTCAGCTCATCCTGAGGCCCACCCCCACCATTTCTTACTGGGAGTTTGGGGAAAAAAACCATTAAAATGTCTGCAGCAAAGGTTTGGGAGTCTTAGTCTCCACTTTCAGCAGGAGAGAACTGCTTGACCCAGCACCTGCCCCTTGGTGGGCCTCCAGCCTCAATCCTTGGAAAACCTCCCCGCTTTGGGCACTGAGCTTCAGCAGGCAGCAGGGAGCCAGCATCCCGAGTCAGGCCTAATTAAGTAATTAGTGTTAAAGTGAAAGCTGTCAAGGGCAGGCTCCCTGGCCCTGGGAGTCAGAAGTAAGGCATCTCCAAGAGCCTAGGTCAATTCTTCTGTGGGCTAGAGAGATCCCCAGAGCCCCTCAAAGGGACAGTGAATCCAGAACCCTCCGACCAAGAGCCCCTGACAGCTCCTCCATCCAATCCTCTCCCAAGGTCCTATAGCTCCAATATCTCTGGATAGAAAACAAGGCCTTCCCCAGACCAACATCTTCCTGCTTTCTGCCATATTTGGAAGGGGAATGGTAGATGACCCATGGCCTGGTTACTGACCCAAAGAGAGAATCCATGCAGCCAAACTATACCCAGGGAGGTAGCTCCATTTCCTGAATGGGTAAATCAAGGTACCCAGAACCAATGGGATGACTTCAGGCCTCAGACAGGAGCCCAAGAATTCACAATACCTGTGAAGTTCCTAATCCCAAGGCTGTCTCTCAGAGAGGAAGACAGTGGACCCATGGGGCTAGGTCAGGAGTCCTAACTCCAGCTTAGAGATTAGAATGTGCCAAAGGCCCAGCATTAGCATCACCTTGGCAGCAAGGAGTCTGGGGTTTGGGGGAGGCCACCATCAAGTACATGCCAATCTTCCTTTCCTGGGCCCTGCCATTCACTGAGCCTGAAGGGGCCCTGAGGAGTGAGGACCATTAGGGAGCAAGGAGGTGATCCCAGGGAAGGAGGGAGGAGCTGCCAAGATAGGTCACGTTCAGTGCCTGGTCTCTGCTTCCAAAGACAGGTTCTTTATCTCTTCCTTGGCCTGGTTAGATGAGGACCCCAGGATGTCACATGACAACAAGCCACACCCCCAGCATCCACACGCCTCCTCTGTGGCAGTGATGCCTGGGCATGATAGGCATCCCAGAACACCGGGTATCCTCTGGCACACTCTTCTCTTCCCACACACCAGATTTTTCTCCCACCTCCAGATCCCTTCTACCCTCCTACTTGGGCTATCCTTAAATAGAGTGAGGGGGGAAATGGTTTTCATTCTCAAGCGACCAGACTGTGGCACGCAGGACCAGGAGCTCCTGGGAGCCCCCATGACCATACCTCAGCCTCCCCTATTTTTAAAATGGGACCCAGGCAGACCCTGTCCATCTGTGCCAGGCACACCCAGCCCCACATGGGCCCTGGAGGCTGGAAGATGGTTAGGTAGATAGCACTGGTGATATACTGGGGAGATGAAAAAGGCCGGCCGAGGCAGCTGCTGAGGGTGGAACAAGCCATCTCCAGTGTGAGAGCATGTGTGTGTGCGTGCACATGCACGCACACACACGCACACACGCACACACCAAGTCTGGAAATGTAACCATGACCCTGGAAACCCCTCCTCAGAAGGTCTGCCTCCAGACAAGCCAGCAGAGGCCAGTGTGAGCATCAGGACCGTGAGGACCGGGACGTGCTGGCCTGGACTTCAGCCCAGAGCTCCAGCCCAGAGCTCCAGACTAAGCTGGCCGACCATCTCACCCTGCCAGGAAGCCCAGAGGCCTGGGTCCGGTGCGAGGGGGCGGGGGATTGGAGTCGGCTGAGTGACTCTGGACAAGGCCCTGGGCATCCATAAGCCTCAGTTTTCTCATCTGCAAAATGGCGCCTATCACAGACCTTCCCTCCCAAAGGTTGCACGGAGGCTCACGGGCGATCCAGGAATAAGACTTGTAAAACGTTCAACCATCATCATTTCAATCCAGTTTCACCATCCCTCTGGAAGGGAGGACCACCCTCATCAGTACAGGGCGCAGACTCAGAAAAGGCAAAAGAACTCGCCCAGGGTCACAAAGTGCATACATGAGGCAGAATTCGAACTCAAAGCTTCCTGACTTTCTGTCTATCCATGGGGCTTCCCTGTCTCTATGCATGTCATGCATGTGAAGCATTTATGAATCTGAAAATGACCCGTGAACATCAACTAATATTGGGGAAGGTGAGAGAGAGGAGGAGGAAATGAGGGAGGGGGAGGGGAAGGAGAAGGGGGAGGGATGGGAAGACTGGGTACAGCAGGGAAACAACTCTGGGCTGACAGTCTTCCTTTCTCTTAAGGTCTACCTCAGCTGCTGCCTCCCTGATCTCCCCAGCACAAAGCGATCTTTCCTTCTGTCTGGATCTCTCCTTTGCCCCCCTGGCTTTCTCCCCTGTTGACAGGAGCACTGCTGATCCTAAGAAGCAGAGAAGCAGAGTGGGAATAATGAATGCTGCTAATCTTGGAATACAGATTTCCTGGGTTCAAATCCTACCTCAGATGCTCCCTACCTGTGTGACCAAGGGCAAGTTATTTATTTTTTCCTGGTCTGTTTCCTTCTCTGTGTAGTCGAGGGGGTTAGATATGATGAACTCTAAAGATCCTTCCCAATCTAAACTGTCATTGTACAACCTCTCTGGGCCTCAGTTTTCCCTTCTGTAAAATGGGGTTGGGGAGGGGGTTCAACTAGATGACATCTAAGGTCCCTGCCAGTTCTGAAGCTGTCTCTGTACATCACACACATACACACACACACACACACACACACACACACACACACACACACACAATCAATTAAGTCATAAGCCCCCTTGAGGGAAGACCCCATCTGTTTAGGTCTCTGCATCAGAGGACAGAACCTCAAGCATGAGGGCATTTTATGATAAATATTCACTCTCTCCTCCAGCTCCCCAGGGAGCCCTCTCTGGGTGATGCCCTTGGACCCTCCCAGGCCCTGGTCTGGCAGAGGCAGACCCCAGAATTCAGTGTCCTTGTGGTAGACAGTCTCTGAGCCCAGGGCTCAGACCAGGGACTGCAGTCTGGCACACAGAGTCAGAGGGCAGGTGCTTCAGCCTGGGGTCCACTGTAATGGAGAGCTGGCTTCCCTGCTGCCAGTCGGGATTTTGCAGCCATGGTACCACAGGAAGGAGGGGAGTTTCTGCCCAGACATCCCTAGGGAGCAGCAGGGAGCCCTGGGTATCCAGACTCAGGCTTCCTTCCTGCTGGCGTCTGGCTCCTGAGGGACCTCTTCTGGCCCTTCAGTTCAGACTGGGGGCGGAGGGAAGTAGATTGTTACTAAGGGGAGCATCTCACCTGGGCCGCCCCCTTGGGGAGCTGGGAAGCCAATTAAACTTAATGGGCCTCAACCCCACCAAGGAGATCATCCAAATGATCCAGGCTTCAAAGCGTTAATTGATGTGCCGTTGGGAACCCCCGAGTCTTGGCTGGGGCCCAGACCCCACCTCCCCTTTCATGAAGGCCTAGCTCCATAGGGAGGCTGGCACCCCTACACTCCCTGGCCCCTTCCCTGTCCAACAGTGTCCCCTTGGACCATGGATAGGGAAAAGAGGGAGCTCCGCTCTAGGGCCTTTTCTGATCCAGACATCCCTCACCCTTCAACTCTCCTGCCTCAGGCTTTAGAATGAATGGATGAATGGGTGATTGGGCTGATGTCTGGAGTGAGGGCAGGTCCCCACTCCCCTAACTCCTCCACTGTGCCCCCATCTTCAGGGATCAAAGCCAACCCAGTCTCCATCAAAGACCACCATATGGTCACATCCCTCAAGAAACAGAATGCCTTTGAGCATGAAGAGGTGGACAGTCAGAGAGAGAAACCTAGAGACAGACAGGGAGACACTGAGCAGCCTCAGAGAGAGACAGACAGATGCTAACAGTAATGGGGAGGGCCAGGATGGCAAAGCAACAGACAGAGAGCCAGAGATGGAGAGAAAGGCAGGTCCAGAGGCGGTGAGAGGTAGCAAGGAAGCATCTGAAGCAGGCTGGCCAGGGTAGCTGGGACAGGCTCTGGGAGTCTGGGCCACTTGTGGCTTTCCTTCTCTAGGGTCTCATTCCCAGGATTACTCCATGCTCTCAGTCCCAAAGCAGGGAGTTTAGGGCATCGCTGGCTTCAGAGAAGGTGGGGCTTTGGAGGAGATGCCAACAGCTATCAGTGGTGGCCATGAGCATCCCCGATGGATGAGAGGAGTTACCCAGGGCAGAGACCTCGCCCGCATGGGTGGACACAGATACATGGGGATCCACACACCAAACATGGACACATATCTACAGAGATGTACACATACATGCATATGTATGCACGGATGGAGTGACCTCTGTGACTCATCACCTAGGGGGCGGAGGGAGCCCCCAACAGGGCTCCCCTCTCGTCTAGCCCCACCCACCCCTTCGGAGTCTGTACCTTGGGGTGCCCAGGCAGCTCCTCGCTGTTGGAGATGGTGGCATTGAAGGGCTCGGTGTACTGGACCATATCCTTGGGCTTCTTGCGCTCCCTCTTGGCACTGATGCCCCCGAGGAGGGTCAGGTGTTGCCACAGGAGCACTGTGGCCACAACCCAGATCCACAGTTTCATGTTGGGTCAGGGGCCAGGCAGGAAGCCCAGGTCTGCAGACAGATGGACAGACACACTCCCAGAGGGGTCTCTGGGCTCACAAGGCCAGGGCTGGCAACTTTGGGCCCAAAGAAGATGACAGGGAGCCAAGAGTCGGGTGCAGAGACAGTGAGCTGGAGGATGGAGTCTCTGGGTACAGAGTTCAAGGGCCTGGGCCAGGCAGGTGTTCAGGACACTGAGCTGCTGATCCGACTTTCTGGTTCAAGGTTCAGTATCCCTTTCCCCAAAGCCCCTGGGTTCTCATGAGTATGGGCAACTGGGGGGCTCAGAGCCTGGCAGAGACAAAACTCACTGTGCTGGTGAAAGGGGCCAGGAGAAGGCAGGAGGGGACCCAAGCCCCATGGACCAAGGGAATGGGTCTTCCCTTCAGTGGGGCTGACTCTCTCAGGGTCTGGAGAAGTCAAAATGTAAGGCAGTTGGGCACCTGCCTCAGGAAGGCTCCCCAGGTGGTAGGGCTGGGCTGGGTTCCTTCTGCCCTGCCTGGCTGCTGTCCTTCATAGGGCCCCAGGGAGGCCCCCAGGCCCCTCTTGAGGCTGTGATTGTAGCTGCTGCCCCATCCTCATCCTCGAGGCTCGAGCACTCGCACCCCAGGCCAGATGTCACCACATCCAAAGTGGGGAAGCAGCTCAGTCAGGCCCCCACGCCTGCCTGGTCCTGGGAGGGCTTCCCTTGCCGCCTGCCCGCCTGCCCGCCTGCCCGGCTGTCAGGAGGTGGAATCAGTCTCCAGACTCATGTTCATGCTCCAAAAGCAAACGAAAAGGAGGGTGTCTTGCTTCTGAGCTGTGTGCCCCGAGGCTGGCTGGGTCGGGCTGGGTTGGGCTGGGCCCGTGCCAGGGAGCCTTCCTCTGTTCTCCTCTCCTCTGGTCTCTCCCCACAAGTGGTTCCCCCTTCCAAGCCCGGGACTCTCTGCCTCCCTCTCCCTCTCTCTCTCACGAAATAAATACTCCTTTTCCTGAGAGCCTTTCCATCAAGGGGGAGGGGTCATCCACCGCTCTGTCTCGGGAGCCCCAGTCTGCTCCTGGGCCCCGTCCCGCGGCTGGCTGGAGTCCCTAAGCAGCCTGGCCCAATCCCTGGCTGCTGGCACTTTGATTAACGAGGACAGGGCTGCCCGCTGGAGCTGATGGGTATCAGGCTCCCAGGGAGTCCCAGGCGCCGCCGGAGCCGCTCACCCCTGAGCCCTTTGTCCCCTGCCCCCGCCCTGGGCTGGGCTCCCGAGTCCGGACCAGCCAAGGCATTAAATAGTTAAGCCTCCCCCCTCCCCGCCCCCCAGCTCCCCCCCCACCAACTCACATTCCAGCTTAACTATGCACTGTCTTTATTTGTTAATAATATTTAACCTCCGTTGGCGCCTTCTGGAGGGACCCCCCCCTTCTCAGGTTGGTGGCAGACAAGCCCTGAATTTGTCAGAATGCACCTGATGACATGTTAATAGCTCCATCTGTCAAAGGGCACCTACCCAGCTCTGACAGACCAGCCCACAGACTGGGCCCGAAGAGAGCACATTCTCCCAAAGGGGCAGTTTCCATTCCGCTCCCTGCCTGGACAAGTCAGCTGGTAGGGGGGTAGGGCCCCCAACCCCACCACCACCCCCACTCCCTGCCCCCACCCCAGCCGCAGCCCTCCACAGACACCCTCCCTGCTCAGCCTCCCAGGGCCTTCCAGGAAGCACTGGGGGTGACAGCGATTTTACAGGAACCCCTCAATCTGCAGACAGGTCAGCAGAAGTACCAGAGCATCAAGGAACCAAAGGTGCCTGGAGGGGACTGCACAGTACCCAGTTCTCCCGACTTGTCAATTGTGTGTGTGTGTGTGAGAGATTCATTCATTCACAATCGCTCCCTAGGACACCCATCCTGTCAGACTGTGGAGAGTGCTGGGTCTCCATGTAAAAGATGAGTTCAAATGTTGTCCGTGCATTTACACTACTTGTGTGAGCACGGGCTAGTCTCTGGGTCTCAGTTTACTTTTCTGGACTTGGTGACCTATAAAGTTACTTCCAGATCTAAATCCGTGCCCTACTATGTGTCAAGCACTGTGCACATACTGCTAATCTGTGATTTCAGTGCCTGTCCTAAGTGCTTCTTCACTGGGGAGAGCTCATCTGCCAGGGCCGGGTCAGTGTGGGACTGGAGGGTTTAAAGAATTGGCCAGAGTGGCTCAGCTTGTATGAGTCAGAGGCAGGGCTTGAACCCAGGGCTTCCTAATGCTGGGATGGCCTTTTAGCCTGAGGGAAATCAGAAAATAGTCTCTGGCCTTGAGAGGGCCAATGAAGACCTATGGACCAGGAATACAGCATTTCAATAAAGACAATGTAACTTGAAGAAGGAAAGGGAGATTGAGCTAAACCCAAGGTAAAGGAACCAACACTGTACCTCAGTTGACAGGCTGGAGGCTGGAAAGACTGGGGGGAGCCCCACCTAGAGGACAGAACCTGGGATTTGAGTAGGGGTGGAGGCTTCATTTGGTGTAAGATAGAAAGCACTCATGTGTTATCTCTCTCTCTCTCTCTCTCTCTCTCTTCTCTCTCTCTCTCTCTCTCTCTCTCTCTGTCTCTCTCTGTCTCTGTCTCTCTCTCTCTCTCTCTCTCTCTCTCTCTCTCTCGGCCAGCATTAAAATACAGGCCAGGAGGGGGGGCAGATGGAGGGGCTCTGGGTTCAAAGTCTAATCTCTGTAGATTTTTCAAAATCGGGGTAGGTCAGTCCCGGGAAGGCCAAATTTTGCACCCCTTGACTTTAGCCCCCCAGACCTCCCTACTAGAGAAGAAATGCATGGATGCCCCCAACCTGAATTCCCCACACCCAGGGATGCTGGGGGGCATGGAGAAAGGCCTCTTCAGCCTTCAGGAAAATTTCCCCACCTCAATTAAAGCCTTCCCGGGCCCCCACCACAAGCCACAAGACAGAGAACGGTCGTGGGCAGGTCTACCGACTCCGGCTGCCTTCTGTGTCTCCTCGAAGCCAAGAAGGGCCCCATAATCCCTTCCCCTCACCCTCCAGCCTCTAACTCCAGCCTAAGGCTCTCCCCATCCCTGGAAGACGGAGCCCCAACCCGTATGCCCTCTGTGAGCTCACAGCGCCACCCCGTGGCCATGCTTACTCTTCATTATTAAGGTGGTTGGGGTTTCAGGCTCATGTCTGAGGGAAGCCAGAGGAGGGATAAGGGATCCAATCACAGAACCTCGGGGCTAGAAAAGACCCAGAGGAATCCCTCATGGCTTCAGTGAGTACAGCACTTTACTCAGAGTCCAGAAAGCCTGAGTTCAAGGCCAGCTTGAGACAATCAAGCAATCAAAAGTATAAACTCGGTTTCCTAGATGGTTAGAGCACCAGTCCTAGAATCAAGAAGACCTGAGTTCAAATTTGATCTCAGACACGTACTAGCTGTGTGACCCTGAGCAAGTCACTTAAGCCCATTGCTTCCCCCTACACACAGCCCTCCATAAAAACAGTAAGCCAGTCTGACCTGGGCAGTCCAGCTACAGACCAGCCAAAGAGGGGAGGTAAAGATCAAATGCTCCATCACACACACATCCCTCTGTGGCCTTAAGTCAGTCACAGTTCTCTGTGCCCAGTTTCCCAGGATGATGGGGAAGATCAGATATATGCAAAGCACTTTGTAAGGTGCTATATAAATGTAACCATCATCATTACTAGACTTTAAAAGTCAGCCCTCCCTGTGACCTCCTGCATGTGAGGCAGGTGTGAAGGAGGGAGGCCCCTGGTGCAGGAGTTATCTTCTGTAACTGCTCTTGCTGCTAAGCTGGCTGGAACCTGGAGATACAATGCTGGGACCACAAGCCCTCAGGGTCACCCCTAGAGAGGGAGGAGTCATTAACCCGGAGTTGGAGGGGGTACTCTGCTAGGATTGTAGGAAAATTCAATTCCATCCTTCGACAGATGAGCACCTTGAGGATCAGAGTGTGAAGAGAGGTGGGGTCTCAGAGGCCAGATAATCCAAAGACAGGAACACTCCCCCCACCTTCACTGAGGCAGGACTGGCCCCTTTCCTGCTGTGTTAGGTGTCTTCTAACAAGGAGTGACTACAGCCGAGGAAGAGTTCCTGAAGGAGTCCAGGTTTTCCCCAAAGATGGATAGCTCCCCAGAGCTGGAAGAGACCTAGATCACACAGTTGGGCACCCCCCCAACCTTAGAGCCTAGAAAACTGAGGTTCAAAGGCGGAAAGTTACAGGTAATGAGAAGGGCCAGGATCTCAACCCAACTCCTCTTTGAGGTGCCTCAGTCTCCCAGGGTCTGTTCTTTCATCAGTAAAGTGAGGAAGCTTTTCCCATGATTTCTCTGCCCTTACCACCCTTGTTGGTCTTGTTCAGTCATTTTCGGTCATGTCTGACTCTCCATGACCCCTTGGGGGTTTTCTTGGCAAAGACACTGGAGTGCTTTACCATTTCCTTCTCCAACTCATTTGACAGATGAGGAAACTGAGGCAAACAAGGGTGAGGTGACTTGCCCAGGGTCACACAGCTAGTTAGCAGGTTCTTAGAGGCCTCTATGGATGCTTCCAAACACAGCACTCTCTTGTCTCTCTCAAGTACCAGCCCCCTACCATTGCCTGGACCTATCCAACCTCTTACAGCCCCCAAATCCCAAATGACAATTCCCTGAGGGAAGGGGACTAATGCCCCTTTGTCTTAGTTTGTCTACAACTCCCATAGGTGCTTAATAAAAGCTTGTTAATTGAATTACTCCCTTTCTGTCCTTCCATCCCACTTCTGGTCCAAAAGAGACCCACCCATGCATACCCCACCCCAAAACAGCAGGTGCCACACCTTCCAAAATCGGCCTCCAGTCTATTTTTCTACCTCTTTTTATTGCTTCTCATCCCCCTGCTACCAACCCCACCTCAGTCAAACTGGCCTGCTGTTCCCAGCACCCTGACATCCCTCCCTCCTCCCTCCCCCACCCAGAAGCTCCCTTTGAGCTTTGGCTCAAGTGCAAACTCCAAGGAGAGAAGGGAGCAAACATTTATTAAGCACCTACTGTGTGCCAGGCACTTTATCAGGCACTCACATATTATCTCCCTTAATCCTCCCAACAAGCCTGGCACGTAGGTGCTATAAGGACCCCATTTTACAGATGAGAAAACCGAGCCAAGCAGGAAGTGACTTGCCCAAGGTCACACAGCTTGGAAGGGTCTGAGGTTGGATTTGAATCCTGACACCAAGCCTGGAGCTCTACCCAGTGCTCCACCCAGTTAGCTGCCTCTGCCTTCCCCAGGTCTTCCCTGGTTGTTAGTGTGTACGCCCCCACCCCCAAAATACTATTAATATCTTTTATATCTACTTATGTGGTTTCCCCTCAACAGAAGGCCCACTCCTCCAGGACAAAGGCTGTCTTCATGTCTGTCTTATCTATTTTTACTTCCGTGCCTAGCCAGTGGTCCCTGAATTGAGTTGAGGAGCTCTGATTCTGTCACTGGATCAGCACTGCTTAACACCCTGAGTGGTGGAGGCCCTTAGAGAACCCAGACTCTGGCCTGAGATTAGGAGCCCAGGGGTGGGTTTCTTTACTGCAGATTTCCAAAGGCTGATCTGTTCAGGCCCATGCATCTCGCTCAGGCTTCTTGTCCTAGGGCTGGAAGGAAATCTCAGAGAACGCCTAGACTAACCACCTTGTTTTAAAGGTAAAGGAAGGGAAGCCAACAAGGTTCTGGGTGACTCCAGGTCACCCAGGGAGGATTAACCAGTACCACAAAACTATATAAAACAACTCTGCCCACTAAGCCAGCCAGTCCCAAATTTCCTGGGCTGGCTCTGTGACCAGAGAAGCTGAGTACTTGACAGTGAGAGCCCTGAGAGTTTCACCCCTTCAGGGAAGACCCCTAGCAATTAGGATACTGGGCACTTGCAGACATGCCCCAGGACTTGGGAAGCTGGAGAAGTAAGCTAAGTGCACTCTGTCCTGGGAGCTCTAGGACAGAATCTGTGCCAAGGAATGTGCTATCATTCCTAAATTGGCTCAAACCCAAACCTTGAAGAAAAAGATGTGGAGAGAGGTGCTGGATTTGGTCTCAGGAAGACCTGGGTTCAAATCCCCACCTCTAACACTTCCTCGCTATATGTTCATGGGCAGGACATTCTCAGTTTCCTGATTTGTGAAGTGGGGGAAGAGTTTTTCTGATCTCAGTGAGATCATGCAGCTAGCGAATACTCAATAGACTTGGGGTTAGGAAGAATTTAAATCTCAGATACTTAATGGCTGTGTCTAAGGCAAGTCAAGTCAATTGATGGTTTCTTCTCATTTTCTTCATCTTCCAAATGGGTATAATATTAACACCTATAATATTAGCACCTACTTCATGGGTGGCCATGAAGACCCAATGAAATAATACATGTAAAGTGCTTTGAAAACCATAAAGCACTATGTAAATGTTAACTATTATTAATGTAAGAAAAAAGGGTTTTGCCAACATTATTTTTCTAGAAAAGCAACATGAGGCAGGGCAAGGCAGGGAAAGGAAGGACTTAGTTAATTAAGTGCCTATTATGTGTGAGGCACTGTGCTTAAGTACTTTCCAGTTATTATCTCAGAAGGTGCTATTATTGTGCATATTTTACAGATGAGGAAACTGAGGCAGGAGTTAGGTTAAGTGACTTGCCCAGGGTCACACAGGTGGTATCTGAGGTTGAATTTGGATGACTCCAGGCCAGGGACTCTCCCCATTTGCACCCTTTAATAGTCTCTACTATGAAGTGGACAGTTATATAAGAAGCCCCCTGGGCCTAGGTTTGAATCTTCTCTCTTACTCAGGTGGCACAAGTTACTTTGCCAATTAGGGCTCTAGGGCAGACTCGTCCAGCTAGAGGCCCGCAAAACTTCCACATGCAGCCCTGGCCAGATTACTACGTGATGGAGAAATGTTTAACAAATAAACAGAAATGCCAACTGAACACATGTTCCTTTGCGGTTTTCCAGGTGGATGTGGTTGTGCTCTCACAGTTCTAAAGATTACAGACAGCTGAGCTAGGAAAGGAACTTCCGCCCAACCGCGAGTCATACTATCCAAAGATCCAGTCCTTTGACTCTGGAAGCCCACTCAGACTAGCACAATGACAAAACATCCACACAAGAGGAGGAAACCTATGGATGATGCTCTGGTGCCACAAGGGGACTCTCCGTGTGTCAACTCCTCTATAAACAAAGCATGAATAAAGTTGACTGGGGCCCTGAAGGGCAGATGGTGCCGTGGGAGAGGTGTGGTGAAGTGGAAGAGGAGATCTGCAGCTGAGAGCAGATGGGGTTCATAATCCTAGCTTGGAGAGGTACGGTTGCTGTGACCTTGAGCTCTGGGGAAGGGGAGGAGGACAGGTGGACCTCCTTCAAGCATTTTGTTATTCTGAGTTTGATGCTGGGCACTGGCTAGAGGTAATCTGGGCTCTAGTAGCCCATGGAGGAGTAGTGGATGGGTCTGGTGGGAACCCCACCCTCTTCTATGGAATGCGACAGCATGGATCAGAGGGAGAATGCCAAGGCTAGATTCTCCAGAATTGGAATGTAAAGTGGGGGGTGAAGAAAGGATGGACACGGGGACACACACACACACACACACACACACACACACACACACACACACGTCACCACTTTGAATTCCAACAACATGATGAATCTTCACAACCAATCCAAATAAGCCTACTAGATCTGCTCCCTTCCAGTCACATACCAAGAGCCGGGATTTCCTTCAAGTTCCTTTGCCACATAATCAGTCAATCAATCAACACTAATCAAGACCCTCCTTTGTGCCAGCAAAGGGAAAACCCA
>CM053771.1:24832566-25063231 GCA_028658325.1 Potorous gilbertii
CACCCACCCACCCACCCACACAACTCGCGCGCACTCAGGAGGCACTTCCTAAGTGTCGCTGGCCTCCGAGCCGTTATTAAGCACCAACTCTGTGCCAGGCCAGGCTTCCCCTCTCCGGCTTCAGTTGCCCGGCCTGTCAAAGGTTGGGCACTCACCGGGGCCTTCCTTTGACAGGCGGGGAAACCGAGGCCCCGGGCCCCGACTTACCCAGGGCCAGGCCGTGGGGACGCTGCTGGAGCGGGAGTGGGGAAGCCCCGGGCGCCCACCGCGGGCCCGACACTCGCGTCACGTCCCAGGGCCTCGGAGGGCTCGTCTGCACGGCTGGGGGAGGGGGCGAGGGCCCGGAGCCCCGCCGTGACCCCGGCGATTGTGACCGCGACCCCGCCCCGCCCGGCCCCGCCCCGCTCACCTCTCCCGCCGCCGCCGCCGGGGTCGCTCCCGGGGCCGCCGCCGCCGCCGCCGCGCTGGGCCCAGGCCCGGGCTCGCTCCGCCCGCCGGGAGGGCGAGGGAAGGAGGGCGGGCGGGCGGTGGAGCCGAGCTGAGGCGGAGCCGAGGCCGGGCCGGGGAGCCGCCGCCGCCGCCGCCGTCCGGGAGCGGGCCCGTCACACCCTCAGTCGCCGCCGCCGACGCCGCCGACGCCGCCGCCGCCGCTCCGGCTTCCAAGATGGCCGCCCTCCCGGCCGAGCCGGGAGCCACTTCCGCTTCCGGGAACGAGCCGGGCCCCTCCCTCCCGGCCTCCCTCGACGCTCTAGGCTGCGCGGGCGCCAAGGACACGGTCGCCTCGCTGCTCCTGGGGAGGAGGGCGGGACCGGGAAGGGGGCGGAGCAAGAGGTGGCTACGGCGCAGGCGCGGAGCTTGGCTAAGTCACGGCTCCTGCCCGGGGGCAATTCATGTGTCTTCCTCAAATCTGCCGGCGGCAGCGGCGGGCACAGTCCGTGACCCTCCGACTGTTCCGCCAAGTCATCTCGGACATTTAAGTGTTTACTTTGCCCCGGGTACTGTGCGCCCAACTGGGGATACTGAGGCACGACCAACAGCCCTGCCCAGGAGGGGCTGGGGGGAGAGCGCATGCACCCACGCACATGCATGCACACGTACACATACACACACACATACATACACACGCGCACGAACACATACACACACGCACACATACATACACATACACAAGCACACCCCCACACATGCACACACACATCCACGCGCGTGCACACACACAAACACACCCATGTTGGTTGGTTATTGTCCTTCATGCTGGAAGAGGAGGGCCAAAGTGACTCCACTGCGTTAGGGTCAAGATCAGATAGAGCTTAGAGGACTCTTCCATAGGTCAGGCACAAATAGCCCACATGAATATTTGGGGCAGATTCTCTCAATTTGTGCATCTCCTGTTTCTTTTGAGCTACTTCAGTTCTCTTTTGCTCATAGAGCACAGCACCTTCTCTAATGTGGGCATGCTAGGCATGCCATGCTGCATGTTGCTTTACCAGTGTCTCCCACCTCATGAAATCATTCCAAAGTTCCTCAGAGAGACCTGAGAGTGTCCTTGTACTGCTTCTTCTGACCTTGGAACCCTTGCCTTGTGTGAGTTCTCTAAAAAACACATATTTGGAATTCTTACAGTGTGGGCAGTCTGTCAGAGTTGCACTGTCTGCCGCAGAATTTGAAAGCTTGGCAGTTCAGCTCAAGAAGGAAACTCAGTATCTCTTACTTTTATCTTGCCAGGTGATCTTCAGAATCTTCCTAAGACAATTCAAATCAATTTCCTGGCACCATATGGGTATATTGTCCAGGTTTCACAGGCACACAAGAATGTGGTCAGCACAATACCTCTGTAGACCTTCAGTTTGGCAGTCTAATACCTCTTCTCTCCTATAATTTCCTTTGGAATCTCCCAAAAGCTGAGCTAGCTCTGACGATTTGTGTGTCAACTTCATTATCAATATGCACATCCCTGGAAAATATACCACCAAGGTAAGTGAACTTATTATCTACAATATTCAATCTTTCTCTGTTTTCTGTAACTGGTGGTGAAGATGGTGTGGTGCTGGCCGATGGAGAGCCTGTCTTTTCTTTGTGTTAATTGTTGGGCCAAAATTAGCACAAACAGCAAAGAATCTATCCATACTTCATTGCATCTCAGCTTTTCAGAGGCTGCATTGAGTATGCAATCATCTGTGAACCAAAAACATCGTGCACCAACACTCCCTCTACTTTAGTCTTGGCTTGTAGCTTTTTCAGTGCAATTTCAATAATTTACTATCAGTGCAATAGTGACCAACAGTTCCTGAAAACATACTCACCATCTAATGAAAGGAGACAATGAGCAATTACGTACAAACAAGCTATTGGAAAATAATTAACAGAAGGCATTAGAATTAAGAAAGGTTGGGAAAGACTTCCAGTAGAAGCTGAGATATTAGCTGGGATTCAAAGGAACCTCAAGAAGGAGTAGATAGGGAAGAAGAGAGAGCATTCCAAGCAGAGAAGATGCCAGGATGGAATGACAGATGAAACATCTGTCTTGTTCAAGGAACAGGAAGGAGGCCAATATCATTGGGTCAAAAAATATAAAAGGTGGTGGGGGGGGGGGTTAGGGTGGAAAAAGACCATAAAGGTAGGAGAAGACTAGGTTATAAAGGTCTTTGACTGCCAAACAGAATTTTATCATTTATTTTGGAGGCAATAGGGAGCCACAGGAGTTTATTGAGTGGGGGATGACAAGGTCAGACCTGTGTTTTAGGAAGATCCTTTGGATGGATTGAAGGGGAAGAGACCTGAGGCAGGCAGATCCATCAGTGGCTGGCTTTTGTAATAATCCAGAATGAGGTGATGAGGGTATGCACCAGGGAGTGGCATTCAGTGCCAGAGGAGAGAAGGGGACATACTCTTGAGATGTCACAAAAGTTAAATCATACTCATCACATAGTAGACACTTAATGAATGTTTATTGACTTGACTGACATGCATGACAATCCAGCAAAGGAGATAGGAAAGGAGAGGCAAGGGAAAGCAATGTTATGAAAATCCAGATTCAGAAAGACAGGGTGATCGCTGTGATCAGTGACTAGTGCTACAGAGAAGTCAGGAAGGGTGAGGGTTGAGAGGTCATCAGGTTTAGCAATTAAGTTGAACAAGGAAGTGAGACTATTTCAAAGGACCGAGAAGCAAGCAAGAGGATAAGAAATCAAGGCAGGTGGTTTTTTTCTAGAAGTTTGACTGTGAAAGGGAGAAGAGATATAATAGTGGGGCTAGGAGGATGTAATGAAGGTTATTTAAAGATGAGAGGGATATGGCCTTGTTTGTAGACAGCAGTGAAGGTGCCAATTGATAGGGAGAGATTGAGAATGAGAGTGGGTGTGGGGCACTGCTGGAAGAGACATTGGGGGATGGGATCATGGGTGTTCGATTTTCTTTTACTCTCTGTCCCTGCCTATGTCACTATCCCTTTTTCTATCTCTATCCTCATCTCTTTCTCTGTCCTTATGTCTCTTCTTGTCACTGTTCCTATCTCTGCCCTTGTCTTCATCTCTCCATATCTCTTTTCCTTTGCTAGGCTGTATCTCTATTCTGCAAGAGAAGTCTTTCCCTATTTTCCCCCAGCTACTAGTCCCTTCCTCTAGGGCTCTAGGCACAGTGCCTGGCACATAGTAGGTTCTTAACAAATGCTTGTTGAGTTGACTTCTTAGGTTATCTTGTATGTACTTTATATATATCTTGCACTTACCTATATTGAAACACATCTGCCTGTTAGAATGGAAACCCCTTGATGACAAGGACTTTTCAATTTTGTCTTTGCATTTCCAGGGTTCAGCACAGTTACTGGAACATAGCAGAAGCTTCATGAATCCTTGTCAATTGATCCATCCTTGTCTACAACTAGAGAATTCTGTCCCTGCCCCTTGTCTTTCTCTTGTGGCATTTAAAAAAGTTCAAGAGACATTATTTCTGGGTAATTTAATTATTAATAATGCCAACACATTTTTTAATAAAAAGGACAGTCATTTGGCCATCTCTCTTAGATCAAAGACAATGATGCCGGCAAGCATATGGCTTATATGCCCTTTTGAAAGAGGAGTGTTCCAGAGGGTGGAAATCAATGCTGATTGGTTAACAATTAATGAGAAGTGGACTTTACAAAGAGAAATGAGTTGGCTCCAATGAAGGGCTGAGAGTGACTCCATTTCACTCTTGGCGGAGACCATTCCTGTACCCAGACTACCCCCCAGCCTTGAGCATTCTAGACAAAGAATCTATATATCCTCCACTCAAACCTGAACTGTTTGGGTGGAGTAGCAATACCCAGAATGAGAAGAATATTGATCCTGTCTTCATCAGCCTTGAGAGATTAGACGTGGACATAGGATGGGAAAAAAACAGCTTGGGTCTCCCCAGTTTTAGTAATTGACTTTAATATGAGAGAAATAGTCGTTTCTTTCACTCTTGACCTTGCTCCACACTTGCAAAGTTGATTTTCTTCTTAATTTTTTAAATTTTGAACATTCTTTTTTTAAATTTTGAGTTCCAAATTCTTTCTCCTGCCACCCTTGCCCTGCCCATTGAGAAAGCAAGCAATATAATAACAATTGATTTTTTTAAACCCAGGCTAAACTTTAAATTTGTTCCCATTGACTTTCATCTTATTATATCGACCCAAAGTTCTTAACAGTTGAGATCTTAATATTTATTTATTTTTACTTTTTTTTTAGATTTGAGTTTCAAATTCTTAGTCTTTCAACCCCTTCCCTGAGTCATTAAGAAAGCACACAATATGTTAAATTTATCTTTCTTAACGTAAATTAAACTTTAGATTTGTTTCTACTGAATATCATCTTGCTGGATCTGACTCAAAGTTCTTACCAGTTGAGATGTCAATATTTATTTATTTAATTTTAACTTTTTTTTTTTAATTTGGAGTTTCGAATTCTCTCCTTCTTACCAGTTCCTCCCTCAGCCACTGAGAAGGCAAGAGATATGATGAAATCCTTTTTAACCCAAGACTAGGACTTCAGATATGTCTCCATTCAATTTTTTCTTATTAGATCTGGCCCAAAGTTCTTACCAGGTGAGAACTTTATGGATATTGACTGTCAGTTTCAGCTATTTCTCTAGTTGGATCAAGTGCAAACTTATTCTTTTTCCAAATCATTGATGAAAGGGTTAAACAGCACAGGGCAGTCTCTGCCCCACCTCCATCCTTGTACTTATCAGTCTCTATCTCTCAGACTACCAGAGCTGGTAGGGACCCAAATATCATTTTATCCAAATTTGATCTCCATGACATTCCTGACAAATGGTCATTCATCTCCCTACTGTGAAGAGGAACCTATGAATGTATGGTTTCCACCTGCAAAGGCAACGCATTCCATTTTGGGGACAGTGCTAATAAGAAGGCAGTTTTTCTTTACTTACAGTCTAAATCTGCCTCCCTGCTCTTGGTTTTACTAACACAAAGCAGAATAAATTGAATCTTTCTCTATGTAGCCTTTCAAGCAACTCAAAACAGCCATCATTCTCCCTCCTTCCATTCCCAAGTTTTCTTAAGGCTAAGCTTGGCCTTTCAACTTCTAGTTCCTCCTCTTCCTCCTTCCCCCCTCCTACCTCAACCCACCCCACTCACTTTGGACACTTTCCAGTTTATCCATATCCTCCCCAAAATGCCACACCCAGGACCAAACACAATATCGCAGATGTGGTATGAAGAGGACAGATATAACAGAGTTATTATCTCTCTCGTCCTGGACACTATGTTTCTCAATTCAGTCCAAGACTTTTGGCAGCTGTAAAGCTATGAAACATAGGGTTTATCACACACACACACACACACACACACACACACACACACACACACACACATACTCACACACATACACACACACCACACCCCGTGAGAATCAGTAAAGGGGGAATGCATGTTTTCTGAACCTTTGGCCCCACGCTCAATTAAGTCAGATCCCAGCAAGAACATTTAAAGATAAAATTAGAAGGCTGATAGGGGGAAAAAATGGATCAGCTCATCAACATTTCTATATTTTTATAGCAAACTAGTTTTTATTATGGATAACCATGGAGCCAACAATTTGGATTCATCTTTCAGCCCCTGACATTCTATGAGGAAATAGAAATGGGGAAATAAGCTGGATGAAACCAAATGTATACTAGGAGAGCCACAATAGAAGGTATTGATTTGAATGTATACTATTTGGAGGTATTGATTCTCTAGCTATAACTTGAAGATGAGAAATGATTAAGAGGAATTGTCATGAATGGGTTTGCTACTAAAAAAGATGGTCAAGAAGCCATCAGTAAGTACCAACCAGTCTTATCTCTGTTAGCTTGTGACAGTAGTCTACTTATGAAGAAAAGGCATCCTTGATGAAAATATGTGACTGATTTAGCCGAATCATTTAAGAAACAAATTGGAATTCTGCAAAGGGAGTGATAAAAATGTCCTCTGGATCCAGACATCCCATTATTGGGCGTATACTCCAAGAAAGTCAAAGCCAAAAATTATGGTCTTAAATAAACAATAACGTTGACAGCAGCATTCTTTGTAGCAGAGAACTGGAAACAAAGTAGATAACCATCTAGTGGGGAACAGCTAAACATGGTTTGTGAATATAATGGAATAGTACTGTACCATATAAGAAATGACGACTGCAAAGTTTGGTAAGACTTTCGTGAAATGATACAAAATGAATTACGGACAACCAGAATAACATTCATGTAACAACTACAACCAGGTCAATGGCATGGCAGCCACTACAAAATCCAAAGTGAAGACTTCGAAATTATAATAACCAAGTTTAGCTCCAAAGAAATATCTCCCCACTCCTGCTCTCTTATAGAGGTAGAAGACTGTGGGCATGGTATATTGTGTATAGCATCAAACTCTGTCAAAATATTGGTTAGCTTTACTGGAATTTTCTTTCCTCTTTTAAATTTTTTATTATGAAGGATGGCTCTCTGGGAATGAAGGGAGGTGGGAATACATTGGGAAATAAATAGAGGTGGAACAGTGAATAGTGCCAGGTCTAGAGTCAGCTGGAACTGGCCAGCTGGGGAACACAGCTCTTCCTTCCTTCCTTTCTTCCTTCCTTCTTTCTTTTTTCCTTCTTCCTTATAAAAGTGAAAGCTGAAATCTAAAAATAAATAAGTAAATAATTTTTAAAAGAAGAAAATAGGAGTTGCCCCACTGAGGACCCAACTGGAACTGACCAGTTGGGCAGCACAGATTTCTTTCTTTCTTTTCTTTTCTTTTTTTTCTTTTCTTTCTTTCTTCCTTACTTCCTTTCCTTCTTTCTTTCTACTACTTCCTACTATTGTTCAATCAACAAGAGCCAGAGTGGAAAAGGTACAGGGAAAACAAGATCCTGATGTGCTTGTGATTTATTATTTTTAGAAAGCAGTTGACTTGATGCAGCAGAGTTCAGGCTTCAAGGCTCTGCTTTTATCTCCCATATCCATAGGAAATATCTTACATATTAATAAAATATATATTTATTAATATACAAGATTCCTTGATAAATCTAATCACTGATATAACTGTTCAAAAATCTATTGGTTATCCCCATCAAGCAAGAGATTTAAGCCTGGCCAAGGTCTTTGCCCTGTCAAGGAGACTGATCAAAGCACAATCCTTGTGGAAAAGGGATTGCCTATAGATAGAGGTTGTCCAAATCACAAGTGATCCACATGTTCTATTCCTCTACAACTTGTGTCTATGTCCTTTCATAACTGCCTGAGATGAATGTAAGCTACTTGGGAGTGGGGGGTGATGGGATCTGGACCCCTAAAAGAAAAAGATCATGTCTTTGAAAGCAACCCAGTCCCTGAATTTTCCCATACATTTCAGTAGCCCAGATAACTGGCACCTCTACCCAAGGCAGCTGTCCCACCCCAACCCACCTAGATTTTTTGTATATAAGCCTCAGTCTCACCCCCATTAAGTTGTAGATTCCCTAAGAATCTTAGCTGCACTATTGGCCTTATAATAAACCTTTCCATTTTGACTGGAAGAAGGTTTAGGTGTGTGAATTCTTTCCAAGAAGATGCTGCCCTATATTCTGACATTTTGAGGTTTCCAACAACCCCAAACCACACCAGTTGCTGTTTAGTACCCAACTCTTTCTTGTTGTACTACACCTATTTGAGTTTTTCTTAGCAAAAATACTGGAGTGGTTTGCCATTTCCTTCTCCAGCTCATTTTACAGGTGAAGAAACTGAGGCAAACAGGGGTAAATGATGTTTCCCCGGGTCATAAAACTAGTAAGTTCCTGAGGCTATATTTGAACTTAGATCTTGACTCCAGCCCCTGCACTCTATGCACTATGGCTTCACCCAACTGTCTTAACTATCAAATAGAAGGCATTTAAGAAATGCTTTTTAATGTATGGATTGGTGGTCCAATCAACCTGGTTTTCACAACCTTACCTTTCTTGGTACAGGCTATCTCTGCCCTAGGCAGGCCTCCTCCTGCTGGTAACCAGGCCTATTGCTTCTCTAAAATCTTCCATGCTAGAAAATGCCTTGCTCCAATTGACTGAATGGACCTCCCTGACTATGTCAGATGAACCTGAGCAAGATTTCAACCCTCCTACTGACAACCTGGCCCTCTGCCAGTGACTTTGCTGAGTAGCCCCTACTGTGTGCAGCTACCAAGGTGATCCTGAACCAAAACCAAGCTGTACCAAACCAAACTAGGAGGGCTCATGAGAACCTGCCACAAGCTGGATGCTGGCTGGGGAGGGAGCTTGTCAGTGGATTATTGATCTCTCTCTTCCTCTTTCCCACCTCGCCCCACCCCCAACCAAGACTGAAGATCAATTTCTTTCAGCCACAGTTTCCTGTGGTAATTCTTTTCTCTCTAGTAGCTGTGATCTGCTAACCATCTCCTTGCCTTTTCATCCTTGGCCTCCCTCCAAATCCCTCCCTACTCCCCTTAGACATCTTAAGCACAAGCTTCTCTTTGTGGGAGTTGAAATAAGCCCCCCCCATAAAAAGAGTATATTCCTTTTAGCATCACTGGCCAGGTTACTTTTGAATCCCAATACTGTTGCAAGGGTGTACTCTCCTCTTAGATTTTCACAATACTGATGGACCTGAGTGATGTTTGAAATGTTGGGGTGAGAGTCTTTTAAGTGCAAGTGAAGCATCCCATACCTTTCTTAAGGACTGAACTTTTCAGTAGCTTGACCATCCGTGACACTACCTCATCCTTTATCTAAAGGACAAATAATAGTCCTGAAGAGAATATGAATTTGCCTCCTGAGTACATACTGCCTCTATACCTTTTTTCCCTAGGAATTTATTTGCATAGACCCAATAGAAATGTGGGAAGTGTGATGGATACCTAACATAAGATAGAATGAGATTGTTTACTGAGGGAACCCAGCTCTGAACAGGAAGAGTAATTAAATGGGCCTTTCCCATGTCCCTTGTGAGAGGTGGCAAACCTAGAGCTCAGACCGCAGAGAGCTCAGTAGCACTCCTCTAAGCTTGAAGCAGGAGGTGGCAGAGACCATAGCTACCCATTGAAGAGGAAGCCTAAAGAGTCCAGCAGAGAGTCTATACCCTTTAAGTAGCCAGCCCACCTGAGCAGTGGAGAGAGTCAGCCAACAGACATTAACGCCTCATCCTGCAGTGAGCCTCATGAGGATTCCGAGAGACAAAGGACATCAAAGCTTTTCCATTTCACTCCTAGGGCTGTGAGCTGCCTTGGTCCCATATGTACCAATGAATTTAGCCCTCCTCTCCCTATCCCTGAACTTGGTGTGATCTTTGTTAGAGAGTGTGCCCCAGACTAGGGATGGAGTGGCAGTAGGGAATGCTTTGAAACTGTGATTCTTGCTATGACATTTGAGTAAATGCTTTTTCTAAGAGTATCTTGAGACTACTGGCTGATTATAAATGAGAAGCACATCTGTGGGGACTTGTGAGCTACAGTGGTAAGAGTTGTCACATATAGGGTGACCCCCTCTGGGGACTTAAATGTAAATTTGAGTGCAAGTTGATGGATCTTTTGGACTGTCATGGCACAAATAAAACCACACACTCTAACGGTTAGGTTGTTCAAAGTTTATTTCTCGCAGCCATGCAGCATGGGAAGTTTAGTTAGAATTCTAAGGAAATCATGGCCATCCTAGTAAAAAATATCATTGTTGTACGTGTGTATACCTATATACACTTTTATAATATGTACATATAATACACAGATAATATATTGTATAAATATATGATTGCTAACTCCTAGAATCCACATCATGGCTTTCGGGAGATGGAGAGAAGGCTATATGTCCAACGTTCTTATCAGGTGAACTGGGAAGCTGAGGAGAGGAGGAGTTTGGGACAAAATTACATAATACAGTTGCCCAACAGAGATGGGAACATCTGCTAGACTGGACGAATGGAAGAGACAAAGTTATTCATTTCTAGGAAATAAAGTCCCATCTCTTACAAAACAACATCTCTGAGAATGCGAGAGAGAGAGAGAGAGAGAGAGAGAGAGAGTGTGTGTGTGTGTGTGTGTGTGTGTGTGTGTCAGTGACTTTGGGTATCTGAGATGTTAGGAGGTTCATCTGTCCTTTCTTATTCCTAATAAAGAAAACACATTTGTACACTGAGTTATGCTACCAACAGCATTTAGAAAGAACATAAAACAATAAAATGGAAAAGGAGGTGAGGCATGTTGTAAGAATAGGTAAATAATGGTTTTCCCTCCACAAGTTTTTTTTTTTAACATTTTATGTTAGGGATAGCCATTTCCTTTTGGAAATACACACCTCCCAAAGCATATCAACACCACTGGAGGGAATGATACCATGCATGGGAATTGACCATGAATTTGTGTTGCACTCAGGGTCCCTTAGGACCCTTGGATCTTTGTCTTCTTTTATTTAAAAATTCTTTAAATGATGCTCTTTTCTCTTTTTGTACCACTGTCCCTTCCCAATGATCCTCTGATGATAAAAAACTTCCCTTCTATTAAAAAAATACAGACAAGCAAAGCAAATCAACATATTAAGAAAATATATGCCTTATTCTGCATTCATAGTTTTTCAATCATGTCCGATTCTTTGTGACCCCATTTGAGGTTTTCTTGGGAAAGATATTGGAGTGGTTTGCCATTTCCTTCTCCAGCTCATTTTGCAGATGAGGAAACTGAGGCAAACAGGGTGAAGTGATTTGCCCAAGGTCACACAGCTAGAAAGTGTCTGAGATCAGACTTGAACTCAGGTCTTCCTGACTCCAAGGCCAGTATTCTGTCCATTACATCACTTAGAAGCAAGGCATATTTCACCATCAATACCCTGGGGATGTGAGAGGTCACTCTTGATCAGACTTCTGTTATTTTCTTTCATGTGCTTATTGTACAAATTGTTCTGATTTCACTCACTTGACTCTACATTGATTTGTCTCCCTAGATTCCTTTCACAGAAATTATCTGTCCACAAATTTCTCATTTTCTATTTGGGAAGTTGATCTTTTTGAACCCAAGTATGGTCCCTCACAATTACCTCTGTTAATTTTCACCTTACTAGATTCAACCCTGCTTTAAGAGCCTGTTGGGATCTTTTGGGATCCTCCTTCTGTAATCCAGACAGTTAACTGTCTCTCCCTGCTTCACCTCAACTGCACTTTGGATAAGCCCATCACCTCGTCCTTTATCTAAGCTGCTGATAAAAATATTATACCCCCAAGGCCAATGACAGATCTCATGTGTACTTTACTCCAAACTGACAGGGGTCCATTGATAACTAATTTTCGGTTCTGGCTCCCAGGCTAGCTCATAATCCAGTGGTATGACAGACAGCCCATAGTTGTCTGTCCTGTCCACAAGATGGGAGAGTAGAAGAGGCAAATTCTGTTCAAGAGTTAGGGTTAGAGTTTAAGGTTAGGGTTAGGGATAGCTAGCATTTAATAATAACATAGCCAGCTTTAGGGTTCCTAAGTGCTTTACAAATATTATTTCATTTTATCCCCATAACAAACCCTGGGAGGTAAGTGCTGTTATCCTAATTTTACAGATAAGGAAACAGAGGCAGATAGAATGACTTATTCTGGGTCACAGACCTAAGAGCCTGTTGAGATCTTTTTGGACCCTCCTTCTGCAGTTCAGAGGGTTAACTGTCCCTCCCTACTCTGCTTCAACTACACATTGGATAATGTGCATGTCTGAGGTTGGATTTGAACTCAGGTCTTCGTGACTCCAGTGTGGCACTTCGCTGCCTCTATGTGAAGTGGACAAATCTCTTCACCCCTGTGTACCTCAGTTTCCTTTTCTGTAAAAAGAGAAGGTTGATTGTATGACATCTAAGATCTCTTCCTGCTGAGCTTAGATAGTCTCATGAGCTCTGAGGTCCTGGTGTGTCTTGCTGTCCCTCTGGAGGGAGTTGATGTCCACTTTTGACACCAGGGGGCGCTGTGAAGCCACCAAAGCATCAAGCTGACATTCAAATCTTGGATTTTTACATTGACCTCCTCACCCAGGGATTCCGCCTGGTTGGTTCCTCCTTCGTCTTGTCCTTGTAGGCTGTCCTTGCCCAAGAGGCTGGGTATCGTTGCCATATATCCTCTCCCCACCCTTACAAGAGGCTATGCATTTCAGAATGGGCCACATCCAATAACAGCTTTGTCTCATGGAGAGAAGTCAGGTCTGGGAGTCCAGATATCTGGATTCAAAGCCCAGCTTTGCTGCTGAACGAATGTGTGATCTTGGCAAGTGATTCCCCTTCTCTGAACCTCAGTTTCCCCTTCTCTGTCTACACATGTGATCAGAAGAAGCAAAACAAGGACATTTTCAAGGTCTCTCTCAATTTTGGAATTGACCCACAGAATTGGAGTAGCTCAAAAGAAACACAAGATAAGCAAATTTAGAGACTCCACCTTATCTGTACCCAACCTGTGGTAGAGCCTTCCGAGCTTGTACTGGTCTGATCAGTCACAGCTGGACACACTGTACCTTGACTCCAACATGGTGATGCCATTTGGGTCCTCTTTGCAAAGGAAGGACAATAACCATACCTCTTTCTTTCCTCCTCCCTTCCTTCCTTTCTTCTTTCCTTCCTTCCTTTCTTTCTTGTTTCCTTTTTTCCCTCCCTCCTTCTTTCCTTCCTCTCTCCTTTCCTCCTTTTCTTTCTTTCTTCTTTCCTCACTCCCTCTCTCCTTCCCTCATTCTCTCCTTCTCCTCTCTTGCTTTTTTCCTTCCTTGTTTCCAAGGTTCAACTGCATAGAGAAGACAAATGATTTCTCTATTTCAGTCAACAGACACTTCCTGAGCACCAGCAGTTCTGGGCATTTGCTACAGTTACTAAGACCACTGAGAGCTGGCCCCTGCCCTCAGGGAGGTTCCATTTTAATAGCTGGGGATGAGATGGCAATGCTCATAGTCAGTAACAACAACAGCCTGCACCTCTAGGATGCTTTAAGGTTGAAGCCTTTCTAACATCTCCTGTGAGGTAGGTGGAACAGTTATTCCCATTTTACAGATGAGAAAGCTAAGACTTCAATAGATCAAATGAGTTTCCATGTTCATGTTCTAGGCACCAGCTCCAACTATATCACTTCTATTCTGGCCAATACTCCGGTCTCTCTCACACCAGAATCTTGAACTCTACCTCTAGAACCATCCCAGGTTCTGGGAGGTGAGCTTTTATCTTATCTTATCTGGAACCAGGACTCCACTCTACTTCTCAGCCATCTTCTCCTTCCCTCCACCCTGACTCACACACTCTCCAACTCCCCTCTGTGTTGTCTTCAGACAGCTCATTAGAATGCCATTAACTAGTCAGTAAATAAATATTTATTAAGCACCTACTATGTGCTAGGTGGACAGCTAAGTAGCACAGTGGATAGAATGCTGGGCCTGGGGTCAGGAAGACCCAAATTCAAACCTGGCCTCAAGATTCTTACTAGCTCTATGACCTTGGGCAAGTCACTGCACCCTGGTTGCCTTAGTTTCCTCATCTAAAATGAGCCAGAGAAGGAAATGGGCAAATCATTCCAGTATCTTAGCTGAGAAAATCCCAAATGGGATCACGAAGAGTCAGACCCAACTGAAAAAAACTAAACAACAACTACGAAATGGACCAGGCACTGTGCTAAACACTGGGGACAGACTCCTCTGTTCCCAAGAAGCTCATAGTCTAATGGAGAGTATGAATGTGAACAATTACATACAAACAAGATACACCTAGGAGAAACTGGAAATAACAGGGAAGGCCCTAGAATGGAGAGGGATCAGGAAAGGCTTCCTGTAGAAGGTAGGATTTTGGAAGGCAGGAGCTGGAGATAGGGAGGAAAAATGTTCCAGGCATGTGGGACAGCCAATATGGGAGATGTTTGTGAAATATGGTGGCTGGTGTAAATAACTTGAAGACTATGTGTTTGGGTGTAAGGTAAGAATATTGGAAAAGTAGGAAGGGTGCAGGTTATGAAAGGCTTTGAATTGAAAAAAAGAGAGGATTTTGCATTTGATTCTGGAGGTGATAGGGAGACACTGGGGTTTACTTCATAGAGGGGTGATATGGTCAGACCTGCATGTTAGGAAGATCACTTTGATAGCTGAGTGAAGGATGGTCTTGGGGGAGGGGGTGCAGGAAGACCAATCACCAGCTATTGTAGTAATCCACTTATGAGAGTCTGTACTAAAGGGAGGCAGAGGAGAAAAGGGGGAGCGTGTGAGAGATGCTACGAAGGTAAAATCAACAGACTTTGGCCACAGCTCTGATCTGGGGAATGAGAGACAGTGAGGAGTTGAGGATGGTACTTCAGCTGTAAGTCTGGTTGACTGGGAGTTCAGGAGTGCCCTCAGCAGAAATGAGGATGTTCAGAAATTGGAAGGAATTTGGAGAAAGATAATGAGTTCAATTTTGGACATATCTACTTGACATTCAGTTCAAGATGCCTAGTAAGCATTTGGAGATAAGAAATTGGAAGTCAGCAGAAAGGTGGGGACAGGATGGGCAGACTTGGGAATCATTCACATAGTCATTCAGTCCACAGGAGCTAATGAGATCACCAAGTGAAGTAGTATAGAGGGAGAAGAGAAGAGGGCCCAGGACAGAGCACTGGGGGAAGACCCAGCAAAGGAGATAGAGAAGGAGTGGTCAGAGAGGTAGGAGGAAAACCAGGAGCAAGCCGTTTCACAAGAACTTAGAAAGAAGAGGGCGATCCGTGTCAAAGGCTGCAGAGAAAGATGGAGAAAAGGTAATTAGATCAGGCAATTAAGAGATTATAATTAACTTTGGTAAGAGCCGTGAGGACAGGCACTGTTTATCTGTATTTATATTTCCAGTGCTTAACACACTACCTGCAAGCATACAGTAGGTGTTTAATAAATGTCCTATCTATCTTTCTAATCTATGATCACACAACCAGTTCGTATCCAGGGCCAGATCTGAACTTCAGTCTCCCTTGAGTCCATGGGTCTTCTTTCTATTGTTCCAGGTTCCTTCTCATCCCTTCCTGCAATAAAAATGGCCATGTTAGGCCATCTATGGATGAGAATGTAAGAACCTTCAGGACATGGCAGGGTTCATCCCCATTTCTGAAGGTAAGTAGAGAATTTGACCCAGCTAAGTAGGAAGCTGCCCTTACATCACCAAACACCAAGATTCCCCATCCCCTTTACTTTGACCTGGATTCCTTTGGGCATATTCTAGGGCCTAGAGTTTGTAAAATGTAAAAGAATCCTCATATATCACATCAACCTGCCTTCACTTTGGGTCTTATCTCTCCCAGCCATGAAACATACTATGGAGAACTCTCCAAATCTCACTTTTCTCATATCCACATTAAGGTTCTTCTCTCTCTAGGGTCCACACCCACATTGTAGCTAAGGATATCATCTTCAAAGGAATAGAAAGATAATAGAACATAGAATTAAAACTTCATAATTGGCTGCTTGTCAGCAGGGTGATAGGGTCAGCCATCTCCTGTGTACTACTGCCCTCATTAATGACCCGCAGTAGTCTTCTTTCCCAAAGAGCCATCACTGGCCTCCCACTCCCATGAGTTCTTCTCCAGTAATCAAACAAGACCTAAGGAGAGTTGAGTTACCCAATGATGAGTTAGGGTGTCTACACCAAGCATGTGGAATAGGCAGACGAGAACAATTTGTTCCCACAGCCACGAAGGTGGCTGAAGCAGGCATTACGGAGCACTTAGAGGTCAATCAAGCATCAAAGATGCCAAGCTCATCCACTGCATCTCAAGCCATCACTAGGCATCGACTTTTGTCCTGCCACTAGGCTTGGATGACTCTAGGAGAGTGAGGTTGACATTATATAGCTCTGACTCCCTTAAATCTAATTCATGTGCAAGACAAGATGTCCCTTATGATGCCGATGATCCTCTTCGAAAACAAAGGACAACTAAAACAACAAAAGGGAGATAAGGTAATATAGCAGGAAGCTAGGTGGTGCACTGGGCCTTGACTCCGGAATACCCGAGTTTGAATCCAGCCTCAGATGCATGCTAACTGTGTGACCTCAGGTAAGTCACTTAACTTCTAGGAGTCTCTGTTTCCCCACCTGCCAATTGAAGATCATTGTTATTAACATCTAACCTCCCAGAGTTGCTATAAGGATCAAATGAGAATATTTAAGAATATTTGAGGCACTTGGTGTAGTAGTATTATAAATACTAACAATTATTATTAAGGGAATCCCCAGCACCTACTTGGTCAGGATAGCCAATTGTTATCAAGGTGAGAATTTACAGCTCAGAAATTGACAAAGTCTACAAACAAGGCTTGATTTGTTTGTTTGGTCAGTTAATTGTCTAAATTTAAGAAAGTGATAGAGAAAAATAATAATATAGTTCCCATTATGACTTTGGGGACACCCTTTATACAGCCTTTGAACTCAGCTATTCCCAGGTGTTCAATGACCTACCCATTTCACCAAGATGCCTCTCAAAGTAAAAGGAAAAGATAACATTTAATCTGGGACCTATGGGACCTGTAGGCTTTGACAAGTGGATATGCATAGGGAGAGGGCATTCCTGGTGGCAGGCCTGACATGAGCAAAGGGCTGGGGAGGTGACTTTGTACTGTGCTAGATTTAGCATCAAAGCACCTTGAGTCAAATGCCAACTTGGCCACTCACTTCCTGTGTGACTTTGGTGCAACTTTGATGACCCTCATTGCTCATTCAGGAGAGAAATCCCCAAGGTCCATTTACTCAGCCACGGATCAGAGAGTTTGGGAATGTCTCCCCATGTCCCCTAGCAGGTCCCAGGCAGGACAGGAGTCCAGGGTTAGGGACAGCCCAGGATCCGTTCTTTCTCCTGTTCCTCCAGGTGGAAAACAAGGCTGAGCACCCAGTCATGCAGCTGGCATGTTCATGCAGCTCTAATAACATCCATTACGAAAGCCATCCCCATAAAACCAGCCCATGTTTCCCCTGGATGGGCTCTTTCCTGGATCAATGAATAGCGCCATTATAAATGAGGGCTTGCTCTGCAGAGTTGACATTCAGAATTGTTTTCAGTTCTCACAGTCCTGCTCAGAGGTCAGCAGGGAGCTGAAGCTGCTGCAAACATCTTGTGTTCAAAGTGGGGGTGACTATGGCTCAGGCCCTTCTTCTTCTAACAGGCTGACCTGGACACACCTGGTCACTGCATAATAGGTCTGAGCCCCAGGGGGAGGCTTAGATACTGGGGAAAGTCTTGACACTGGGGGAGGATCTGGACACTAGGGGAAATCTGTCCACCACACATAAGGAAGCCTGGAACTCTAGGGGAGAAGCCTGGTCACTCAGGTCACTCAGGAGGCCTGGATAGTGGGGGAAGCCTAGCATGCTAGGGGAGGCCTAGGATGCTAGAGGAGGTCTGGAAACTGGGGAAAAAGGCTTGGCCATTCAGGAAGCCTGCCCCCTCCCTCCCTGGGGATGATCTAGACACTATGATTGGCTACCAGGCAAGGTTCCACCACTGGAAGAGGTCTGAGAGCTGGGGAAAGTCTTATCATTACAGAGGGCTGATAGTAGAGTGGTTAGGGTGAGTACACTGTAGTACTGTGTTAGTGGCAAAACTAAGACAATTTACATAGTGACCACAACCCATTGAAAGATTCTAGAACCAATCCCTTGGATTCCAAAGTCTAGATAGAGGTGAAACACATCCATCTCCTCTGGTCAGAAAGGTGGTGGACCAGGAGTGCAAAATGAGGCCTACACTCTCAAAGCCAGCCAGTACATTGGTCTATTTTGTTCAGCTGTATCTTTATAAGGGAAGGTTCAACTGGGAGAAGGGGGAAATCATTGGGAATTTATAGCAATGTTTTTTTTTAAGTATCAATAAAACTTTTTTTTTTTTAAGAAGGCTAGGTTTGGAGTCAGGAAAGGCCTATTAAATAGATCAAGTATTGTCTCTGATGTTTACTATGGGGCTATGGGCAAATCATATAATCATTTTGAACTTTAACCTGTTCGTCTGTTAAGTGGGTATAACCCATGGCCCAGAATCTAAGTTCTGTTTTTACATAGGCTAGGTATTTTTTATTTAAATTTAATTTTCTTTCAAATAACAAACATTTATTTGCTTTTCCTTCTACCCCACCGCCACCGGAAAAAGAAAAGAAAGAGAAAATCCTTGTAACATGCAGAGTCAAAATAAATTCTACATTATACATATATAAAAATATTTGTCTTATTCTGTCTTTGGGATCCATCATTTCTCTGTCAGAAGGTGAGTAGCAAAATTCATCATCAGTCCTCTGGACTCATGGTCTTTGTAGTTAAGTCTTTCAAAGTTGTCCAATTTTGCAACATTGTTGCTATTATGTAATACTTCTGGTTCTGTTCCCTTCATTCTACATCTGTTCATACAAATCTTCCCAGGTTTCTCTAAACCCATCTTCTTCATCTTTTCTTAGAGTGAGATAGTATTCCATTACATTCAAATACCGTAACTTGCTCGGTCATTTCTCAATTGATGAGCACCCCCTTTGTTTGTAGTTCTTTGCCACCATTTTTTAAAAGAGCCGCTGTAAATATCTTTGTAGATATGAGTCTTTCATCTGTTTCTTTGATCTCTTTGGTGGTTTAGGAAGTGGTGTTCTGGAGCCAGTTTGAACTGGCAAGGAGCTGACTGTTAAACCTTCCTTGTGCGTTTGCACGTAGAAAATTGGCAAATGCTACACAGATCAAGGCTAGATTAATTGTTTTGTTAATTGTCTCAATTTAAGAAAGTGATTGAGAGAACAGTAATGCAGATTAAATTTAAAAGTGTTCTGTGTATATTCCACCACTTCCCTAAACTGGTTGTTAAACATTAACCAGTACATCCTTCACTCAATAATGCTAGTAGTGTTATCACTGGGTCAAAGGGTATGCTCGGTATAATAGCTTTAGGGGCCATAGTTTAAGCTTAAGGGCTTCCCCCTAAGTAAATAAGTCCAATACCCCCACCCAAAATTTCAACTAGGAAAATCAGAATTTGGGTCAGTATCACCATAAAAATAGGAAAAGGGCCATTGGTTCCTATGTAAGTACTATATCTATTAGGTTTTATTTAACTTAATGAAAAACAGTGCAAAGAACTCACATCTCAGTGCATGAATAGTGAAGACAATTTTCCTCCCCCAGTGAGCCCCATATGCCCCAGGGATGTATTTAATCTTCTTGACCTATATATTTGGGAAGGGAAGGGAAGGGGATGACCCCCACAAGGAGAAAAAAATCTCGGGGTTTAGTCTAAAGAGTCAAGCTTTCCACTCTGTGCTAAACATCATCTCCCTGGGGCCTCTTCAGTCTTTTTTCTGGGGATACTCTTCAATCTTCTACACCTATAGTATAGGACCCCATTTTGGGCCCCTTCCACAAAAAGAAAACATCCAAGACCAATAGAAAGTTACACCCATCACTGCTTCATCTTGTGATTAGGACTGATGCCTCTAAAGCAGGATGAAAAGAAAGAAGGAAACAAGCATTTAGTAAGCACCTATGTTTTATAAATATCTGTACCAGTCTTATGTGTACTTTACAAATATCTCATTTGATCCATACAACAACCCTGGGAAGTAGGTGTTCTTAGCTCCATTTTACAGTCAAGGAAACTGAGGCAGGCAGAAATTAAGTGATGAGCCCAGGTTCCTAAAGCTAGTAAGTCTAGATTTGAACTCAGGTCTTCCCGATCCCAGATCCAATGCTCTATCTACTGCACATCTAACTGCCTCTAGTGGAGATGGAGAAGTGATACAGTCCAAGCTATCAGTGATCTTTAGGCAGTAGCAGGAGAAAGGAGTCCTTGATAATGTCCAGGGAAGATGCTCCTAGGACGTGGGCCAGGGTTCCACCAGCTTCTCTCTACGACTCCTGGGTCCATGTTTCCAGGCTGCTCATTTCCTTGGGAATCAAAACTCCTTTAGATGTCTTATAGGAAAAGGAAGAGTACCCCTGTCCCTACTCAGGCCAGTCTGGTTTCAAACCCCTGATATCACAGGCACCATTCAGATGGGGAAGATAAAGGTTCTAGCCTGCAGAGAAGTTCTAGATTGGGGAAGGGGAGCAAAGAAAGGAAGGAGGGAGACCAGAAAAGGGAGAAGGCAGGAAGAAGAGGCAACATGTCCTGCCCTTAGTACAGAGAAACAGCCATCCACAACCTGGCTCCCACAGGACAATGCACTAAGACACACCCATCCGACTCACAGTCAGACAAACACAGTTCAGTTGATGCAGCAAGCAGCACAGCACAGCTGAACACACATTCGGTCCAACAAACACAACCCAATGAGGCCAATCCAGCGCACAGATGATCCCCACCCCCACCTACTCTCAGTTCAGTGCCCAGCCCCTCCTATCACAGCCTGGGAAGCTGAAGGAAGAGCCTGCTGATAATCCACAAGGTGGGTAAACACATAATTGAAAGTTTACAATAACTTCATGATGGTCCCTCCAGAAGTTATTCCAGACCCTAAATAAATGACATAAACTCTTTAATGACAAGGTTGAAGAAACCATCTGTCTATTAAACAGAAAAGGAAAAACTAAATCAGAGAAACCAGATGTTTTTTAAGATAAAGCATCAGACCTGGAGTCAGGAAGTTCTGAGTTCAGATGTGACCCTGGCAAGTGACTTAACCTCTGTCTGCTTCAGTTTCCTCATCTAAATGATGGAAATAATAGAATCACCTACCTCCCAGGGCTGTTGTAAGGCTCAAATGAGGTCATATTTGTAAAAGTGTTTAGCATACTGCCTGACACATAGTAGGTACTTAATAAAAATTCTTATTCTTTATTCCATTTCCACACAACTGGGAGCTAGACACAATGAGTAGATGTTATGGAGAGGAAGCTCAATGGCAGGAAAAGAGGGCCTCATCTATAGGGAATGGGCCCTGCCCTATGAGCTGGACAAGTAGAGGCTGGCTGACCACTCACTGAAGGATGTTATGGAGGGCAATGTCCATCAGCCATGAGATGGGCTACTTGGCCATGAGGTCGCTTCCTATGCTGAGATCCTGGGATTCTACCAATTCTCAGATTCAATTCAATACTATCATACAAGCATATATTAAGCTCCTACTGTGTGCCAGGCACTGAATTTCTTGCAGTGGGGGAGGGGAAAGATGTTTGGATACTATGAAACCATAAATGATTACTATTACTGCTGACTTTGGAATGCAGCCAGACTGACTCACACAGACACATGCAAACACTACCATCATGCTCACTCAGACATGGACAGTCAGTCAGTCTAACATGCAACTGAATAAATAGAATGAGATTCATGGAGTCAGACTCTTAAGAGTCAGAAAAGAGGATCTGACAACCAAATGAGGCTTCCACAGCCAGGACACAGAGGGAAAGGCATGCCAGCCAGGTTCTCACAGCCAGACAAACACAGCCAACTCCACAAACTGAGAGAACAAATCAGACTCCCAGGTGGATGAACACAGAACCCTCATCAGACCAACAGGGCCAGATGATACAATCAGATCCATACACCTTACACATGCGCTGACCAAACACACAAGGTCACACAAATACACTGAGTCATTCTCCATTTTCCATCGCCTGGCTTACATGGCCAGAACCCCAAAGCTCACTTGTTAGGCTCACAGCCAGACTCACATAGACAGACACAACTGAACACACACAGTCCAACAATCCCAACCAGATTGGGCCAACCCAGTGCATAGATGATTCCCACCCCTGCCCCATATCTCTGTGGTACTCAGCCCCTCCTATCACAGCCTGGGAAGCTAAAGGAGGTACCCACCAGTAATTCACAACAGAATTCATAAACATGTCATTGAAAGGTACTGTAATTTCATGATGGCTACTCCAGGAGTAGACCTTAGAGGCCACTGAGTCCAACCCCCTCATTTTATAAATGAGGAAACTGAGGCAGAGAGGTTAAGTGACTTGTCCAGAGTCCTATAACTAGTAAATTTCTAAGGTAGGATTTGAACTCAGATCTCTCGGACTCAAGATCTAGATCTCTATCCACTGGGTTAACTAACTGCTTAGTCCTCTATCCAGGACAGGGGTCTAGACATGAACAGGCCAACAAATTATGGGAGAAGTCTTTGGAGAACCAGTGCCCAGATCACCTGTCTTCTCACAAAATAGTCTAGGAAGCCTGAAAGAATTTCCATCTGGAAGTGGCCCAGAACATCCCAAGTGCTCATCCTCTCCTGGTGAGGCTCTCAAATGCTGCCCCACCCCTTGGGGCTACTGGGGAAGTTCAGCCCACTCCTCTTGATTAGGGCCACTAAACCCCTAGGAATTCTCCTTCCTCCTCCACTCCTAGCCATTGGCATTCTTTTCTCCTCTCTCCTTCCCCTCCCTGTGTGAATGTGGAAATCTCGGACATCTCTCTCTCTTCTCCTCCTCCTCCAGGCCACCCCACCCACCTGCCAAGCCACCTAGGAAACATCCCAAAACTGTCCTTTCTCTTTCTCAATTCCTTCCATCACAGGACACATTGACGAAAGTGTTGTGTAAGAAGCACGTAAGAGTCAGTGAGTGGAGGCGTGTCTGCGTTCAGGTGACTGTATGTCGATCTTTGTGTGCATCTTCATATCTTTGGAGTTGTTTGATACCTGTGTGTGTGTGTATGTGTGAAAAGTTCACAGGGTCATGGAGTAACAGGGTGGTAGAGTAAATAGAGCCTTTGATTTGGGCTAAGAAGACCTGACTTCAAGTGCCACCTCAGACAGTAACTAGCTGTGTGACCCAGAGTAAATCACCTAACCTCTCTGAGAATCCATGGTAAAGTGGTAAAGTGGTAATAACACTTATCTCTCCGAAGTGATTAGAGGATCTATCGACATCCCTGCCAGAGAAACACTATGGTGAGTGAACAGTTAGCCAGTTAGTCAACTGATGAGCATTCACTAAGTGCCTACTGTGTACCAGGAACTGCGCTAATTGCTAAGGACAGAGAGTAAGAATCCAGAAGACCTAGGGTTAAGTCCCACTTTAATGAACAGAAACGGTTTTGTTTTTGTCTTTTCAACCCCAGAACTCAAAACTGTATCTTGAATATGGTAACCAATTATATCCAAGGTAAATTGGCTCTTTATTTATTTAACGTTCATTTATCTATTTGAATGAGTTTTTATTTAAATATTTAATTTTCTTTAAATATTTAATTGAATATTAAAATATAAATTATTTTCCTTATTTAATATATTGTTATATATAATATAATATCTATATTATATATGTATAGTTATTCATATATGATCTCCATTATACTGTAAGCTCCTTGAAGATTCTTTTGTCTTTCTTTGTATCCTCAGTGCCTGGCACATAGTAGGTGCTTAATAAACAATTGTCAACTATTTCATCCTTTTTTTTACAGATGAAATCTCAGAGAAGTCAAGTGACTTTGTAGCTAGTCATACAGCAAGAATAACATATTGTAAACAAATAAATATTTGTTTAATTGAATGTCTCTGATCGGTAAAGTTCCTGAAGTGAGGTCTAACTGTACTATCATCATTGTCACTATCACCATTATCTTCCTTCTTCTCCTCAAATTGCTCCTGAGTCACAGAAAATTGAGGGAGAAATATCACAGGACAAGACGTTCCCCGCATCTGCCCATCCTTTAACCATTCAGCCACTCTGTCCCCCCACCTCACATCTGCCCAGTTCATCAGACTCCACTGTGAGTCTATCAGGTTTTCTGGAAGTGAGGCCTATCTGACAATGTCAGCTGAGCCAAGAATGGCAAAGAAGAGGGATATAAAGGGTGTCCCTGGTTGGGCTGGGCTGGTCAAAGGAAAATAAGCCTACGGAGGAAAGTTTGGGCTAGGCTCTGCATCAGTGGAGCTGGTGGCCATGCTGGCCGAAAGGAGCAAGTTCTACATGTCAGGCCTCATCTCCCCTCCTCAGAAGTCCTTGGCAGCTATGGGAATGAATAGGGGAGGTAGTGTCCCTCTACTGCAGTCCATACTCTACCTAGGATTCCACCCTCCCCTCCAGCTGCCTCATTTTATTCCTGCCAACAGAGAGGCTAGAAATCATCGATCCTGGATTTGGAACTGGAAGGGACCATTAAGTTCAAATCCCCCTCTCTCCATTCTGCGGAGGAGGAAACTGAGAACCCGAGAGAGGAAGTGTCCAAATGTCACTGTGACATGTCCCACATCACACAGTGAGTCAGCAGCAGTAACAGGTGACAGAACCAGGATTCAAATGGATTCCAAATAGGTACTAACCTGTCCCTCTAAAGCAGAGACACTTTCTGCAGATCTCTCTGGTCCCCGCCCTCCCCGCCCCAACACACACAGACACACACGCACACACACTGTTATTGTCTTTTCTCCCTCCTCTACTCGAAGGTTACTTTGTATCTATTTTGTAAATACTTTCAGATGTTGTTAGAATGTAACAACTCCCCTGTAAGCTCCTTGAGGTCAGGGACTAATGCCGCTTGAATCTTTTTATTAACGGTACCCAAGCACAGTGCTTGCCACAAGAACAGGAGTTAATAAAAGTCAATTGATTAATCTTTGCTTTCTTCCCCAAAAATGTTTTTGAGACAATAGGGTTTAAGTGACTTTCACAGGGTTATATAGCTAACAAGTATCTAAGGCAAGATTTGAACTCAGGTCCTCCTGACTCCAGGATGGTGTCCTATCCACTATACCACCTAGCTGCTAGTCTTTTTTAAAAGTAGAACTACAAGTTAAATTCCTGGGAATCTTCTGTCCCAAGTGTGGTTCCCATCACCTTCTCAGGCACCTACATTAGAGCAGGGATGAGGATGATGATATACTTCCTATCCCACATGGCCATAGCTGACTGAATGCCAGAAAGGCTTACTAAGCCCTGAAATATCTAGCACTTTCCTCCTTTGGCCACATTTCCCAGTGATTGGTACCGGACCTGGTCACCTAGGCCCCAGGTCAGTTCTGAGGTTCCTGTAGCCTTTGCTATGTGAGCTATGTAGAAGAATGACCCCATAGGGTAAGTCCTGTCCATGTTGTGCCATCCAGTGGCTCCCCAGCTTGCATTTAGCAGAGAGCAGGGAATGGTCAATAAGTCAGTTAATGAGTAGTCAGGCACCGTACTAAGACCTGGGGAACAAAGAGAAACAAAAAACAAACAATAGAAAAGCCACCATTCCCTGCTCTTAAGAAGTTCACAGTCTAATGGAAGAGACCACATATTGCTGTATAACAAGCTATAGGCAGAGTAAACAGGAGATAAGCAGGGAAGGGAAGACCCTAGAATTAAGAGGAATTGTCCTGTAGAAAATAGGATTTTACCTGGGACTTGCAGGAAGTCAAGAGGCAGAGATGAGGAGGGAGAGAATTCCAGGTCTGAGGTCAGCCGGGGGAAATGCCCAGTCATTGGATAGAGAGTCTTGTTCAGGGAACATTAAGGAACATTCAGCATTATTGACTCTCACAGTATATGATGGGAGAGGGAGGATTAGATTGAAAATTTGAAGAGGGTAAGTAATGAAAGAGTTTGAACATCAGAGAATTTTCTGTTTGATCCTTGAGGTGATAAGAAGCCATTGGAATTTATTAAGTAAGGGGGGTAAGTAACAGTCAGACCTATGCTTTAGGGAAGTGATATTGATGGCTGAATGGAGAATGGACAAGTGTAGGGAAAGGCCTGAGGAAGGCAGCCCCCATAGTCCAGGTGTGAGAATCTGCATGGGGGAGGAGTGGCAGGACCAGAGGGGAGAAAGGGGCATATGCAAGAAATTCCATGAAGGTGAAATCAATAGGCTTGGCAACAGATACCATATGGGGAGATGAGAGATAGTGAAGTGTTAAGGATGTGAGCCTGGGTAATTGGGAGGATAGTGGTGCCCTTGACAAATAAGAAAACTTGGAAGGAGAATGGGACTTAGGGGAAAAGAAAATGAACTTAGTGTGAGATGTGTGGAGTTGAAGATGTCTATAGGACATCCATTTTGATGTGTCTAATAGACAGTTGGAGATAAGAGTCAGGAGGTTAGGAGTTAAGTTAGAGCTAGATAAGTGACCATTGCTATTATATGACAACTAAAAACATGGGTGCTTGGGAATTGAGCAAATAAAATCATATCTTGAAGGAGAAGAGAAGAGAACCCAAGATAGAGCACAATTATTAGATATGACCTGGCTGAAGATCCAGCAAAGGAGACTGAGAAGGACCAGTGAGATGGACAGGAGGAGAACCAGAAGAGGGTAGAGTCATGAACCTAGAATGATTGTCAGTATCAGAGGCTGTAGGGAGGCCAAGAAGGATGAGGACTGAGAAAAGACCATGAGATTTGGTCGTTAGAATGTCATTGGTGGCTTTTTTTTCAGCACAACAAAGGAAAATTTATTGACATATATTTATAGCTTCTCCAAAGCAAAGAGAACACAGTCCTCTGGACCAAGCACACAGATCCAACGAACTTGAGGTGGTCCCGATGGGGAAAGAGTTGAAAAGGAACTGACGCACTCTTTTTGAAGCACTTTCCTTAGGTTTCCTCTCCTTTCCCCATTCCCATTCTTCCTTCCCATTGTCAGGCTTGAAAGGAAATTCATCCCCCTGAGGAGTAACATTGAATAAGAAGTAACATCTAAATCAAGGTCCTCGGAGCAAATGGAACCACCAAAAAGAAGATGGGGACCAGACAGGAGGAAATAACTAGTTCTTCTCAACCAAACAGCGTGTGCCTCTATCCAGTATTAGAAAGGACCTAGAGGCAGCTGATGACGTAGAGGACAGAGTGCTGGACCTGGACTCAGGAAGACCTAAGCCCAAACCTGGGCTCAGACACTTCATTGGTGACTTTCAAGGAACATTTTGGGGGTAAATGATGAGGTTAAAAGCCAAATTGTAGAACGTTTCTAAGAGACAGAAAAGATAGGATATGGAAACCCCTGTTATAGAGGGGCTTCTCAAGGAGTTTAGCCACAAAAGGGAGGAAAGTTAAGGGATGATAGTGAAGAGGATCAAGGGAGGGGTTTTTTGAGGATAGGGAAGGTGGGGGCTTTTTTTCCCCAGGCAGAAGGGAAGCAATCAGTAGACAAAGAGACACTAGAGATTAGTGAGAGTAGAAGTGGCAAAGTGGGGAATCTGCTGCAGAAGACAAGATGGAATGGAGAATGATTTGTGCAGGTAGAGGAGTTGGCTTTGCCAAGGAGAAGCGCTACCTCATCATGTGAGACAGGAGTGAAAGAGGAGATTGTGAGGAAAGCATCTGAGTGATAGAACATGAGGAAAAGGAGAAAAGAGGGAAACTTGAGGCCAAGTTCTCTGCTGAGAAGGGTGGAGGGAGGAGAGACCATAGGAAGTTTGAGAAAGGATGAAAGAGGCTGTGGTGAGTGGAACAGTAAGCCAATTTTAAGGAAATGTGAAAAAAAAATTGCCTTGATCCAGTGAAAGCCCAGTGGAGATTATATAACTCGTCTGTAGTGGACCCAATCAGCAGGGTCTCGTGGTTTTCTCCAAATTCATTCAGCATCACAAGAGTAGGAGAGAAGACATTGGATCCTGGGAAGTGATCCAAAGCTGATGCTTGGCATGGTAGATCAGTGATAAGTAGGAGAGGTGAGTGTTGTTGATCTGGTTTACCAAGAGGTCAAGAGGGGAAAGGAAGGAGAGTGTAGCCAGTGTGGGGGTGATGGCCTGGGAGAGAACTGAGGGGATCAAGGAATTGGAGATCATGAAGAACATAGTTTTGGGGTTGTAAGGCAGAGGGAGAGATGGAATCACAAGAATGTGATCAGATAAGGGAATTTTCAGAAATGGAAGTTGAGGAATTAGCTAAGGAGAAGGTGGAGGAGGAGAGGCACCCACAATTGAGGCAAAAAGGAGAGGATACTATACATAAAGGAATGCCTCCTAACAACACCCTGGCACACTCAGCAGCAGCCTGGTCCTCAGGTCCTCACAGCTAGCTCAAAAATTCAGCCCTCACCACCTTTGGCAGACAGAGCACGAAACTCCACTGTCCTCAGATCCAAGTGGACCCCAAATATTTCCTGATATAATGGAAGAGAGTTTGATTATGGGTCATAGGCCCTGGATTTCAGTTCTGGTTCTGCTAATTGTTACCTGCAAGATCTTGGGTAATTGCCTCTCTAGGTCTCAGTTTCCTCATCTGTAAAATGGAGAGTTTAGATTAGATGTATTCTAGGATTCCTTTTAACTCTGAAATGATGAAATTTACATGACTGTAGGCATGAATGAACTTTTCTCCTCTCATGTTATCATGAATATCCATTCACCAACACACACGTTTCCTAAAAAGTCAGTCTTTAACAAGGTCACAAATTCTGCCTATCCTGGGGAAAGACTCCACCCACCCTTAAGAGTTTTGTCAAGAATTAGGGCCCAGGACAAATTCCCACAGAGGATGGGGAGTGTTTGCCTTTGGGGGCACTTGTCCTGGGACATTATGCCTGCCTGATCTCCTGGGGAGGGGACTGGGGGCAGTCTACAGAGCAACCAGTTCTCATGACCAGGAGCCTCAATTACCTGAGGACAGATTATCATGCCTCACCCCCACCCCCAGTCTCTTCCCCACTTCCTTCAAATGATCTTTATCTTTATCCAAGCTATGACTTTCAGTATTAACAGCAGTGTTTAGTAGTTAACTCTCTGGGGGGAAAAAAGTTACATTTATATATGGTTAAGTCTAACCTGTATTATTAACGCTTTCTCTGTCTTTTCTTAAGACCATTAAAACAACAAGCCCTTAGGATGGAGGGCAATATAGTTAGTCTTACACAACATGACTATTATGGAAGTCTTTTGCAAAACAACACATGTATGGCCTATATTGAATTGCTTGCCTTCTCAGTGGGGATGGGTGGGGAGGGAGGGAGGGAGAGAAGTTGGAATTCAAAGTATTAGAAATGAATGTTGAGAATTATTATTGCATATAACTGGAAAATAAGAAATACAGGTAATGGGGTATAGAAATTTATCTTGCCCTACAAGAAAAGAGAGAAAATGGGGATAAGGGAAGGGTGGGGTGTGATAGAAGGGAGGGCACATTGAGGGAAGGAGTAATCAGAATGCAAGGTGTTATGGGATATGGGGAGGGGAAAGATGGGGAGAAAAATTGGAACTCAAAATTTTGTGAAAATGAATATTGACATCTAAAAATAAATAAATACAATAAAAAAAGAAACCAGTAAGCCTTGTTTTGTAGCACTTGCCAGTTTCTGAGGTGTAAATACTCACACTGAAAAATCTAGCCGTCAGCTCTCCCAAGCCGGTGAGAGCTGGCTCCAGCATGTCTCTGAATTATGTTCCTAGGGGAACTTGAATTGGAGGAAGGTAGGTTGGCAATGGCATGGAGGATGGTCTGACCAGCTGCTACAGCCCTGGCAGGATGAATGGGGAAGGGGCAGCCCATCCTCAGGCAATTCATGTGAGCTCCCAACAGAGATAGGGGAGGAAGCCCCAAAGGGCATGTGCCACAGTGACTTGAACTTGGGGATGGTGATACTAGGTGATTCGTAATGCTAATGCTACAGAATCCAGGGGAGTCTGCCCCCCCAAAACTTGGGAGGGAAGCCCCTGAGGAGGAATCATGCCCTCCTCCATGCCAGTGTCCTGGGCAAGGTCCCTTGGGTCCTTATTCTCCTTATTACACCCCCATGGCCTGGCTCCAGTTTCTCCCTGTAGGGAGGTTTGTTCTCCCTGGGTTTGACTCAGATGTTCTGTGTCATTCACCTGATGTCTTCACCTTTTCCTTTCCCTAATTCCTATTCTTGGACTTTAAAAGGATATGGAGGCGTGTGATTTGATCTATGGCAGATGGCGTGTGACATGAAGTAATAACAGATTGCACAGGGCGGGCAGCATACATTGATTGACGTGGTATGTGTTATATGGAAAGTGTGGCCTGTGGTATCATATTGTGGTGCATGGCTTCTCTGTGAAAGGTGTGACTCCAGGCTCTGCTTATGCCAAGGTTCCCCCACTCCCCCCAGGGAACCAGATGGTTTTTTTCTGGAAAGACTGTATGGGTGCCATATCTCCCCCAGGCCAATGTCATTCTCCTCCTGCAATTAGCTATTTGAGGTCACAGCCAGGACACCTGGGTCTCTGAGACAGATCCCCCTCCCCACACACCTAGTTTTTCTTCCCCCACAAACAATTACAGTCAAATCAAATGGCAAGAGAGGTGGATGAGCTGGCAGAGCTGAGCTGAACTGTATAAATCAAAGCTGCCTTGGCTTCCCAGAGTTCCCAGGGAGGAGTCGATCAATCAGTGCTGATCAAGCACATTTGACTCTCCTCAGCCTCAGAGATGGGCCTCCTCCCTCTGAATACCTAGAGAATCAGAGGATCCAGGGCAGCTGAGAGCATGGGGAGTCCCAGGAATATGTAGAGCATGAAATTTGCTTAGCAAATTAGTGAGTGACCTCAAGCTGGGAGGGATGGCTATAACTTACTGAGTGGGAGAGTCTTCTTGACAAAGTGAGCCACTGGCTGAATCTATTAAGATAAAGTCACATAGGAATAAATGTAAAGCACTCAGGTCCAAAAAATCAACTTCCCAAGTACAAGGGGTGGGGGAGGAGGAAGGGAGTAAACATTCATATAGAACCTTTTATATAGAAGCCAGAGGTTATTTACTGAGTGCTTTACAAAGATTATCTCATTGGATCTCCACAGCAGTCCTGGGAGGTAAAGGTTATTATTGACATTTTACAGCTGAAGAAAATGAGACAAATGGAATTCAGGTGACTCCCACACAGTCACACACTAAGTGTTACGTAGCACTTAAGAGCTACTGATTCTCCTAACTGATGCTACTGAATCTCAGCATCTCAGAACTGGATGGAACTCCAGGGGCCATCTTGTCCAAACTACATCTGATCACACTACATGTGATCTTGGGCTGAATAAAGGAAGACATGTTGCTGGAAGACTGACAATGGATACTAGGAGAATCAGGAGCAGTCGCAGTACCTGGGATTGCCAGGGGGCCGGGAATCACAAATGCACAGAATTCCAGGGATGGGAAGGACCCTGGGTGGACATTGAATACAACCTTCTGCTCTCTCCAGCATGCCCAAAAAAACCACCCTACCCTTCTCAAAGACCTCCAGAGAGAGGTCTTCCTTCCCCACTAAGCAGTCCCAACGTTGCGTGCTCCGATTTGAGACATTCCAATTGCTTAAGGAAATCTTCCTGATGTCCAGCCTAAATCTGTCTCTTTTATATTTCTATCTGTTACATGTGTCTTGCTTCTTCTCTCAGGAGCCAGACTGAACACATGTAATCTCCATTCCTCAGTGGATACCTAGGACAGTGCCCCAAATATAGTAGGTAGTTAATAAATGCTTGTTGATTTGACTGATTCCCTCTTGATGGCCCTCCAACATGAGAAGGGAAGGAAATAAGCATTTACAGAGGAACTACTGTGTGCTAGGTGCTGAGCAAAACACTTTTTACAAATACTATCTCATTTGATACCTAGTTTCAGGAGTCTTCTCAGCTCCTGAATGTCATCACTGTATCCTTTATCCCTCCCAGCTGTATGAATCACAGATGAGATAGGAAAGCGTAGGGAATTTCTGAGTAGCCTTCGGGAGTCTCAGGTCTGAGTGGTTCCTGAGCAATCAAGTGTATTAAGGCACAGGAGTGTGAGTGGTACAGTGAGTATCAGGAAACCAGCAGAAGGAAGGTCTTTGGCTCCAGGAAGCATGGAGGGCTAAGAATAGCATCCTGCTGGCTAATTTCCCCAGGAAACCGCCTCCAGCCCCCTGAGTGGAAGGAAGTAGGAGCTAAGAGGAGTAGATGTCCTATCTACAAGTATCCAGGCCTAAGCTTCATGCCCTCCCTGATCCCATGAACAGGTCCCCAGGTATGGACTTAGCGTGGCCTCACAGGGACGCCCTGATGGAAACATTGGGGCAGATAGGCTTGCCTGCCAGACATGATGCCTTAGCCAGAGGGCTGGGTGCGGCTGGGCAATCTCTGGGGAGACAAGAGGTCAGTGGCTTGACCAGGTGACCCACAACCTTACCTGTTTCTCTTGTAAATTCACTTCCCTTTCCCTGGAAAAGAAGATAACAGTGTTTCCTCCTTGTCCCCACCCCCAGTCCAGGACCCTACCTGGGCCCGCCTCCTTGGGACGGCTCCCTGGGCTGGGAGCCCTGGCTTGGGGCCAGCCTGGCCAATTATAAAAGAGAGAACTGTCAGTCACTGGCACACCTGGTCCTCTGCTTCCCAGGGGACTGGCCAAAGCACCAGCTCCACCTGGCCCTGAGCATCTGTCAGAAGACTGATCGATGAGGAGGGACAACTGAGGTAACTGGGTGACCCCAGAGTTGGGGCTGCTTCTGGGGGAGCTGGGGCTGGGAGGAGGCACCTGAGCTGAAGTGCTTGAAGGTTAGCGAGGGTGAAGATGATGAATGACGGTGCGGGGAGGTGGGACACCCTACTATTACTAGTCCCCATTTTAGAGATGAGAAAACCAAGGCAGATGGAGGTTAAGTAAATTACCCAGGGTCACACAGGCTGGATTTGAAGGCAGATTTCAAACTCAAACAAGATCTTATAAGTAGAATATTTTACAAATCTTTAATGTACTATTTAAATGTTAGCTGTTAGGATTATCTGTGTGTGCCTATATCTGAGTGGGGACTTACGAGTGGCTACATCTTTCTGGTATAGACTCATAGAGTTAGAGCTGGAAGGGACCTTAGAGGCCAGTTGGTCTGTTTTACAGATTGGGAAACTGAGGCCCAAAGAGAAGTGATTTATCCACAGACACACAGTTAGTAAATGGCAGAGCTGGGGTTTGAAGCCAAGTCCTGGAGAGACAGAAGGAAGGAAGGAGAGAAGGAGGGATGAAGGAAGGAAAGAAAAAAGGAAAGAAGGAAATGAACATCTATTAAGTGATTACTACACACCAGGCACTATGCTAAACATTTTACAAATAGTCTCATTTTGACTACGACAACAACTCTGAGAGGTAGGCGCTGTTATCTCCGTTATACAGATGAGAAAACTGAGGCAGACAAAAGCTAAGTGACCTACCCAGGGTCACATAGCTAGCAAGTGTCTGAGGCTAAGTTTGAAGTTGAGTTTTCCTTCCTTGACCCCAGGTCCAGGACTCTATCCCCTGTGACCCCCTCTACCAGCACCCCTTCCCCTGTACCAAGCTGTATCTAGGTGTGTGCCTGGGCACGTGTCCATATCTTTGTCCAACTGTGTCTTTCTCTCCTAATGAAGCAAACCCCAAGAGCCCTGGTGAGAACAGAAGGTGAGCCCACAAATGCCTCCCTAGCTGCTTTTCATCTTTCTCTTGAAGGGAAACAAAGCTAGACTAATGCTACAAAACAAAATAGCAGTCCAGTTCCTTTGGCCTTGAAGAACATGACAGGTTCTGACCAGGGCAGGTTGGCCTCCCTAGTAGGTAATGATCTCAGATGCCTGCAATCACATCTGGAGGATTCTTACAATGGAGATTCCTTTACTGGATGGGTTGGGCTTCTCACAGATTCTGCAATTTGGCCACCCTGGCCACCTTAGGACAAAAAGAGCATATGCAGGTCATACAATCACAAGAGTCAAGCTAAGAGGAGCCTTAAGGGGCATCTCATCCAAACTGGGGGATGAGAAGGGGAAGTGACTTGCTCAAAGTCACTCAGGGTCATGATTCGAACCCAGATCCTTTGACTCCAGTTTCAGTCCTCTTTCTACCATATCGCCTCTTATTGGATGTTAGAAGCATAGATGTGACTGAAGCCCCGTTGGGTCATCAGGCAGGGGGTTGACCAGGATGACCTCAAAGCTCCTTCCAACTCTGATGAAGGACCATTGCCTGTGCAAGGAGGAATAGCCCATCCTAGGCTAGAGTCCAGGAGGATCACTTGTTCTTACAAGAAGCTGTTAGGCCAAGACAAAGGTATCCTCAAGAGCTGAGAGTCCCCAGATGCCTCTCCCACATTCGGGGGGCTCTTCATCTCAGGAGAGAGCAGGTGTATACTAGCCTTCTCCTCCTCTCCAGAGAGTCAACCTCTGGTCCACTCTGAGCTGGAAGGTCCTCTGGGTTGTAGGCCAGGTGCTGGCAACTGGCCCCACCTCCCTGACATGCCAGACCTAAACAATGATCCTGAGAAACCTATGTAGTTCCTTCAGTTAGTGGTAAAATGTTACATACTCACACTCAGCCTGTGGGAAACCAGAACCATCCATTCTCTGTGAAAACTGTCCCTCAACCAGTGGGCGTTCTGGGTCTCAGGAGGCAAGGAACAAGGAAGAGGAATCTCAGAACCTCTTAGCTGGAAGGGATCTCCAACCCAGACCTGGTCAGGAATCCCTCTTCCAATATTTCTGAGAGGCAGCCTATCCACCCTCCACTCTGAGATCTCCAATGATGGGGCGCTCACCACCTGTAGAAGAAAACCATTCACTCTGGGATGCCGCTAATTATTGGGTGGGAATTTTGTTTTGTTCCTCCTACCCCATCCTACAATGTATTTCTTTGCCTTTGCTTTCTGTAAGAATAAGAGTTTTTTTCTCTTGTTTCTTGAGTGACCATCCCCAGGTCAGTCCTCTTTTGCTCCTTCATCTTTGAGCTCACAGGTGCCCTGAAGCTTAAGGTCTGTTTTACAGCTTAGAGAAATGTTTCTGGCATATTCTGGGATGCTCCTCTCAACAGAGATGGCTCTAGGATTTGGGGTGGGAAGAGAAAAGGATCCTGGAATCACAGACTTGGAGAGTTGGAAGGGTACTTGGCAGTCCTCTGGTCTGACCTTTACATAAGAGGAATCCCCACTATAAGACACCTGATAAGTTATTGTTCAGCTTCTGCCTGAAAACCTCCTCAGAAGGGATTGAACTTACTGGTCAATATTACCTGAGAAAGTAACTGCCAGTCACTTATGGAAGGTGACTAACCCTCAGCACACCTATGGATGTGGCTTGAAACTCTCTTGTCCCAGAACCAGGTACTGATTTTATCCTTAGCCTCAGGTAGAAGAGACAGCCACAGTCTCCAGTCCTTGGACCTGCTAGGCGACAAAGTGGAAAGAGCTCTGGGTCTGTTGTCAGAAAGAGCTGACTTCAATTCCAGTCTTAGACTCTTACTAACTAAGTGACCCTGGGCAAGTCACAAATTTCAATTTCCTCAACTGTAAAATGGGGATAAAAATAGTGCCTAAATCAAAGGCTTTTGTGTAAGAATCAAAAAAGGTAATATTTGTAAAGTGCTTAATGCTTGTTCCCCAGCCCTTGCCCTCCAGCCTATCAGCTTGCTGGGGTTAGAACCAGCAGGCATAGAAACCAAGGCTTCAGTTTCCCCCAATTCCCATGCCTACCTTCTCTCTCCCAGCCCCACCCAGATGGATACCAACACAGCCAACACTAACATGCATGTCCCTCTGGAGCACATGGGCAGACCCACTCTGTTCCCACAAGATGGAGCATGTGCAGGCCCCCAGGGAGAATTCCGAGAGGCCAAGTGAGGAGACTGGAATTGTTTGTTATCTGTGGGCCCTGCACAAGTCCAACTCCAACCAGCCAGCCACTGGCCATTGGTGGCCCTGGGCCCTCCTCTGACAGGGGCTCCTCACCCTCCTGGGCCCAGAGGCCCGGGGCTCCACTACCCCCTCCCCCAGGCCTACGAGTCAAGTTGGCAACTGCCAACCTCAGAGTCTGGTGATTCAAGGCTGATGGATGAGAGAGAAAAAGACTCACAGGGCACGATAAGCTTGTGTGCGTATGTGTGTGTGTATGTATGTATATATGAGTGTATGTGTGCCTGTATATGTGTATTGTGTGTATTATGAGTGTGTACATATGTGTGAGTGTGTATATGAGTGCACTATGTGTGTGAGTGTGTGTATGTGTATGTATATGTGTGAGTGTGTGGGTATATGAGTGTGTGTGCATGTGTGTGTATCATGTGTGAGTGTGCATTATGTATGTATATGTGTATGTATGTGTATGAGGTTCAATGGTCCTCACTGGGATCTCCCCAAGAGAGGATTTCTTTGCAGAGAGACAGGAGAGGTGAACCTGACACTTTTAGAAGCAGTTCAAGGGTGATCCTCAGACCAGATCTTGCAGGTCCAGGTAAGGAAAGTTTAGGGGGAAGGGAGTACCCAATGAGACAAGTAAGGAGGTGCCGGCCTTGACCTCAGCTGAGTCTGAGGTTCTGTCTCAGAGGAGAAGCCCAACTAGCCATTGAGGGGCAGAGAATGAGGCTGGGGAGGAAGAACACAAGCATTTATTAAGTGCCTACTGTTTGCCAGGAAGTCAGCTAAACAGATATTATCTCATTGGATACTCACAACCACCCTGGGAGGTAGGCATTACTATCCCCATTTTACAGATGGGGAAACTGAGACTGAGAGATGCTAACTGACTTGCCCAGAGTCATACAACTATTAAGTGTCAGAGTTTGGATTTGAACTCATGCATTCCTGACTCCAGGTCCAGTATATGAGGCTGCTCCCCTGTAACCTCATAGTCCCCAGACTTCACAAGGAGAGCAGATGGTCCGTAGGGCTGCTCCAATTTCTAGGACAGGGGTCCTTAGCCTGACAGGGGTTTCTTAGACATCCATTTCAAGGAGGGAATCCATCAGAGTTGCCTCCATGATGCCCAGGGCTGGCCCACTGCAGAACCAGCCACAGACCCAGACAGTGGGTCAACAAACATTTAAGTGCTTACAAAGGGTCAGGCTCTGTGCTCCTGTTTTAATGGGGAGACTTGTCCATAATTGGTGCGCTCACAGTCCATACAGAGAGATGGCAGGTAGGGGAAGACCTTGGCAGGGCAGACACCAGCAGCTGGGGACCCTCAGAGAGGCTTCCTGCAGAAACAAGTCCTTGCCCTGTCTTGAAGGCAGCCAAGGATTCTAAAGAAGCAGGGGGCAGGAGGGGAGCGTTCCAGGCCAAGGGCCCAGCCAGGGAGGAAGAGGCCAAGGAGGGAGCTGAGGCACCTGGAGGATAGGGGTCTGTGTGACTAGATCCCAGGACTCATGGAGGGGTGTGATGGCCAAGAAGCCTGGAAAGGGCAAGGGGCCAGGCTGGGAAGGGCTTTGAGTGTTGGACAGAGCTTTCCTGGGATGAACTACCCCAGAAGAAACCAGTCCAAGCCAGAGCAAGTCAACCTTTAATCATGACTAAATAAACTATCCTGTAGCTCCTAGGACCAGGGGAGAAGTCACTTCCTAGAACAGGGAGTGCAGAGAATTCCCTCTTCTGGTGGCTCAGGCGTCAGGTTGAAGACATTTCTAACATCTGTCTCATCTACTAAAGGTGACCTGAATGGTCATGTGGCACCCCACTGGCCACCCAGGCTCTGTCTATCCCTCCCTTCCTTGCCTGAACTGAGTCACCGGCCTCATCCCTATAGAACCAAACCCAGAGCAAACAAGCCTACCCTGGGGCTTTACAGTCCTCTTGGCCCTGGGCAGGGGCCCTAGGAATCCTGGTTCTGACCTGGCCTGACCAGACCTACTGATAACAGCTGCTTGATTATGGGATGGGAATGGGCCTCTCCCAAGGCAGTATGAGGTGGCCCTAAAGCAGAAGGGAGCATGCCTGGGGTATATCTCTGGGGATGGTATATGTGAGGGGAGAGGTGAGGGGGCAGGGATTGGCCAGGCTTTAGTTCTGCCTCTGGTCAGCGCCCTGGTCTGCATCTCGGGGTACTTTCCTTAGGGCCCAGAGGTTGCCCAGGCAATGCCTGGCCTCCCCCCAAGAAATCCCTTTCTCAGAATCACATGGATTGCAAGGATTCAAACCCAGTTTGCCTGACTCCAGACCTAGTACGCTTTCCACTGTACCACACTGCCCTCTTGCACCCTCAGAGGTTTGTCATTCTATTCACTCCAAGGGAACAGTAAAGAGCAAGCTAGGAATGTCCCGAGACACAATCCCAGCTGACAGATTCGCACACCCATGACCCAGATTCCCAGGGAGGTGAGGGGTCACCTCCCTGTCCCATCCTCCCCTAGCTTCCAGCCTACTCTGCCCAACTCATCTTGCACTCAAAGGCCCTGGCTGGAAGGTCAGCAGGGTCCTAACTTGGGTGTCTTCAGCTTCCTCAGGTCAATTCCATTGCCCTTCCCTGAACTCCCTTCTCCCAGGGCCCCTGGGATGGTGAAGACTTCTCCAGTCAGATCCCAGCAATGCCTAGTGCACAGTGGGTCCTTCACTACTGGACCAAACTGGATTGACTGGGCAGAAATCTTAGGAGAAACGTTAGCTCTGTGAGTACTCCCCATAGACTGTGAGTGCCCGCTGGCCTAATGGCCCAAGAGAGGGAGAGTGTAACATGACAAAATATTGGATTTACTGTCACAAAAACTTGGGTTCAAATCTGATTCCTCCTAGCTGTATGACCATCCTAGGCAAGTCACTTCAACTCACTAAACATCTGTGGGTTAACAACAGAACTCAGCTCCCAAAGCTTTTGTGAAAGTCAATGGAGGTAACTGATACAAAGCACTTTGCAAGCCTTAAAAACACCATAGAAATGTCGCTGGGATTAATGAGACACAGGTGGTGCTGTTGGGCCTGGATGACTTCACCTCTACCTGACTCAGTTTCCTCATCTGTAAAATGGGTACAATAAGAGTGAGGCTGATGGCTTTGTGACTCTGCCTCACTTAAATCCAATTTGTCCTTAAGTCAATACACCCCCTGCGATGTCACTGGTCCTCTGAAAATGAAGGACAGACAACTACAACATTAACACGTATCCCGGATCCTTGTCATAAGGATCAAATAAGAATATTTGTAAAGCACTTATTCAAATGCTATGATGATGATGATGGGGCAGCTAGGGGGTGCCATAGTGCACACAGCGCTGGACCTGGAGGCAGGAACACTCATCTTTCTGAGTTTAAATCCTGCCTCAGACACTTAACTAGTTGTTTGACCCCGGGCAAGTCACTTAACCCTGTTTGCCTCAGTTTTCTCATATGTCAAATGAGCTGGAAAAGGAAATGGCGAACCACTCCAGGATCTCTGCTGAGAAAACCCCCAATGGGGACACAGAGTCTGACACGACTGAAATGACTGAACAGCACAGTGTGTCAGGCACTGTGTACAGTGTTTTACAGTCATTATCTCATCGAATCACCTCTGCAGATTGGTTGTGAAGCTCCAATAGGATGCTGTCGTTGAGTCTTTTCAGTCACGTCCCACTCCTCATGACTCCATTTAGGGTTTTCTCAGCAGAGATAATGCAGTGGTTTGCCATTATCTTCTGCAGCTCATTTTATGGATGGGGAAACTGAGGCCAACAGGGCCAAGTGACTTGCCCACAGTCATATAGTCATGTGAGGCCATCATTTTGAACTCAGGTCCTCCTGACTCCAGGGCTGGTGTTCCACCCACTGCCTATGTGATAGTATTAGATAAAGTGCTTGGCTGATACTAGCTGTACTTCTTGACCCAGGGGGTACACAGAAGCAGCTGAGCCAGCTCCATGTCCAGGCACAAGGCCCCAAGGCACAGATGTCCACTAGCCAGCTCTAGGGAGTGGGGAATGAATGTCCAGCCCCAGATCATGAGATGATGCTGGTTTTCCTCCTTGATTCCAGGTTTGGGACCATGGAGATGCCTGGGGAGCAGCATAAGGATGAGGGGCTGATTGAGCTCTATGAATCCTTTGGGGATATGTTCAACTTTTTTTGCACCAACACTACCATCCACGGCACAGTGCGACTCGTCTGCTCCAGTCACAACCGGCTGAAGACAGCCTTCTGGAGTCTGCTCTTCCTCTCATCCTTCGGCATGCTCTACTGGCAATTTGGCCTTCTCTTTGACCAGTACTGGAAATACTCTGTCATCACAACTGTCTCTGTCCACTCAGAGCCCAAACTGTTCCCATCCATTACACTCTGTGACATGAATCCTCACAGGTAAGAGATCAGGGTCTGTGTATCTTTGGGTCACAGAAATCCTTAACTGAGGACCCAAGCTCAATCCATCCATCCAACACAAATTGTTAAGTACCTACTATGTGCTGGGTTCTAAATCTCTTTCTTTTTTAGAGTGATTAAGAGATTTGCCCAGAGTCACACAGTTAGGAAGTGTCTGAAGCTGGATTTGAACTCAGGTCCTCCTGACTCCAGGTCCTATGTTCTATCTACTATGGCACCACCTAGCTGCCCCCCCAGACTCTAAATCTTATCATCCAATAGGTCTCTGCTTGTGGAACAATACCTCGAAGTCCTGGATGAGTTTGCTCAGGAGAACATCTACTCCTTATACAAGTTAAACATCACTGGAAGACAAGCAGTGAGTCAAGGCAACCCCGCTACTGGCCTGGATTCTAACAGGTCCTTTCACCTTGACCGAAGTATTCACCTGGAGAAGCTGGCTGGGGAGGCCAGTAACAAAATGGGGTTTAGGCTGGTGAGTGCCCCCTCCCAACACCTCTCCTTCCCAGATAATGAGGGATACCACTCTGCCAGGGACAGTCAGTAAGGATAGGCAGTGGGATGGAGAGAATGGCCATTCTGACTGGAGCTTGGAGACCCTGCAGTGTGACTCAGAACCCCACAATGTTAGAATTTGGAACTCAGAAGTCATCTGGGCCACTCCCTTCATTTTAAAGCTAAGGACATTGGAACCCAGAGAGAGAAAGGGATTTGCCCAATACCACACAAGCAGAAAGGGTCAGAGTTCAATTCAGACATTTTTCAGTCATGTCCTACTCTTCATGACCCTATTTGGGATGTTCTTGGCAGAGATACTGGAGCGGTTTACCGTTTCCTTCTCAAGCTCATTTTACAGAAAAAGAAAGTGAGGTGAACAGGGTTAAGTGACTTACCCAGGGTCACACAGCTAGTAAGTGTCTGAGGCCAGATTTAAATTCTCTAAGATGATTCTTCCTTACTCTAGGCCTGACACTATCCACTGCACCATCTAGCTACCTATTTAAATATAGAGATGACATTTGCATGTGGCACAAGGCTGAAAGGGATAACTAACACCCTGGATGACAGAGTAAGGCTCCAACAAGATCGTGATAGAACTCTGGGCCAAATGAGAGAAGATAAAATGTCTTCAGGATAAATGTAAAGTCTGACATTTGGGTTTAAAAGATCAATTTCATCAGTACAGCATGGATTGGGCATGGTGTATCTGGACAGCTTCTCAGGTGTGATGTAGAAAGGATTCCTGTTTAAGTGTAGGCTGGCCTCAATGACCTCTGAGGTCCCTTCCAGTTTGGAGACTTAGAGATTCCTTGAGCCCAGGATCTCTTAATTCCAAGGCTATTCCCTTTCCACTGCCCTGCGCTGCCTCTTCTCAAGAAGCCCTCAAATTCTATGGCCTGAGCTTGCTTCCATGCAGGACCAGTGGAGGCAGACACAGAGAGGCTCACATGAGCAGGACACCAGGGTCTTTGTGGGTACAAAGGACACACAGGGGTGAGCAGGTCAGCTGAGCATGGTAGGTGAGGCCCATTGCCTCACATAGAGGTTGGGGTGAGCCTTAATGGAGAAGGGATGCTAAGGGGGCCGAGGTGGGTGAGAATTGAGAACCCCATGGTTGGGTCTGCAATGGTGATCCTTGACTTCAGGTCTTTCTGGGCAGGAGGGGCCCAGGTGAAGGGAAGGGTCTCTCAATTCCAGAGGGTGCCCCTGACACCCCTCTCCTCCACCTCAGTGTAACAGCACAGGTGGCGACTGCTTCTACCGCACACACTCCTCTGGGGTCCTGGGCATCCGAGACTGGTACCAGTTCCACTTCATCAACATCATGTCCCTCCTGCCACCCCACTACAAGGTATCCCATGAAGCCCATGATGGCCGCTTCATCTTCAGTTGCTGCTATAATGGGAAGGCCTGTTGTAAGAAGTGAGTGACAGGGGTTCGATCTGGGGGCAAGGTCCATGAGGGCATGGGGAAAGTGGGGAGAGCCTCTCAGGAGCAATGACAGATCCCACAGTGAGGACCATGCAGTGGGGTGGAGGAGAGTGAGAACTGGGAGGGGGTGATATCAGAGGTGATGAGGGGAGAGGCCTTTGGGATCAGAGAAAGAGGCTGAGTGAAGGACTGGGGGAGGCGTTCCAGTGAGCCAATCAGGAGGGGATAAAGGGGCTTCAGGAGAGCGAGAGGCCTGGGAGCTTGGGGAAGAGGGGACACTGAGGGGGTAGGGGGACTGGTAGAAGAAGGGGTACCTGGGAGGGGAGGGCATGGGATGTGTGGTAAATAGGAGGGGGGTTAGCAAAGTCCTGAGTACAGGTTGGTTGGCAGGAGCAGGGCTAGAAAATAAGAAACCAGAGAGAAAATGGCTAATATATCAAGGGTAACATATCAGGAGCAATGAGGGGAGGGGAAAAGGAAGTTATCAGGAGCAGTGAGGGGTTGAGAGTGGGTGGTATGCCAGGAGACACATAGAGGGGGCAACCAGGTAAGAGGGAGAAACCAGGAGAGGGGCAGGGCAGATAGGACAATGAGGAGGGAGGGTTAGGAACCAACCCTTCCTGATGGGTACCCATTGGCGCTGTACCCTCCCCACCTACCCCAGGCCACAGCCACCCAGATGAAAGTCTGAGAATTGCTAAGCAGGGACATTCCTAGGCCTTGGGAAGATGGGGCCAGAGCCTGGGGCTGCAAAACCATGGGAAATCTGACCCTAGGCTGCTCCTTAGCTATATGGAAAAACAACCACACCAACTCTAAATTTAGAGACAGGAAAAGAAAAGTTTGGATCCTGGCTCAGCCATTTATGCCCTATGTGACTGGGTAGGTCACTTTTCTGAGTGGCCTTGGGTTTGATTTTTTTTCCCTGCAAAATTTGATCTCAAAAGTCCTTTCAGTCTCTAAAGTCTGGGATACCAGGTGATACCTTGTCCTTTCAGTCGTGTGCCAGACTCTTCATGACCCCATTTAGAGTTTTCTTGGCAAAGATACTAGAGCAGTTTACCATTTCCTTCTCCAGCTCATTTTACAGAAGAGGAAACTGAGGCAAACAGAATTAAGTGACTAGCTCGGGATCACATAGCTAGTAAGTATCTGAGGTCAGATTTGAACTCAGTAAAGATGAGTCTTCCCGACTCCAGGTCTGGCATTCTATCCACTGCATCACTTAGCTGGCTTGATATTATGGTTAAACCATTGCTAAAGTCCCTTTTAGTCCTAAATCCAAGGAACCAACTGAACCAAGGACTTGAGGCTAGGCTAAGGGAATGCCCAGTGATTGCAAACAAAGAGCAGAGCAGGATCTGGGGTCATTTCAACTAATCCCCAGGGCCCAGGCCACCTCGTCCAGGAGTCCATCACACTGCTTTCTTTGGCTTGCACAGGGACTACGAGGTCTTCCATCATCCCATCTATGGGAGCTGTTACACCTTCAACAGTCGAGGAATGAATGACTTCTGGAAAGCCAGTCGATCTGGACTCACTCACGGTAGGTGCAACAGGGGCCTATGTTGGGAAGGAGAGCAAGAGGGGACTTGGAGGGCTGCTAAAGAAGCACGCAGGACTTCTGGCTCCTCCTCAGTCACCCTTTGGAACACAGTTGATCTTAACCCATAGGAAGAAAGGACAGAGATCAGAATCTACAGAGGCCTGGAGTCAAATCCCAATTCCATCAGTTTTAGGAAGTGACCTTCGCTCTTTGGGACTCAGTTTCCACAGGATACCGTTGGGCCAAATGATCTCCTAGGTCTCTTCATCCCTAAATCTATGATCCAAGGGAACAGAACGATAAATTAAGGACTCGGTCTACTCTTTCCTCACAACCTTAAAATTGTGATAAGAATTCAGTCAGAAGCTGCAGTTCTGAAGCTAGAATTAGGGAGTAAGACTTTGATCTTTATTAAATCCCAGTTTGGAATGGAGTCTACAGATTAAAATCATTTTCTAGATGAAGGTTCTGAGACCCAGAGGAGAGAGGGAGCTTACCTTAGGTCGTGCAAAGAGGTCGTGACAAACCAAGGACAAGGGCCAGGTAGGCAGGAGGCCTCATCCAAGGAGGGCACACAATAGGGGAGGTCTGGGCCCCCTGGACAAAATTCCCTCGCTCCATGGTCCTGCTCAGAATGACAGTGCCTGTTCAAGCTCTCTGATTCACTTAAATTCAACAAACATGTGCCTAAAGTAGAGGGCAAGACCCGGAACTCCCCATATGGGGATGCAGAGGGCTGTAGAAATGTGAGTGATCCCTCCTTAGATCAGGGCATGTTCCATGGAGGAGGTGACCACCAAGCCAGGCCTTGACGAGAAGGAAGGTCTTCATCGCATGGGAGATGAGATGGCAGGGAATATGGCCCAAGCATGGAGGGGTGAGTGGTACTAGAAAAGGCCTTGAAGTATGGGAAGACAGATGGGAGGGTCAGAAGGAGGAGACCCTGGATTTCTGGGAGGGACCCTAGGGATATAGAGTCCAGTTTGGCCTGACCAGTGGTGTCCAACTCAAATAGAACCTGGGCCACTAAGCCTTCTACAAGAAAGGGTCACATAGAGATGTGGCTTTAAATTGGGTTATTATCTATGTTTTATTGCATTTTTATTTTGCGTTTTATTGCGTTTATTTTGTTAAGTATTTCTCATTTACATTTGAAACTGGTTTGAGTCATATTGACGTTTTGGGCCAGATGCCTGCAACCTGCTGGCAATTTGTCTGACCCCTCTGGGATGGACCATGAAGTATGGCAAGGGGCTGGGAGGGAGGCATCATGTGAGAAAAACTGCTCAGGTAGAATGGGGTCATATGGTAGAAGGCCATGAGTGCTGGGACCCTGGCTCCCTAATTGCACCCCAGAGCCCAGCCTGGTATGTAAAGTGCTGGAGTTATCTGGGCTCAGTCTTCTTTTCTTATTGCCAGGAATCAGCCTTGTTCTCAACGCTGAGAGGAAAGATCACCTCCCATTGCTGTCCACTGAGGCTGGGGTCAAGGTCATGATCCATGCCCAGAACCAGACACCTTTCCTGGAGCACCAGGGCTTCAGCATTCGTCCAGGCACTGAGACCACAATTGGTGTGAGGGAGGTGAGTCAGGGAGGTGAGGCAGGACCCCAGAGATCAAGGAGGAGGGAAATTCAGGACAAGATGTCCTGAGCAGGGTGGAAAGGGTGGATGACCACAGGAGAATGCAGAGAACGTTGGATTTAGAGGTCAAGGACCTGACTTGGGAACCTAGCTTTTCTACTGACCAGCTGGGTGACTGGGCAAGTCACTTCTTATCTGGGTTCAGTTTCCTCATCTGTGAAATGGAAAGATTTCATTGGATGACCTCTGAGATCCTGTGGTCCCTGAGGTACTTAGAGATAGTGTTGTCAACTCTACATCTGTGATCTCAACTGTTATCCCCAGGCCCAGATCAGCCCCTGACCCCCTTCCTCCTTTCTGAGGTCTCTCTCATGTCACCCACCAACACTCTTTCCCAGCTCCTCAGTAAGGTGCCCTACTCAGATCAGCCATAAACATTGTTCCCACCCTGCTACAGCAGTGAACAGTTACTAATTGATCTGAAGATATCTGGGACTCTGCACACAGGGGAGCCAGGGCCAGAGGACTGAGGGGACCACCCTTTGTGTCTCCCCAGGACGAGGTGCACCGGCTAGGGGGGAAGTATGGCCACTGCACAAAGGATGGTGAGGATGTGGATGTCCACCTTCTCTATAATAGCACCTATTCTACACAGGTATCGACCTCTCCCCTCCCATTCCATGATTTCTGCCCCTTTTCCCATCCCAGAGGCTACTTAGCTGTCTGAAGTAACCATCACCTCAAAAAGAAACCCTTTCCATCATCACCCTTGTCTGGGCATCTAGTCCCTGCTTGAAGACTTCAGCAAGGGAGCGCTCTCTCCCTTGCCCGCTCCTTGCCAAGGTCTCAGCCCACTCTGGGACCCCACTAAGAGCCATTGACTCTTCAAGGACATCCAACTAAAATCTGTTATTGCTCCTGCGACTGCCCTGGAGGGTCAATGCGTCCTCCAAAGGGCAGCCCTTCCAATACCTGAAGATGGCTGGCATGCCCAGCCTGGGGGACATCCCCTCCCCAGAAAGATCCCAGGCATTCCCTACCAGTTGGGTGATCCCCTCAGGGGCCAGCAGCCTCTCAAGCAGAGAAGCCCCCAGGGGTGACTGCCTGCTGGTGGCTGGGGACTAGGTGCTGGACTAAAGAAGGGAGCACTCAGTCATCCTCCCACTCTAGCCAGCAGAAAGTTACAAGGGGAGGGAGGAAGGGGAGTGCCCTCCAACTAACCAACCCTCTCCCCCAAACCCCCAGGCTTGTCTGTACTCCTGCTTCCAGGAGCTAATGATCCAGACATGCGGCTGTGGTTATTACTTCTACCCACTCCCAGAGGGAGCCCAGTATTGCAACTACAACCAGTATCCAGCCTGGGGTGAGGGACAAGTCTGGGAGGCCATCCTGGCAAAGGAAGGGGGAGGGAGGAGGAGGTTATGAGTAAGTAGAAAGACTGGCAGCCCTCTCTTCCCAAAGGCTCTTCCTACACCATGCCACCACCTTTCCCCCCTGACTCCACGGGCTTCTCTTCTGATATGGAGCCTTCCTCCCCCATCCATAGAGGATGTGACTGCCTGGTGTTGGGGCTCAGCGTCTCCACCCAGGTTGGACTAACCCTACCCTATTACACATACCCCCCGTTCCCACACAATCAGAGGAGAATGGTCCCAGTTCACATTCAACTCTCTCACACAGATTTTCTGCTGCCCCCTTACCCACCTAGCATCCCCTGCCCACTTCCCCCACCCCAAAGCAGAGCGAACCCAGGATCCCACGTGGCACATAGGTGCCAATTGCTGACCATTGGACTTTACTATCCTCCCCCTTCTAGGTCACTGCTTCTACAAACTGTACCAAAACTTGGAATCCCACAGGCTCCCCTGCTTCAGACGCTGCCCCAAACCCTGCTGGTAAGAGAGTGACAACACCTCCAGGTGCTGGGGGCATCCTAAGGGTGAGCAAGGGTAGGGAGGGGAGGAGGCTGTCTGTCTGCTGCTCCTCTAACCCAGATGGGGCCTATGGCTATCTCCCCAGGGAATCCTTGTACCACCTCTCAGCGGGGGTCGCCAAATGGCCATCATCTAAGGCAGAGGTAAGAGGTCCCAAAGCTGGGAGCGGGGTCTGTCAGAAACTCCTAAAACTCAGGAAAATTTCTGTGTCCTCTGAGAAACAGATCCTGGGCAGAGAGGACTGTTCCAACCCTTCCCAAATCATGACTTTAAGGTTCTTTACTCCTCCTAAATTTATACTGAGAATTAACCATCCTCCCACATGCACACCCATGTACATATACCTACACATGAATGTGTAAGCATCTGGGCACACATGGGCATGCCTAGGCAGTTAGATGGTCTGGAAGATAGATTGCCAGACCTAGAGCCAAGAAGATCTAAATTCATGTCCATCTTCAGACATCTCCTAGCTGTGTGACCCTGGCAAAGTCACTTCAACTCTACCTCAGTTTCCTCAACCATAAATTTGGGATAACAATAGAACCTCCCTCGCAGGGCTGTTGTGAGGCTCAACTGAACTAGTATTTGTAAAGTACTTAGCACAGTGAATGCATCCAGTAGGAGCTTAATAAATGCTTGTCTACCCCCACCCCCAACACGCATACACAGAAACACACATTCATGTGATTTATGTAGAAGAAAGAGCATAAACTTAGGATTCCAAGTCTTGACCTTCCCCCATTATGTAGATGAAGAAAACAAGTCCTCCAGGGTGAAAGCTCTGGCCCAGGATCCCTTCCTCCATCCCCCTCATGGAGATGCTGCCAAGGGGCAGGCTGGGGAAGGGTCTGAGGAGAGACTTGGTAACCAAATCTTTTCTGTGTAGGACTGGATCCTGTCCACCCTGGGCAAGAAGGACAATTCCAAGAAAAAGAAGTAGGTCTGGGGTGAAATTCGGGATCCTTTGTAAACCACTGTCAGCCATCCCACCAGCTGCCTGGACTGTGGAGGGAAGCCTGTCCCACCAGCCTCTAAGCCCCTGTTGTCCTAAGTCCAGGGGGTTCCTCTTAGCTGACCCAGGGACCTGGGGGCCTAGGGGAAAAGGGCACAGAAGGGAGAGGGGAGACTGCCCTTTGCTCATCCCTCGGTGACTTTTCTCCTGGGCAGGAACAGCATTGCCAAGGTCCACATATTCTACCAGAAGCTTAATTATCGCTCTGTGGATGAAACTCCAGTGTATTCGGTGAGCGTTGGGTCTGGAGCTGGGCTAGGCCAGACATGGCTGGGCAGAGGGGCCAGAGGGTGGGCTAGACCCTAAGGAAAAGGGGCCAGGATCCTGCTGGAAGTGAGAACAAAGGGGTCAGGTCCAAGGAAAGAGGCTGGACTCTGTGGTCCCTGCGCTGAGACTTAAGGAGCTGGGGGATTGGAGGGAAGAGACCAAGACACCGGGAAATGGGGGAAGGAGAGGGCAAAGATGGGGGTACATGAGTGGGGCTGAAGGGAGAGGGGTTGGGGGCCAGGGAAGAGGGGTGGAGCAGAGGACCAGATGTGGAGGGGCTAGGCTCTGGGCTGTGTTCGGATGCTTGGACCTCGGCTGGAGAGAGAGTGCCTTCCCAGCTGTACCACTCACACTTCCCTTCCCTCGATAGGTCACCCAGCTCCTGTCCAGCATGGGCAATCTGTGGAGCCTGTGGTTTGGGTCCTCGGTGCTCTCTGTCGTGGAGATGCTGGAGCTCCTTCTGGACGCAGCAGCCCTGGCCCTCATCCTGGGCTACCGCCACTTCCTTAGGTCCAAGACAAGGAGCATGGAGACCTCAGAGAGGCCTGGAGAGGGAGTGAGGGCACTAGCCATCCAGCAGGACCTATCTCAGCCCCCGTGGAGGACAGAGACCACCCCAGGAAGCTCTATTTCAGGAGGGGGCCCTCATCAGACACATTCTGTGGGCATCATGGTCCATGGGCGATTCCAAGGGCCCTGGCTGCAATCAGGACTGAAGATGTAAGATGGTCCAGCCCCAGGGACCTCAAGGGATGTCCCCATCAATGTTTCTCAGCCCTCCTTGTGTGTGTGTGTGTATGTGTTGGGGGGGGGACTCACTTGTCTTTGTGGGTCTGGGCGCATCTGCCCTTGTGGATGTGAGTCTGTGAGTCTAAATGTGTGTGTGTGTGTGTTTATCTGGAGGGCTATGAATGCCTATAAATGAACACTTTTGCATGGGGAGGGGGAGAAATGTCTGCATGTACATTTGTCTGGAGGATTGTAGATATCTGTCTGTCTTTATTTATTTGACTGAAGCCACCCATCACAATAGTGTCAAAGCTTTAACCTCTCCAGTGTTGAGAGGAAGAATAAGGGTGGTGAAGGGCCCAGTGAAAGAACTGGGAATATTTATTTGCCTCCAAAGTGGTCAGGTTTTGTTTTTATTTTATTTATTTTTCTTTAATAAAATGTATCCATCCAGCTTGGCATCTTCTTTGTGTATTCAGGACCCCCTGGTCCTCTTGGAGCCTCTCTTGCCATGTGCCCTGTGGGTCATTCTGAGAGCTGACAATCCCAAGGACAGAGAAGGGACCTTCTTCTGTCTGGCTCCTAGCTAAATCAAGTACCTTTAGCTAGGGAGAGAGAGGGGAGAACTGAGGGCACCTGGTAGGAGACTCCTTCCCCATCTAACAGTTCATCCAGCCCCACTGGCCCAGGACTGAGGGTCAAAGCTTCTCTACCAGTAAAGATCAACTAGCCCAACCTTCTTCATCTTACAAATGTGGAAAATGAGCCTCACACAAGTGATTGGGCCTGCTGTCTGCTCAGGAAATTGGAGTGGCTCAGGAATACAGACTATATTCTTTGCATATGCAATGTCTTCCATAAGTCTTAATGCAATTTTAATAGCTTAAATATTTTGGGGTTCCTATCTTTGTATCTCTTACTTCTCTGGCACACAGAAGGCACTTAATAAATAAATGCTAGTTGACTAGTCCCACCACTTAGCAAACAGTTGGTATTTGATAAATGCTTTGGCAGCTAAGTGGTGCCATGGTGCATAGAGCACTAGGCCCGAAATCAGGAAGACTCAGCTTTGTCAGTTCCAATCTGCCCTCAAGACACAAGCTGTAGGATCCTGGGGAAGTCACTTCACCCTATTTGCCTCAGTTTCCTCATCTATCAAATGAACTGGAGAAAGGGATGGCAAGTCACTCCAGAATATCTGTCAGCAAAAACCCAAACCGGGTCACAAAGTGTCAGACACGACTGAACACACAATAAAATCTAGTTGATTATTCCTGCTGCCTGGCAAGTAGTAGATACTTAATCAATGCTTACTGGTTGGTTGACTGTCCACCAGGTCAATAGTGCCAGGGATGGGATTCAAGCCCAGGTCCCATCTTTCTGGTGGGGGTTGAATAAGAAGGGGCTCAGAAATGCCTTAGAGGTTATCTACTCCAACCATTTAAAAGACCGAAGCCCTCTGAAGATTGAGTGCTCTGTGTCCAAGGTCATGCGACTAGGAAGGGGCTTTAGATTCAGATCCTGTGTTTCCCAACTCAAAACTCCATCTCCTGTCCTAAGCTGCCCCTTCCAGAGTGCCAGGTTAGGAGAGCCCTGGAGGCCAGCACTAGATGTATGCTCATCCACTGATCTCTCTCCCTCTGCCTGGAAAGAACTCACCTGGCCTACGGGGCTTCATTCTAGCTGTCACATTCAGGGACATTGACAGGCTGAGAAGTGTCCAGAGGACCCAATCAGACTGGGTGAAGTGCCCAGAGCCTGTATCATGGGAGGAGTGGATGAAAGAGAAGGGAATATTTACTTGGACAGGACTCAGGAGGGACATGTCAGCTGTCTTCAAGTATGGGAAGGGCTATCTTGCTGAAGGGGCAGCTACGGGGTGCCATAGTACACAAAGTACAGAGCCTGGAGTCAGGAAGACCTGAATTTAAATCCAGCCTCAGACATTTACTAGCTGTGTGACCCTGGGCAAGTCATTTCACCTTATTTGCCTCAGTTTCCTTATCTGCAAAATGAGCTCGAGAAAAAAATGGAAACCACTCCAATATCTCCACTAAGAAAACTCAAAAAAAGGTCACCGAGAGTCAGACAGGACTGAAACAACTGAACAATTTTTTGCTGTTCTTGAGCTTACTGGGACCTAACTTGATTTATTTTTTATATAAATTAATTCGTTTTCGGTTTTCAACAATCACCTCCATAAGTCTTAAATTTTCTCCCCCTGCCTCCCTCCTCCCTCCCCGAGACATTGTGCAATCTTATGTGGGCTCTACACATACATTCTTGTTAACCACATTTTCACATTACTTATGTTGCATAGAAGAATTAAAGAGAATGGCAGAAACCATGAGAAAAACAAAACCAAAACAAAACATAACACAAGAAAATAGTCTGCTTTGTTCTGTGTTCCGATTCCATAGTTGTTTCTCTGGATGTGGAAGGCATTTTGACTCAAGAGTCCTTTGGGAATGTGTTAGGTCCTTGCATTGCTGTGAAGGGCTAAGTCTATTAGGAACAGTCCTTGCACACTGTGGCTGTTACTGTGTATAATGTTCTCCTGGTTCTGATCATTTCACTCAGCATCATACCTATCAGACTGGCAAACATGACAAAACAGCATGATGATAAATGTTAAAGAAGAGAGTTGGAACACTAATTCATTGTTGGTGGAGCTGCGAGCTGATCCAACCATTCTGGAGAGCAATTTGGAACTATGCCCAAAGGGCTACAAAAATGTGCATACCCTTTGACCCAGTAATATTGCTTCTAGGTCTGTATCCCAAAGAGATCGTCAAAATGGGAAATGGTCCCACATGTATCAAAATATTTATAGCAACTCTCTTTGCGGTGGCCAAGAACTGGAAATCTAGGGGATGTCCATCAACTGGTGAGTGGCTGGACAAGTTGTGGTATATGAATGTAATGGAATACTATTGTGCTATAAGAAATGACTGACAGGAGGATTTCAGAGAGGCCTGGAAGGAAATTTATGATCAAACAAGAGATAGAGAGCTAGACAACATCTTGCAGAAGAGGAATTAGCTTTGTTCTACTTGGACCCAGAGGGCAAAGCCAGAAAGAGTGGGTGGCAATCCTGTAGGATGAAGGAAGGGAATTGTGTCAGGCATTTTGGCTCTGACTCTGAGTAAAAGTATCAGTATTTATCCTGGGAGGAGAGTTCTCTGTATGTCCATTTCTCTGGAGAATTGTGGGTTTCTGTGCCGGGCTGGCTGGCTGGCTCACTAGCCTTGGGGGGACATCAGGAAACAATTTCTAACAACGAAAACCATCCCAAAATGGGGTAGACTACCTGGTAAGGGCTGGGTTCTCCCCCTCTGAAGGTCTCTGAAGCTGCAGACTTGTCATCCTTTTGTTAGGGGATTCCTGGGCATCGAGACCCCCGAGTTCCCTTCCAGTCCTGACATACTGTGATTGGCTTGGAATTGAGCTTGAAATTGGAGTAGGGGCTCAAGGGAATGTGAGGGGGGCCCTTGTCCCTTCCCCTCCTCCCTGGGATCATTTGGGTAAGTGACCTCTAGTGACCATGCAAAGAGGTGGGTACTCTGGCTCCCAAACTTCAACCTCTTGGGATGAGCTCACCCACCACGGAGGGCACTCAGGAAGGGCAGTGGGAGGAAACAAACAGCAGTTTATGGCACCAGCTGCCTGGATCCATGAGCCTTGAAATAGCTAGGTTCTTTCCCCAGTCCCCCCTCATCCTTATCTTCATCCAAATTTTTCTGTTCTGGGGTGGTGCCTGGGTAAGAGGGGGACCCCTGTCATGCTGTCCTTCTCCTGAGTGGAGTGAGGGTCAAAGCAGCCAGGACACAGGGACAGATGGCCCCCCTCTCCACCCCAGGCCAATGTCTTACAGACTCCATGAACTTCCCGTCACCCCCACCCACTCTCTAAGCTGGATCGGGGCAGCACGGGTAAGTGAGTCTTCTTTTCCTCCCTAATCACAGGCCTCCCCAGGACTGGTCATTAGCGGTGAGCAGGGGGAGGGTATTGGGAAAGTATATAAAGGTAGGGGCCCCCCCAGCCTTGACTACAGAGCTCATAGACTTCTCTATCAAGCTTGGGACATTTTCTCCCCAACCACCCCCACAGTGCATCCAGTCCCAGAAAGCCTGAGAGGCCCCACCTAACTATGGCTCCCACTTTGCTCCGCCTGCTGGCCCTGGCCTTAGGTAAGTATCCTCTAGTTACTATGTAAAGAGGTGGGCTGGGGAAAACCTGGATTCTCCAACAGACAAATTCATCCCCCCCTCATCCAGCCACCCCCAGGCACAGTTCTATGGAAGCTGAGATTAATTTCGAGAATGATCCAGAAATTGGTTCTCTTAAGGTCCAAAGTCATTTGAAGGATTAGTTAGTCATGAGGTTACTTTTCTGGGCAGAACCATGGCCAGGAATGTTTGTACCCAAGCCTGGAGAGTGGAGAGAGAGAGAGGTGCTCTCCAGGGTACATGCACAAGGGAGAGGCAGTGTGTCCTAAGACACCAAGTGGTCCTTTCCTCATTGCTGATTGATTCTGAAGGAAGGTTGGAGAAATGGAAGGAACATGGTAGGGCAGGCATCCTCTAAATTTTGGTGCCTTGGGAAATAGCCCTGCTCTGTCCACCCTAATTACAGCTCCTTTTCAGGACCCCACTTTGGACAGTCCAATAATAAAAATGAGTTTATCTCCCTTGATCACATCCTGCTGATGAAAGGGTGGCCTGGGGAGGTTAGAATGTGGGGTGATGACTCATGTTTGGATAACCAAGAATGGATGGTCACCCCTGAGTGGGACCACTTAGCTCTTCCCTAGAGCTGAAAATGCTAACCACTCTCCCTACCTAGGGAAGAAGCCAGGTATGGGGGGACAGATGGGGAGGTTGAGTCTCAAATTGGGGCAGGAACTGGCCCAAAGGGTGCAGAGCTGTGAGAAAACCCAAGTCTCTGTCTCCCTCAGAGATGAGGGTTGAGGCCTGAACTCCCAGCCTGTGGGTTTTCCTCTCAGGGCTTGGGTCAGAGACACCCCTTCCCACTTACTCAGCCTCTATTCCCCTCCTCTTTCCCTGTCTTAGCATTGTCCCAGGGAAGCTGCACGGAGGCCCAGCTGGATGAACTGATCAGACTGCATACTTTCACACATGGGCTCTCCAACTTTAGCACCTATGGCTGTCATTGTGGCCCTGGCACCCAGGGTGCCCCTATGGACAAGATTGACAAGTAAGGAGTTAGCAGGGGTAGGGGTAGATCTAGAGTCACCAAAAACCAGGGAAAGACCCCAAGGCCTGGAAACCAAGGACTTGGCCTGCAGGCAGGAGCCTGGACCCAGACTGCAGCAGGCAAGACTGAGGGCTAGCAGCAGGGCAGAGTATCACTTCCTGGCACAGCCCCCTGGGCAGGTACAGTAGGAAGAGACTGGAAAGGAAAGGTATACAATTTCCCAAGAAATCTTCCAGATCTCCCTTTTATCCTGCATTCTCCCTCTTCCCTCTCCTTACTATCACCCTTCCCATTCCTGCTGTTCCACAGGGCCATAAAAATGGGGTAGGGTAAAAAGGACTTTCTCTAATAAGAGGTAGGAGGGGAGAGGTCCAACTAACCAATCCCTAGAACCAAGAGATACAAATAGGATGGGATGAGATGGGAGACGGTGGGAAGGGATGAGATGGGAGAGGTTGGGATGGGATGGAAAGGGATAGGTTAGGATGGCTACAGAGACAAGGGAAAAAATGAGAGAGCGCCAGAGCCTAGGAAAGAGTGGGAGATTTGGTCCACTTATCCCAAAATCCTTTGGTCACCTACTGGGGAATAGAGCTCCAAGCCACTCAGACACCCCAATAAACATATATGGGTATGTCACTTCCATTAGTGTCTTCCCTCTCTCCGGAGCTGTAACTAGGCAATGGTAATCAATGCGGTGTCAGAGCGCTGAAATTTAGGGATGAGGACTGCCCTGTGTTACCAGATCTTGGAATGAGCAAGAATAATGGTCCAGAAAAGAAGCCATCAGAAGCCATGACTGGCTTCTTTCCACATCCCTCCTCTCTGCCATCTCTTCCCCCTGCTGTGGCACGTCCTGGCTGCGCCCACAATCTTTGAATGTGGATTTGAAGGTTCTCTTCTCACGTGTACTTTGTGAAACCTGGGTGGACCAGAAATGGGAAATGCCAGGACGCTCTGCATCCTACTTGCCCCTGGGGCCAGGAGCAGAATGAGTCCATGAGTGGAATGTCATCTGGCTTTGGGGACCCTGAGAGATGAGGAGCTCCTTCAGAGAACCCCACAATCTCCAACTTGAAAGAAAGCACAGCGGTCAGCTCAGTCAGCCCTGAAGAGCGGAAGTCCTCTATTCCATCGCTAGCAAGTGTTCAATCAGCCTCTGCTGAAGACCTTGGGAGGTGGGGAGCCCCCACCTCCAAAGAAGGTGCTTCCACTTTGGGGCAGCCCTGACACTGATGAGGTTTTCACTGACATTTTTGTCCTGGGTCTGCCTTGAGGGGGCCAAGTTTAGTCTGATCTCTCTTGCACTTGAATGTCCCCCCAGACACTTGGAGATAGTTTCCAGGTTCCTCAAGTCTTCTCCAGGCTAAATATCCCCAGTTCTTTCAAATGTTCTTCATATGTCATAGAGTCAAAGCCTCTTAGCATTCTGGTCCTCCAGCTTCTCAATGGCCTTCTAATAATTTGGATCCTGAGACTGAACATGGCACTCCTGGGCACGGTGGTTCTTAACGCAGTCTAAGGTTTCATTAGTTTATTTTGGCTCCCATAATCCCACTGTGGGCTCAGATTGAATGTGAGATTCACTGAGACCTCAAGATCATTTTCTCTTCCCCTATGGCAGGTGTTGTCACAGTCATGACTGCTGTTACAATAAAGCAGAGGTGTTTGGCTGCACCCCTGGTTCTCATACCTACAGATACCTTAACCTGGGGACCAAAGTGAAGTGTGGTAAGTTCTAGAGCTTAACCCCAGGGTGGGGGGGGGTATAGGAAGAGGAGGAGGTAGACATGTAGTCTAGGAACTAGGGGCGGATGGTTCAGAGTGAGATTCTCAATGGCTTACTCTCTCAGGTCTATGTCATACCAGGCTCCTTCCTTCTGTCCATCTTCTCCATAAAGAGGAGGGGGGAGGGGGGAGAATATATGCTGGAGGTGGGGTCCTATAATCATGAACAAAGGTGACCCCCTCGATCTCTTCCCCCCTCTTTCCCCCAACCCCCAACTCCACAGTGAAGACTCGGGACCGGTGTGAGAAAATGGAGTGTGAGTGTGACAATAAGATGGCCAGATGTTTCCGAAAATATCTGCCCATGTACAACCCTCGGCTCCAGAGCTTTCCAGAAGCCCCATGCTATGGCCCTCGGCCCTTCTGCTGAGCCCTGGGGCTGTCTTCCCTGCCCTCTCCCTCCCCGGGACCCCTTGCTAAGGAAGAATCAAGGAAAAGCTCAAGAGCAAAAAGGCCCTGGGAATTCCAGGGCACCAAGCCCCCTTTGCAGCAGCTTTCCCATCTCTCTGCCTTGACTAGGCATTAAAATAAGTTGGCATTTTCCCTGTGCTCACAGCAATTAAGGGCGGGGGTGGGGGGGGAGTGGGTATGGGAAGGCAGACTGCTGCCCAGAAACCAGCTGCTTATGGGTACTAATGGGGCAGGAGGACCCAGACTCCTTAGGGCTGAGTGTGAACCCTGAACTGGGGCAAGGGCCACACAGTGGTTGGTGCTGGAGGCCTGGGGGAGGGAAGAGGGGGAGGGAAGGGAGGGAGGAAGGGGGAGAGAGGGCACCCATATCCTGTGGCTAGTTCTCTAGCCTCCAGGTCAAGATTTGTGCCCCAAACACATGATCACAGGGTCCCACTTCTCTGCCCTTGGCTTTATTAGGAACAGGGCACTGACCCATCCTTCCCAAGCCTCATTCATTAGGGCAAGGGTATAAACTGGTTCATTGGGTAGTGGGGATCTTGACCCTGGTTATATGGGAGTGGACCAGCCACCTAGGTTTGAAAAGGGAATGGATAACATATGAGGTCTCAGACTCCCCTGAACTACTCACTAAGGGCAAAGAGACTTGAATAGTGGGTATAGGATATGAGACTGAGCTCTGCCAAAAATGCTTGTGAGCACAGCAATCTCCTAACTCATAGGGGAGATAGTTTTAGCCTTGCTAGCAGAAGACTAGGGGAGCCTAGGCCTTAGCCTGTGAGGCTGAGAAGAGACAGGGGTCCAGAGGAGAGAAAGCTCCACTACTGATGTTCTGTAGCAGGGAGGACCATCCAGCCTTAAAAAAACCAGATCAAGACTATCTCCTCCCTCTTAGGGATCCCACTCCCCTACTTATGGGACCCAAGCAGAGGGGTAAAGATCTCAGCCTCAGACCAGCTGAGCCCCAAACTCTCTCCCCCTTTCCTCTGCCTCCAGGCTAGTGGACAAATCCTGGAGAGAAGGATGCTATAGAGAAGCCATCTCCCCTTTCCCTCCTTTAGAAGGATGAACACTCCTGCTCCCTGTATTCCTAAAACCAGGCAGGGACAGTTCAAGCTCAGGCTGAAGGCCCAGCCCAGCCCCCTGGAGAGGAGCAGGGAGAGGCTTCCTGGGCTGAGGGGCTGATATGGAGGTTCTGCCGGTTGAGTTTCTCTGGGTGGTGGGACGCCATGTGGGAGAACTCCCGGAAGATGTCCAGATAGGTGGTATCACCTGCAAGGAGACGGTGTGGGAGGGGAGAAAAGAGAACAGATTCAGACCTGGCCCCCACTCACTTCCCACCATGTTATTCAGGGATCCAGGGTGGAGGGAACCTCAAGGACCATCCTTTAAAAGTCCAGGATCCCCAGACCCTCTCTCTCCCTACCCCACATCTTGGGCACCAAGTCTAAAGGCCCCTCATCCTCCTCCCCACCCCAACCTGGGAGTCACAATCAAGGCCTGCCAACCAGACACAACCCCCATCCCACTGGGCCCCAAGTGCTCACCTCCAGGGCCTCATTGGCTTTTCCCTGGCCCTCCTGAGATGGGAACTACTCTGCCCCTCTCACAGATTTGGGTTCAGAGCCCCACAGCAGAGGGAGGGTGCTAGACAACCAGTCAGCCTATAGCTCTTCTAGGACCTTCACAGCCTGAGCCCACCTGGCCCCCGTTGCTGGGGGCCCCTATGGTCATTAGAGGACAGGGCAACTCCAGGAAAGGATGGCAGTCAAGGAAGACAGAATCCAGCAGAAAAGTGAGTTAGTAAGTTTGCTGTTGGGACAGGTTTGAGTACTGTCTGCACCAACATCAGGTAAAGCTGAGATCAGGTAGAGAGTTCAGGACCTGGTGGTACTTCAGGGCTGCTCCCAAAGCCCCAGGACCCTTGCAGGGAGGTGGAAAGGGGCAGAGGGAGCCACACTGAGCTATTACACTGCCCCTCCCAGACCCTGGCCAGAGACAGAGCAAAGAGAGCGGTAACCAGCAGCACAGTTGGGAGGCAAGACGTCCCGTCCAAAGGTGTGCCCAGTTAAGAGAGACCCCAAGGCTGAGATCCCAGTGAATAAGTGAGCCCAAGCAGGAGCAGGTGGGAGTGGAGTGAGATTTTTATTAAGAGGGTTTGATTCAGGAGACCATGGAAGGAGGAAATAAAGGCAGAAACCCAGATAACTGGTTCAAAAGGTTCAAACAAAGCTCAGAGCCATGGAAAGGCCCCATTCCGTCCTCAGGGGAGGGAGGGTGCACAGAAAGCAAGCAGAAGGAAATAGGTTAATTCAGTTTAGCACTTATTTACAGTGAGAGGGGGAACAGGGGGTTGGCCAGCTGGGGGAGTCCACTCTGGCTGGCCCAGCCCTTGCGCTGCCTATAGAGCCTCCCTCTCCCTGGGTGGCAGTTTGCATAGTGACACCCCCTCCCCCTCTGCTCTCCCTCCCCAGCCTGGTCAGGTCAGCAGTGGGGGAGAGACTGAGTGACCAGAAGCTTAAAGCCCCCTCCCCACCCCAGTTATGAACTCCCTGACCCAAGGGAGTCTTCCAGCTGTCCCCCACCTAGCTCAGTTGAATCTGTATCCTGTGCCCCTTCTGTCTCTAGGAAGACAGAGGGCTCTGGGAGCATGCTCCCCCCAATTTCTCAGCAGTGTAACAGTCTCTAACCTTCCCCAATCCCCAATCCCATCCCTTCCCCAGTCCATGTTTCCTGTCATCCATCTACCTCCAACCCGGACGTAGAGAGCTCTAGCTGTCCAGGTGCGGGGTAAGTGAAGCCCATTGGCACTTTCTATGCTTCAGTGATACCCCAACCCAAAACAGGAGGAGAAGGAAGCAGGCCAGTGGCCAAGGACTGTTTCCCAACCCCTCAGGTCTCCTGACTAAAGGGAAGGGCTGAGAAAGGGCTAGGACTGGAGTCAATGCCCTGGGGAGAGGAGGACAAGAAGGAAAGAGGCTTTCAGTCACAAAGGGAAACCCAAAGTTAAAGGTTGGTGGGTCAGGGTGTGTCCTGTCCCCACTCTAAAAAACCCCAAAATCTCAGCAAAGGAAGATCCAGGAGGGAGCATTCAGAAAGGACTGTCTACATATCTATAGGCAACTAATAAAAAGGATGGACAGCCCCATCCTGGTACAAGCAATCCTATAAGTTCCTCTGGCCACTTTCCATCTTACAACCACCCCCTACCCCTCACTTCCCCATGCCAAGTCCCCAGGGAGAATGACTCTTCCATCCATCCATCCATCTGTCCAGGCCATGCCCAATAGGCTCTGTCTAAGGAATAAGGAGTCATAGCAGGGAGATGGACACTTGGAGAAAGAAGAGAGGTCAAGATCTCCATTCAAAAGTCAAGATGGCACTAGCAGGGTGGAGGTGGGGGTAATGGTAGTGGGGAGGGAAGGCCAGTTTTTTTTAAAAAAGTCTGGTAGCAGCACCTGGGGCAGCAACCTCACTGATGCTTCCCCTTGTGTTGTTGGGGGCAGGGGGGCACTGACCTGGTCCTCTGAGCACCCACGCTCAACCGGCCACTGAACCCCATTGCCAAGCACCCAGCAGAGCAAATCCAGGGCCCAAACCAGAAACATAAACATGGTGGGAAGTAAGAAAAAGTGCACAAAGTTGCTTTATACAATGACTCTCAGTAAGGTACCGATACAGTATTTCTCCTTTAAAGGTCTGGGGGGCCAGCAGTGTCCAGTCTCTGTTCCCCTGACAGGCCCTGCGTCAGGGATGACACCAATGCCCACCAGGAGAGAGAAAGGGATCCTGGGGGACAGGTGGGACGTGGCCAGCCACGCCGTCCAGCCAGAATGCCAGCATTCAGGGGCCAAGGGGATGGCATCCTGAGCCTGGCCCAGGACTGATGAAGGGAGATGGAGCCTAGGCCCCGAGGGTGGGGGGTGACCCCTGCTTGGAGGGCCCTGAACCCACAAGGCTCTGAGTCAGGCTCCTGCCAGATCAGTGTCCTTGAAGATCAGCCTTGGAGGTTGGGGGATGGAAGGGAGACAAAAGGATCTGTTGGCCTTGGGGACCAAGGATGCTTCACTGAGGTACATGGGTCAGGATCCCCTAGAGAGATTATTTTCCTCCCCCTCCTCATCCTAGCCTGAGGCAGAGTCCATTGGATCTTAAGACTGGGAAGGGGAGGTCTAGATGTCTAGGGAATGCTGGAAGGGGGAGGGGGTTCCTGGGATATGAGGAGGGTGAGCCAAGCTGACCCATGTGGGAGCCCTCGGGAGGCAGAAAGCTCTCTTCAGCCCTGATGATAAGGGGCAGGGGGTGAAGATGGGCTATGGAGAGAGGACCAGGCTGAGAGGGCAGGCTTGGCAGGGTCTTGAGGAAGGAGATAGATGCCTGGGATCTGACCTGGTCATGGAGCATGCGAGGTGGAGGGTGGGGGACCAGGAACTTCTGAGGACATGGGATCTGGGTAGCTACATTAGGCTAGACCCAGGAAGGGGAATCATCCCAGGCTCCCAATGCCTCCCAATTAGACAGCTACCCCCTCCCCACCCTGCCCACCATGGCAGACAGATTGGGAGCTAACTCCCCTGATCTGTCGGACCCCAAGGCCATCCCCAGTCCCCAGCTGAGCTGTAAGAAAATGGGGCAGGGACAGACACAGACTCCGGGCCTGGCTTCTAGGGCCCAACTCCCCCCTCCCATGTCCCCTCAGGGACAAAACAAAGAAATAAGGGGGTTGTGGGGACCATGGCGCTAACACTCATCAATAGTAAGGCTAATGAACTCCTGGATACATTTCCGGTACTGGAGCTCAGTGGGGCTGCTCCCGGGGTATTGACCTGGTTGTCCGAGAGGCCCCTCAGCTTCTCTCATCTCCTCATTCATCCGAGCCAGCCGAAGCCTGGGGGTGGGGGGAAGCAGAACAGGGCAGAAAGAGAGAGAGTGTGGTATGTACCAAACTGTTAGGCTTCTCGCACGTCCATATATACAGGTGCAGACATACACTTAGATACACATATACACACAAACACACATATACATGAAAATACATACATACACACATACACACATATACACACAATACATACGTACACTTAACACACATACACACAAATATATACATACATATATACCTACAAACATATACACTTACACATACATACACACATAAACACACATATACACACAAATACATACATACACTTACACATATACACACAAATATATACATGCATATATATCTATAAACATGCACACTTACATATACATATACACAAATACACATATACATGCATACACATATACATATACTTACATACATATACACACAAATACACATATATACTTTGATACACATATACGCTTACATACACATACATACAAACACGCCCACATAGACATACACACCAACCCACACATATATACACATATACACTTGAACACACAGAGATACACATGAACACACATACATACATTTACATATGCAGATATACATATACATACCACATACATATATATACACAAATACACACAAACACGTACATAGATACATACCAACATACACAAATACACACATATATACAGATACACATATACACACCAATATATGCCAATACACACACACATATATACAAATACACACAAACACACATACATACATACACAGATACACACCAATACACACATATATGCATAGATAGATACACACAAACATACATTTCATACACATATACACATAAACATACATACATATACACACAGATACATATACTTACACGCACATTCATACAAACACACATGCATGCACATATACACTCATATATGCATACACACAAAGACACTGATGTTGTTGAGTCATTCAGTCATTTCTGACTCTGTGTGACCCTATATGGAGAAGTTTTCTTGGCAAAGATCCTGGAGAGGTTTGTCATTTCCTTCTCCAGTGGATTAAGACAAACAGGGTGAAGTGACTTGCCCAGGGTCACACAGCTAGTCAGTATCTGAGGTTAGATTTGGACTCAGGTCTTCCTGACTCCAGGCCCAAAGTGCTATCCATTGAACCACTTGGCTGCCACACACACACACATACACCACACACACACACACACATACCACATGCACACATACAACACATACACCACATGCACACATACAACACACACATACACCACATGCACAGATACAACACATGCACACATACACTACATGCACACATACAACACACACATACACCACATGCACATATACAACACACATACACCACACACATACACCACATGCACATACAACACACACATACAACACACACACACACACACACACACACACACACACATAGAAGCTTCATTTTCCCTTCTCAAGTTCCCCTACCCCCATGTTCTAGATCCCTCCCCCAGCTCTGACTCAGGGAATGGACCCCAAGCTTTCCCAGGAGCCTCCTACTCACAGAGTAACAATATCTGCATTGGCAGCCTGGACAGCTATGGCCAGTGGGTCTTGCTGGTCTTCATCCAATGCGTGCTGGTCTGCCCCACGCTTTAGGAACAGACAGACCTGTCTACAAGGGGGAGGAAGGTCAGAGGGCATGGGAACACATAGCCCCCATCCCTCAGTGCCACTCTCCCCCAAAGCCATCCAGCACATGGCCAAGCTTTGGTCCTTCTGCGACTGGTGCTCACCCCGTATGACCCAGGTAGGTGGCATGATGGAGGGGTGCCCGCCCCCGGCTGTCTCTTTGGTTCACGTCAGCCCCATTTTGGAGAAGGAATTCACAGATGATCAAGGAACCCTGGAAGAGAATGAGAGGGTCAGACAGATCCAGAAGTCCCACATGTTGATTCCCTATCACTGTCAGGCAGCTTTGTGGCTCAGGAGCCTGGAGCCAGGAAGACCTGAGTTCAAATCCAACCTCAGATACTTCCTAGCTGTGTGACCCTGGACAAGTCACTTAACCTACCTACCTCATAGGGTTGTCATGAGGATCAAATGAGAGAGAGCAGAGTAGATGCTTTATAAATGTTAGCTGTTATAAATATTATTCCTATGCAACTATATGCATGTACTCACTCTCTCTCCATATATATATATGTATATATATATATGTGTATATGCATATATGTATGTATGTATGTGTGTGTGACATAATTTAGCTTTGATCCTTAGGGCAATAATCCTTTTAGCCTGACATTCAAGGCTCTCCACAATCTACCCCAACCTAGTGTTTCGGTTTCCTCAACTGTAAAATGGTATAATACTAGTATCTACCTCTCAGAGCTGTGGTAAGCATCAAACAAGATAGTTGTAAAGCACTTCGCATAGTTCCTAGCACACAGTAAATACTGTATAAACGTTAGCTATCATGAATGTTATTCCTATGTAACTATATGAGAAATATGATATACATACATACATATATGCATGTATATATGTTATCATTTAGCTTTAACCCTTAGGGCAATCATCTCTTTAGCCTGGCTTTCAAGGCTCTCCACAATCTAGCCCAACCTAATATAACACACAGCAGGAATGCAAGAAGTCTTTCAGCATATGTCAAATTGAATTGAAGCTACTATAAGCCTCAGGCTGAGTGAGGGTGGGGAAGGGAGACGCAGAAGAAGAAAATCTGGTTCCTGTCCTCAAGGAGACCGCAGTCGGGTTGAAGAGACTGGTCTCCAAGGCCCAGAGGCAGAGAGCAGCTCAGAGGTTGTTCAGGCTTTATTACATGGTCCAGGCAGTCAGAGCTCTGAGACCTCTGCAGAAACAGAGCTCCCTGTGCTCCTTGAGGTAGTCAGGGAAGACCTCCTAGATTGAATAGGATCCTGGCTGGGCTATAAAGGATGGGTAAGGTTGGGCTAAGCAGAAACGAGATGGAAGCAGCAGTGGAGAAGGCAGGCTGAGCCCAGAATGACTGAAGAGACACTGAGTATGGAAAGGCCCCAGAGGAGAGGGATAAGGTGGTGATCACTCTGTAGGGAGGTTCTATGTCATCCTATGCACAGTGGGGTGGAGAGGAGTGTGAAGGATGCCTCTTTCTGAGTGGGACCAGGGCAGGGGGGAGGACAAATAATCAGAGCAATGAAGGATGAAGGGCCACCTACACAAGGGAGATCCAAGTGGGAAGAGGCAAAAATGGAAGAAGCCAATCAGGGCATTATCGAAGTGCTCTGGGTGAGAGGCAAGGAGGGTCTGAATGGGGGGAGTAGAGGCACAACAGAACACAACAGAACACAAGTCTCACATGTTCCCCGAGGGCAGGGAATGTTTGCCTCTGTACCACCAGCACCTAACAGAGTGCCAGGCAAAATAGCAGGTGTATCATAAATGGCTGTTGATTGATTGGTAATTTAGCTGGGATTTAGATAGCACCTTAAGGTTTCCAAAATACTTTCTATACATTAGTATAGTCCAGGGGAACCTTTCCAGAGGGTCTATGGGGTCAAAACTATTTTCATAATAACATGAAGACATTTTGATTTCTAATATAGTAAATATTGATAGACAGAACCTACATAACGTAAGTTCACCGGGCAAGTCCTTGATTGTTTTTAAGATTATAAGGGATAATGAGACCAAAAGCTTCGAGAATCACTATATATTATATTATTCAACCCTCAATATAACCCTGTGAGACCACACTTTACAGATGAGGAAACTGAGGCAACTTGTCTGTGGTCCTACTTGGACCCAGTGACTTGGACCCAGACCTTGACTCTCAGGCCAGCCCTCCATTCACTCCGCCATCAAGGTTTGGTGACTGGTCGTAGGGTGGGTAAACCCAACGGTGGGAACATGATTTCTGAGGCAGGAGCCGCCCATAGGTCCCCTCACTCACCCCCAGCACTGCCTGGATCAGTGGTGTCTTGCTCTCATCCTCCTCGTTGACCCAGTTCACCTCAGCCCCATGGGCCAGGGCCTCAGCCAGGACAGGCAAGTTTCTGGCTCGAGCCGCCCGGTAGGCCAGCAGCCCTGGGTGCAGTTCTCTGCTGTCCTCGAGGTCCCAGGTCTCACGGTCACCCTCAGCACTGGAGTCTTCAGATACTTCACCCTCTGGGAGAAGAGGAAAAGGAGTGAGAGCTCCTTCACACAAGGAAAGGGAGAGGGACCTGAGTCCCAGTCTGGAAAAATGATAAGGGTAGCCCAACCAAGCAAAGGGGTCCCAGCACCAAAAACAATGCTAAACAGATACAAACCACAACTTGGACAGGGCAATCTAGACTTTGTCCCAAGCCGCTCAAATTTAATGGCACATTTCTAGAGTGTCTGTGCTTCCAAAGGACAATACCCCCAGACTTTGGGTCTTCCTTCCATATTCCCTTCAGTGGCCAATCCTTCAGCAGTGTGGAAGTCTTGTGATAGCCTGGAATGCCCTTCATCTCTCCATATCGCAGTTGGTCTCCCTCCCACTCACTCTCCTTTCTCCTCCCTCCCCCCTACATGCTAGGCACCAGGGTACCACACCTACTTCCAGCTTTAAGCACCTGTATCTGAGCACCGACACCTGGGCACTGGGGCCTCTGAAACCCCAGGCAGTGACCTTGGGGCCCTCTAGGCTCCCTCCCCCCCATCCCTGATGGAAGGCTTGAAGCCCCTCCCTGCCTAACCCATAACCCTGCCCTGAGCAGCACACACCTTCTTCCATGACACTGTCTACCACGGAGCCAAAGACCAGGATGTCCGAGCTCCCATCTGTGCTGCCACCGAGGCCGCTGTCACTGCTCAGACCTGTGGGGCCAATGGGAGATGGACCCAGGGGCCCTGAATACCAAGGGCAAGGACCTGAAATGATTGGCATGCTGGGAGGCAGGGGATGTTTGCTCTCTTTTGTCTACTAGGCCTGACCAGCAGGATCAAACCAGGGACTGGGACAGAGTCCTCAAAACTGGAAGAATGCGGGTCCATGGAAGTTTTTCCAACTCAGCCCAAGCTTAGGCAGAAGGAAAGACTTGGCCCACTTATAGTCCAAAGGCCTGAAGCTGAGAGCTCTAATCTCACCCAGCCTCTCCCCCAGACAGAAAGGGCTAGTGGTCCAGGGACTGAAGGTGGTTGCAGATGGATCCCTCCTCCATCTAGGAGGGCCAAGAACCTAGGGGTGAGGAGGGGAGAAATTGTGTTCCTCACAGAATGATGAGGCCCAATCCCACCCCCTTCCCATCCACAGACTAAAAGGAAGAAAAAAATAAAATGAAATTCTGTTTCATTATAGTTAAGTTTACTGAGTTAGGCATTTGGTAAAGAGGGGCATGGCAGACTGGATGGATGAGGACAAAATGAGCAGATATGAGGGTGTACATGCAGATAAGCAGACATACATTCACTCAACTAAGCCCAGCTCTAGGCAGGACCAGACTGTTCCAGGGGCACTGAGATTCACAATGATGGTCAGACAGACAGACAGACAGACACACACACACACACACACACACACACACACACACAGCTCCTGCTATGTTGAGCTAGGGGTGGGGTGGGGGAAAAGGGCCTTGCCTCTGGACTATGCACCTCTCTATCATTCATGATACCCATGAGGCCCAGGACAGACTGGGGTCAGAGAGCCGTGCTGATGTCTGGGAAGGGAAGGAAAGGCTGTAGTTCTCTGCACCCAGAATATTTAGGGATGGGACAAACAGTAGTAAGGATTGACGGAAAGGAAGGACCAGCTCTGCTCAGGGACAGTCTCTTAGCCCCCTGGAACCTGGGGCTCTGAACTACAGACCTGCTAAGATCTCTCCTCCCCATCCACATCACTGGTGCTAAGCTGTTTGGTTTGGTAGCGGCATTAGAAACCCCTAGGCTCATCTGGGTTTGAGTCCTATATTAAAAGAATCACTTCAGCTCTCTATTTACCTTATTTCAAACATAAAGCACTATTTAAAGAGCAGGTTGAGTTCTCGCCATTTCCATTGGGGTGCCAGGGCCCCTTTGGGCTTTTTTGTCTTCTCCCTTCCCCTCTCCCCAAGCCTAACTGACAGCTTTCCCCACAGATCCAGGGAAAAGTGTCTGTAAGAAGTGGGAACCTAAGGCAGGGCACAATGTATCTTCCATTAGTAGCAACCCTCACACACACTGGTTCAGAACCTTGGCTAGCTCCTGGCCTCCTCTCCTCCACCTCCCATGCTAACACCACCATCACCAAACACAACCAAGCTCATCCCTACCTCTGGTCTAGGCTCAGCAGCTCTCTTTGTCTGCAAATGCCATCTCCAGTTACCTAAGTAGGACTCCCTCCTCCCAACTGAGGCTCAAGCCCCTAGAAAACTGACTTCCAAGCCTCCAGATCACAGTACTCACTTTCCCGGAATCATAGGAGAATAGATTTAGAGCTGACTTCTTAGAGTTCATTTAGTCCCACTCCATCATTTTATAAGTGAGGAAGCATTCCCAATGAGGGGAAATGACTTGCTGAAGGTCACAGTGGTAAGTAGCAGAGCTGAAATTGAATCCAGGTCCTCTGACTTCAAGTTTTGCTTTCCATAATATCATGTACCAGTAGCTATAGTCAGACTCAGCCCTGTGCCAGAGTGTACATAAGGAAAATCTAGAAAGTCCTATGCACTCCCTCAAGTCCCTCCAAGTCTCCCTAGTTCTCCTTGCCTCCCCAAGGTGGATTCCATCCAAGTTTTCTGTCCAACCCAGGGCTCCAAGTTGAGACAGCACTGAAGGCAAGCCTTCATTTGGGTCATCAGAGGGCAGGGACTTAGAAGCAAATTTGTAACCCAAGAGTAGATAGGAAGTATTCCTCTTTCATCCTAGTGGAATGTCTTTAGTGGTTGGTCTCAGAGATAGGGAATGTGGAAAAAGAGCGCAAAGGGAAACAAGACAAAGGTCCACTTGGCCCCAGAACCTGTTCCCCTCCTCCCCCAGCTCTCAGGACTTTGCTGTTCCTAGCCCTGCCTTCCCCGTCGAATTTCCTTTTCTGACTGTGTCTCTTCAATTTAGCATCAGCAGCAGCCACTGCAATTGAGGCCACTTGGCTGTCGAGTGGAGTGCTGATCTATCCCCCAAGGATAGATCACTATGCTTCCTGCTTAGGTCATCTTCCCAGGGTTCAATCCAGGTCCAGTCTAAAGCAGGGGAGATGGGTGGGAGAGAAGCCTGGTGGCTACAACTCCCTGCCTACAACTCTGCCACTGAGGATGGAGAAGCCTGGCTCAAACCAGCTATTGAATAAACAAAAATGAAGAGGAAATGCCAATCAGTCATTAGGTTCTGAGCCTGAGTTGTTGGTTTTGACTGAGAACCTATGGCTCATCTGTCCCCACAGCCACAAGACCTTCAGCCTAGAAGCTGGCCTTGTCTTAACCTTATTGTCTTGTCACCTCAGCACTCTGGTGGGTCTGTGTTCTCACCGATCTGAGTATTTCGCCCAAAGGTGCAGATCATAATCCATGCATCCCAGCCCATTCTATAGCACCCTTGAGATAGCAAAGTGGGCAGAGCCATGGACTTAGGAAGGTCTGAGTTCAAATATGACCTCAGGCACTTACTAGCTGTGCAACCTTGGGCAAATCACTTAGTCAACCTCAGTTTCCTCAACTGTAAAATAGGGATAATATAAAGGCACACCTCCTTCCCAGGACTATTGTGAGCATCATCTGAGATAACATTTGTAAAGTGCTCTGGAAACCTTGATGAAATACTAGTTACTACGAGTATTATTTCATCAAAGACTGGTTTACCCCACTTTCTGAGGCTTTCTTTTATTTCTCTTGACTTTTCAAGGATACTAATGAATCACAGAAACTGTCCTTTGGTTTTCCCTTGCTTCTGCTTACTATATTTAGATTTTCAGGTGGCTTTGTGATCTCATGAATTCAGGAATTCCTTCCAGGGATGCACCACCCACCCCACAGGTCACTGCCTACCCTGAGTCACTTGTTCATCTCTTTCCATAAGTTCACCAAGGAGAAGGGCAAAGAGGACACCCAGTGGGCTGGGCTCCTTCTTTGATTTCACCTCCCATCAGAAGTGTACCAGTGCTATGTGACAAGGATGTCAAATAATGACACCCTTTTCTTCTATTCTCCTCAACATAACAAAGAAAAATTTTTCACTAAGAAGCATTAGGTCATAGAGGATAGAAGGTCTGCCTTGGGAGTCATGAAGACCTGGGTCTGAGCCCAGCCACTGAGCCAGTCTAGCTGCGAGACCCTGGACAAGTCATTTAACAAAAGTTGCCATGGGCAACTCTTGAAGACTGGAAGTTGTGGACAAGTTGCCAATCTGCATTAGTGAAGGGTGCTTTCACAGATGATGAATTCCCTGGCACCAATGACCTCAGAAAATGAAGAAAAGCACAGTTGATTTCCACTACACCTTCACTGTTTGAGGGCCTCATCATGGCATGGGCATGACTCTGGATACCCAAGGCTCTGGCCACAGAGCACAAGATCTGATAGTGATACCCACCTGATGGAGGCCCTCAATGGGGCCAGAGTCACTATGGGAAGCCATCTAACAAGTCAGAGTTAGCAGCTACAATAGGGGGAGCATTGTCGCCATGAACATACTCATGGGGTCATGGGGTCACAGATCTAGCGCTAGGAGGGGCCATGGAGTCCACTGAGTCCAATCCTTCTTTTACAGATGAGGAAACTCAGGGCTAAGAAAGTGAAGGGATTTGACCAATGTCATAGGGGGCAGCAAAGGACCAGAGGATCCTGGATCTAGCATTGGAAGAAGCTTCTGAGGCCATGAAATTCAACCCCCTCATTCTACCCATGAGAAAACAAGCCCATGGAGAGGAAGAAGGACCTGCCTGAAGTCAGATGGGCAGTAAACATGAGAGGCAAGGTTTGAATTTGGGCATTTTAACCCCAGAGTTGGCCTCTCAATGAGGAAAAGGAGAAAGAAGGGAAAGGAAAAGAAGAGGAAATGAAGGTGGAGGAGGAGGGAAAGGAGGATGAAAAGGAAAAGGAGAATGATAATATTAAATAGGTCAAACAGCTCATGTTCCTGTAGCCCTTCACAATTTACAAAGTGCCTTCCTCAAGATAATCTTGTGAAACAGGCAGTAGAGGTATCATCCCCATTTTACAGATGAATGAGGTTCTGAAAGGGGACCTTGGGTACAGCTAGATGGCATCATGGAGAGAGCACTGGCCTTCCCATCAGGAGGACCTGAGTTCAAAACAGAAAGGGGACTTTTCTTAAGGTCACAAAGATAGTAACAGACAAAACAAAGATTCACAACCAGTTCTTCTGGCTCCAAAGTCTATTGTCCCTATGTAGGGAGATTTCAACTTTCCCCTTTCAGAACTAGATAAATCTAACCACAGAATAAACAAGAAAGAAGTTAAGATGGTGAATAGAATTTTAGAAAAGTTAGATATGATAGATTCCTGGAAAAAACTGAATGGGTATAGAAAGGAATACACCTTTTTCTTAGTGGTACATGGCAGCTATACAAAAACTGACCAGGTAGTAGGGCATAAAAACCTCATAATCAAATGCAGAAAGGCAGCCATATTGTATGCATCCTTTTCAGATCATGATGCAATAAAACTACATTTAATAAATGGCCATGGATAGATTAAAAATTAATTGGAAACTAAATAATTGAGTCCACTTTCCCTACATTGATCTAGCCACTACCCCTAACCCTACAAGTCCCCTCCTTGAAATGCTGGAACCTGGAGTTCTAGCTTAGGTGCCCTTGAGGTGATGTCTCTACTGATCTCTGGAGTCCTCACAGTCTCATAATTCCTCTGAACAAAATGTTTCCTTGGAACAAGCAAAGTTCTAGCCTAAGATTGTTGGCCAGGGAAGTCAGGATGGGGTAGGAACATGGGATGGGGGAAGGGAGACACTGGAGTGGAGGAAGTGACTGTCCCCCTCTCTCTCTCCCTCCCTCCTCTCCGTGCAGGCCATTGCTCCGAGATTACCTTACCTCCGGCCGGGAGGCACGCCTCGGTGCCCCCGGGGCCCAGGCCACTGTCCCACTGACCAGCTGCTGGGGGGGCCTGCGCAGACATGTGGCCAGCACCTACGAGGAAGGTGGATGGAACAGGACTCGGATTAATGGGGCAGAGCTCCTAGAAGTGAGAGGGGGATGGGCAGGAGCCCACAGTGTCCCCCAATCCCCAGGGTGGGGAGAGTGCCAGGGATCCAAAGGAGGGGAAGTAGCTCAGGACCTGTTCTAACCCAGCACTGTAAAGGAGCACAGACATGTCACCCCAATCCTGCCTCTGGATCCCTCAAGTAGCTACATCAGAGGCCCAGATCTCAAGAGACAGCAAAAAAGGTGGAAACAGGAGGAAGGGGAGGGACAGAGATGAACTGAGCCACCCCTCTCACTTACTTCTTGGTCCTGCCCCAGCTGCTCCTGTGTCAAAGTAGGAGAAAAGGGAGTCCAGCTCATCTGGACAGAAGAGAGAGTCACGTCGAAATTTCCGTTCCAAAGTGCTGGCTGAGGGGAGAGAAGGAGAGGGAAGTGAGGGCACTGCTTGGTACACCCACCCCCAACAAAGCCTTATACAGCTGAGGCTATCAGGCCAATAACCCCAGATCTGCCCCCCCACCCCACCCTCTCAAGGCCAAGAGACTCAGAGAGATGGAGACAGTGAGAAAGCCTCCAGCCCCATCAGTGGCAGGTTGGGGGCCAAGGGGACAATAAATGGGGGGGATTCATTTGACAAAAGATGCAGAAGAGACTTGGGTCACTTGGCTTATAGAATTTTTGAGCATAAAAGGCAAGGGCGGAGGGCAAGAAAAATTTGGGGTGCGAGGGTCCCCACCTGATGACAGTGCTGCAGGGGAGATGGAGACTGGCTCCTGTCGGAGCTGGCGTCGCATCCTGGGAACCCGGGGAGAACTCTGGCGCCGCCGACATTTCCTCATGCTCCACCGCCGGTGCTTGGCCTCTCCCCCACCAGCTGTCTCAGTGGCCTCAGCCCCAGTCCCTGGAAGCTTCTTTAAGAACTTCCTCTCCACATATTTGACCTTGATCCAAGTTTCTTTGTCCTGCCTGGAAAAAGGGGGTGAAGGTGACGATGCACTCCCAAAAGCTGTAACAAACAGCTGACCTGCTTGGAGGAGGCCAGTCCCACAACTACCATGATCCCAACCTCTGGTCTCCTGTGCCCCCTATTCTGATGGCCCCATCAAGGCCCCCTCAAGGCCCAGATTTCATCAATAAATTCCTGTCTTTTGTTTACATATTGTTTCCCCATAGGAGAATAGGGTGTTTTGAGAGAATGGAGACTCATTTTTTTCTCCTTATATCCCAGGGTATAATATAGTAATTAATAAATAGTAAGTTCTTAATAAATGACTATTCTTTCTGAACAGACCCTGGGCCTTCCACACCCCTCTATCCCTGTAATCTCTGACTCCATCTTTCCATCTCAACAAACCACGATCTTCTTGTTCCATCCCCTCTTGGCCTTTAAATTCAATATTCCATTCCCCTCCCCTAGCCCCACTCCTCTATCTCCTTAATCTATGACCTTACTCCTCGCTCCCTCCCATCCCTGACCACTTCCTCTGAGTCCCATCTCCTGACCTCATCCCTACATCTTCCCAGACTCCTTCAGATTCCCACCCATGACCCCATCCTTGGATACTCCATCCTCTCAACTTCTGAGCTCCCTTCATCCCCCTCAACCCATGACCCCATCCCTACATCCTTCTAAACTCTAAAACCATTCCTCCATCCCTCTGCCCAAGACCCTACTCTATCTCCTCTTTCATGACCTTCTGTCCTTTTGCCCATGTCCCCATCCCTCTATCCCTGATGCCACTCCATGCTCTCAACATCTGAGCTTACTCTTCCATCTCCAAATCCATGATTCTCTCTCTCCATCACCTCAACATATGGGCTCAGTTCTCCATCCCTCTACCCTTGACCCTACTCCTTCATGCTCTCAAAATCTGAACCCACTCTTCCATCCCTCTGCCCATGGAACTCCATCCCTACACCCTCCAAACCCTGAGCCCATTTTTTTTATCTCTCTGTCTATTTTTCCACCCATGAACCCATCCCTCTATCTCTCTACCCATGATATCATCCTTCCATCTTCCCAGTGTGAGTTGTCTTCCATTACTTTGCTATGACCTCAACTCTATATCCTTCCAACCTTTGACCTTGTCTTTCCATTTCCCTTAACCTCTAACCCCAACCTCCAACCCCAGCTCATCCATCACCCTATCTTTTAACCTACTAACCTGGAACTGGAGGCCGTTGGCTTCTGGAGCCCCAGTTCCTCACACTGAGCCTCATAGATCTGGTTCACGGTACTATTCCCAAGCTCACACATCAGCTAAGAGGAAAAGATTAATAGGGTTAAGCCTCATCAGTGGCTCTGAGACACAATCTCAACACACACACATGCACATGTACACATGCACACATACATGCACACACACACATGCCCCTGTAGGGATGACACCCACCTTCAGCAGCTCTGGTTCCCATGAATCTAGTGTCAAGGACCGGACCTTGGAGCAGTGGACTCCCAGACTCCTGGGTTATAGGGGAGGAAAGGAAAAATGAAGAGTCAGGAAAGGGGCTAAGTTCAAACCCAGCCTCTCCAGGGCTGACCTAGGATAACCCTCAGCCACATATGGCTTCGTGAATGTGAGATTTTCCCCCTAGGCTGCTCATCTCCTCGGTCACATCAGCCCAAGCTGAAAGTGATTAGTAAAGGAAATCTGTTCCCAGACCAGATTCTCATGATGCATTCCAAAGCCAGATGAAAATAATTTGAGGATTATCTAAGCTTTCTCATTACAGAGATTACCCAGACTGCTGCTCTCTCCATTCCCCAAAGGCACATGAAGCTGCACGAACCCAGCCCTGCCTGGGCATGAATCCTTTCTACAACGTCCCAGCAGTCATCCAGACTACTGAGAGATCTTCAGGGAGGGGAAACTGCCTTCCTTCCAAAGGAACTAGCTGCTGCCAAAGTTTTCCATACATTGGCCTAAGATCTGTTTATCTGCAAATCCTCTTCCCAGCCTCCACCCCTGTGGAGGGAAGGAGTGTGTGGCAGGGAGTGTCCCAGCTCTTTCTTCTTTCTCAACAATCCTTCAAACACTTGAAGACAACAAGCATGCCCTACTCCCCAACTGTCTCTTCTACAGGCTGAACATCCCTAGTTCCTTCAGCCAATCCTTGGTCCCCCAGCTTTGGATACACTTTAGCTTATTAATGTCCTTTCAAAATTGGAACATCCAGCTCATCCATTGGGAAATGACTGATTAAGTTGTACAATATTATTGTGATGGAATATATTTCTGTGCTATAAGAAATGACGAGCAGGATAGTTTCAGAAAAACTTGGAAAGACTTACATGAACTGATGCATAGTGAAGGGAGTAGAAGCAGAACATTGTACACAGTAACAGCAACAACGTACAAAGATCAACTATTCTCAGCAATGCAACGATCCGAGACAATTCCAAAGGACTCATGATGAAAAATACTATTCACCTCCAAAGAGAGAACTGATAGAGTCTGAATGCAGATCAAAGCAGACTATTTTTCTACTTTATTTTTTTTTTGTTTTTTTCCCTTTAAATCTATGTCTTCTTTCACAGTATGACTAAAAGAGGAATATTTTCTGCATGATTGAACATATATAACCTCTATCAAATTGCTTACCATCTCAGGTAAGATAATTTGGAACTCAGATTTTTAAAAAATGAATGTTAAATTTATCTTTACATGTAACTCGGGGGAAATTTTTAAACTTAAAAAATTAAATATTATTAAAAATAAAAATGAATGAATGAGAATATCCAAAACTGAACAGAATAGTGGTGATAATGATGATGACACAGCTACTACGTGCCAAGCACTGTGCCGAGCACTTAAATATCCTATTTGGTGCTCATAACAATCCTGTAAGGTAGGGGCCATTACTATCCCTATTTTACAGTTGAGGAAACTGAGGCAAACAGAAGTTATATGACTTGCCCAAAATTATATCGCTAGTAAGTATATGAAGCTAGATTTGAACTCAGGTCTTCCTGACTCCACTGTGCCACCTAGCTGGCTATATGCTATCAGATGCTACAGACATATCCTGACCAGGGCAGAGGACAAAACTGAGACTTCCTTTTTTCTGTATACTCTGAGACTCAACACACTCTGAGATCAAGGAGAGGTCAGTCTATGGAATACCCTCATCTGTCACTATAGCCTACCCTTAGTAAGACTCCTATCATTCCCTGAGGCTCTTACTCTGTGATCTCCAGTTCTGCTTTGGGGGTTCTGGAGGCCCCAGGCCAGAATGATCAGCATGATACAGTGGATAGAATTCTGGGCCTGGAGTCATCAAGAACTGGGTTCAGATCATCCCTCAGCCACTTACTAGCTGTGTCTCCCTGGACAAATCACTTGACTACACTGAGTCCCAGTTTGTTTATCCCCAAGTAAGGATAAGAAATCCCACAGGACTTGTCTCACAGTGCTAATGGGAAGTGGATCCAGTGAGATTATGGGTATAAGGCAATCTGCAAACTGTTAAGTGTTGTATCAACATTCATATTTGTCATTACTTTACCCACAATCTTGACCTGAGGCTCCTAAGGCTCCTCCCCTCCCAGAGTCCCAGCCATGATGTACTCAGCTCACCTTCCCAGTGCCAAGTTATTGAGTATCTATCCCAGCAGGGATAGAGTGCTGGGAAGATCTGTGTTCAAATCCCAGTGACCCTGGACAAGTCCCTTCATCAGAACCTAGGTTTCCCCATTCACAAAATGAAGAAAATACCTGTGGTCCCTCCTAGATCCCTGAGTTCCCAGATGCCCCAGCACTGGCACTGGTGTTCTGGAGGCCTCTGCCTTGAGGTCTCAGCCTTGACCCCAAAGTCCCTAAGGCCAGCCCTGGTCCTGAGTCCCTTGCCCCCTTCTCCTCATCTTCACTCCCCTCCCCACATACATACCTGTGGATGCCCGAGCACTCGATGCACAGCAGGATACCTAGGTTGATGCTGGCCCAGCGGGGGTCAGGCTGCCCACAGTCACAACACTGGCCATTGCCCGCCGCACTCTGCACCCGCTGGAGGATGCCCTCTCCCTTGCTGCTTCTATCTCTAGTGTCTGGGGCAGAGTCAATACTGCTGGTGGATGGCGATGCCGTTCTATCCAATCTCTAGGAAGGGAGAAAGTTAGAGTTGAGATTTGGGCATTCTCAGCAGAGACAGGTCCATCTACCTTCCATCCATCCACCCCCATCCCATAAAGATGAGAAAAGCACAGGACAATCCTGGAATGCTGCACTACCAGGTGTGGCCAGCAGATGGGAGGGCAGCTCCACTGTACTGGACCCTGGAGGGCTGACTGTGTATAGACCCAGCCTCACCTCGATGTAGTAGCTGTCTGGGCTTTCCCGGTAAGCTGAAGCAATGCTGGCCTGGACTGCCTGAACCCAGGCCTGGCGAAGCTTCTCTGAGTCAGCCTGTAGCATGCAGCTCCTGAGGAAATGGAGGAGGGATCAATACTGCGACAGGGGAGTCAAGTCTCCAGTCCTTACCCCAGGGCGCCCCTAATTTCATACAAGATTCCCCCAAGCTGACTCCATAGACAGTAGTTGGAGCAGGGAGTACCACCTCCGAAAAACCCACCCTGCATTTGGAGAAGCCATACCCTCCCCACCCTAGAAACTTCTCTCTCCCCAGCCAGAATCCAAGCCCCTTACTTGGTAGGAGAGACCACTTCGAAGCAAAACCTCCTCTCTATGTCCTCACATGGCTTCACAGTGCAGAGACGGAGATCATCCACCACCACAGTCAACCCATCCTAGAGAAATGGACCCACTGAAAGCCCAAACTCACAAAGCACCCTTCCCCAGATCTCGCACCACTAACCTCTCGATCAAAGAGCCACTGACAGCTTTACAAACCAGCCCCTGGCTGGCCAGAGCACCACCCCACTCTATCATAAGTCCAGCGCCTAACCCAACAACTACTCATCCTGGATCTTGACCCACTAAGCTTGGCACCAGATACTGACCCCCTGACCACTCAATCCTGTAAGTCTTACCCACTAATGAGAAATTATAAGAATGTTATATATGCATGTTATATAACGTATTACATATGTTGTATGTTACATACATGCATGTTATGTAATGCATTATGTTATATACATAATCAGTATTTAAGTTTTACAAAGCATTTTACATATGTTATCTCATATTACACCACATTCACAGCCCTGAGACCACTCAAGAGGAGAGAAAAGAATGAAGTAGCTCATGGACCCCTTTGGGGGGGAAGAAATAATGAGTCCCTAAAGCCCCTGGACACTGAGCTTCAAGAGATCAAGATCCTCCCCTCCCTCCTCATTCTCAGCTGTGCACTGTGGGATGGAAATAACCAGAAATGCTCCAGACTAGGCCAGCAGCCTTAGCCCTCAGTGGCTCAGCTCCTGCCCACTCACCTTGAGCTTCTTCTGGTAGACCAGTTGGCTGTTCTGAATGGAGAACCACCTCCTACAAGAAGGAATATTGAAATATTGAAAGAGTCAGGGTGTAGAGTCACCATCCTCCCCGATTTCCTTTCCTCCTTTTCCTCCTGCCCTTTCCTCCTTTGGAGGACCTCATGATATTCCTAAAGCAAAGATCTGATTACATCTCTCCTCCACTTTTAGTTAAACTAAAACTCCTGTTTGGTATTTAAAAGTCCTTCCCATTCTGGCTCCAACCTTTTTTTCCAGGCTCCTTCCATATTACTCCCACTCCCCCAGGCTTTGCTCCAGCCAGACCAGCTTTGCTGCTCACCACATACAACATCCTAGCTCAAACTTCCCTGCCTTTGCACGAACTGTTCTCCATACTTGGAATGTCTTCCCTTGAACTCTTAGAACCTCAGCTCCCTTCCAGGCTCACCTCCTTCAAGAATCTCTCCTGAGTCCCCTAGTACTTCATGCCTTCCCTCATCCAAATATCTTTTGGGGTATCTATCTTGCATTTATTTATCTTCCAACATGCCATATTCCCCTGCCCAACTCTTTGAGAGTGGGCACTATTTTGTTTGGCAGAGTATGCACTTATTGAAAGCTTGTGGGGTGACTCACTGATTTCCCCCTTTTCTTTTCCACCCCATCCACCCCAATTCTCACCGATTCCATGTCTTAAATGCATTGCTGGCTCTCTTGAAGAGGTATCCCTCCATGACCACGCCATTGGGAGCATCTACATCAAACTCCACCTTGGATTCGTCATAGGAGAAGTCCTGGTGGAGAGAGGGGAAGGATGAGAGGTCAGAGAATGAAAGAAGAGGTACTTCATCTTCCCCCTCATCACCATGCTCTCTCCAATAGTCGCATTCAAATTACCAAAACACCATCCCTCCAAACCAATAGATTCATTCCTTCCCTTTCCCAAAGGGGAGAGAAATGGCCGCTAAGGGAGGTGTCCATGGTACTGAAAGCAGGTTCTTTTTCCAATCTAAAGACCCTCAGCCACCACCTCCTCCCCTCTATCTCCTCCCCAAGGACCTCAGTATAATAGGTAAACTCACCTGCAGCAAAGTCTGAAGTCAACAGGTTCCCCAGGGACAAGAAAGAAGAGGAAAAGAAAGTGAGTGAAGGGCCCCCCAGTGATTACAGCTCCCAACTCTATCCTTTCTCTCAGGGAGTAGCTTCCTAATAATGTGCCCTCAGATCCCCAAGAGTACAATCCCACATTAGGAGACCAATCTTTCCCTCTCTTCCCCTTAAAGTCTTATAAAAAAATTTAGAGGTATCCTTAGATATCCAGTCCACAATGCCCACCACCACCACTGGACACAGAGGGAAACAAGTTTAAGAGGTTTAGGGACCTTCCTGGGGTCACACAATGGGTAAATAGAAGTGCCAACACTGGAAGTCAGGTCTTTTGACTCTCTGTTCAACATTCTTTCCACTATATCATAGGATTTTACTGAGAAATGATCATAACTGCCATCCCTCACTTTTGTACATATTGAGTCCCAGAGAGGAAGGGCGACTTGCCCAGCATCACACAACCAGCCATTGGCAGAGCCGCAGCCAAAAAAACCACAGAGATCTTGGGCACTGAGGTCCCCCATCCTACACAGTGACGGAAACTCACCCCAAGGAGGTCCTACTTTGATCTTTGTTTCTTCCCTAAGAGGTGACCGACCTCTCCTCTTCTCAACTAAGATACCCCATCCTTGGCCTAAGGACATGACCCAGCATATGAAAGACACTCAAATGACCCTGAGTGACCTTGGGATTTCTTGTTATTAAATAATTTTCAGCCATGTCCAACTCTGTGACCCCATTTGGGGTTTTCTTAGCAAAAATATTGGAATAGTTTGCCATTTCCTTTTCTAGCTCATTTGTCATATAAGGAAACTGAGGCAAACAGGGTTAAGTGACTTGCCCAGGGTCACATGGTTAGTAAATGTCTGAGGACAGATTTGAACAGGTCCGACTCCAGGGCCAGTGCTCTATCCACTGTGCCACCTAGCTACCCCATCAACAGGCGGGACTGCTCTCCATGTACTGAAATTTCCAAAGAGGAAGGTGACTCATTCTTCTCTACGTTTATCAATGAAGTAGGAGAGACTTAAATTAGACACAAGCAAGTATTTCTTGACCTGTGGTACAGTGGAAACAACACTGAATTCAGAATCTTAAGGCTCGAGTTCAAATCCCAGGTCTTCCACTCACTACTTATTTGACCTTGGATTATCACCTGATCTTTCTGGGTCAAGGTTTCCTCATCTGAAAATTAGGGAGTTGGATTAGATACCTCCTGAGGTCACTTCCAGTTTAAGAAATACAGCTAGGGGTGTGTGGAACCAACTAAGGCTGACTTACAAGAAATAATTGTTAAATTCACAATGTACACATTTACACTGTGGACATCAGCAAATGCTACAAATCAGGGATTGATCTGTTGTCTGTTGATTGTCTAGACTTAAGAAAGTGATGGGGAAAATGTTAACCATACAGATTAAACTTAAAAGTGTGTGGTATGCACATTTTTTTTTTTGGAGAGCTGGTTGTTAAACATCGACCAGTATATTCCTGTCAATCTTATGATTTGGGAGGAACAATCAGGGCTGTGTGCAGAGTCTGGGAAGATGTCTAAAAAGAAATAGATGGAATTGACTAAAATCTATTGAATTGGATGAAGTCCTGATGAAGAATAGGGGGATATTCCCTCATGGTCAGCTTTAGCTGGCAGATGGTCTGATATCTGAGAGGCTTAGAAGACAAGGCACCCCACGGAAAGGTCATTCCTTCCATCTTGAAAACCTAGAGTCTCTGCCCAGCTTCCCCTTTAAAAAGGGGGTGCTAACAATGGAGGGATTCAAAGAACCTGAAAGGATCATAAAAAAGACAAACTTTTCCATCTATTGACATCACTGGATCCCAGAACAGGGACCTTGGAGGAGAAGGGATCATAGATCTAGAACTTAAAGGGTTAGAAGTCACTGAGCTTAATCCTCTCTTATTACAGACAAGGAAACTGAGTCCCCAGGATGGTCAAATGATTTTTCCAGAATTGTGTAATTTCTAAGTGTTTGAGGAGGGATTTGAACCTGGGTCTTCTTGACTGCAAGCCTAGTGCTCTACCCTGCCGTACCATGCTCACAGAAACAGCTGGCCAGCTGTGTATGGAGAGGAACCAATAGGATGGATAAGAGAATGACCCCTATCCCCATAAGCAGCATTTCTAGTACCTCTCCCAGCCTGGGGGGAGGGGAGGGCCAAGAAGAGGAAGTGGGGGACTGTTACAGAATGAGGGACCCACAGGGCCTAGACTAGGCACAGACACAGGGAACTCAACTTCTAAAGAGTCTAAAATACTTTGACTTGGTAAAGTCTAATTATCTACAGAAAAACAAACAAAACGAAAACATCTCCCCAAATCCATCAAACCCAACAAATGCTTATTAAGTGTCTCCTCCGTGTCAGGTATGGTGTCCAGATGCTGAGGACACAGAGACAAAAATAAGACTGTGCCTGCCTTCAGGGAGTTTTCATTCTGCTGGAGGAATGGGGATGGGGAGGGAGGGCCACACCTCATAGGACCTTTGAGGAGGGAGTGAGCACTAGTACCATTGGAGGAAGGCAGGGAAGGCTTAGTGGAGGAGGCAGGATCGCTGAGTCTTAGAGAAAGAGAAAGCAAAGGCAAAGGAGGAAACATTGCAAGTGTGGAGAATGTTTGGGGCAATGGGTTGAGCCACAGTTGTGTGGTGCTTGGGGGTCTGGCTTGGCTGGAAATTAAACTGTACAGAGGGAAGTAATGTGAAAGAAGATGGAAAAGGTGGGTAGGCTGAGATTGTGTATTTTATCTTAGAGGTGATAGGGAGCCATTGAAGATCCTTGAGCAGGGGAATGAACAGTCAGATCATGAAAATTATTTTGGCAGGTGTATGGAAGATGCATTGGAAAGACTAAAATTCAAGCAGCCAATCAGGCATCTATTACAACAGTCTGAGCAAGAGGAGATGAGAACCTGAGTTAGAAGATGACTGTGTGACTGAAGAGAAGAGGCTATACCTGAGAAATTTTATGGAGACAAAGACAACCAGATTTTCCAGTTGACTGGATATGGGTAGGAGGAGGGGTAAAGGAGAATAAAGTATCAAAGGTAACTCCAAGGTTATGAATGTGGGTGACTAGAAAGATGGTGCTGGGGTAAAGGCAACAGGAGAGTCTGGAGGAGGGATGAGTTTAAGGCAGAGGTTGAGATCTGGTTTGGAGGTGCTGATTTTGAGAAGCCTATAGGAGGGCATTCTGGAGATGTCCTCCAGGCAAGTGACAAGTGAGTGACTGGAGCTCAGGAGACAGGGGAAGGCTGGGTGGGAGTCATGCACAGAGATAATACTTGAACCTGTGGGAGGTGATGAAATAAAAGACAGAGACTCAGAGAGGAGGCAGAGAATGAGATAGAGAGGCAGAGACAAACAGAGAAATGATAGAGAAAGACATGGACATATCAGAGACAGAACAAAGGGGTGAGAGAAAGGAGGGAGAGAGACAGATGTGAACAGAGTGGAGAGACAGAGAAATAAAAAATAGAGAGAGAGAAGAGACAGAGGGGTGAGAGAAAGGATGGGCATAATGCCAACAAAGGGAGATGAGAGACATAGAGAGAGAGAGAAGAGGGCCGAGTGCCCAGCATAGAACCTTGGGGTGGGGGGCAGTTGGGGGCATAGGTGGGAAGTAAGACTAATGATCCACCCAAGGAGACTGAGGAGGAGCAGTCAGACAGGAAGGAGGACAGCCAGCAGAGATACTTAAAGGAGGAAGGCTCGATCCACATTAGTTGCAGGGAGATAAAAGAGAATAAGTAAGCAGGAATTTAGCTGCTGAGACATGATGAGTAATCTTAGAGAAAGTCATGTCAGTAGAGCGGTGGCTCCTGGGAGCCAGCTTGTAAGGGAGTGAGAAGTGAATGACGGGGTTGGCAGTAGAGGCAGAAAGGGGAAAAGATTCTTTCTCTGTGTGATGGGAAAAGTGAGAGAAAATATTTGCCATTATTTGAGGGGATGGAAGGTTCAAATGGGGACTCTTTTTTTTAGCATGAGAGAGAAGCTGGTGAAGGAGAGATTGAAGATGTGAGTGAGGTAGTGACAGGAAGGAAGAAAAGAAAGAAGGAAGGAAGGAGTGAAGAAAGGAAAGAAGAAAAGTAGGAAGGGAGGAAGGAAAGAAGGAAGGAAGGAAGGAAGGAGGTAGGGAAAGAAGGAAGGAAGGAGACAAGCATTATATTAATGGTCTACTATGTATCAGGTAGTGTGCTAAGCTCTTTACAAATATTATTTTATCTTATCCTCACAACCAGTCTTGGAGGTAGGTGCTATTATTATTTTACAATTGATGAAACTGAGGCAGGTAGAAGTCAAGTGACATGGCTGGGAAGCATCTGAGACCTGATTCCAATCTGAGTCTTTCCTGCCTCTAGGTCCAATGCTTTAGTCACTGAAGCCCCTCCCTGCCTGTCGAAGCTCCTTTACTCCCGTCTCTGATAAGCAGGATGGTGTTTTGAAAGATGGAGTTAGGGAGGAGAAGCTCACAGAAAAGGGGCCTCTATTTTCTCAGCAAAGTAGGAGGCAAGGACATCTGCTGTGAGGGGAGGAGGAGGAGAAGGACAAGGTTTGGAACAGCTGATGGGATGAGTAGGACAGAAAGTCAACTGGAAATAAATTAAAAAATTTCACCATGCAATAGCAAGGGCCCATCTGGGATTCAGTAAAAAAATGTGAGAGGGTACCCTCAGCATGGTTGTGGGATTGCCTCCTTGCTAGAGGCAGCTAGGTGGCGCCATAGTGCACAGAGCTCTGGACCTGAAGTAGGGCAGATCTAAGTTCAAATCTTAGACACTTACTAGCTGTCACTGGTCACTGGGCAAGTCACTTAACCTCTGCCTCAGTTTCCTTGATAATAAAATACAGAATAATAACATCTACCTCACAGGGCTGTTGTGAATCTCAAATGAGATATCTGTAAAGTGCTTAGCACAATACTTGGTATACAGTAGGTATTATATAAATGTTTCTTCCATCCTCCATCTCCAGAGTGGTAGCAGAGGCCAAAGTGGGGCTGGTGGGGAGAGCCAGTGCTGAGAATTGGTAGGGGATTAAGAAAAGAGGACAAAAGAGTCTAGGGCACAGGTTGAACTAGTCAACCATAGGGTCCATGCTAATTAGAGAGGAAAGTAAAGCCTAGGGAAGGAGGGATAGAATAAGAGAACAGAGAGGGATGGAGGGAATGGAGATTCCAGTGAGGACAAAGAATGAGTTTAGGGGGTTTAGACAGAAGAAGAGATGGAAGACCAGGAAAAGATGGTCAGAGAAGAGGACTTCTGAGTTCAAAAACCATGAAAGTGACATAGCTGTGGGTGATGGTGAGGTCTTGGTTGTGACCATCCCTTTGGGTGGCCAATGTAGATCGAAGCGGTAGGTCATGGTCTTGAGGGGGTCAAGAAACTGAGAGTCCAGGGTGTTAGAGGGGACAGAGCATATAGATTTGGGGCCAGAAAGGATCTCGGTGACTAGCTCAATGTACCCCTTTACAGGGGGAGGAAACTGAGGTATAGGGAGATTACATAACTTATTCAAGGACACGCAGGCTACCTGGCAAATATCAGAGGCAGGATGTGGGCCCTGCTGCCCCCCCAAGTATGAGGACAGGAGTTGAGCTGGAGAGAGAGAGATTGTCTGTGAGGAAGTTAATGAATTCCTTAAGAAAAGAGGTTAGAGACAATCCACTTCCCATTCCATGCCTTTCCATGGTAGCTCCCCAATAACTCTGTTCTCACTCTGTCTTTCAGAATTCCCTGGTTTCCCTCCAGATGCAACTGAAACAACACTTTCTCCATCAGATCTCTCTCAATCCTTTCTGCACGGCTATCACCCGCCCTCCCAAACTACCTTGTCTGCCTTCTGCATATATCCTGTACATATTTATACACAGGCAAGCTGCTTCCCCTTCAGTAGGACACATGTTGCTTGAGGGCAGGAATGCCCAGCACAGGGCCTGGCATATAAAATGTGCCTGATAAATGCTTGTGGATTGATTGACTCTTTGCAGAGGTGGGTGACAATGGCTGCATAATGTTGCTTATACAGAGACAGCTGATATTTTCGCTGGTTTTGCGGACCTGCTTCCCCCTTCCCCACGCCCTTTCCTTTTGTATTCTTGGTTACAAGAGAGAGCTGGTTAAGTAGAAAGCAGGAAAAGATGTATTTAGAAGTAAAGGTGATTTTTAAAACAAAAGATATTGATACAAATAAGATTTTAATAACATAATGGCAAAATAAAAACCAGAGGGAAAGTGTTCTGGAGGCCAATGGATCACAAACATCAAGGAACTGGGCTAGGTGACAGATGGAAGGAGGAGAGGTTGCTGAATGATGGGGGTAGAGAGGAAGGACCTGGAAGGAGATGCCAAATCCTCCTCCTCTTGGCTCAGCATGTCAGGGCTATGAGGGAAAGAACAGCCAGCACTGAAAGGCTGTCTTCTGGACAGCCAGGGTCTGGGGCATAAAAAGAAAGAATGAAAAAATAAATAAAACAAGGAGGGGATATTTGTCGATGATGGAGCAGGAATTCCAAAAGGTACAATGGAAAGAAAAGTCAGACGATAAAAGAGACTGGGAAGGGCTAGGATTGAGGTGAATAAGGATGATGATACAGGGACAGGTAGCAAGAGAAAGGGGCTTTAACCCCCCGGGGATGTCAGCTCTGAATCACTAGGACTAGGAGGACAGGAAGATCGAAAATCATCCAGCCAAGCTGAGGGTTAAATAACCTGTACAAGCTCACATGTGAGCGAGTGCTCACGTGGTGGTCACAAAAAGCCATACAAGGACACTTTCAAGGTCTCTCTGAAGGACTTTGGAATTGATTGTGTGACATGGGGGACACTGGCACAGGACCACTCAGCATGGGCATGCCCATATCAGAAAAGGCGCTGTGCTCTAGGAGCAAAGCAAAATTGCACTAGCTCAAAAGAAATGTAAGGTGCACAGATTTGGAGAATCTATCCCAAATGTTCACAGGGACGATTTGTGTCTGACCTGTAATAGAATATTCTGAGTTCATACTGGTCTGATCAGCCACAATCAGACTTATTGTAACTTGACTCTGGAATAGTGATGTCATTTTGGTTCTCTTTGAGAATGAAGGACAATTACCAATCGCAGGTCACATGTCATAAAAGGGAGAATTTGGTCCAGGGAAATTTCATGGGAAGAGTCCAAGGACATTGTCAACCTCGAGTTAGGTATCTGTGGGGAGAGATGGTTGCAACCTGAAGCCCAGAGGAGAGCTGGAGCTCAGAGAGAAGACGACCTTTGCTTCTCCCACGGTCAGGGAAGTTGGGACAAAGAGCCTGCCTGCCAGGTGGCAGAAGGGAGGCAACGAGGATGGACACTTAGAAAAGTGGCAAAGATGATCAATTCAGAAATACCCAGTGTTGGAGGGACTGGGAGAAGACGGGCACACTGAACCATTCTGGAAAGGCATTAGGAATGAAGCAGAAAAAGTCACTAAGCAGTCCATGCCCTTTGACTAAGAGATTCCATACATATGCACAAGGTCAATGACAAATAAAGACTCCACATAGACTAAAATATTCACAGCAGCCCTTTTTGTGGTAGCAAAAACCGGGAAACAAAATGGGTGCTCGTGAATTGGGCAATGACTGAACATATGAATGGAAAAGAGTTATCGTGCCAAAAGAAACAATGAAAAACCTCGAGAAGCACAGGAAGACTTCTATGAACTGATGCAAAATGAAACAAGTAGAACCTGGAGAAGGATATAAGCAAGACCACAAGAATGTACATTAAAAATTATGCTCAAAGGCAGCTCCACTTTGATGCTCTGCAACAGTCCATCTAGACTCTGCAGGATATAGCACAGAACACACCTGCCTTCTTCTAGCGGGGGCAACTAGGAAAGAATGTGCTCTACATTGTCAGAAGTGGTGGGTCACACCATAGGAACCACCCAGGTCTTCAAATACAACCTTCTCACCACTGTCCCACATCTCCCTCCCTATGAGTTCGTTGGTTTTATTTAACTTTTTGTTGTTGATATTGTTACAAAGGAGATTTCAATTGGTTGGCAAGGAGTGAGCTATATCAACAAATTACTTTGGGGTAAAAATAAATAGTATTATAAAGTTTTTAGAAAAATAAAAGACTATGTTAAAGGACTGACCTATAAGGTCTTGCACTCTGAGGGTGAAAGACAGACTAGGAAGCTGGCATTCCCTCATCATTATAAAGAGGGACCATAATGTCTTCCCTGCCCACTCTGACAAGATTGCTGTCATTGTCCAATGAGATAATGCATGGGATAGGAGGGTAGAGATGTCTGGGGCACCTGACTGTCCTGGTCCTGCCCTCCCCAGTGCCTGGTATATAATATACACTATGGAAAGGCCCTTTTCCCTCCCTTACCCTCTGTTGGATCAGGGCATGTTTCCTTTCCATCTCCCGTTTCTCCACTGCAGAGTCAATCACCAGCTGGTCTAGCTATTGAGCACAGAGAAAAAAGTTCTGTTACATCAAGGGGTGTCTTAAAAGTTTGCATTCATTCATTCACTTATCAAAGTTCTGATAAAGTGTCTACTCCAAGCCTGGCCACAAAACCAGAGTCCCAGGGAGACAGACAGGGAGGGAGCTCCAGCCATGTCTACCCCAATTCCCAGTCTCTCCTCCCCACATCTGCCTGGATCACAGCCCCAGGCTCACCTCTGCAGCCAGCTTCTTCATGTAGGGGTCCAGTTGGTTCAAGAGGCTGTAACCCTGCTGGAAGAAGGCATACTGCGCATGCATGAAGGACAGCATCTGTAGGATGAATGGTGGGGATACTCAGCCCACACCCAGGGCATACACCTGAGTCTGGCGGCACCTCCTGGCCCTCCCCACACTGGGGTCAATGGGAACACCAGCTTTCGTAAGCCCTATGTGCCTCAATTCAGAGAAGCCCAACCCAGCACACAGGGCCAGGACCAAGGGTCTCCATGTGACTAAGCACAATGTGGGAGCATAGATGTGTCCTGGCACACATGTACCCAAGCATGGTGGACACAGATCCAAGCTGGTACACATCTTACACACTGACACAACATGTTCCCTCCCCCCAACATACACATACACATGCACAGAATATGGTATTTTGGGAAGGGAGTAGGAGGGGGCAGGAGGAGAAAAGATGAGCTCTCACCGCATCTAAGATCTCAAACTTCTTCTTAGCTTGAAGGACGTTGATCTGTAAAGGCAGAGACAGAAGAAAGAAAAGAACATGTCAGAATGGAGGCAGGTTCCAGGGTTAAGGAGGCTAGGGAGGCTGCAGGGAGGAAGGCACTGAGGCAGGCTGGCTCTCGGCTCAAACACTGCCCACTCTTCATTGTCCCCCAAGGCTACAGCTGGCACTGCCCACTTTCATCAAGCTCCAACCCAGCTTGATAATTAGAATGGCTCTCCATGACTTCCAGAATCCTCTTCAGAACCCCCCCACCCTTAGCCTTCCATTCCTGACCCTTCCTGTGCCACTCCCCACCTACTGCCCCTGCCCCTGTCCATTCAGCCTCCTCCTTTCCAAGGACGCTTCCTCTTTGTTGTTCATTGAGGTATATCCAACCCTTCATGACCCCATGGATTGTCCATGAGGTTTCCTGGGCAAAGATACTGGAATGGTTTGCCATTTCTTTCTCCAGTGGATTAAGGCAAACAGAGGTTAAGTGACTTGCCCAGAGTTACATAGCTAGTAAATGTCTGAGGTCGGATTTGAACTCAGGTCTTCCAGATTCCAGGCTCAGTGCTCTATCCATTGAGTCACCTAGCTGCCTCCACACTCCACTCTCACCAGATAGTAATAGCAGTTATACAGTACCTATTATGTACCAGGCACTTTGCAAATATTAGAACATTTGATCCTCATAATAATGTTATTACCCCCATTTTAAAGATAATGAAACTGAGGCAGAGACTAAATTACTTGCCCAGGATCACACAGCTGGTAAATGCCTGAGGCTGGATTTGAACTTGGATCTTTCTAACTTCAGGTCCAGTGCTAGCTGTCACATACTTGACTTCTGGGTCTTTGCTTATATCTCATTATTTTTTAAAAGAATTTGTGCTTTTATATCACCTTATTTCTAAATACATATCTCTCCCCCTCCCTTACCCTCCCCAAAGAGACCTCCCTTGTAACAAAAAACTAAAAAACAAAAAAAACCACAGAGACAGGAAAAAAAAACAATTCAGGAAAACTGCCTGATAGATCAGTACATGCCTGGTTCCATAGCCACCGTTCTCTAGAGACCTGTTCCAAAAGGGGAAGGAGATCTTGGCTGTGTCCTCTTTTTCATTCTCACTGGGACCTTCATTCCCTCCGTCTCTCAGTCTTTCCCCAGGTCCTCATTTCCGCTTTGCCTCCCTTTCCTCCCTTGCCAGTTTTGACCCAGCACTTGGCCAGTTCCCTGGTTCTCTCCTCTGAAATCCATCTTGTCCTCACCCACTACTGCCCTCTCGTCTCCCTCACGAGACGGGGAGCAATTCGAAGGGCTCTTTGCATCTCTAATGCTTAACATAGTGCTTGGCACACAGTAGGTGCTTAACAAATGTTTATTAATTGCCTAAATCTGCATTAAAAGGGAAAACTCTTCCACAGGAGCTCTCCAGCCTAATAAAATCAAAGGTGTGGTCAGAAAACAAATCAATTCTCTACCCCAACTGCCATATTGACTGTTCTGAATCTTTTCTTGTCTCCATCCCCTTTTCCCTGATCATACCTCCATCACCCTAGCTCAAGTCCTCATCACCTTCCTACTGAATTCTCTCCAATAACCTCCCCTCCTAAATGTCTCCCTTCTCCAAACCATCATCACACAGACAACAAAGCAATATTCCTAAAGGACAGATATGACCATGTCACTGTTCTAATCAATAACCTCCAGTTGCTTCCTGTTACCTCTTGGGTCAAATACAACAACACTCCTGTCTGGTATTTAAAGCCAATCATAACCTGGCTCTAATCTACCAGTCTCATCTTATACATCAATATGCTTCATGTACTCTATTGTCCAGCTAAACTGGCCATCTTCTCATTCCTCACATACAACAGTCCATCTTTCATCTCGATGCTTCTGTATGTAGGCTTTTCCCCAACCACACACCCCCTATCCTTGGAATGTGCTCCCCCTCCTCACTTCTGCCTCTTAGAATTCTTTCAAAACTCCAAAAATCCTGTGAATATATGGTACCTTCCACCTAAAAGAGCTTTCTTTCCTTCCTTCCTTTCTCCCCTTCCCCAACTATTCCTTGTCAACAAATTCCACAAGCTCCAAGAACTCTTTTGAGATCAGCCCAGACCCCAAGGATCTCGCCCAGCTCTGAGCTCCCCCAGCACTGACTGATACAACTGTCTTTTGACCCTGATCACTCGGGGATTTCTGCCAGCTCTCATCTCATCTCATCTCCCTGCCTTAACTTTCCGGGTGAATCATCCATAAAGTGAGGGGGCTGGACTTAACTTCTCAGGGTCCTTTCAGATCTGATATTCTAGGATACTCCCCCTCCCTCCTCCAGCACAGTTGCTCCAAAAATACTGTGAATCTTGGACCATCAGAGCTTGAAGGAGCTCCTCCCTAGAGGGAAAAGAAAGTCCAGGGAGAAAGACTGAGAGTTACCAAGTAGCAGAGGCTGGATGAGTAGCCAGATCTTCTGTCTGGCTCCCACTTCAGCATCCCTTCCCCTAACTACACTAGCTCCTTGGCTCTAAGCTAGCATTGTGCCCTTCCAGGGCTGGCCCCAACCTGTAGGAAGCCGAATGGTGCCTCCCTTCCATGCCAGGGACCCCTCACCAACCTGGAGCACATAATCCAGAGCCAAGTGGCGGAAGCATTTGCGGGTGAGGGTCAGTGCTCCCGTGGCCTCCTCAACCTCATGTGGCCGGTGCCTGGGGGCCTGTGCATTCTTCACCAGAGACATCTCCATGTCCTCTCGGACCTTGTCAAATTGTTTCTTTGTTTCTTTGAATTTCCTAACGTCACTGTGGAGAGTCAGGAGGATAGGTCAGCAGGTGAGGGAGGAGGAGTCAGGGTAAAGGATAAAGTCCCAGACACCTAGGATTCACTGTGTGGGCTCCTGACAGTTGTCAATCTTGGGGGGCCTCTGTTTTTCTCATTCAGAGAATGATCTGGACTCCCTCTTCTCACTGGGAAGGGGATGTGTCCCAGCCATACTGACTCTGGGAGAGGGGGATGTGATCCCAAGCTGAAAAAGCTACATGAGAAAAGGGCTATTAGCCGAAATGCGCCTGCTCTCTGCCAGGATGGAACAAGTGTGGAAGGGAGCAAACCAACAACATGGAAATAGGTTTGCATGACTTCACATGTATAAGCCTGTGGGGGAAAGGTAGGAGAGAAGACGAGAATGTGGAATTCAAAATTTTCAAAAAGGAATGTCATAATTTTTGCATGTGAAATTGGGAAATATTTAACAAAATAAAAATATAGGAAGGAAGAGAGGGGGAAGAGAGAGAGGACGGAAGGAAGGAAGGAAGGAAGGAAGGAAGGAAGGAAGGAAGGAAGGAAGGAAGGAAGGGAGGGAGGGAGGGAGGAAGGGAGGAAGGAAGGAAGAAAGGGAGGGAGGGAGGGAGGAAGGGAAGGAGAGAGTAAAGAAGCTGAGAATGAGGCTAGATGGACCAAGTGTGTCTACATCATAGGAAGTTTTGAATGGCAGGTTATTCTATTTCTGTGGCATCTTTATAAAATGCTGTTCTCACAATAACCCTGTGAAGTAGGGTATGTCAGCCTGATTAGACCCACTTTACAGATAGGGAAACTGAGGCACGTATTCAAAGGATCAATGATTTAGACCTGGAAAACACTGCATAGGTCATTTAGTCCAGCCTCATTCATTTTAAAGAGATTGAGGGTCAAAGAGGTTAATTATCTTGCCTAAAGACACACAGTTAGCAAGTATCTCCTACAGGATTCTCATCCTAGTTCGGAATTCTCTCCATTACCTTCCTGCCCCAAAGTAAGACTACAAACTTAGAGTAGAGATACTTCTCTTGTGTCTGTGTCCCCAGAGTCCAGCATGTAAGTGGCATTAAATAAATACTTGCTGAATTAAAGGCAACATAGTGTGGTGGAGGAAAGAAAAATTGGATGTGAAGTCTGGAGTTGGATTTGAATACTAACTTGGTCATCATTCATTGATTCACATATGTGTGTGTTCATCCTTCGTTGCCAAAGAAGACCATGTCATCAGAGAAAGAATGACATGACTTGCACTTGACTTTGTTTTGAGTGAAGGAGGGCTGTGCAGGTCACCAACCTCACTTCTCCTCCAGAGCCATCTGAATCTAGTGACCAGATATTCATCAGGATGCCTGGAGATGGCCCAGGATGAGGCAGTTGGAGTTAAGTGACTTGCCCAAGGTCACACAGCTAGTGAGTGACAAGTGTCTGAGTTGAGATTTGAACTCAGGTCCTCCTGACTCCTGCATTGGTGCTCTATCCACTGCACCACCTAGCTAACTGATTCATAAAGCACTTACTGGGCCCCTACAAACGTCTGCCCTCAGGAAGGTTAAATTCCTACAAGGGCAACAACAGACAGAGAAAACTCAATATAAAATACCCCCTAACTTCCCTTAAGCAACTGGGGATGGAGCGCTCAGGAAATCTTTGCAGAAGGAAGCATTTGAGATGATCTTGGAAGAAAGCTAGGGATTCTGAGGCAGAGTTGAGGAAGGAGCCATTCCAGGGCCCGTGGGGCAACTGGAGGCTAGGTTAGTGGGAATAGATAGTGGGGATTCCAAGGGTCAAACAAGAGATATACAGAGATAGATACATACATACACAATAGTATATACATATACTCATACATGCACATACAGTATACATATATCTACAAACATACATACACATATGCACACATGTACACAGTATACACACAAACTTACACACATGCATGCACACAGTATATTCATATTGTAAACACATACACACAGGTACACACATATATATATACAAACATACATACATATATATATGCTAGAAGATTTTAATTATTTTATGCATGAGCTAAGATAGGTCTTTCTCTATGTGTGTATATATGTATATATGCATGTATTATGTTTTTATATGTTCTCTGACTTTGAAAGTCCTTCATAACCTGATTTCAAGCCTCCCTTTCTAGGTTTATCTAAGACAGATCTTCTACTATATATGTGTATGTATATATATACATGTGCTCAATCATTTTCAGTCATATCCGCCTCCCTGTGACCCCATTTGGGGGTTTCTTGGCAAAGATACTGGAGTGGTTTGCCATTTCCTTCTTTAGTTCATTTTTACTGGGGATAATAGGGAGCCTCTAAGGATTCTTGAGCAAAAGAGTAGCATGGTCAGCCCTGTGCTTACAGAATGCCAACTTGTCATCTATGGGGAAGATGAATGGGAGAAGAAAGAGCCTAGAAGCAGGTGGGGGGGGGGGGCGGGCCCAGCAACGAGGAGGCTTTGGCAACAGTCCAAGAAGAGCCGATGAGTGAGTGCCTAACCTAGGGCAGGTTCCCTGTGTGAGTGGAGACATCTGGTCGCTCACTGGACACAAGGGACAAGGGAGAAGACAAGTCAATAATGACTCCAAGTTTGCCAACTTGGATGACTGGGAGGGCCAAGAATGGCCAACTTCCAAAGAGGGGAGGGTTCGAGGAGAAGCTAAGCAATCCAGCCTATAAGAAAGGAGCCCTGGGGACACGTCATGGGCAATGTCCAGTGAGAATGGGTGAGAAGGGAAGGGAGCTTAGGAAAAGGCCAGGGCTGGTTACGGAGATCCCAGACACATCAGCACAGTGGCAATCACTGGACCTGTGAGGACGAGATTGCCAAGAGCCATAGATAGAATGGAAGGGAGAGAGAAGAGAGCCCGGGAGAGGAGAGAGCCTGGAGGATGATCTGCCTGACCTGAAGCAAAACATTTCACATCTCACTTTCACCATCTGTAAATGAGGACGTTGGATGACACAACCACTAAGGTCCCTTCTAGCTCCGATCTGACAATACCTGGACAGGTAGCGTCTAAACCAACCAAGAGAGATCTGATGCATCTCTCCTGTTCACCCCTTTCACGCAGAATAAAGGCATAAAGGTCTTCCTTATGTATGTTTGGGTGGGGGGAGGGTGGGATGAGGTAAGAGGGAGCACCTCTGGGTAAGGGGAGGGCAGAATGGGAAGAGCTGGGAATGGGAGAGGGGGCACCTCTGGGGGAAGGTTGTACCATACTCACTCTTTGACAAAATTGTGGAGTTGTTGTCGCACTGACCGCTGGGCCTGGTCAAACAGGATCTAGAAACATCCAACAGGGAGGAAATTGGGGAAGACCTGGGCAGAAGAGCCTTTACTTCCTGCTCCTGAAACACCTGGGGGGACAGGGGGAGATTTCTCCCCAAATCTAGGTTCTCACTCCTGAGGTCACTGTCTCCTGCCCTTCCTTCCTTCCCCTCCCTAAGTAGCTTTAGGAGCTGGGCTTAGGGTCAAGCCAGGACCACTCTTTTCTCTAGGGAAGAACCTCTGAGGTAGAGTCTTCCTTCCCCAGACAAAGAACCTCCCCCATTTGGCCACGGTCTGAAGCCTGATCGCCTCCCCCATCTCTACACAAAGGCTTCCCCACACAGCCGGCAGATGGCACTGCTGCTCAGAGCTGCCCAGATGTTTGTGCAACTTTGGGGGGGGTCTATTTTTTCTCTCAAATCAGGAGTATCAAGGACTTCCTGGGCAACTCATCAATCCCACTAAACCTCTGTTCTTGAGAACTCCTAAATGAACCCATATGGGGGGAATAAGGGGGACTTAGTGTTCCCCAATGGATATGAGCAACTGTCTCTGCACACACACACCCCGTCCACCAGTCAAGGCTCACAGCCCACAGGTGTCCACAGCTGCCTCCATCCAGTTCCCTCCTGGCAGTACACAAATAGCCACATACTCCACCCTCATCCTCAGGACCCCCAACAACAATGCAGGACAAAATGCTGTCATTAGAGGCAAAGGATTGTGGGATCCTAGAAATAGGACTGGGATGGACCCTAGAGACCACCTGGTCTAACCCCATTTTACAGATGAGGAGACTGAGGCCCAGAGAGGTTAGAGAACCTACCCACAGTCATAGAGCTAGAAAAAAACAGGGTGAGAAATTAGAACTCGGGCACTAGGACCCCAAGTTCATCATTCTTTCCCAGAGTATCAGGCTGCCTCCTAGGGAAGCTGATAAAATACTGCTCTCTCCCATTAGAAGAGGACGGAATCAAGAGTGGGGGGAGACCTAGCCCCTGGTGAAGGGGCAGGTGCTGGGAAGGGACAGGGACAGGAGGGGACCTCAGCTCCATGCTGAATATTGGGGTAGCCCCATCACTGTCTTGTAGCTCCGGGAGTGTTTATTTCTGAACTTCCCCTGCTGGGTGGATGGGGAAAAGAGGCGGGGGTTGTTTAGTCTGGGTTCTGGCTCCCAGGCCACGGCTTGACCACCCAGGGCGTGGGACTTTCGTGCACCTCTGTGGCCGTGAGGTTCTTGAAAGTCCAAGTTGGTGCATGTCAGTATGTGAATGCAGGGAACAGGGCAGGAGAGAACCCGTCTATCCCCAAAACCCGAAGAGGCCAGGGGACCTGCAGCCAGTCAGTCTACTGGCCAACAATTACTTACTACATGCCAAGCACTGAACTAAGGTCTTGGGGAACCAAGAAAGCTGAGAGTCCAGCCTTCCTGCCCCCCACCCCACTTCCTAAAGGAATCCAGGTCAGAAGTTCAGCCTTGGCCCTTTCTCTTCTGTCTGGACAGATGTTTGGCAATATCTGGCAGGAGAAAGCTTTAAGAAGCCACTTGCCTCTATCCCCAGGAGAGCAATTTTGCCAGACTAGGGGCACAGAGTGGAAGAGTGGGCCATGTTCTGGGCTCTAAGTCTCAACAGTAGCCCTTAGGGTCAAAGTTCATTGTGTCCATCTTCCTGCCTCCAACCAGATCAGCCCCAGCCAACCCCTGCCTGAGAGATCTTACCCCAAACACCCCAAACAATAAGGAAAATGCTTTGTGATTTTACTTAAACTCATGGGCTATCCCAAATATGAAGGGTTGAGGTCCCTGACTTCCCTTCCTCAGACACCTCCCCAGCCCCTTGTCTTTTTCAGAGCCTATTTGGCTATTTCTGGGGCTCCTCCTCCCCTCCCACACCCACAGCTCTGATTATATCCTCTCCTCTACCCCCTCCCGATCACACTGGACCTCAGCCCAGCCAGACTCTTGGCTCCTAAGCCAGACATCCTCAAACCAGTGTCCTGGAGCTCAAGTCAGAGTCCCTCCTGCCCCAAGGGACAGATCCACAGTGTCATAACCCCCCCCCCCCCATCCTGGGCTTCCCCAACACATAGCCTATGGCCCTAAGGGATTATCGGGGTGGGAAGATGTCTCCAGCTTCCTCTCAACAACTCAGAGACAGTCCTGAACCATCCATAGGACCCATGTAAACTGGATCACAAGGTCCAAATTCCCTGTCCCTCCTCATATAAGAACTATCCCAGGCACAGCCCAGCCAAACCCTTCTCCCCAAATATTCCAAGTCCAGTGAGTCTCGAATTGGGGGAGGAGTCTATGAGGACTTAGCCTGATATGCAAATGAAGTGCTAATGAAGCCATAAAACCAAGAGTTGAGACTATCTAACAAGCTCTGAGCCCCCTGTCCCAACACTGGGGATGGAAGCGGGAGGGGGGAGCTGTTCTTACCATGTGGTAGTTGATCATTTCCTGAAGACTGTCTCCAAACTTCTGCAGACATTCCTGGGGAGAAGGGAGGAAGGAAATAGAATGAGGTGGGGGCAATGGCTAGAGAACCCCTGATTCCTTTGCCATCCCCACTACCTACTCCCAGCACTTGGCTCTGGTCTCATGCCTTGCCTGGTCCACACTCCCATCCCAGGCGCAAAAGGAATCTTCACAGGAACCCCACAGACACACTGAATCATGGTAACTCCCAGACACTCCCTCTTTGGGTCCCTACTGATGAGACTCTAGGATCCAGGAGTAGATGGCTTCACAGTCACTTTCTACCCAGTCCCCTATAACACCCAACCTATTTCTATCTCTTCCTAATTTGACTGGGATTCTTCACTGAAGCACTGGGTCAAGTCTAACTACATGGAGATCCCACCCATCCACCTACCTACGGCCATAGCCATACCACCCATACCCTTGGTAGCGTCCCCTTGGATCACATTGTTTGATCAACATGGCCCCCAGATCTACCGGACTCTGATCCCAGCCCTGAGTCCCCAAAACCAACCAGACTAAGGCCAACAGTGGGCTGGGACCTGGGGAGACCATTGTTATAACAGCTACAGGGCCAATCTTGGAATCAAACCTGGATCTAAGTCATATGTACATACTGGCTGTGGGACCCTAGGCAGCTTACTTATCCTTTCCAGAATTGTCATTTTTATTATATTGGCTTGGCCTATCCACGAGCAATTGATATCTTTCCAGTTATTCAGATCTGATTTTATTTGGATGAAAAGTGTTTTGTAATTATGTTGATATAGTTCCCAGGTTGTCTCGGGGTAGACTCCCAAGTATTTTATATCATTTGTAGTTATATTTTAAATGGAATTTATCTAACTCTTGCCTCTGGGCTTTGTTAGTCATATATAGAAATGCTGACACTTGATGTGGGTTTTGCTTATATCCTGTAACTTTGCTAAAGTTGTTAATTATTTCATTACTTAACCTTTCAACACGCCCAAACAATTCTCTAAGACCGTACTGAGTGGCCAATCTGTATGCATGGAAGGAGTTTCCACACCAGGAGCTCCCCTACCCAGGAAGATTCACAAGTATGGACCTAAATAATCAAGAAGATTATTATGGCAATTGAGTTCTCATCTTTCTGTTTGATGAGGTTCAACTAGAAACAGTCCCAGGACAAGTCACTATCACTGCTAATATCATTCATCTCATCCTCTTCCTCCTCTCACGTGATGGACTACACTTAGAAATAGCCTTGGGCCAAATTATCATCTTTCATTACTCTTCCATCTTGAATATTTTGCAGGCTGAGGCACAGTTGGAAAAAATAATTGCCTTTTGTAGTTTAATAAAACTACCAAAACCCTCCTCTGGAGGCTCACTGGGACATCTTTGGGCAGCAGACAGAAAGAACATGGATGTCTCATTATCAGGGATGTCAGAAACCAGACCTCTGATTTCACTGGTCCAGGGAACTCCCAGGCGAGGAAATTCCTTCTCCCATGAAAACTGGCCCCACCTCCAGTCTTACAGAGTTGCTTAAGGAGCATGAGCTTGGACAGACTTTGGGAGATAGTGGAGGATGGAAGGGCTTGGTGTGCTATGGTCCATGGGATCATGAAGAGTCGGACAAGATCGAATGACTTAACAACAGCAAACGATAGCAGAGAGAACCCAAGTCCTTTGGCCAGGGCCCCACAGTCAGAGTATGTCAGACATTTGGGGCTATATGGCTGGCTCTCTCAATCTCCTCCCACATCACACCAGTGGCAGTGTGCACCAGAAGTCCTTCCCAAATCATGATATTCCTGAAACATTCCCAGGTACTGATAATCCACTAGTCAGGGGTCTGTGAAACCTTCTCTGAAGGTTTCTCTACCAGAGCCTTCATGGTTTAGGCTGATCCTGCCAAGCCAAGCATCCACCTACAAGGACAAGAAGACCTTCTCTTCCATTTAAGAGTTGTGGATCACCCAAGTTACATCCTGTGACACCCTAACTCAGTCTCTACCTCTACCTCCCCACCCGATTCTCTGGAACAGACCTGGCTGGTGGCCTACTCTAGGAGTTGACTTCCCCAATCCCCTGCCCCAGCCCACCCTCTTGTCACCCCCTCTTACCGAGACCACTTCATCATTGCGGCACTGCTGGGACAGGTCCCGGACACCGCTGACAAAGTGCTTGTTGGTGGTGATGTAGACCTTGCCAGCCTCTATCATTCCACTACAGAGTTTGACCAGCTGCACAGGACGGAGGGGGAGGCACAGAGCAGAGTGAGGGCTTTGCTCGCTGCTGGTCCCCCCCAGGAGTGGAACATGGCTACACTTGGGAAATTACACCTCAGTGGTTCCCTCCCCGGCCAAAGGAGCACATATAGTCTAATCCCCTTACTTTAACTACCCAACATCACTGAATCATAACTCTACAGCTGGAAGGGATCTCAGAAACCATCTGGTTCAAGATCCATTTTCAAGAGGAGAAAAATGAGACCTGGGACAACTAGATAGCCCAGTAGATAGAAATGAGACCTGGCTTCAGCTCCCACTTCAGACACTCACTAGCTAGGCAGAGGTACTTTACTCTCTTTGCCTCAGTTTCCTCATCTGTAAAGTGAGATGGAGAAGGAAATGGCAAACCACTCCAGTAGCTCTGCCAAGAAATGGGGCCATGAATTGTCAGACACATGACTGAAACAAATGAACATTATTAAGTAATTTGCCCAAGGTGACATGAATCATTAGCAGATGGGGCATTTAAACTCAGATCTTCAGCTCAAGCAGAACCAGGAGAGCTTTAACTGGGGTCTAACACCCTCAGGTGGTGCCCACCAAAGGTATTCTAAGCTGGGCAGCAGGGGAGTTTGGCAGAGGGAAAGACACAGTCTCTCTCCTTTTCTAGTACAGAGACTAAGGACATGTCAAGTGTGAGCAAGTGAGGGGATGGCTGATATGGGAGGGGCTCAGACAGGAAGCCCCTTGTGTTTGTCTCCTCCCCCACTATCTTAGAGCTCTTCCTTTCCTCCTCCCTGGGCACTGATCCAGCACCTTCCCTCCTGACCAGCAGCAAAGAGGAACTTCATAACCAGCGGTCAAGAAACCAAGCTTTCAAGAAAGGTGGAACCCTCTAAGCCAGACAACACTGGGGATGTATTTCAGACAAACCTGTCCAGACAGAAATGGGTCAAAGCAAGGTCAAAATTTTCAGGGCCAGGAGCCAGGGAGATCTCTAGGAAGGCAAGGGAAGTGACTCCAACAGGATGAGCTAAGCCCAGGGAAGGCAGTTAGGGAAGGCCCATCTTTGGCCAGGGCCCCTGGGAGGGTGCCCAGAGTCAGGGGAAAGATCAGCTTTGCAGGTCAGTCCTGGAACAGGGCTGCACATCCTATCATACCAGGCAGAGAAACTCATCAGGCTCTGACCAGGAGCCCAAGGGCTTTGCAAATAGAACTAGACACCCAGGATCCAAAGGTCAATAGCAGAGAAACTGAATTTGAGGACAGCCAGCATATCCCATGGAGACTACCAGCTATACCCTGCCCCCTCTGGAAATCATCCCCCTGACCTCAAACTCCCCCATGCCCTTTGCCAGGACTCTTCTCCATAAGAGGTACCTTCGGGGTACCTGAGAGTCCAATACCCTCATTTTACAAATGAGGAAACTGAGGCACGTGAAGGTTGAGTGACCTGTCCAGAGTCATGCAACTGCTAAGCAGCAACACATAATTTGAACCTGGGTCTTCTTGTGTCCAACGCCAGAACTGTAGCTACCACCCCAAGCTACTTCCTGACTTTCTGGGTTCACTCTTAGTCCTAAAGGTTTCCTCTCCCTTTTCCATCCTTCTCTTACCCTTCCCCCCTCCCAAGTCTGACCAAGGCCGGAAGCTATGAGATACACCAGCTGCTGCTCAGCATGGGGGCCTGGAGAGAATTGTGACACATGGTCACAGCAATCCCTGGTGCTCACGCACAGACATGAGTACATGCATACACGCCCCTCCTTCATGCACATGCTGGGTGCCAGAAACCCCCATGAGACTAAGGGGAACAGGACTCCTCCTTTTCTGAGGGGTCCCTCCTGGGTTCAGATAGCCACACCCTTTCCCCCAGCATTCCCATCTCTCTCTTCCCATCTACCCAAGTCACAGGCAGGACCAATTCCCAACTCCCTCTCCCAGCTCCATGCCCCAGTCCCCATACCCCAGCCTTGAAGACAGACAGACAGACACACACACACACACACACACACACACACACACACACACACACCATCAACACGGGCTCCAGGAAATATGGGAGATAGGGGAGGTCTCTCACCTTGTCCAGTTTTGCCTCTATCTCCACCACATCGGTTTCCACCTCATCTATGGTTGCCCTAGAAAGACAACGACCAACATTGTGAGAACTGAAAGGACAGAGACTGAACATGAGAAAAGGCCATGGGGGGGAGCAGGGAGAGACTTCCCAGATGTAGCCAGATGTGTGAGGCATCCCCTCCTAAGTAAGAGATCAACAGGGAGATACCACAGGAGGTAAAGGGGAGCAAGGCTCAGAAGGGAAGAGGCTCTTTGGGGTCAGAGATGGGACTGCATCCCCTGCCCATCCCCTACATCTAGGTGAGTTCCCATCTCCATCCACTTCTCACTCTCTGGGTCACCCCCTTTCTTCCTGCCCTGTCTACCTCAGCTCCAGAAATGAATCCAACAAGGTTGCTGACCTCCAGGACTCTGACCCTCCACATCTCCTATCCCCAGACCTCCTCCCTCCACCCACACACATACTCCTGTCCCAAGTCATGCCTTGAAAGCTCTCCCTGCTTATTCAAGGACTGCCTTCCTTTTTTCTAAGATGGAACAGGAAAAGCCCCAAAGAGTGGACAGACCCTCCCCCAGAGAGAAGGCAATGTCAGCTGTGACAGAAAACAGTTTCTAAGTTACTCTCAAGGAACCCCAATTTGTCAAAGGCCCACTAGGGCATCTATCTGTGTGTGTGTCCGGCAGTCAGCCTCCCTTTCTGACAGGCTGCTCATTAGATGATGCTTTGTGGGTATCTCCAGCTCCTTCTCCTTCACCCTCCCTGTTTCCCTCTAGCTTGGTTTTCTGTTCCCTGAGGATATGGTGGGCCTGACCAGGGAGGCTATAGCTGAAGATAGAGCCTAGAAGACTGAGATAGAACCCCAGCAAGGGATAGACTGAGAAGAAGAAGGGAGAAGAGAGATTTCCAAGAGACAGGGGAAGACAGAACTAGAATTTCGAAGCCAGGGTGGAAGGTCCTAGAGGGGTTGTGGGCAAATACTGTTTCATTCTTATATTCATTTATATACACACATGTACACACATACAGACATCTACATAAAATACACACACATATATACACACATACACATTTATATTATACATATTATTTATAATGATACAAGATATCTATAACATAAGCTATATAAAATATGTAAATATATAATAAAATAAACATACATTAAAATATTGTATATAATTAATACATAAAATATTATACGTAATATTTTATATATTTATTTTCTATCCCCAACCCTCAGCTTTGCCTGACAAAAAGTAGGTATTTAATGTTTGTCAAATGGATAATTAATTAGAAAATATTAAAGGGGGGGTCATAGAGGATTCCAATCTCTGGAAGAGCCTACAGAGGAAGGATCAGTGGAACAGGGAGAGGAGGAGGGTGGACAGATTCGATGTAGGGAGTACAGGTGGGAGGGACTTTTGGCTGAGGCCAGATCACCAACATATGGTCCCAAATGAGCAGGGGCATCCGAGAAGGCAAGGATCATGATGCAGGGCCATAACATCCCTCTTCCCTGGGCAGCCCTCGGGCCCCCACACGTGGTGGTGAGAGGAGCCCACACCCAATAAACCAGTCCTCTGACCCTAGGCTCCCATTCTGAATGAGAGAACTTCCAAACTCCCTAGGCCTTGATGCCGGGAGGGCCCCATCTCCTCACAATGCACAGAGGGGGTGGTCGAACGTGTTTGCAAACATCGCCTGTCTTTTTTAATCCTGGCCAAAAGATCTTAATCCTTCTCAGCCTGCCCAGGGATCCCCAGAGAGCTGGGAGAGTCAGATGGGGGAGCTCAGGGTGGGGACCTGGGAGAAGGATCAGTTGTTGATGGGTGGGGAGGGACCTCAGGAGGGGGTCGATACTCTCGGGCACTCACGGAGATTCGCACTTGATCACACACACAAGCACATACTCTGGGCTCCCCAGCCTTCCCTCCCACTGTGATTCCCACTCGGGCCTCCAAGCTTAACTAGGTCAGAAGCAGCCTGCGGCTGAAAGGAGGGGCCCAGCCCCCAAATGACCTGCCTGCTGCTTGTAAGAGGCAAAGGGGGGGCTGGGAGTGAGTGGGGAGCCAGCCAACTGAGCCGGCGAAGCTTTTCCTATTCAGAGAGGCATTGTGGTACACTGGGAAAAGCACCCACCCTAGAGTCAAAGGAGCTGGGGTTGAATCCCAGTTATGTGACCTTGGCTATGTCAGGGATCCTCAGTTTCCTGCTCTGTAAAATTAAGCAGTTAGAATGGATGACCTCTAAGGCACCTTTCAGTTCTAGAGTGATGATTTTACAATCCCTGACACAAACCCCCGGAGGCCTTACCTGGTTCCCCCTCACAGCCAATTCCTATTCTGTGACATCATCTTGCATTTATGCTACATGAACATAGTTATTGGCATTTCTTCTCCATTAAGATGTCCATCCCTTGAGAGGAGGGACTGATTTTGCCTTTCTATGAATTTTCAGTACCTGGCACACAGTAGGTGCTTAATATAGGCTCCCTGACTGATACACACATGGAACCCAGGTTGTAGGCTTTGCGAATCATTTTCTAGCCCCTTCTCCCCTCTATGCACTAACCCACTGTCACCCCACAGATACCAAGGGGCAGAGTAAGTCCCAGCTCAGAGGCTTCTGGATAGAATCAGCATTCTTCTTCCTTGGAATTGGGGGGAGGGTCCTGAGGAAGGCCCTCTACAAGACAGAGGTGGGAGGAGTTAAGATGACCTCTGGAGACCCTCCCACCTCATACATTTATAGTTGTTCTACCTTCATTTTGAGGAGGATCACTGCTTTGACTTGCCAGTGAATTAAGCTGCCCAGGAAACAAGACCCAAGTCATAGGGTCATGACTCTAGGAAAAGAAGGGACCCCAAAGCCATCTAATCCAACCCATTTTATAGATGAAGAAACTGAAGTCTAAGGTTCTACCTGGAAGGGCTGGAATTTGAACCTAAGACCTCTGACTTCAGGTGGAGGATTCTCCCACTAAGTGAAGGGATGGTTTCATTAACATCCTCATATCCTTAGTGCCTGACACATGTTCCCTCGTTTTCAGTCAGGTCTGACTCTGTGATCCTATTTGGGGTTTTCTTGGCAGAGACATGGGAATGGTTTGCCATTTCCTTCTACAGCTCATTTGATAGCTGAGGAAACTGAAGCAAACAGGGGGAAGTGAGTTGCCCAGGAATTGTCTGAGGTTGAACACTTCTCCTGTCTCCAAGCCCTGTGCTCTATCCACTGCACCACTTAGCAACTGCCCCACCTAGCCCATAGCATGCTCCTATTAGTCGCCTGTTGATTGACTGAATGAAGGCACCACTTTGTCTAGAGCAGCTTTCCACCATGGGCTCCCCCTGAATACAAGTCTTTATCCTCAATGCCCAGGCTATATCCACTGTTTCCCATCCATAGGGTCCCGAGAGCCAGTAATCCACAGGCCAGTGTCCCCAAACGCCCTCCCTGCCCAGCCTCACCCCGGTGGCTCCCAAAATAGTCCCAGAGAAAGGAGACAGAGTGCCACCCACTCTACGACTCCAGGCCCCTTATTTTTGGGTGGGGGGAACGAGTGTTTAATTAGCTGCCTCAATCACTTCCTTTGTGTGAAGTTATTAATACCCAGCTCTGCTCCTAGCTGGGCGGGTGGGCAGGCGGGGTGGGCAGACCAAGGTTTTGTCTCAGTTTGGGGCCCCTCTCAGAGACTTTCAGAAAATAAAACCTTCTTGACACACCCTGAACCTGGGGTGGGAGTGGGGGTGGAGCCGGGAGGGAGGAAGCCTTGAGCCCCAGCTCCCTGGGGATGGAAATGGGAACCAAGTCCCTTTGGCTGAGACCCAAGCTTGCTCCTGCGCATACAGAATGTCACTCTACAGAGAGGCCAGGCTCCCAGGGGGATCCCCTTACAGTCCTCTGGGCATTGGGTGGGGGGGCTCCTCAATAAACACAGAGCTGAGTCAAGCCTCTCAGACTAGGGGGTCCGTACAGGGAAGATCATATGCCTCCCCTCCAACTGAGGTGGTATCCCTGAGGAGGCTATGCCTCCTCTTTAAAAAGGGAGGGTTGGTAGAGCTCAGATCAGCATACCCCAAGGCACGGCTAGGTCTCCCACCTGGGTGTCCCCTCAGTGTAAGAGAGGAAGGCAGGTCCAAGGTCTCTCCTGAGAGTGAGCCAGCCTCTCTCCTCGAACCCAAGGACCCCAGAACTTTAGGTATGTCCCTCCCTCATGCTCCCATCCCAGGTCACTGCCCCACAGTCCCTCTCTCTGCCCCAGTCCCTGTCCCCAGTCCCCAGCTGGGACTCCCAGGGAGAGAATGACTCCCATTCCCAACTTCCCCTCGGAGCCTGGGACTCGCCCCTCCTGGATGCCCCCCAAGCCTCACCCCCACCCCTTCCCCTTCCTGACAGCAAGGGAAGGGTTAACAAATGACGTCACTCGAAAGAGATGGAGAATCCCCGGAAGGGATGAGGCAGATGGAGCGGGAGCACGTGACCCTTCCCCCTCCCCCTCCCCCCAATCGAATTTCTGTCCGGGAACAGGAAATAAAGCTGTGATCGTAAACCCCTCCTCCCCCACCAATCCCTCGGGAATTAGGGTCTCCGATCCCCGACCCCCTCCCCGACACAGTCCAATTTGCAGCAGGAGCCGCCCTCCCCTCCATCTGCTTCCCCAGGGGGGCTCAGCCCTCCGCCTACAAAGGCTCCCCAGCATCGCAGCTCCTGCCCCCTGCTGGGTTTCCGTCATCCCCGCTCTGCCTGGCCGGAGTAGGGGCCGAGGGACGGGCCGGGGGACAGCTTCAACCGGACCTCCGGGACAGAGCCTGGTCCCCACCCCACCCCTGCCCCGTACCGCGCCTCCAGTCCATTGTCAGACGAGGGGAGGAGGGGCCGGGTACAGCCTCAGCCCGACCAGGACGAACCTGTCTCCGGGACTCAGATCCCCATCCCCCCTCCCTGCCTCCGTGCCTCTTCCTCCTGACTACTGTCAGACCCAGGGAAGGAGAGGAGGGGTGGGGGAACTGGCTCGGAATGGGCAGGGGCGCAGCCTCAGACCAACCAGGACCGTCGGGGTGCGGGTTGGAGCAAGATCTCCATCCCCCTACTCTGCTAGTATCCCCTTCTGCGGTCCATTGTCTGTTCCAAGGAGGGAGGGGGAGAGGGACCGACTCCAAATGGGCAGGAGTCCAGCCTCAGCCCAGCCAGGTCTAACTTGTATCCCGGAGGAAGTCGGCACCCCCTAGGCCACCCCACAGTCACCCCCTCTCGGATCACTGACAGCCCTAAGAATGGGGAGGAGGACTGGTTCGGAGCAAGGCAGAGTCCAATCTCAGTCCAACAAGGACCAACTTGTCTAGGGGATAGACCCAGATCCCCATCCTCTCACCCAGCCTCCGTCCCCCAGCCTACTGTCAGCTCCGGGAAAGGGGAGAGAGACAGTGACTGAAGAAGGCAGGGTCATTCCCAGCTTTCTCAGAACCCTCGCTGATTATCACTCCATGGGCATGGAGGGGCGGGGGTCTCAGAGGGAGAGAGGTCAAAAGCACAGTCCCCTGGTCCCCAGCCCTAGCACCCTCATTCACCCAGACCCTCATCAGCACTTGGAATGGAAGAGGGAGAAAGGAGAGCAGGGATCCTGCCCCCAAGCAAGGACTGATCCTCTAGCTCGATTCAGCTTCTGGCAAGAATACCTGGTTACCAACACAAAAGGAAGACCGGGTCTTCAGACCAGAACACCCAGAGACAAGTCTGCCCCGGTAAGATACCCAGGACCACAGCCCAGAAGGAATAGGGGGCTGTACCTGGAGTCGGGAAGACCTTGCCTTACAGGCTTACTAGCTGTGTGACTCCAAGCAAGTCACTTTGCCAGTCTGACTCAGTTTCCTCCTCTGTAAAAATAGTACCTACCGCACAGGGTTGTTATAAGACTCAAAAGAAACATGTGAGGTGTTTTAAGAATCGTAGAACACTCTGTAAATGTGAGCTGCTAGCTATTATTCTAGCAGGTAAGGTCAGGACCCCCAATCATATCCAACTTTCTGTCCTTAGCCCATTAGATCCAGTAGGGCAGAAGGACTGAGGCAAGCCCCTAAAGCCCTGCCCAACAATTTCAGTTCCCCACCCCCATCCATTATCAGCCCTGGAAAGATGGAAAAAACAGACTACCAGGGTCACCGATGATGAAGAAATCCTTTTCACCTACTTCTCTGAGGATACCAAGAGGTTAACATCAGTGTCATCAGAGGGCCAACTTACCCCTCCCCAGTCCTTCTGAAGTTCTCATTGATCCAATGAGATGTTTATAAAGCATTTTACAAACTTTAAAATAAGTTAGAAATGCTAGTTTTGATCATGATGGGGTTGGTGGTGATGGATGGCTGAGTCTGATCCACAGTGGGTCACCAAGCATCCAATTCCACTAAAGGGGGCCCAGATTTTGGTCTAAGCCACACCCATCAGAGCTGAGGGCCAGTTTCAGAATGACCAGAACACCCTCTCCTACCCCTCCATCTTCTTTTGGCTGCCCCTCTTGGATCCACCTTTCTCATATGAATTTTCATTCATAGAATTACAGATTTAGAGCTAGAGACAAATCCAATCTCCTCATCTGATGAGGAAGAAACTCAGGATACAGTGTGCAGGTAACATATTGGTTAATTTCCTGGGCAGGATTTGAACCCATAACTTCCTTTACAAGTCTAGACCCCTTTACACTACACCATTGTGCTCCTCTATTTCCAGACCTCTTAGCTTAGGAGGGATTTCTGTCCTTGGACCTCAAGCAGGTGTGTGCTGGACTGAGGAGAGTTCATTGTTAAACTTTCAGTGTGAATGTTTACATTTCTAAAATTTTCAAACTATAAATCAGGACTTGGTTTATCCTTTTGTTGATTGTCTAGACTTAAGAAAGTGATGGAGAAGATAAGATGTTAACAGCGTGTGTCCTGCATACATCCTCGCCCCCACCCCATCTGGTTGTTAAATATTTACTAGCCCACCCCTGACCTCAGATATTCTCCCAGTGGTTTCAGGATGTTCCGTACTACCTCCGAAATCAGTACCTTTATCCTTAGGTCCAGGAGAGAGGAAAGAGATGGGATCCCAGGCTTTGGAGCTGAAAGGAATTTTGAACAGTATCTAGTCCAACACACTTATTCTCCAGATGACACTGAGGCACAGAAAATCTAAGTGACTTGCCTGGGGTCACACAGTAACTGACAGAGGCAAGATTCGAACCCAAATCCTGACTCCAAATATGGAAAATGGAACAATAGGAGAGAGCATTGAATTTGGAGTCAGGGAACAGAGGTTAAAATCCTAGATAAAGGGAAGGACAGGGAGTCACTGTGACTGAGTTTGAAGTCTCACAGTTCTCTGGACTGAGGACACTTTTACCCTCTTCTAGACTCAGTTTCTCCCTCTGTAAAATGAGAACAACGACAGCACCCGCCTTACAGGGTTGCGGTGATGATGGAGTGAGTTCCTAGATACAAAGCATTTTGCAAACCTTAAAGAGCTATATAAACACTAATGCTATTAATACTAGCATCACTATTATCAACCCACCTTTGTGACTTATTACCTCTGTGACTTTGGGTAAGCTTCCTCCACTCTTTCGGCCTCAGTTTACTCATATGTAAAATGAGGAAAGTCGAATCATCTCCTAACAGAACTGATGGATTTAAAATGCAGACTTATTTTTGGACATGGTTGATGCCCAACCACACAGCTAAGTATTGAGGGCTTGGGTTTTTGTCATTCTCTTTTCTGGTTTTTTGTTTTCTAATTTGCTTACTAATGGGGGAGGAGGAGGGGCAACTTAATTTTAAAATACTTGTTACTTGAAAAGTAAGAATGAACTATTTTTGTTTTGTTTATAAGGAAGCTTGGATTTCATGACTCCTAAGATGCCTCCCACTACAGATCTATGATCCCATGAAGACCAGGGCATTTATTAAACCCTTAGGGTGTCCCCAATGCTGCTCTAAGCACTAGCGATTGTTGTTTTCATTCTAGAAGAAGATTATGACATCAGGGAGGTGATGCCATGACATGCTGGTGAATTGGATTTTAGTGAATTACAATGAAAAGCAACCATACGGTCCCCTGCCCTCAAGAAGCTTACAGGCTAATAAAGGAGGGGCTCTGCAAACATGTCCACAGAGGACAAACAGATGACCAGAGACCTGTTGGGATCCCTAGACCCTCCAACTGAATTGGAGCTCCGAGGTCATCTGGTTCCATCCATGCCCAGACCCTAATGTGTCAGGCCAAGAGGTCCCAGAACTTCCATACACAGAGACCTCCAGAGGCAGGAAGCCCCTGCAGCCTCCCCCGTCACCCATGCAGCCCATCCCATCCCTGCATGATATCTAAATAGTGGGAAGTTTTCTCCTTCCAACAAGCCCATAAGCTCCTGTAACTTTGCCTAGAGCTCAGATTCACCCTTTGGAGTCAATTCCTCCTTTCCATGCTAGCCCTTCCAGTACCTGAATAGCTCTGTCTCCCTAGGTCTCCTGTTGTCCAGACAAGACAACCTGCCTGAGGTCTCACGTATTAAGTGGAAGACTCCAGATTCAAACCCAGTTCTGCAGCTGCCATTGATTTTGTCTTATACCATGGTTGCCCAACGCCACCAGTCATTTTCCGGGCTGTACCCCAGCTTGCCAGCCTCAGGAAATCCTTCTCTTCTCTCCTTCAGCTTTTATCTCTCTGAGCTCCTCTCCTTCCTGCCTCCTGGTCCTTGATCCCATGAGTCCCTGTCTGGAGCATACACTAGCCAGCTCTTAAGATGGGCACCAACGGTTTGAATTGGTCAGTCTTCATGTTCTAGGTCTCCCAATGGTCTGCACCTAGTGGTCAACTCACGTTAAATGTCCAGCATCTGCTGCTCCTTCCCAAGAGGGGGCAGCCAGCTCAGAACCCCTCTCCCCCAACTCAGCCCAAGGGTATAGAGTAGGGGTTCCCCTGGCTTCCAGCATTCTTTGTCCCCCAGACTCAAGTCAGTTTTCTGTTTCTAATAACCTATTATAACCCTTCCCTTCCCACAGTTCAGACGATACACACTCCTGAAGCTTTCCCTAATCCCTCCCAGAAGCCACCCAGAGGTTTCCATTTTACAGAGGAAGAAATTGAAGCAGAGAAATGAACTGACTTACCCAAGGTCACACAGGCAGAAATTGAGGATCATAGCTCTAGAGTTAGAAGGGACCTTAGGAACCAGTAGGTCCAGCCCTCTAATCTTACAGAAGAGGAAACTGAGGCAAGAGAGGCAAGATCACTTCCTGTGTGAGTGGCCAACAGGATCTAAACTCACATCTCCCTGACTCCAAGCCTGAGAATCTACCTGGTTGCTCACATCAGAAAACGTCTTTAGAGAAATTCCATAGGATCAAGGATATAAAATTGAGAAGACCATTCAAGGTTATCTAACCTCATTCAACCCTTCCTTTTGCAAAGGAGAAAATGAACAAATTGGGGAATTTGCCCCAGATCATCCAGCTAGGTGGAGTCAGAGGTGAGATGGAATCCAGCCCTTCCTGGGGTCAAAACTAGAGCTGTGGCCACTAGACCCTAATGTCTCTTGTACAGAACAAGTCCTCGAGGAAGGCTGATGGGAATGAGTCCCCATCCATCCCTTTGGGTGGTTGTGAGCTCAGGCTCAGGTGGTGAGCTGGATCAAGGTCATGGGATGCTCTCTGCATTATCTCTGGGATCATCTGAGGACACTGGGCCCCTGAGACTGTGGGCGTGATGGAGGCAGGTGATAATGGAGGTGACAAGGGAATGTGAGGTCTGGATCACATCTAGGTGTCCCTTACCTTAGAATCCTCAGGTGGCCTGGGGGGAGATACCACAGCATGCAGGCTGGAGTCACTCCTATACTTTCAGTGCCTCAGTGGCTCCCTGCTGCTCCTTATCAGGGCAGTCAAGGCAAGCCCTGCACCAACTGGAACCACCCTCTTCTTCCAAACTTATTTCCTAGTTCTTCCATATTCTTTGCTCTCCATTCTCTCCCCTACAGCCTCTGAAGCCCTCCTCACACTTCTTTAGACCAGAATGTCATTCTTTACTCTCCTGACCTGCCTCATTTCCACTTGTCCCTTAAAAATCGAACTCAGATCACCTCTTCCAGGGAGCCTTCCCTGCTCTCTCCACTAGAAATTTCACCTAGTATTTTGTTTCGTAAGTGCACCCCATATAGCATGGAGTCAGTAGACCTGAGTTCAACCTGCGACATAGCCTGGCTATGTGACCCAGGGTAAGTCTCTAAACCTCTTGGTGACCCAGATCACTTGATGAGACTCTAAGAGACAGGGAGGATGCTTAAAATTTCCTACCGGGACAGATCACAGGTTCAGCCGAATAAAGATGCCCTCAACAGCAAGCTATTGGGTATGGGGTCTCATCTCTCTCCTAGATTCCAAGCTTGATGGAGAAGCTGGGATCATGAATCATACCTGGAAGGGATGTCAGAGACCCCTGTGTCCAGATCCCTCATTTTAGAAGTGGGGAAACTGAGGGTCAGAGAACTGAAGTCACACAAAAGCCAAATGGGATTCCAACCCAACATCCTCTTAGGCCGCAGAGGCTATCTTTGGGCAGCTAGTTGGCGAAGTAGATCCAGGGTGGGGCTTAGAATAAATGGAGAGTTCAAATCCAACGTCCGACACTTCTCAGCCTCAAGCCATTTAACCTCAGACTGTACCACTCATCAGGAAAATGGGGATTTCCAAAAAATAGAACTTAGCTGGTATAAAGCAGGTATTTTTTGAATGATAGCATCACAGGACTGTAGTGAGAATTAAATGAGATTAATGTATGTCAAGAAGTGAGTCCTGGGACCGAGGGAACATGCCTGCTGATTTCAAGGGGAGTACCTCAAACTCATTTCCCCACTCTGGAAGTAGTCAAGCCCTGCCTAGCCTGGCAGGCAGGAACCAAGGGTTCACCCTCCACCCACCTGCCTTCCTAAGGACCCCACCCTTGCACCTCTCAGATCAACATGATCATAACTACAGAGAAGGGTGTGGCTGACTATGACTGCTCAATTTAGAATCCAAGAAATGACTCTGCACATAGTATGTGCTTAAGAAATGCCCCATCCTTCCACATCAGGTCTCCCCTCCCTTCTGACCAAACAGAAGCTGCCTGAGGTCAGAACTGTGGATTTCAGTCTTAGTGTTCATGGTACCCCTCCCCACCCCCCAGGCCAGGCACAGAGTTGAACCTTTCTAAATGCTAGCTGAACTGAACCAAGGCAGAGCAGAGAATAGGTCTCCCCCAGTGCCTAGGATGGAGTTTCACACAGTAGGCCCTTTAATAAATATTCTTTGCAAGAATGAATGAGACATCCTGAGGAAAGGCTGCTTTAGTCAATCAATCAAACAAAGTTTACAGACTAATGAGGGAGTTAACAGAGGTGTGTGTTTGTATGTGTGTATGTGATATATATATAATATATATAATGTGTATGCATATGCAATATGTCATATGTGTACAAACATATACATATTATATGCAACATATACTATACAAATAAGATATGTACACATGTGTATGTGTGTTAATATCTGTTATACACATGGTGATATATGGTATATGCAATGCACAATAAATATGAATAGGCATTATAATGTGTCATATAAATGTATGGTGTATATGTACACATGTGTACTACAACAAACCATGCATTGTATGTTTATATACTGTGATATATGCCTGCTTGTACATGTGTAACATAGCATGTTAATATTATATACACACATTTTGTGTGTGTTGTGTGTTATGTAGTATATTATAGACATGTGTGTATACATGTATAATATACACATGTGTATTATATAGTATTTTAAACCTGTGTGTACATATGTCAAATAACATCTATGGTATATAGGAGCATATAGAAGGACTATAATGACCTCAGAAGACTAGGTCAATTTCCTCTTATGTAGGTAAGGAATTAAAGCAAACAGAGGTTAAGGGACTTGCCCAGGGTCACACAGCTAGTAAATATCTAAGACTGGTTTTGAACTCAGGTTTTCCTGACTCCAAGACCAAAAATCTTTATAAAATATAATATAAAGCAGATCTAAGATACGATTGCTGAGGATCCTCCTCTCACCAGAGAGTTATACAGCACTAGTCAGTAAGTGCAGGCTCTAAGGAAGCATCTTCCCCCCCCCACCTGCTGCATTTCTCAGCTGTCTTCCTCCCCCATGAGAATTTTCTCCCCAGAGTCACAGAATGTTGGAGCTCAGAGGGACTTTGGGGCCTAGCTAATCCATCCTCCTCATTTGCTGGAGGCAGCTCTGAAGGGTTAAGTTATTTATCCAGGGTCGTGGTAATTCATTATTGCCTCCAGGATCAAGTGGGAAATCCTAGGCCTGGTGTTTCAAAACCTCCCCAATCTGGCTCCCACCTACCAGGTTTAACTCAGCTAATTCCCCTTCCCGACCTCTCTGATGCTGTGAGACCAGCCTGGGGGAGTGCAGGGTATATGCTCCCAGGCCATGGACTTGGGATAAACGATGGCCCACATCTGGAATGCTCACTAGTTTCACCATCTTTCCTCTGACCAGCCGTGAAGCCCCTTCCTGCTGGAGGCCTTCCCCATTCCCTCCCACCCACCTCCACTGGAAAGCACTTTTATGGTTACTTAGCTGTCTACCTGGGGTGACCCCAGCAAGGATCCCTTTTGTCTTTGTATTCCAAACACTTAACCCAGGGCCTAACACATTGGTGTTGAGTCACAGTTTTCTTGGCAAAGATACTGTAATGATTTGCCATTTCTTTTTCCAGTAATTAGTCAAAGAGGGATTAAGTGACTTGCCCAGGGTCACACAGCTAGTAAGTGTCTGAGGCTAATTTTGAACTCAGGTCTTTCTGACTCCAGATCTAGTGTTCTATCTACCTTACTACTTCACCTGACACATAGTAAGTGCTTAGTGCCTGTTGAATTAAACAGCTGTATGGCTGGAACAAGCTACTAGGCCTCAATGACTTTTAAGAAGATCTCTATCAGTTCTAAATCTGATTCTACTCCAAAATGGAATAATGCAGGGATCCAGGACCCTTCCTTCTCCCCAGGACAAAGTGGCAGGAAAGGAAGCCATCTCAGAGCTGGGGAGTTTCCCACAGTCTCTGACATCTGCCAAAAACTAGTGAGTTCCTTGATTCTCATTTGTCCATCCTGTCACAGGATCCTGAGATCCTGAGATCAGATTTAGAATGAGAATCTTAAGAGCCTGCCAGTCCAGTTCTTTCCATTTATACAGGAGGCAACACTGGAAGTGACTTCTCTAGGATCACAACCAGTAAGTAAGGATCACAACCAGAATTTGAATTCAGGTCTTCCTGACTCCAGATCAGGGGTTCCCTATCCACTAAGCCAAACTTCAGACCATTAAAGGCAATGAGTTCAACCCTCCCATTTTACAGATGAGAAACAGAAGCCCAGAGAAGTAGTGACCTGCTGAATAAGGCAATGTCAGAATCTGAATCTAGGTCCTCTGACTCTCAACTCCGCACCCTTTCTACAGTAGCCTCTCAGACTGAATCAGGGCAGTGGACAGAGGTAAAGGCTTGAGCACACATGAAGGGGTGGGAAGGTGAGGACCCATAAGAGAACTGGAGGAGAGAGTAGAAAAAGGCATGTCTGAGCCCCAGGAATTGAAGAGCAGGGCAGGGAAAGGGCACGGGCAGGGCTACTCAGAGGGTGTGACTGGGATAGCCACAGCCTGGACATCATGCTTGGGGATGGGTCTCCTCTGTGTTTGAAGAACCATAGTTATGACTGTAACTATCCTTAATGCTTCCAGCATTTAAGCCCAACGCCTCCAGTTACGTCTCCAACCTATGCTAACATTTTGCAAGACAATCTAGCCTTGATCCCTCCTGCTGCAGTCTCAGATTCTTTCCTCTAGTTCCCAACCAACTGGGGCCAGCACAGATGAAGAACATCTGGTGCCTGCTCCCAGCTCCTCCCAGCTCCCAGGGATCCCGAACTGGGAGGGGGCAGGGCAGAAGCAGACAAGGCTCCCCCAAGCACAAAGGCATGGTGATCCCGATCCTGTGAGCAGACATCCTCTGACCACATCCTCTCCACTCTCCAATTTCCCCCCAAATATTGGCTCCTCTCTACCCACAGATTTCTCCCTCCCCCCAGCTAAAGCCCCCCCCCCCCACTCCATTAGCTCATGTTACTAGAGCTGGTTTTCCCCAATATGCCACATCCTCAGCCCTCAGACACCTTCCTAGCAGGAGCATGGGGATCTTCGCTGTCCTCCCCACTAGCTGAACAAGCCCCCAAGGGGCACTGCTTCCAGGGGCTTAGACCACAACTCCTCCACCTCCTACCCACTGGGCAGGCTTTACTCATTCCTTGGTGGGTGTGGCAAGGACCCCTCCCTCCCCCATCACCATTACAAGAGAAACCGTAGACAGGGAATGATGCATCCAAAGGGTGCTTGCTCCCAGAGCCTCTGACTAACGCTTTCCCGGTTAAGTGTTGAGGCACACAGACCCCTCTCCCCATCCTGACTGAGGAAAAGGGAACCAGAGGGGAGGGCATTTCACACAGCAAAGTTGTCTCAAGAGTCTAGGCTTCACAACATTGTTCGATGACCAACTTTGATAGACTTAGCTCTTCTCAGCAATGCTAGGATCTAAGACAACTCAAAAAAAAAACTCCTGATGGAAAATGCTGCCCACATCCAGAGAAAGAACTTTGGAATCTGAATGCAGATGGAAGCAGACTATTTGCTCTCTCTTTTTTGGTTTCTTCTTTCTTATGGTTTCTCTCCTTGGTTCTGATTCTTCTTTACATCATGACTAATGTGAAAATATGTTTAATATGATTGTACATGTAGGTCCTACATCAGACTGCACGCCCTCTTGGAGTGGGGGTAAGGGAGAGATTGGGAGAAAATCTGGAACTCAAAATCTTATGGAAGTGAATGTTGAAAACGAAAAATAAATAAATACTTTTTTTAAAAAGAGTCTAGGCTCCAACTCAGGTGAAGTGGGCTCCAGTATACATGGGAGGTGGGGGTGTGGAATCTGAGGTTAAGAACACACAACAGCCTGGAATCTAAAAGGACTTTCTCCAGTGGCCAGGATGAACTCTGTGCATTTTAGTAGGGGGAGAAGTACCCCAAGGGCCCTCCCCTAGAGCTGCTCTCAGAAACAGGTAGTGCTAGGTCAGGCAGACATGCCTGAGCAGGGAGGAGACTAGAGCAAAGGTGTGGAGCTGGGAGGACAAAGTTTCTCAGCTTCCCATGGCACTAGATCCACGGAGCAAGACCCCAGTGATAGGAACCCACAAATCCCAAAGCCCTAGCCCACCCAAGCAGGGAGAGCTCAGGACAGTTCCTAGGATAAGGCTATAGGCTAAAGACAGAGGAAGAAATAGGGCAGGGGTGAGGGAAAATTTGTTGCTAAACCTGATTGGTCTCAGGTTTGCAAACCCTCTGAGAAATAGGAAAAGCTGAGTGGTAAAGCAAGGCAGTCTCTAAAAAATCAGCACCATATCCTGGTCCTGCTCCCTGGCCCTTTCTCCTCCAGACTTCGGACAAGACCAGCAGTGAGACCCCACTTTGGCTACCAAGACCAGTCCCCACCCTATGGCCAGGATGGGGGTGGAAGGGGTCAGGAGGGGATGGTCCAGCTCTGGGGACATTCCATGGGAATCCCTCTTCCCTCCCTCTCCAGAGAAACAGGCAGACAGGAGGACAGGAGAGAGTACTGCAAAACCACCCAGCACAAGCAGGAACATCTCCAGAAAAGGAAGGAAGACAGGCTAAAGGGGTTCTCATTCCCACTGACTAGAATAGGATTTTTCTCCTTGACAGAGACCCCTCCTCCCCATAATCCTCCTACACTGACAGTCACACTTTGTCCACTCATCCCCGCCTCTTCACCCACAGCCCCCTCCACCTTCCAAACCTTTAAAGACTGACTGAATAATCACAGGAATTCCTGAATAGGAATCTACCCATTTCTTACCACCCCTCCCCTCAGCACACATGCACCTTGACCCCAACCCCCACCTTTGCCCTCCTCCACTGTCCAGTCTGGACAACATCCTCAGTTATTCTCCCCTAGCCCACTTTTGCCTTTAATGTCTTTCCTGGCCCCTGAACACTTGGGTCCCCAGGACAGTCAGGAGAAGAGGAGAGCAGGAGGGAGGGAGGGAGGGAGGAAAGGAGGAAGGGAGGGCCTACGCTAAGAAAGGGGCTGCTGTCTTTGTCTCCCTGAGCAGTTAAAGAAAGAGTATGAAGTCACAGGCCTGGGTCCTTCAGAGAATCCAGGCACAAATACAGACCCACTCACCCCGTACATGTTTGTACACACAAGCACAGGTTCATGTGAATGTGCATGTGAATATAAATGCATGCATGTAAGTATATATGCCTTGTACACACATGCACACTCTGGTACCAAGTGTCTGTGCACAGGTGCACATGTATGCACACGTGTGTGCAAAGTACCCACACCAGCAATGCTGCTGGGTGAGGTCCTTGGTGAGGTCTTTCTTTGGCCAGCTTTTTCTCCTGATCCCTCGGCTGTATCTGAGGCTAGGGGACACTTCAGCATTTCCCTATCTGGTAGACATTTCCTAGTAGAGCTCACACCAATAGGGTAATCGGGGGCACTGCCCAGGCAGCCTCAGGGACATATGAACAGATAAAGTGCGGAAGATGGACAGACAGGGATCCAGGGATGGACATATGGACAAGCAACAGCCATGTACAGGGAGGTAGCCTAGGAAACAGGGGACCTCAAACCTTCTGTCCCTTTCTCCCTGGGACAATTGTTATCTGGAAAGGTCTCTTTGTTCTCTTGGGAAGGGCTGTGGGACTGGGGCTGGAGGGAATGGAGCAGCTGAAACAGAAGCCCCTTCTCTGCCACCCTTCGGGTCTCTCCAGCCGACCATCCGAAGGGAATGAGACCCTGGATGCAGGAGGTGGGGGAGGGGAGGAGCTGTCACAGTATAAAGCCTCCTGCTCACATAAAGACCCTCCCTCTTCTCTCTTGCTTTCCTTCTCTTCCAGCAAGGATGGGGGGGGGGGTATTCTCTCATGGGGGCATCTTCCGGGGGAACAGACCCAGGCCCTCAAACCCCTTCTGGGCCTGCGATGCCCCTCCCAAGGCATGCCCTGCAACTTAGACCCTTGACCCTCCAGAGAGCTCAGAGGAAACCCAAATTACGTCCCGGCCAGGAAGGAGCCCCTGGGAGGAATGGGGCGGTCAGGAAGACGGGGGCCAAAGGCTCCAGAGTCTGTCACTGACACGCCCCACGTGGAACCCGGACAGGAAGGGGAGGGAGGCTAATTGTGGGAGCTCCAGGCAGTGTGCGCCTTTGTGTATGTGTGTGTGTGTGTGTGTGTGTGTGTGTGTGTGTGTGTGTGTGGCGTGTGTATATGTGTAGTGTGTGTGGTGTGTGTGTGTGGTGTGTGTGCCTGTCTGCCTCCATCTCCGGGTGTGTGGGTCTCTTGTCCCTCTTTATGTCCCCGTCTCTGTCTGTTTCGGAGACGAGGCAGCGCTCTCTCTCTCTTTCTCTCTCTCTCTCTCTCTCTCTCTCTCTCTCTCTCTCTCTCTCTCTCTCTCCCTCTCTCTCTCTCTCTCTCTCCCTGGGCGTGTCTCTCTCTCTGGGTCTTTGCGCCTCTGGTTCTCTCTCCCGGGGTGTGTATCCCTGTCTCTCTGGCTTTGGGTTCCTGCCTTCATCTTCTCTGGACCTGTCTCTCTCTCTGGGTGGGTGTCCCCTCTGCCTCTCTGTCCTCTGGGTGTGTCTCGGTCCCTGCCTTTGCTCCCGTCTCTCTCCATCTCTGACCGTGTCTCCCGATCCCTGCCTCGCTCTGTCTCCAGGGGAGCGCGGAGTCCCGACGTCCCAGGGCTCCCGGATCGCGGCCGGTCCTGGGTCCGAGGCGTCTCACCTGAATCGGGGCGAGTCCTTGATGCACTCCTCGAACTCCACCGTCATTTCTGCGGCTCCGCCAGCGGCTCGGGCTCTCAGAGGGGAAGCTCCCGTGCCATGGCCACCCCAGCCCGCCCCGACCGGGCTGCGCTGCGCTGTGCTCCGCTCCGCCCGCACCCGTCGGCTCGGCTCGCCTGCCAGCCAGCCCGCCCGCCCGGGCTGGGGAATGAGGCCGCTGCAGCGCCCGCTCCGGCCCGCCCCGGCCCGCCCCGGCCCGCCCCGCCGGGCCTGTCACTGCGCAGGGAGCGTCGCCAAAGTCCTGCCGCCACCGCCGCGCCCCCCTTTACCCGTAAGCCCCTCCCCGGGCACCGGCGTGTCGTTTACATCTGCCTGGCCTTTGTCCGGCGCCTCTGACTCCTCCCCTTCTAAGAGGCGGCAATCCCCCAGCTCGCAGGGTCTTCCATTTAGACCTGGGAGGGGACCCTGTAAGCGTCTTCCCTGGGACCCTCTTGCCTTTTACAGAAGAAGAAACTGAGGTGTCCCAGAGGTGACGTGGCTAGCCTAAGGTCACCAGGTCAGTCAATGACCGAGCCAGGGACCGTACGCGGGCCTTTCTCTGACTCCCCACTTTGATGCCCCCTTTAACGCAAGGTTAGGTGCTCAGCGCGGTGACTTCTGCTCACTCCCTTAACGCTTCCCTGGCTTCCTCGGACAGCCGGGATGACTCCGAAATCTCCCACTCCTCGAACCCAGATGGACTAGGTAACCTCTGGGTGGGACCGCAGTTCCAGCGAGCCGAGCACCTGTCTCTTTTCATAAGTTTCATAAGACTAACTGATCTCCAGCCTCCACAATCCTCCCTTGTGACAGAGGGGAGGGATCCTGAGACCCAGAATGGAAAGGTCATCTAGTCAGTCAATTATCATTTATTAAACACCTACGATATTCCTGGCACTGGGGTGAGCACTGGCCTTAGAATCATAGATTTAAAATTAGAAGAGACCTTTAAAACCATTTGGCCCAACCCCTTCATTTTACAGGTGAGGAAACTGAGGCCCAGAAAAGTTCTGGGACTTCCCCTAGGTCATACAGAAGATAAACCTCAGACACAATTTTGAACCCAGACCTTTTTCCCTAGATCCTGGGCTCTTTCCAGGGTATTCCACTGTTATGCAGCACTTCCCAGTGCCTATCAAACATCTCTGCCTCAGCCTGCCTTAGACACCTGGGACTTCACATGTCAGAACCAAACTCCCTTCCCAAAAAAAACTTCTGCACCCCCTCCCAACTCATCTGTTTCAATTGACTATCCCATACTTCTATTCAGAAACTGGACAAAAATCTCAGTAATCTACACCAGGAAAGACAGAGGGGTATAATGGATAAAGTACAAGGTGGAGAATCAGGAAGACCTGAGTTCAAATCCAGTCTGTGATACTTGCAAATTGTGTGACCCTGGGTAAGTCATTTAACCTCTCAGAGGTCAGTTTACCTTCCTGTAAAATGAAGGAGTTTAATTCCGACCTTTTAGCTCTAAATATATTTCCATATGATCTTGAACACTCTCCCATCGCCTCAACCCCCTTATCTCCAGGATATGTCTCACATTTCTCTCCTCTTCACAAACATGACCACACCCCTAGGTCAGGCCTTCAGCCCATCTCTCCTGGCTTATTGCATTAGGGCCTCCTTGCCTCTAGACTCATCATCTCTACCATACCCCACACTAATGCCAAAGGACTCTGTCACTATATCATGACCTTGATCACATTTCCCCTCTCTGGGACTCAGTTTCCTCCTCTGTAAAAGAAGGGGCTTTGATTTGAAGGTCTCATCGACTCTTTCCAAACACAGATCTGGGTCTATCTAATCATGTAATTCCCCTTCTCATCATCCTTCTTAAGGATAAAACCAAGCTCTGCCTTGGCACTGAAGGCCACTCACAGTTTGCCTCATTACCTTCCTAGACCCATTTTCAGTCCCTCTTTTCCCTATCACAGATTCGGTATCATTCCTCAGAGAGAATGTGGGGATATAGTGGACAAAAGGCTAGCCTTGGAGTCAGGAAGACAAAAACTCAAATACTGCCACTTTTACTTCTAGGCTGTGTGACCCCAGGAGAGTGACTTTACTACTCTGTGCCCTGGATGACTCCCTAACATTATGATCTACTTATCTAAGAGAGTCGGACAGGAGTCCTGTTTTAGGAGGATTTCTTGTTGTTCAGTCCGACCTGACTCTCCATGACAGGTTTTCTTGGCAGAGATACTGAAGTGGTTTGCCATTTTCTTCTCCGGCTCATTTTACAGATGGGGAAACTAAGACCAACAAAGTTAAATGACGTGCCCAGGATCACACAGCTAGGAAGTGTTTGAGAAAGGATTTGAATTCATGAAGATGAATCTTCCTAATTCCAAGTCCGGTACTCTATCCACTGTGAATTCCCTTGAGAACTCAGGATTCCCTTGAGAACTCCAATCTTAGCATGGCTCCCTAGAAAGCAGTAAGCTTCTCCAAGATAGGGACTGGTCTATTGGTTAGGTCACTGCAGTTGAAGTCAGGAAGACCTGGGTTCGAATCCCACTTCCAACTCTTACCCCAGGTAAATTACTCCCCCTCCCTGGGTTTCAGCCTCCTTATCCATAAATGAGAGAATTGGACTCTCTGACCTCTAAGGGCCTTTCCAACTCCAAATAAGTGATCTGTATCATTCACCATATTTCAATGAATGTCTATTAATGCTTAGTGTGTGCAAGGCCCCATGCTGGTATCCCAGCTATGGATGAATGAATGCAAAAGCATTTATTAAGCTCTTACTATGTTCCAAGCACTGTGCTGAGCCCAGGGGATAAATATACATGGAAGACAGTGCCTGGCCTTGGAGTACAATGCCTCCACACAGTTGTACAATGAATGATAAATTAAATAGATCTGAGGGGGTGAATGGAGGGGGATTTGGGGCTGAAGTTCATTCAGGGGCTCTTATAAAGGCAGCATGGTATAGTGGATAGAACACCAGACTTGAAATTGGGAAGCCTGGGGTCCAGCTCCCACCTCAGATACTTCCTAGCTGTGTGACTCTGGACACACTTTGGTTCTCTGAGTCTTGGTTTCTCACCTGGAAAATGGGAATGATAGCACCTATTTCACAGGAGTATGGCAAGATCCTTTCCAAAAGGGGAGGGGGTCAGGGAAGTCTTTTGGGGGCAATGGACAGGGTGGACATTCAGTAAGGAAGCCTGTGGGGCTTAAAGGGTCAAAGATTTAAAATTGGAAGGGACCTCTGTTTAGTTGTGTCCCACTCTCTGTGATCCCATTTGGGGTTTTCTTGGCAAAAAATACTGAAGTGGTTTGCCTTCCCTTCTCCAGCTCATTTTACAGATAAGAAAGCTGAGGCAAAAAGAGTTAAGTGACTTGCCCAGAATCACACAGCTACTAAGTGTCTGAAGCCAGATTTGAACTCAGGGAGATGAGTCTTCCTGACTCTGGACTTGGTACCACCTAGCAACCCTCAGAAATCTTCAAATCCAACCTCTGCTCACCCTGGACTATTTTACTGGTAAAGAAATAGAACTAGTGAGGCTAATGAATAGAAGTTTGGCAGGAAAAGGGAAGAACAGAATGGAAGGGGTGGAGGTCCAGGATGGGAGAGGCTCAGCTAGAGATCATGGGATCACAGATTACTTAAAGGGACTTTAGAGTGCTCAATTCCCCTTCCTCACTTTGCAGATGAGAAAACTGAGGAACGGAGAAGTTGTGACTTGCCCAGGGTCACACAAGTAGTAAATGTCTGAGTCTGGAGTTGAACCCGGGTCCTACTGACTTTCCTTCCAGTGTTGTTTTCTAAACCACAGTGCTTTGTGGTGCTGTTGGATCTTAGTGCTACAATGTGACATGGCAGCCTCTCCCCCACACAAGCACAGGCAGAGTCATCGAGGGAGAACTTAGTCTGTGGCACTGTATAGTGCCTTTACGCTGGTCACAATTCTCTCAGATACATTGCAGTGTCCATCCAGAGGATGGCAAACAGGACCAGGGAGTGCCATGGCAGAATGCATGGAGGAACCTTAAAGGAAATGGGGGTGTTTGGTGAAGAGAGGAAAAGAGAGGGGAGGATAAGGGAGGGGAAAGGAGAGATGGAGGGAGAAAGAAGAGGAAGGGAGAGAGAAATGAACGGAGAGGAGAGGGGAGAAGGAAAGGGAGAAGAGATGGAGGGGGAGAGAGAGAGGGAGAAGAAGAGGGGGAGAAAGGAGAGGAGGGGAGGGGAGGATAAAAGAGAGGAGTAAAGAGGGAGGAGAGAAGGGAGAAAGGAGGGGAGGAGAGGACGAGAGAGAAGAAAGGAGGGGTAGATGGAGAGAGAGAGGAGAGAAGATGAGAAGAGAGAAGAGGAGGAGAGGAGAGGAGAGAACAAGGAAAAGGAAGGGAAGAGAAGAGAGGACAAGAGTGGAGGAGAGGAGAGGAGAAAACGGGTGAGGGAGGATCCGACGGTGGCTATCATCAAATAGCTGAAGGGCTGTTATTTGGACGAAGAATTGCCGTGCTTGGTTGGCCCCAGAAGGCAAAACTCAAAGTAATGGGTGGAAGGCTGAGGGAGACATTTAGGCTCATGTCAGAAAAAAAAATCCTTAAAATTCCAGCCCCCGCGGAGTGGATCGGGCTGCCTGGGCTGACATTGAATTCTCCAGCACTGGAGGTCTTCCAGCCCAGATTGGTTGGCCCAGTGTCCATTTGTGGGGCATCCTGTCCGAGAGATCCTCGGTCGGGTCTGGGCTGGACCAGCCTCGCTCCGAGGTCCCTTCTCAGCCCTGGTTTTCAGGGATTCCGAAGGCTGGAGAGCACAGGCTGTGTTTGGGAGAGCGGATTGGAGTTTGGCAGGAGCGTTGAATGAATGGGGGAGGGGAGCAGCGGGGAAACGACCCAGTCAGCGTTCTCCCGTCCGTGGACCGAAGCCAGAGCAGTGACTTGACTTCCGGATTGTTCGCTTCTTTTGGATCTCTCCGCTCAGAGGGTGTGTGTGTGTGTGTGTGTGTGTGTGTGTGTGTGTGTGTGTGTGTGTAAAAAGACAGACACGGAATCAGAGACAAAATCGGACAGAGACAGAGAAACAGACACAGTATGACAGAGACACAGACAGACACAGAATCAGAGACAGAGACACTGTGGCAGACACAGAAAGAAGACATAGAAAGAAAAATAAAACTGGGGGGGAACACACAAGACCCCTTAAAAACAAGCCTCCACCCCCAGCTCCAGGGCTGGGATGTAAGTGAAAGGGTGGGCTCAGAGAAGGCGCAGACGCCAGAGCATGAGGACTCGGGACCCCGAGGCACCACGTCTCCAGCGATCTCGGGAACGGAGAACGCCAGAGCGCCTTGGTCTGGGCAGCCCAAGTCCCAACAGTGCCATCCCTCGGCCTTGGCACAGCCTTTGGACGCTGCCTGGAAGGGTCCTGAGGCTGCTTTCGCGGCTGGGGCAGATTCGGCCCCTCTCTACGTGCCGGGACGCGGCGATCACTTGCTCCCCGCTCCCTAAGCAGAGTTCCCGCCCCTCTGGACCCCGCCCCCTCGTGATTCCATTTCACCCCCTCCCCCGGCCCGGGCCCCTTCTCTCGTCCAATAGCGCGAGGTGGCCTTGGAGTCCGAGCCTGGCCGGCGCGCGCTGCGGGAGGGCGGGGTCCGCTGGGCCGGGGGCGGGCACGCGCGGCGGGGCCGACCCGCTCCCTCCCCCTTCCCCTCCCCCGCGCCGGTCCCCTCCCTCGCGGTCATGGACTCGCCCCGCGCGCGCTACCTCGTGTTCTTCCAATACGTGGGGACTGCCTTTAGGTATGTAGGGGTGGAGACTGGGACCCCCGCCGTGGGGGAGGGGATCGGGCTCCCCTCAAGTCCGCGGGGGCTCCTCCCCCACCCTGTCCCCACGTGGGAGCCGGAGCGGAGTGAGCCCCAGGGCTGAGCGTGGGGGAGCCCCCGCGGGATGGGGGGATCTCGTGCTGGTCCTCTCCTGCCCCAGGACGAGGCGAGGCTGGAGTGGGTGATCTCTAAGCACATTCCCGACCCGGTGCAGGCCACCCCCGAGGCCGCGCGCAGTTATTAAGCACCGGGTTTGGGGGGCTCTGCCAGCCCCCCGCCCCCGCCCACCCCCAGCTTCCTCTCCCGGAGCAGAGGAAGGATGTGGCCCCAGACAGTGCCCAGGCTTGGCCGGGGACTTGGAAGGCTGGCACCCGGGCTAAGTTTAGAGTGGCCATTTAAAGAAGGCACCCAGACTGGAGACGTCTCCCGGAAACTGACTTTCTAAACATCTGTGCCCGATGGGGAAACGGCTTTGTTGAGACTCCCTGTCCAGGGGCTGTTGTAGGGATGGGGAGAAAGAGGAGGGGCACAGGGACCCCTGCTGGGACCGACCTGGGCACCTGGACCTAGCCCCGCTGGAGGGTGGGGATTCAGTTCAATGTACCCCTTGATTAGGGCCGGACCGGGCTGTACGGATTCAGGGACTTAAAATAACCACAAAAACACTGTATCCACAGGGAGCTTATATTTTACTGGGAGGTGGGGGGGCGGGGACGGGGAACCATCCATCATGGCTGGGTGGGACCTCAGGGGTCATCTGGTCCAACCCCTCGGTTTTACAGGTAAGGAACCCAGGCCCAGGGAAGCTGTGACTCTCCCAAGGTCAGAGCTGGGTTGTTAAAGAAGGGTCCAGTGCAGGATTTGAACTCTTGTGTTCTGATGACTTCAGGTCTGGCCCCCTTAACCACAGTAAGACCGGGTAGAAGCATCCCAAGGTAATTTCAAGAAGGAAATTAAAACTCAAAACTGACTGCAGGTTGGAGGGGAATCACCAAAGTCCTCGTGGAGCTGTGATCTCAGGAATTTGATTCAGCGGGCATTTGTCTTCCAGTCAAGCAGTAAACATTTATCAAGGGCTTACTACTATGTTCTGGGCACTGCGATTTACAAAAAAGGAGCAAAAGGCAATCCTTGCCCTCAAGAAGTTCACAATTTTTTAAAAATATTTTTTATTTATTTCGTTAAATATTTCCCAATTAAATGTAAAAAAAAAAAGCATTCTTTTTTTAAAATTTGGAGGTCCAAATTCTTGCCCTCCTTTTATCCCTCCTGTACTCTTAGAGAGGGTGAGCAATATGATATTGATTACACAGGTGAAGTCGTGCAAAACACTTCTGTAGTAGCCATGCTGAAGGAAAAAAAAACCCAGAAAAATAAAGTGAAACAAATCTGCTTCAATCTGCACTCAGAGTTCATGGGTTCTGTCTCTAGAGGTGAATGGCGTTGTTCATTATGGGAAGGAACTGGACCAGGTGCTGGAGGTACAAGACAGAACAGTCCCTCTCCAAAAGAAACTTCTATTCTACTTACTAGCTATATGACCCTGGGCAAGTCACTTAATCCCAGTTACCTCCAAAAGTAAAAAATACATGTTAAAAAAGCTTTTATTCTCTTGGAGAAAAGTGACATGCATGTTGTTAGCACATAGCACACCAATATGATCCATGGGATTTTCTTGGAAAAGATACCGGAGAGAGAACTTTGCTTTTTCCTCCTCTGGTATATAGCAGGTGCTTAATAAATGTTTATTGACTGATTCTAGCTGTTTGTGACCTCATAGATCCTAGCATGCCTGTACCATTCATAGGGTTTTCTTGACAAAGATACTAGAAGTTTGCCATTTCCTTTTCTAGCACACTGTAGGTGCTTAAAAAATGCTTGTTGACTAACAGATTTTAGCTCTTTGTGCCCCTGTGGACCATAGTATGCCAAAATTGCCCTTGGATTTTTTTGGCAAAGATACTGGAGAGGTTTGCCATTTCCTTCTCTGGTGAATTAAGGCAAACAGGGTAAGTGACTTGCCCAGGGTCACACAAGATGTCTGAGGGTGGATTTGAACCTAGCTCTTCCTGACTCCAGGCCTAGCACTCTATCCACTGAACCACCCCTTTCCCTCATGACACATATACAGATAAGTAAACGTGAAATGGACACAAAATGATTTGGCTGTGGGAGGGATGAGGATGAGCCTAATATCCAAGTAGCTAGTGTTCAAGCTGAGTTTGGAAGGGAACTAGGGATTTCAAGAGGAGGGACAACATTATGGACATGCAGAGAAAGTCTGTACAAATCGAGGTGAAAGATGGATTGTCATGTATGAGAACAGCAATAGACCAGTTTGGCTGGAATGGCCCATCTGTCTGGAAAGATAAGTTGGGACCAGACTGGGAAGGGCTTTAAAAGCCAAAAGAAGATGTCTGCCTTTCATCCTAGAGATGGGAGGGAGCCACTGGGATTTCTGGAACAAGGAGAGGCTCAGACCCATTGGATGGCTGTGGATTGGAGAGCGGAGGGAATCGAGGCAGCAACTCGAATCTAAGGGACTGCTGCAGGGAGACATTTAAGAGATGCTGAGGGCTCAGCCCTGGGTGCTTGTGGGGAAGGCAAAGAGGAAGCAGAGACCGCAAGCTCTAGCCACGAATTGGATGTGGGAGATGGTGGGCAATGAGGAGTCCAGAGGGACTCTGGGGTCTCACTCCTTTGGTGGCTGTAAAGAGGAAGATTGTCTCTCTTTTATGATTGTATATAATAAGTAATTATATACTTAGTGCTAGGCACATAGGATCTGCTTGATGTGTGGGTTGAATTGGATTAGAAAGGGGAGTGGGGTTCTGAACACTGAGAAGTTAGGGGTAGTGGGGGAGGGAGGGGAGAATGGGTTCTGTTTTAGACATTTTGTGGTTGTTGACTCATTTCCAATTGTCTGACCCTTCATGACCCTATTTGGGGTTTTCTTGGCAGAGATACTGGAATGGTTTGCCATTTCCTTCTCTAGTTCAGATGAGGAAACAGATGAGACAAAGAAGGTGAAGTGACTTACCCAGGGTCACACAGCTAGTAAGTATCCGAGGCTGGATTTCTGACTCTGGGCCCACTACTGTATCTTCTATGCCACCAAAGACCAGTGGAACATCCCGATGTAGCTGTTGGGCATGTAGGCAGTTGGAGAGGCAGGACCAGTGTTTAGGAGAGAGGTTAGGACTGGATATATAGGGGTAGCTAGGTGGTGCCACTGGACCTAGAATCACAAAGACCTGAGTTCGAATCTGGCCTCAGATAATCACTAGTTGTAGGACCCTGGACCCTATTTGCCTTACTTTCCCCATCTGTAAAATGAGCTGGAGAAGGACATGGCCAACCACTCCAGTATCTTGGCCAAGAAAACCCTAAATATGATAATTAAGAGTCAGATACAACCAAACAGCAGCAACCAGTACAAATCTGGGAGTCATATGCGTAGAGATGATGAAACACATGGGGGCTGATTCTACAGGGAAGACCAAGGAGCCTCGGTACTTTCACAGGGAGGTCAAGGTAGAGGACCATGACCCGGAGCAGGGGGTGGTGACTGGAGTCTAGCCACTAAAGGTCAACCAGACCAAGACCAGACTGACAAAACCATCCTTGGTAACCTTGGGGAGCGCAATTGCAGCCATAGTGGGGACTCAGCTAGATTTCCGGGGCTTGAGAAGTGAGTAGGAGGTGAGAAAATAAAGGTGAAAATGAGCCAGGAGCTTTATTTTTCTCCAGAAGGGGAGATGTAGGGCACTCGCTTGAGGGGATGTCAAAGCAGGCTTTTTTTAGACTTGGCCATGATCTGATTGTGTTTATGGCAATGGGGATAAAAAAAGGGTAGGAATTAGGTGAAGAGAAGGAAAGATGGAAGGTCCAGGCTACAGGAGGAGACGAGGTGCAAGGACTCAGAGCAGAGGGCAGAGAAAGGTCCCTCATCCTTTGAGCCTGGGGCAAGTGCAGTGGAGGGAGATTTGGGGGAGATGAGGCTTCAGTCCCTTCAATAAAGCCTGAGTCAAGGACTAACGCTGTGGTTTGGAAGTACAAATTAACATGGAGACCTTATGATGTGGTCTGAGTGTGGTCAGGGGTTCCCTGGAGGCTCCTGAGACCCTTTCAGGGATTTCTTGAGCCAAAAATTCCTTTCTTAATAATACTAAAGTGTTTTCATTTCTGATATGGTAAGTATCAATAGAGAAAACCCACCGAAAGCTAAGTTTTTCATGGGGGGTTCATTTTTAAGAGGGTAAAGGGGTACTGAGGTCAAAGTCTGAAGCCCTTTATAACAGCTCTCAAGCTTAAAGGACCTCCTCGTTTTATAGATGAGGAAACTGAGAGCCAGAGAAGATAAATTATTCACCCTAGGTCACATAAGCAATAACTTGTCAGAATAGATAGGGAGGGACAAAAGAATGGCTGCGCAGCAGGGAGGGATGAAGTCTGTGTCCTCTGTTCACACGCCCTTACAGTGTGAGGAGGGTCCTCCTCCAGAGCCCAGCCTGCCACAGAAGGGGAAAGGGGGTCGCCAAACAAAAGCATCTTTTATTGAGGTCATCTTTCTCTCCCTGGCGTTCAGGCTTGGGGTTCCAAAGGAGAGCCAAAAGACTGGGAGGCCAGAGGTAGGCACCTGCAGGATGTTGGAGGCTTCTGAAGAGAAAGTCAAGAGGAAATAGAATGACTTAGGAGGAATCACCCCTCATAAGGAGAGGTGGGCCCTGTGCTCTTTGTAACAACCCAAGGAAGCAGGACTTCTGTGTGCCAGGCACTGAAAGCAGCCCCTGCCTTGTGGGGTCTGATGGGACTATGGGGCGGTGTTGGCAGCACCCCCTGGCCTCTGTTTCCTATCTCTAACCTGAGGGGGGTTAAACTAGGTAAATGGCCTGTGGTTTCTTCTGAGCTCCAGGAACCCTGCCTCTGAGAGAAGTGGGAATCGGACATGCCTGTACCTGACACTCTTCTCTCCCTCACACTCTCTGTCTCTGTCTCTCTCTCTCTCTCCCTCCCTCCCTCCCTCTCTCTCCTTCCCTCCCCCTTCCCCCTCTCTCTCCCTCTCTTCTCCCCTCTCTGTCTTTGTCTGTTTCTCTGTTGTCTCTCTCTCTGTCTCTCTGTCTCTCCCCCTCCCCCTTTCTCTCTCTCCCTCTCTCTTTCCCTGCAGTGGAGTCATGGCTATCAAACAGCCCAAACAGAGGGTTGGAGTCCAGAATCTTCTGGAGGTGAGTGAGTTGTCACTGTCCAGGATATAAACATAGGATGGTTTGGGAAAAGGGAGAGAATGCTTGTGGCTGGGGAGGGGTCAGGTATGGGGGGGTTACATGGGGCAGGCAGGAGCCACAAAGATGCTACAAGGGGACTGTGAGGGAGGACAGCATTCCAGATGTGGGCAACAGTCTGCAGAAACAGGATGAGGCTTGGGATGGAACAGCTAGTAGTCTGGTTTGACTGGCATGTAGGTGCAAATGCTATCCTTATTGTCAACTTCTCACCCCTGTCCCTTGATTAAAATGTCTGTTTATATGGGGAATGAGTCTAGATGCTGCTACCTTTAGACCTCATGCTGTCTGGTAACAGGTCAGTGAAGCGCGGGGGGTGGGGGGGGGCAGGAATTGAACTTTTGCCAAGTCCAAGAGACCCTGGATCCCAGACACAGATTGTACCAAGGCATCTAAATTTGAGGCAGGGCTGTGAGCAAGTGGATAGATCCTTGTAAAGCATGACCTCTCCCATAATCCCACCATGGTGTTAAGATTCCCTTAGATCCCTGAGGAACTTCCGGTCTATAGGTACATTGCACCATAGGACTCCAAATTCGAAGGGATCTTACAGATCTTGGGACCCAATCTGTTCATTTTATATAGGAAACTGAGGCCCAGACTGGGGAAGGGACTCATCCAAAGGCACAGAACTGGCTAGTTAGAAGGAGGATCAGGATTCTAACCCAGGACTTCTGGGGATTCCAGATTCAGGAGCTCTGCCTGTACTGCCAGTGGGTGCTGTCCAGCTGAGAGCAGGGGAAGGGGGTCTATGGGGCCCCTGCCTCACCTACATCTCATCCACTCTCAGAAAGCTGCAGAGCGGCTGAGGTCTGTCACGCCAGTCAAGTTTCACATCTCTAGCCGAACAGACACTGGTGTCCACGCCCTTGAGAACTCTGCCCATCTAGACATTCAGCGCCTGGCTGGCCGACCCCCTTTCTCACCTGATATCCTCACTTTGGCCCTCAATAGGCACCTTGAGCACCCTGACATCAGGTAAAGAAACCTCCTACCCCTACCCCAGCCCCTCTATCATCCCACCTCACAGACCTAGGCTAGAACATCCTTAATCAGTTAACATATTCCTCAAGGCACAGTCTTATTCCAAATTTTGGAGGAAGCCTGGGCTTACCCTCTCCCCCTGTTCCCCCTTAATCAAATCCTCAGGTTTTGCCAAGCTTGCAGGACCTGATCATCCTTGATGTTCCCAAGGATTTGGGGGTCTCCTCGCATATTTCAGCCTCTTGTGGTTGTGTTAGAAAGGACTTCTCATGTAAGCAAGGATCAGCACCAGGTATTGCGGACAACCCCTTCCTGGAATTGCTGAGAGCAGGAGACAGAGGTGACCCACCTTTGGGAGGGACTGTAGTGGGAGGCCCAGTGGGTAGAGGCCAATGGACTGGTTGGCCTCTGGGTGGGTCATGGTGCCAGTCTGTCCAGTGCCTCTCCAAGACTTATGATTATTTCTGGCTCTGGGAGGGGCAGGAAGTAGCCTCTTCCTAGCCTAGGATTTGACCTTGATTTGTGGTTTGGGGACCTGAGCTAGAAGATCCTGGGCCTCAGTTGACCCCAATGGCCATGGATGGCCCTCAAGGCTCAGCTTGGGGCCCTCACCTCTTCTTTTTTGATATATACTCTCTCCATGACCTCATCAGCATCTGTGGTTTTCTTTTTCACTTCTGCTGATTCTCAGAACTACAAAGCTAGTGGTGGTTCTCTCCCAATGGGTGTCCTGGAGGCATCTCAGACTCAGCATGTCCAACACTAACTCTCTCTTTGTCCCAAAGCCTGTGACTCTCTCAAACTTTCCTGGTGAGGGTATCACCATCCTTCCAAGTCACCCCCAGCTCCCAACATCAGTGTCCTTGCTGACTTTCCACTCTCCCCCATCCAGCCTCTCATCTGATGTTGTTTCACCTCTGTAACATCTCTGGAATACGCCCCCTTCTCTCCTCTGCCCCTGCCCCACCCTGGTGCAGGCCCTCATGCCCTCACACCCAGACTATTGCCTTAGCCACTGGTCTCAGTCACTCCTCACTCCCCTTCAACCTCCAATAGATCAGGAATCCCCTTCTACAAAGCTGCCGATGTGATTTCCCCGAATCATAGATCTAACCATGTCACTCTCCTCAGTAAACTCCAGTGGCTCCCTATCCTCTCCAGAATCACAGAAACTCCCAGTAAAGACTCTCCAACCTGGCTTCTGCCTGCCTTTCCAGTGACTTGATCTGATAACCATTCATGTAGAGAACTCCTAGGAGAGGATACTCCCTCCAACAGTAGCAGTTAGCACCTTCTTTGTGACCTAGATCCGAGGGGGTAAAGCCTGAAGGAGAAGTGTCCACCACACAGGCGACCCACAAGTGCAGCCCAAACTTTAAGGTGTCCTTTGGAAATATTTAACAAAAGAAATGAAAATCCAATAAAATAAAGATAATAACATGTTAAAACTAAGTCAGTTTGTGGCCTGCAGGGCTCTCATGAACTGATTAGTGGTCCCTGTTTCTCTTTGAGTTTGACATCGTTAGTCTAGAAGTACTAAGAGGTTATTGACTTGACCAGTCAAAGAGCTAGTCTGTGGCACAGTGGGACTTGAACCCAGGCTTTTCTGGCTTTGAGGCAGGTTCTCTGCCCACTACACCAGTCGGCCTCCTTGCTTTTTGCTGCCTCTCCCACCCTGCCACAGGGCTCTCCATCTCCCTAAGGTGCTTCCTCCTTGTCAGTAGCTCTCAGAATCTCTGGTTTTGGTTTCAGACCCAGCTTTCCTTGACCCCCTCAGCTACTAGGGCCCATCCTTAATTACCTCATATTGATTCTGTGTTTTTGTTCTGTATATACTTAGACACAGCCTTGTCTCCCCCATTAGAATGTGGGCTTCTTGGGGGCAGGGATTCTTTCATCCCTTGCCTTTGTTTCCCTATTACCTAGTGGTGTACTTAATCAATTCTTGGTGATCAGATAACTGAGGGATGTAGAAGTCCCCTAATCTCAGGGTCTGAGGAGCAGACAACCCCACCTCAGAACCTGTAGGACCCAACCACTGAGTCAGTCACCAGGGTGATCTTGGGTTGACAGCCCGGCAGTCGGCTCATCTGCCTCTACACTGGCTGTCCTAGCTTGGGGAGGTGGGGAAGGGCAGGGGACCAGTGTATTCTCCTATCTTCTGCCATTTCCTTCAGCTAATCTTGGACACTGGAAGTTCTTCTGGAATCTAACTCTGGTACCTCCCCTTCCAGGGTGATCCGAGCTTTCCGGGCCCCTGATGATTTCCATGCTCGCTTTGAAGCCACATCCAGGACCTATCTGTACCGGGTGGCAACCAGCTGCTCCCTGGACATGCTCTCTGTGTTCGACCGGAACCGGTGCTGGGACCTCAAGGCTGAGTATGTAGGTGCCACAACCGTGGCTTACGTTGCACATATTCATGGGAGAGGGCCGGGCAGAGGCTGGGGTCCCTGGGGCTAGGAAAGAACATTTTCCATCCCTTTGTCATTGCTGCCACTGAGAAGGCCAGTCCCTGGGCTGGGCAGGCTTCTGGAGGCCTTGATTTGGGAGAATTCCTTGATGGCTTCCCACCCTTCTCTGCCTGCAGCCACCTGGATGTGTCAGCCATGCAGGAGGCCGCCCAACATCTCCAAGGCACTCACAACTTCCAGGCCTTTAAGTCTGTAAGTGATAATAACTGGCAAAACCCTGTCAAGACACTGCTCCGGGTCTCTGTGGTCCCTGCACTAGCCAGCCCCTTCACCCATCCCCAGGACAAAAGGTAAGGAGGAAGCCCAGGCCAGGCCGCCCTCTCAGACTAGGAGGTTGGAGTCTCCCTAGGAACATGAGCTGAACCGTGTCTTAATTCAGCTCCACAGCCTTTGTGTCTCTCGGCCATCAGGTCCCCAGAGCCAAGGAGGGCCTCAGGTTTCCCTAGAGGGGATTACATTTTCAGGACCAGATGGGTTCCCTGCCCTGTGGGACTCATGAAGCTGAGAGCTTCCCCTAACCCTCAGGGCCATAGAGTGTATAGCAAGGAAGGCTGTGGCTACCCTGGTATAGCTAAGAGTTAGTGACCGCCATTTCTCCTCCCTTTTTCCTGGGCAGCGGGCAGTGCTGATGTCCTGTGTCCTGAGGTGAGCCAGATGTGGCTCAGGCACCAGACCCAGCCTGCCCAGAGCAGTAAGGGAGGCCATAGGGGAGGTCATGACCAACCAGGGGGATCTTAGACTCTCTCTGGTCTTAGTACCCACTTTGGGGGAGGGTATTGGCAGCATCCCCAATCTTCTTATACCAAGGGCCAGATCTGGGTAGCACCCAGGGCACCTAGCAAAGCCCCAAACCAGTCTGTTGCTGGAAGCAGCGGGGGTACAGAGGGGAAGCTGTCTGTCTGGGGGCCCCTGTCCTGGTTGCTCTTTGTGCTGAGGGTGGGCCCTGCGCCCTGGACACATTGAGCCCAGGCCTTGGCCCTTGCAATTGACTCTTTCCCATTCTTCTTCCCCATGCCCCATCCCCACTGGGCATCAGTGCCGGAACTAAGCCAGGCCTGTTGTAGGGGGGAGTTGCTAAAGCCCGTGTTCACAGCTGTGCCCCCCTCCACCACCACCTCCTACCGCCCCTGGGTACCCAGCTCCAACAAATTCCATTTCATGCTCTGTGACTTGGGGGTGGAAGCCAAGCTAAATTTAGCTCTAGAGCTGATTAAGTGGAGAACTGGGGGCGGGCTGCCTCACCCCAAGACAGAGGGATGGATGTAGTGACCCTGGAGACCCCCCAACAGATCTGTGGATCCCAGGGAATCTAGCTCCTGGCTCAAGCAAAGGCTGGGGCGGGGAGTCCTTGTTGACCTGGGTGGGCAGGCAGGAGAGCTGAAGCTGAGGAGAAACTGTTCAGTTGTTCCTCTGGCCTGCTCCCCCTCCCCTCCTGCCCCCTTTCTCAATTGGCTGCTTGTCTATTCACAGAAGGGATTTGGGGGTGGGGGGGAACTGGGGCTCCCAGGGGTTGCCTAGCAACCATGAAAGCCTCTCTGAGGCCCCATCCTCCAGCTGAATTGCGAATGGAAGCCACTCATTGAAGATGCATCCCCATCACCTGTCTCTCCCCCCCTCCAACACTGGGGTCGATGCCAGAGCCTGTAGGCAAATAATGTCCGCCTTTCTCTTTGCCCACCTCCTATCCTCTTAGCTTCCCGATTCCACTCCCAGAGAGGGAAGAAAGACTGAAAGATAAATGGGGGCCTGGGTCACCCTTGGTGCCCCTCAGGCCATCAGGATAGCTTCTGTGGTGACCCGTTGTGGGGGAGAGGGGAGGGTTTGCCCCAGGGTCTGAGATAGAGTCAACTTAAGATTTGGCCCCTTCTGGACTTTGCTGGGGCTCAGCTCAGTGGTGGAGCTGGGGAAGGGGCTTCTGGATCCTCTCCCCTTCCCTTCTCCTGGGTGTCTGGCAGGCAGCCAGGTGCAGAAACCTGGTACTTGTTGGACACCTTGGCACCATTCTGATCTTTTGGCTAGCCCAGGCCCAGCAGCCCTACCCCCTCTGACCTGGCTTCTGATCCTAATTCAAAGCCCAAATGCTGCATTGGGCAGGCAGTCAGACCAGTAGTTGTGTGTCCCTTCCTGCTTTCTGATGCTTCTGTCTCTGACTCAGAAGGGTTGTGAATTTAGAGCTGGAAGGACCTGAGAGGCCTAGGGAGGAATCTGAGGCAAGAGCAGTTACCCAAAGATGTGCTGGGAATGATAGTGGCTGGATTTGAATCTGGATCCCCTGAATCCTGTCTGCCTCAGCTGGACTGCTGGTCCTGTGCCCAGCTGGCCAGCCCTGACCTATCCCTACCCACAACTAAATATAAGATCTGTGGAGGAGAAAAACCAAACCAACAAAACCCTCGAACTGATCCAGGAGATCCAAATTCTAGGCCCAGGTCTGCCATCAACTTCTGTGTAGCTTTAGTCAAGTCTGGGATGGGGAATCTGTGGCCTCCAGGCCACGTGTGGTGCTCTAAGTCCTCAAGTACAGCCCTTTGACTACATCCAAGTTTTACAGAACAAGTCCTTTTATTAAGGGGATTTGTTCTGGGAAGTTTGGATTCAGTCAAAGGCCGCACCTGAGGACCTAGAGGGCCACTTGTGGCCTCGAGGCTTAGGGTTCCCCACCCCTGGCCAAGTCCTTTCCTCTCGCTGGGTCCTACTTCCCTTTCTGTAAATTGAGGAAGTCAGGGGTTAAATCAGCTGCCCTGCTCCCAGCTGAAATCTGGGAGCATTTTGGGGCTTCATCTGGTGCCATCAGCTTCCCTGGCAGGGTAGGGGTGGGTTCTGCCCCTTCAGGGCAGGTGCAGACCAGGCAGCTGTAGAAAGAGCCTTTCTTCTAGGACCCAGGAATAGTGAAGCAGAGTCTCTGTGCCAGATGTGGTGGGGGGCAGGGAGGGGAGAAGAGGCCAGAAAAGAGCTGCTCTGTCCTCTGGCCTCAGCAGCCTGTGAGGAGCAGGTGCTTACCAGGGGGGTGCCTGACTGGGCCCTCATCCATCTTCCTCTGGGCTCAGACACTTCACCACAGGCCTGGGCAGGGGAGAGGGCAGGCGGGAGATAAGGGTGAAAACAGCCATGATGGACAGCAAGACCGGTTCCTGGTACTGCACATCCCACTGTCCAACCTAGAGTCTGGGAAACTGTCTTTTAAATTCTTAATGAGCTGAGAGGGCCCTTCCTTCATGTCCTTCAATAGTCAAGCTTGTTTTAAGCACCTTCTGTGTGCCAGCTCCCTATTCATCTATGCACAGGCAGCAGGAAGAACGCTATAATTTAGAGACCTTTCCTGAGGATTGGGTATGCTGATGGGGGGCATGTTTGATACTCTGTATCCTGGAACAAGTGACCATTTTCCCTTTCTGGCTGATATCTCAGGCTCCTTTGGTCTTGTGGCTCCCAGTGAGGCCCTCTTCCCCCTCTCCCTCCAGGCCAGGGCCCAGCCCAGATCAGTTCCTGAGTGGTCCAAGCCTCTCATTTGACCAATGAAGAAAAAAAGGCCAAAGTTTATGAGGTGATTGTAGGGGCACAGGCTAGCTCTGGGATAGATCTGGGAGCTCAGCCTGGGGTCAGCCAACTGTTGGGCACCTGTTTTTCCTTAGTCAATGGTCAAAAGATGCCTTTTGGGGACAAAGCAGGTAAGGAGTCTGTGGGTGGAATGGGAGACACCAGGGGCCCTCTAGTCAGCCCATTTGCATTTGCAGGAAGGTGCAGTTTTGGGACATAGAGTTTGAGAGCAAGTCCTTCCTATACAAACAGGTATGTGGCCCATTTTACAGGCAGATAGAGGCTGGGGGAGGCAAGAATTTCCTAATCCCCCAACCCCTTTTGTGCTGGGGAACACGAAAAGGATTGCCAAGGCTCACAGTGACCCCTAGTGGGGATGATGGAGCGTCAGACTGGCACAGGCCATGTTGCTCTCTAGAGGGTCCAGTCTCATCTATTGCCCAGCCTCTAGACAAGACTGAGTGTTCATTCGCCGAGGGGGCCTAGGTCCCTGACTTCTCCCAGCATTGTTGCCATCCTGGGGGGTCCAGTAGGAATGGGATGTTAGTCCTGGCAGTGTGGGAGGGCTGTTAGTATTAATGTCCTCAGGGTCCCACCGCAGGTGCGCAGGATGACTGCATGCCTGGTGGCGGTGGGGTTGGGGACCATGACCCCCTCCCAGGTGAAGGAAAAGCTGGAGAGTCAAGACCCCCGGAGTGGCCCTCGATTACTGGTGGCCCCTGCCCAGGGCCTGTTCCTGAAGTCCGTGCACTATGATGGCCTTGGTGAGCCAACCTCCTCCCAGGGCCCCAAGGTGATCACCTCCATCCCCCTTCCCTCCCTGTATGCCCCATGTGGATGGTCCTGAGCTTGGATCCTACCACCCCCCGGGTTTCTTGGACCCCAAACCCTCGGTGGAGCTGTGAGCTCAGCAGACAAAAGATGCTTTCAGTTCAGGGCGGGGGTGGGGGTTGCAGCCAGGATATGAACAGACATTCAAGGGCCTCCAGGTGCCTGGGGCCAGCGGGAGCCCATTTTCTCCCCTCATATCCGGGGCTCCGCCTTCCCTTCACAGACTGGGGCCCTGACAAGGACTGGTACAATCGTCCGTCTGTCTTAAGAGGCTGCAGTCAAGAACGTGTGCCAGAGAGGCCTGGGCTTTGACAGGACCAGGGATGCCCCAGGATCTGGCTTGGTCAAATAAAGTGGAGACATTTGGATGTTCCTGGGAGTGTCCCCGTGGCCTTTGCACCCCACATTCCCTTAGCCCCCCAATCTGTGGCAGTCTTTCCAGTCACCAAGAACTGAACCACTGGCCCCGGGGGCCTGTGGGGAGCCTCATTTCCAGGCAGCCCCAGGCTGTTCCAATCACTTCCTGTGGGTTTGGGGCTGAGGCTCCTAGGGCCCTGGGGTGGGGAGAGGGAGGGGTCACATCACTTTTCTGAAGGTGAAGTTTCCTGTGGCTCAGAGAAGTCTTAGCAGAGCCCAGCAGTGGATGCTCAGCCTGGCTCCTGTGAGTAAATCTGGGGGGAGAATATCTGTTGGGCTGGGCAGGGGGACACTTGGGCTCTCCCTATTTAGAAGCTGGCAGAGACCCATTCCTCTTGGGCTTCACCCTCCCCAAGGTAAGGGTGCCTCAGCCCAGCTCAGAACTCAGGAAACAAGGCTTCCCTTAGGATGATAGATAGGTAGGGGGCCACCCATCACCCTTCCCATGGGGAAGAGTTGTCATGAGAGGGAGAGGTGTAAGGACAGGAGATCAGGACTTCCAGCCTGGCTGGTAGTGGGTGCTCATGACTCCTTCCTTCTCTCACAAATGATGGGCAAGGAGCCCCTCATACTGGGCTGGCCTCTCCTTCCCTTTGGCCCCACACGTGTCTGGTGCCCTACAGGGTGGGCTGACCCCATACTGACCACAAGATGGAGAAAAGCCTGGTCATTTCCAACAGGTTCCTGGAGCTGTGGCCTGGGGTCCTACCTGCCCCTGGCCAGGATGCCAGTGGCTCTGAATGACACAGGAAGTCACCTGGTAATCCAATTCTGGGGCCATCACAGGCCGCTGGCCGTGGCTTACAGTGTTGTCTTTGCCATAGGCCTGGCTGAGAACATGGCAGCCGGCAGCCTCCTCCTCTTTCGGCTGAAGCACTCCGGCCCCACATCTGTGCTCCTGCTGAGTGTGACAGCAGCCGCCACAGCCTTCACTTGTGCCTTGCCCCTGCAGATCCTCTACCATCTGCGTGGGGGCGACTGGCGCTCTGGGGAGCTGGCCTGTCGGTTGAGTGCCACCCTGCACTGGGCCTTTATGTACCTGAGCACCATTTCTTTTTTCTGCCTCTGCCTAGACAGCTACATGGCACTGGCCCACCCCTTCACATGCCTCCGACTTCGCAAGGCCCATTGGGCTGCGGGGAGTGCCCTGCTCTGGGTGCTTGCTGGGGGTGTGGCCAGCCCCCTGGCCCTGGGTGGCCCCCTAAGTTGGACCAGCCCTGACAATCGCACCTCCTGTTTTGAGAATTTTGTGGGAGATGTGGGATCTGGGTCCTACAGCACCTACACTCTGGTGGTGGGCTTCCTGGTGCCTTGCACCATCATCCTGGGTGGCTACCCTCTGCTGGCTTGGAGGGTGGCTTCTTGCCGTAGGAGCTGGCACTGCCGCAGGACCCGCAGGACCCTCAGGACCCTCGCCTTCAGCATGCTCATATGTGCCATCTGTTTCCTGCCTTACTCCCTCACCCACCTCCTTCAGCGCCTTACCAGCCTCACCCCCCTCCTTGGCCACCTGCGCCGAGTGACACTGCTACTGGTCAGCCTGGGTCCCTGCCTCAGCCCTGTCATCTGCCTGCCCTGGGCATCCCGGGCTGGCTGCCAGTGCTGGGCTCACCTCTGCTCCCGCAGGCCCAAAAAGATTTTCACCATCTACAATGGCAAGCTGGCAGAATCCCCTTGCCCCTTGCTGGGATACAGTCAGGCACTAGGGTGGGGTGGCCAGGTGGGGAGTTATGGAAAGACCTGGGATGGAGCAGGCCCCAGAGAGGCCACCCTGGCCCCTAGTCCAGTACACTGAGCCAAGCTGGGGACACAGTACAAAGAATGAAATCATTCCTCCTCACAAGGAGTCAGCTGGCAGTTCCTTGTCCTGGGAAAGCTGACCATGGAGGGAGGAGACCTGGACCTGCAGACCTACTTGGGAGCCTCAGGATGGCAAAACCTCCCGTACCAGCCCAAGCACCTGGAGGTCAGGAGGACCTGTTTTCCACATCATCCACTAGCTGCCTCTTCTACCTTGTAAGCAGGGCGGCCAGGCCTCACCCCACTCCATCCACCGGTCACTGTAGGATTAGACCTTCTACACTTGCCTCTGTGACCCTGAGAAACAGGTTCATGTAGTGGGGAGGGACAAATGACTGTGCAATCCAGATTCCAAGTTAAGGGACTGCTGCTACAGATGAATAAAGATGGGGAAGAAGGATGTCCAAACTGCTGGGTGGCTTTTTGTTTGTTTAATTCTTGTCTTTAAAGGCAGGCTCCAGTAGCCGAGCCCTGTTCTAGGCACTTGGAGGGGAGGGGCATTGGAGCTGGTCTACAAAACCCAGTCCATGCCCTCAGAGCTTATAAGCTAGCTGAAGAGACTGAGTCAGCCTCAAATCCCCACCAGGCAAACAAAAGTCAGCATGGCCTACAAAACCATGTGTAAGGACTGGGGCACCCACGGGTACAGTGTGGTAACCTCGTGTGGGCCCGGGCTAAGACCAAGAGCCTCATCCCCTGCTCCAGCCAGAGGCCTCAAGGGCACACAAGCTCCTCTCTGGAATGGCCAGACCAAGATTCCTGGTCCCTCCCGCCAAAGCATCCTGGAAAGGAGGAGGCGGGCTGAGAGCAGCTCCTGGCTGTAGCCCCTCAGCTGGGTGCCTGTGGAAGTCCTTTCTTCAGCAGTGACGTGAGGTAGCTGCCTAGCTCCTCATCCTACAAACCAAGATGCAAGAGGAAGGTCAGCACTTCCCCAGGGAGGCCCATGAGCTAGCTGTAGATGGCACAGGGCCCAAGTTCTACCAGGATGTGGAAGCAGGAGGGCAGAGTATCCCTTAGGTAGGGACTGTGCCATGCAGTGATGAAACCCCTGGAGCCAAAGATCCATACTCTCATTGTCTGCACTGGCTGTTCTGTGGCCAGGAGCAGGGCCTGTTTCCTCAGCTGCCGTCCCAACCTCTAGAAGGAGGACAGACATTTGAGTAGACAGAATGTCCTTCACTAGGGACTGAAATGGAAAAGGAGGTACCCCACAAAACAAAGGCGGACACCCTGATGTTCCTAAGAGATCATGGACACTGCTGCTGATGGAACAGGATGTGGGGGTGGCGAGGAGGCTCTCACCTGGTAAGTCCAGGAGACCAGCAACACTTTGGTGCCTGGATCCTCTGAGTGGGCAGTCGTCTGGATGAGGATGGACTCCACCATGACTGAGCCATCAGGCAGATGCTGGACTGAATGAGCTTTCAGAACACTAAGAGGACAGAGATGAGACTGGGCAGGCTCCCTCCCTCCCAGCAGCCCCTGGGCCCAGGGAAGCCCCAGCCCAGCAGCCCCCTACCTCTTTAGGTGACTGTACACACGCAGCACAGTCTCCTGCTCTTTGCGTGTGTCATGGATGTGCACACGGCACGTGAAGCGGAGCTGATGTTCAGCCAGGCCCAGTTCCTTGAGGGCCTGCTCAGAGGACACCAGACGGAAATTCTGGCAGAGTGGAGGAAGGAAGACAATGTCATGGTTCCTCTGGGCACCCCCAAGCACCCTGCCCAACCCCTCCCTTCACCAGGTGACCTACCCATTCAGCAGGGTGGGGAAAGACCCAAATGACCACTAAGTTGGGCATTGTCTGAGACCAAGGACCCACCCAACGCAAGAAGTTCCCTGAATCACAGCCAGCCTCAGTTTCCCCATATGTCTGTGATGCTGGGAGGAAGGCCTCCCTGGACCACAAACCCCACCCGCTGGGGCCACTCACATTGTCCTTCATGATCAGAGTGCCGTGCATGAGCTTGGGTCTCTTTGCATCGGGGAGCAACCCTGGGTGAAGGGAGGCAGAGATGTCACTTCCTTGATGCCCCTCCCTGCCCTGACTTCCTTTTCTGCTCTGCAGGCCCCTGCCCCTGCCTCACCCGACCCCACCCTGACAGGACAGTACCCAGGGCCATTTCCCTCTTGAGCAGGCCAAGTGAGATGCCCACAGGGATGTTGGGGTGGGTGAGCAGGGTGACCGTCTCTCCGTTGGCTGGCATGTAGCAGTTCACATCTGACAAAGACATGACATCACAGAATTAAACTGAGCTGAGGCTTCAGCACAGCACAGGTGACCCAGATTCTCATAGCTGCCAGGTGAGCCCAGGCCTTCCCTCCTCACTTATCCTGCCAACACCGATTAAACAAAGCTCTCCACAAGCTCCTGCTCTTCAGGAGCCCACAGGCCACTGGGCCAATGCCTCAAACCCAAGCCCACACGTGGTAGGCTCTCCTTCTCTGCCTTAAGGGGTCCTTCCCAATGCCTCTCAGCACCCCTGGAAAGGCCATTCCCCCACACCAAGGCCAATGTGGGGGGACATATCAATAACCAAACTGACTGGGGGGGGGCTCCTGCCGGGCTAGGTCTACACAGCCAAGTCAAGGCGTCCTCCCTATCCTGGGGAGCTCCACCCCAAACACAGGCTAGCGAATCCTGCCTCAGCCACCAGCAGGGAGGGAGGGCCGGGAGCCCTAGCTCCAGCTTCAGTGGGGCTACTCTGAGGGCTCCTGAGAACAATACCACCCTCATCCCCCCCAGGCCAGCCCCACACACGGAATTCCTGCTCAATCTTCTGTTTCAAGAACTCCATCTTCTTGGCTTCCCCGTGGACAAGCAGCACGTTGTCTGGCTCGGCCTGGCGGACCAGCTGCATGATGCCCTTGGCATCAGCGTGGGCACTGAAGGACATGTACTCCACCTGCATCTTCACCTCTAGCTGGAGACCGATGGAAGAGAGACACTCAGAAATGAAGGACAGGCAGGCAGAATCCATCACCAATCCCAGCTGCCACTTGCTGCCTAAACTTCCACCATCCCAGTCCTGCCAAGACCCTGGCTGAAGAGGTCACCATTGCCCAAGTAAAGCAGTGTGGTGTAGAAAATAGGCACTGGATTTAGGAAGCAGGAAGACCTGGGTTCCAATCCTGCCTCTGATACATATATGACCTCAGGCAAGTCACTTCACCACAGGCTCAGTTTCCTCATCTGTAAAATAGAGATAGCAGCACCTATCACAGGACTACCAAGGATTAAACAAGACAATGTACATGAGGAGCTATGCAACCCTTAGGGGCTGGCTGTTTGACACCACCAACTCTCCTTCAGTCCAATCCCAGTCACTACCCCAGCTCCAGGACTGACATCAGGTTGGCAGGGCTGCGAACACGGTCACAGGATGGGAGGAGAGCCCAGGGCTCATGATGGACCCATGGGGATATGGTGAGGTTGGGGTCCAACCCCATCTCTGCTTCGAGGGAGAGAAGCTTCCTAAGGTAGCCCCTGGGGACCCCTGAGGGAGGAGAGGGCTGCCTCTAGGCCTTGCCAGTGGTTGGCAGCTGCTGCCCATAAATACAAAAGCCTCCTGCTGACCAAAAGAGGCATTCAGGATGACATTGCAAGTGTTAGCAAAGCAGGATCAAAGACAACAGGGAGTAACTGGACCAGAAGTGGGCCCAGCAGAAGAGAAGCTTGGGCCATGAGAGCCACTGGAGGAGGAGGCTTTTCTTAAGAAGTACTGACAAGAGGCTTGGACTACAGCCCTTCCACCCCCAATTAGGGAACCCCTGCTGCCCCCACCCTCAGGCTCTCAGCCCCTGACCCTCCTGCTTATCTCCAGCTCTTCCTGGGTAACCCTGGACAGATAAACTGACTCACTGAGCTCCCATTTCTTCTGGGATCCTACCTGTAGACCAGGTCTTTTCTTTGGACACAATAGAAGGCTCTGACGTAAGAGACTTGCCCTGCCCAAGGTCAGAAATCCACAGTGGCAGGATTTCGAGCCAAGCTGTCTGGTGACAGAGCTAGACATTTGTTGTGAGGAAGGCCAAGGAGGCCAAATGACTTGTCCCAGGTCACTGAGGTGAGAGGTGCACTTAGACCCACTGACTGGCTCCAGGGCTCCACCTGAGGTCCCATTCAGCAGCCCCCCACCCATGACCTGTTGGGCCCACCTCACAGAGGTTAAGAATTCAGTGAAGTAGACAGGAAGGGTGCTTCAGAAACTGTGAAATATTCTTCAAAGGCTGGGCAGTGCCTAAAAGGTCAGAGTCTGGCCCACACATTTTACAGAGGAGGAAACTGAGATCCCAAAGCCAGAGGCTGTAAGTGGTAGATTTAGGATCTGACTCCAAATTGTCAACATCCATTATCTGCACTCTGTAAAATGAGGTCCTGTTCCTGTTCTAAATCTGGAAGGCAAGGCCCGCTGGGGATGCCAGGGCTCTTCCTGCGAAGCCCTTCCACACCCCCAACAAGTGCTTCAGGGACTTACAATCTGCCTCCCTTCCATCTCCAGCTTCCGCTGCCCACTCAGGATCTTGTGGCCCACAGTCCCCTGCACACAGTAGCCTGGCATGATGACCTGGGAAGCAAAAAACGGAGAGTGAGGCCCACAAGTAGTACAATTTTCTGTAATTAAGACCTGCACTGCACCGTTCCTGGGCAGACCAAACTGTGCCACATGCTGTCAAGGAGGCCTCCCTGAAGGGGAACGCACCATGATGTGCAGGCAGGAAGTACGGCTGAAGGAACCATGAGCACTGAGCTCCCTGCAGGAGTGTGAGCTCTGCTCAGGCTTCCTGTCCTGGGCAGGGGAGGCATTAAGGGATGTGGGTACTGATGGGCTCTACTCCCTTCTCCCTGGAAGAGAGCTCAGCTTGGGGGCAGGAGGGAGTAAAGGGGAGGAGACCAGATGGCGCCAGGACTGGCTCCAAGGCATGATATTATCAGGGAGAAAGGAGAAATCCTCAGCCCTCCCATCCAAAGAGGAACAGCTGGGCCTGAGTCCTGTCTTCCACATCCCTTCTCATCTCAGAGCCCACAGCACATGTGAAATGCTAAAGGCTTCTCCCTCCAGCATGGAGAGGACAGCTGTCCCTGCCCCACCCTTTAATTCTTCCTTAAATAACCAGGAAGATAAGGGAATGGCGATCTTGCCCCAAGAGCCAGCATGGGTCACCAGGTGACAATCACCCTCTTACCATGTTCTTCTCATTCCCGGCCCATTTCCTGAAGATCTGCAGGGACTGCCCAGCATGCAGCATGCCTGGAGTTGCAAAGACAACCTGAATGGACATAGAAGAGGTGGTGGTCACAGGAGCCCCTAGGCAGGACCCAGGGTCATCTGCCAAAGCACACTAGTCCTAATCTCGAAGATCCTCAAGCATGACCACACTAGGCTGTAGTCAGACCGCCCCCCCCAGGGGCCAGACCCTCAAAATTCCCCAACTCCCCACCCAACGCTCCCCTGATCATGGCAGCCTCCCCTCACCTGACAGAGCAAGTGCCAGGCCTCAAAACTGTGCAGTCCAGAAAGGGGCATCACCTCATGCCCAAAGTAGTAAACAATGTTCGGACATATGCCCAGAGATGGATCTTCCCATCTCCTTTCTCCTCCTAGGCCAGTGTCCAACAGCTTCCTCTGGGAGCACTGCTGGCTGAGGCTATCGGCCCAGCCCTGCCTCCCCCTGCCCCACAGGTAGGCAGCAAGCTCCAGGGCCTGCTCGGAGAAGAGGTCCAGCGGCACCCCCATCCCATACCATTGGGCCAGGGTTATCTGCAAATGCTCGGTCAAAAGCCTTGATGTGTTTGAACTCGAACATGTTCCTCTGCACAAACGTTTTCCGGATCTTCTGATTGGTCCAAGTGATGAAGAGCTTGTAGTAGTGATTGGCCTTCTCCGTCAGGCCCGTGGAGAAGTAGATGGGGGCCTTCAGGTTCATCCTTTCCCTTTGAGAGAGGGAAGGCAGGCAGTGGCCCCCACCTGCCTGAGGACTCAGGCCCAACAGGCGACCTTCTGCTATGGGCCCAGGCTGACCTAAGGGATTGTGTGTGCTGCAAGGGGTAGGGAGTGGGGCCGGTGAAGTGGGCCTAGCTCTGCCCTAGACAGTTGCCTCAAACATTCTTATGCCTGGTCTGGAAGGACCTGATGAGCTTGTGTGCCCCCCCACTTCTCCCATCCACTGGCAGAACCCCAAAATTAAAGACGAGGCGGATGCTGTGGTGCCCACGTCACACTGCTGCAGCCTGGGCACTGTGCCGAGCCTGTGTCTGTTGCCATACAGAGATGTTCAGCTTTGTGGGCTCTGGTCTTAGGGATTTCTTCCCTACATATACAATGCATGTGTAAGCAACGGCAGAAACACTCCAATAAGACGCCCCTCCTCCCAGCCAGGTCCTCTTACCAAAACGTTTCCAGCAAGATGCAGAGCTCCTGGGCCCGGCCCAGAGCAAACACCGGGATGAGGACCTGCAGAGGGAAGGGCCCAGGGCCCAGAAGCATCAGTCTAGAGCAGCCTCACCTGTCCCCTTTTTCCATGGCCCTCTAACAGGTTATTCCCACTCCTGGCCATCCTAGTCCACTCACGCTTCAGGGAAAAGGTCTGCTTCAAGGAGAGAATAACTGGTCTGTGGGCATCCCTCCCCAGGTCTGTCTGCTCTCTGTATGAACACTGCCAGGAAGCCCCCAGCTCTGCTAAGGAAAGCGAAACTCTGGGGGCAGCTGCCTTGCTGACTGGATTTCACACACGCATAGTTCTAAGGAATCATCATTTTCCTTTCCCAGAACGCCAACTTGTCTCAAAGGACATCCTCAGCTGGCTTTCCTAATTCAGCAACAACTTAAGAGAGAATATTCTGCAGGCAAAAGAAGGCTGGATTGGGAGTCCTGGCCTCTGGCCTCAGTTTCTCTCTCCTTAAAATGAGAGGGCTACACTCAATGATCTACACGGTCCCTTCCAGTTCAAAATCTCAGGATGCTGCTTAAAAGGGCATCAGCAAGAGCTGGGTCTGAAGCTCACTGGGCTTCCAGGGTCCAGCCCTGGCCTTCGGAAAGTTAAGCCATTACGTAACCCATCAATCAACATGAATGTATTAAGCTCTACCCAGAGAAAGGGGAAATGACTCCTGGCCTCACATCCTGATGGCAAAGACAACACCGGTAGATCAGAATATGCCAGAGAAATGTGGGCACTGAGCCGAGGCCTAAAAGAAGCCAGGAATTCTAAGAACTGACATTTTGTGAGGGAGGATACCTCAGGTGTGAGGAACAGTCAATGCAAAGGCTTGGAAAGGGAACATGGGGAGAGGAAGGGCAAGTGTAGGCAAGCATAACTGGATTGTAAAGTTCGTGCAGAGGAGTAGAATGTAAGACTGGGCTGGAAGAAAGAGGACAAGCTGCAAAGAGCCTTGAATGCCAAACACTTGGCTTTGTATCTGATCCAGAAGGTAAGAGGGAGCCACTGGGGTTTCCTGAGGAGGGGAATGACAGGGTCAGACCTAGGCCTTGGCAGATGGGGGAGGGGAGAAGAGACAAATCGAGCACCTGGGGGCTGCCCATGGCCCTCATGAGGAGCTCTGGGCCACACTGGGGGAGGCTGCAAGGAGCAGAAGCAGCAGAGGCTGGGCCTGGGGGTCCTGAAGGGCAGCAGCCATGCTCAGTGAGTCTGGAGAGGATTTCCCCTGGCTATCCCTCTCCCTCCCTTCCTCTCTCTTCTAGGTGCTGTCTTGCTCCACGAAGGACAGAAGTCCCTCAGGGCAGGGACTCTTTCTGCTGGTACATATACACAGTAAGAGTTCACTGCCTGACTTCTACTTTGGGCCTATTGCACCTCTAATGCAGAATGGCCCCGGCACTGCCAGGCCCAGCTGTGATACTGTGATGACCTGCCTCGCCCAGTTACCTTGCCACCCCTCTCCACCGTCTCATGGACCTTCTTTAGGAAATCCCTCTCTCGGCAGCGCTTGGAGTCTCGGATGGTCGTTGCGTAAGTGGACTCAGTGATGAGCAGGTTGGGGCGGCATTTATCGATCCAGGCAGCCCTGCAAGGCAAGGCATGACCTGCCATGAAGGCCCCCTCCCACTCTCCTGGTCTACACTGAGGTTGGCTACCACTTTCTCAAGTCACTCAGGAGGCTCTCGCTTCTATGTCGAGCTCCCAGGCAAAGAAGGCCCATCTGCCTGAATCTGTGGGCAGCCCTGGGCAGGGTAATAGCCCTGACCTTTCAGCAAGGGCAGTGAGGCAAGGAAGGTTTCTTCTGGCCCATGAACACCTATTTGGGGCTTCTGATGAGGCAGGGTAGAGAGCATGGGACTGAAGTCAGGAAGACTTGCGTTCAAATTCCAACTCAGATATTTCCTATTTGTAAACAGACAAGTCTCTTCACCTCCATCTGCCTCAGTTTCCTCCCCAGAAGGGGAGTTGGATTCCCCTTGAAAGGTCTCTGAACTGGAATCCTAGGACCCTAAGAAGTTCTCAGTCCCCTTCAATCTGTTGTCCATGGACATAAGCTTAGCAAACAGTAGAGCCCCCAAAGGGACAGAGAGCAGGTAAAAGGGATGCCCCCAAGCCCAGCCTCGCCATCTACACAGCAAAGTTGGCACTCTAGGGGGGCAGTGCTCCTAGGGCATGAAAACCAGGTGGTTCACTGCCTGATGGAGGACACTCTCCCTCAGTTATCAGAGGATTGAGACATACTGATCCCAACCAGTGCAGAATTACAATTAAGAGAAGCTCTCAACACTCCTCCAGCATAGGCTGTTCTAAGCAGACAGCCACGCAGGAAACATATGGCCACCCATGCCTGCACAGGTTACAGGCATCCTTGCTGCAAATCCCCCATGTGGAAAAAAAAAAAACAACAAACCAACTCAACAAACTTCATTTGAGCAGAAGCTCAGCATCCCACTTACCCTAAGTGCCGGTCCGGAGTCATATTGTAATCACCCTAGCCAGAGAACCAGAGGGAAGGAGAGATCAGCCTTCTGTTTAAAGAGCATCTCTGCCCACCCCCTCCCCACTTCCTCAAATCACCTCCCCCTCACACGCAGGTAAGTCGAATGCTTACTGTGTAAACTGCAGATTCAGAGCCAACTTTGATCTGGAACATGGCAGCACCCAGCACATGCCCCGCATAGTAGGCCTTGATTTCCAGCTCATCATCCACCTACAGAGGAAAGAAGCCAGCTCTCATTCCCACAGGCTGTGACAGAAGGGAGTACAGAATGGGCACCAAGGGAGGCATGGGTGGGCGGCACAGGTAGCTGGCACAACTCACTGCCACAACTGGGAATTCAGACCTGCCAGAAAAGCATCTTGAACCAGAAATGCCTTTACCCTTTAAAAGGAGTGCTCTCATCAGAACTGCAGCCAGGGTTTTAAAGGGAAAAGAACAAAACAATTCCTGGACTGGTCCTTTCCCTCAGCATCCTTAGACCAAAGATCACCAAGCCATGAAGCACATCACAGGACCTTCCTACTGGGACTTTCCCTCTTCTTCCCTCCCCTCTCCCCTCCCCTCCTGGGTAGGTAGGCTCCTCAGTGTGCTTTAGTATCTCTTCCAACTGAAGGCTCTTTCAGAGGAAGGATGGTGCTGCCCCACTCGTTCTGTACAGCGCAGGGCAAAAGGAGGCTCTTCACAGAGGCACAGACCTCAGCATTCATAAAGAAAGAAGCTACGAGAGTTATTCCCTCAGTCCCCAGCCTCTGGGTCCGGCAGCCTAGGCAACCCATCAGCCTCTGCTCATTTTGAGTCTTCTCCCCCTCCCCCATCTGCCAAGGCCTAGGTCTGACCCTGTCATTCCTCTGCTCAGGAAACCCCAGTGTCTCCCTGTTACCTCCTGGACCAAATATAAAGTCCATTGCTGGGCACTCAAGGCCATCTGAGGCACCTGATAGCAGGAGAGAAGGCTCAGAGAAGCCATTGGGGCTGCCACTGGGCCCCAGAGGATAGAACCAGAAACAGTGAACGGACAGTGTGGAGATAGATTTAGGCTTGAAATTAGTCAAAACCTCCTAACAACTGGAGCTCATTAGTGTCCTAACCATGAGAGTCACGGGCTGCCCTGACAGGGACAGGGTCTCTCCTCAACAGCAGGGCTCTGGTTTTGGAGGAGGGAGGATGGGCTGGATGAGATGGTCCCTGTGAAACCAGAAACTCTCGAAGACCTTTAAAACAGGATTCTACTTCCACATTCCATCGTGGCACTCCGATACATTAAGCGGAATGCACTCGAGCTTCTGCCTAAGGTCACCTCTCACTCCCCTGCACTAAGAGGCTGTTTGTAGTTCAGCTTTGGAATCCCTAATCCAATGGACCTGCACTGGCCTGGGCAAGTGCCAGAAATCAGCGCTTCTTCAAACTCTTTCTGCTCACCAGCACCCCAGTTTAAGAAGGGCTGAATTAGCTTGCATTCTGGGGTGCAGCCCTCCCCACCAGTGACTCCTGGAGGGGAAGCTCCCTGGGCCTTCCCCCTGACCTGCACAGTCTGGTGGAGGTGGACAGCCACCACTTTCTTCATGCAGTCCTTAATCATCTGGGAAGTGAAGAAGTTGGTTTCACCCTTCTTGTCCACGGTAATCTTCCGGTAGTCCTCCAGCAGAATGGGGCAGATGGCCTTGGTAGGATGAGTCATGTAGATGGGTCCATCATAGCCCACCATCTCACTGAAGTACGGCAAGGCCCCACAGTGGTCCAAGTGGAAGTGGCTAGGTTATCAAGAATGATGAACATGAAGAATTAAAAGACAAAACAGTGAGATTTGTATTAAGTGGTATAGAAAGTAGGTGGCAGGATCAGGAGATGAGAAACACACCTCCTATAACTATGCAAATCAAGACAATATATGATGGTGACAGAAGACAGTGGTCAACACTGGGACTCTCTCATTAAAATATCTGGACTCCTGCTCTTCTAACAAGTGGTAAATCACAAAAGGGCATTCACTGCTGTCCATGTAAACACTCTTTCCTATTGTTTGGTTTAACAGCCTTCAGGAAGTATACACTCTGATTGGTTTGTGGGTTTATGTTTATCTGCTGCATTAAAACATAATTTATCAATAAAAAACATTTTTTAAAAGAAAAGAAAGTGGCCTGGAGTGGGAATCCCAAGGCTGCCAACTGTGTGGGCCCAGTGTCCAGACTCAGCCCTTTGGCTCCTCCAAACAATCCCTTCCTCAGCCCCCTTGACATTTAACAGCTCAATATTTGCTCCAGGATGTGACCCCTTGGGTCCATTAGGATCCATTAGGATCCATCCTCCCCTCTGCTTACAGTGTGTTCCAGTTATCCCATGACACTTGGAGGCAAGGACTGTGCACCTTCGACATTGGGCAATCAACCCAAGAGAAGTACATCTTATGGTTTAGAGAGCAGCCCCTTACAAACAACACTGCTACGAGGCAGGGACTTTAGGACTACTGTGACCCTCATTTGAGTGCTTAAAACCCTCCACTGGGCAAACAACAGCTCACATTTTTATATCAATTGAAGAATCAGAGATTAGAGAGGCAATAGACCTTAGAGGTCACCTACCCTAACCCACTCATTTTACAGATGAGGAAACTGAAGCAGAGAGAAGTCAAGTGACTTGGTCAAGGTCCACAGGGAGAGGCAGAGATGGTATTTGGGCTCCAAGGTCAGCCCACAACCTCTAAGGTTTACAATATCAGAGGCAACATGGTACAGGTCAGAAAGAGTTAGCCTCATAATGAGACAACCTGGATTCAAATCTGACCTCTGAGACCAACTGACTGTAAAACGAGGGATTGGAGTAGCTGACTCTAAATCTACAGGTCTGTGCTCTTGTGACCAGACCAGTCACCTACTGGCTGTAAGGCAGGTATGCCAAGGCCAGGACTCAGCCTGGGCTCACTTCCCAGGCTGGCCCCTTGAAGTTAACCGTCTGGCTGTGCCGGAGTTAGTGAGTACAGGCCACCAGGGGTTTTACTGCCTGGTGGGAGCAGTCAGAGCCTAGGCTCCCACCACAGGCAGAAAGCTACCTTTACTCCAAGAATGATGAGGCAGCTGCAGAGCCTGGCAAGTCTCAGAACAGTGGAGAGGAAATACCAAGGAGATTGCTTTCCAGGGCCGGGTTCTCCCATGCTAACATGTTCTCTTACCTCTAATAACCCAATCAAAGCTCTTACCTGACAATGACGCAGTCCAGGAAGTCAGTCAACCTTCCATTCTGGGTAATGTAAGAGAAATCTGGAAAACGTCTCTAAGGAAAAACAAGGCAGAAAGAGGTTCACTTACCCAGCAGGAGGGCCCAGGGGACTCACAGAGCTCCCTGAGAGACAGCAGAACCAGACCAGGCTGGAACAAAGGTGTCAGACATCAGAGCTAGGCCACTGGACTGGGCCCCATGGAACTCTTACTTTGCCTCATTTATTTTTTAAAGCCATGAAGAGCTCATAAGTGAAAGGTGGAAATGCTGCCAGCTCTGGGGCTCTGGGGTGACCTTGCAAACAGTCATTATGCCTGAAGGTTTGTGGTTACTCAAAAAAAAAAAAAAAGGCAGCTTCAAACTCCCAGAATGCTCCTCATTTAACATAGTTGGGCTGCTTCTCCCCTACAGGAAAGGTCCTAAGCACAGGGTGCTGGGCAATATGAGCCCAGCCCCAACCAAAACTGGTCATGGTATTAAGGCCAAGGCTGGGAACCAATGCAGAGGCAGACCTGTACAGCAGGGGCCAGAGACAGGACCAAAGCACCTTCCCTCCTGCACTTAGACCAACAGCTTCTGCAGCTCACAGGCAAAGAAGCAAGCCAGGAAGAGGGTCTCACATCCAGCTTCCTGGCCTGGCCTGACCTGCCTCAAAGGCTCTGCCTTCTCCTGAGCCAGGCTGTGCTGGGAGGGAAAACAATGGTGGGATTGGAAGGCAGCTCCCCACACAGCCCCATTCCCAGCCCAGGGCCCTGCTGCCTGACTCAGCCTGAGGGAAATCAGGTGGCTCTGAGACAGGGGCCTGGGTGCCAATAGCTATTAAAAGGCAAAATAAGTTCCACTATAGCTACCCACAGCCATGAAGATCATCACATAAATGGGAAGGTTCTAGCAAAAGGGAAAGGGGAAGATGGGGGGAGGCAGCTTTATTTACTCCTTAGGCTTGGGAATTTCTGTGAGCGCACCTCAAGAGCCCCCCACTTCCCGATAACCCCCACCCTCTGGGGCTTCTGAAGAACTTACATCATCATTGTAGCCCATGTGCATCCCACAATCCAACATGACATTCTTGCCTGCGATGGAGACAAGGATACAGCTGCGGCCCACGTCCTGACCAGCCCCTGCAACCAGAGCAAAGGAATGATCCAAACCAAGGTGGTTGCTAAGCACCTTCCTCCTACACAACACTCCCCTTCCATGGGATGCCTCTCTCCCTCCCTCTGCTGCATGCTTCTCTTCCCCCCCCCATCTCCCATTCCAGGTATTTCTACTGATTACAAAATTCATCTATTCCAGGAAGTCTTCCTTGTTCATTCTACCCACCCAAATCAGCTTGGCCCTTTGCTCTGTATTCCTCTAGGCACAGAGCATTTAGCTTACTCTGAAAATTCAATGGCATTATAGTTTTGCTGAATTGCACCCCCCCTAGCACCCTCTCCCGCCCAGTTCTCTCTCATCTTTGTTTAAAGAGACGGCTCTCTAGGTAAGTCCGAGGAAAAATACATTGTATAAAATATCAGTTTTTTTTTAAAAATTCAATTATAACTTTTTTCCAAAGATTCTAGTGGTGTGAGTGTGTGTGTGTGTGTGTGTGTGTGTGTGTGTGTGTGTGTGTGTGTACACACAAGTGCAGGTGCACACTGAGAGGATCTAAGTCACACGTTACTCAAGGGGCAGTAGAAAGCTTTCTTGTGGGTGTCTGTAAGCTGGCTGGAGCCTTTCACCAGCAGTGACTGGCAGAGGAGAAAAGGCATCAAAGACCTCATCAGGTCTGCCTCTCTGGGGAGGGGCTGTGATCTACACTGGTGGAGGGAATGCCCACCCCTATCAAGTCACTGACCCATCCAAGAAAGACCATGTGTGAAACTCAGCCAACATCTCATGGGGCTCTAGGGCTTCCAAAGGATGGAAGCCGGATCTGGTGTCTGTGGGCACCCCAGCACACTTCCCAAATTAACAGTAATAACAGAGTCTGAAGAACTCAAATCCATGACCCTAGGCCCCCAAGGTGAGGCTTGCCTGCCCCCACAGCAGCATCACCTCAGGTCGGGCTGGACTCACTACTCCACTGGGTCCTCCCAACATCCCTGTGAGAGACGGGGTTGATTCTCCTCAGGTTCTGCTTGAGGAAGCTAAGGAACCAACCAAGGCATGCCAGCATTTGACACATGTATGGCTCTGAGGTCTCATCCATATGCAGCATGTCCCAAGCCATCCACACCTTCCCATGCCGCATGAGCTCTATCTGTCCCTGTCCTCCTGTAAATCATCCCCAATAGGCTTTCTGCCAGTTCTCCTGCCCCTGGGTAGGTGCTCATCAATCATGTGGGTTGTACACTGGCATCCCCTGGCTCCCACTACTACTCTAGTTTTCCTCATGCCCAGCCTTGGGGTGCCCACAACTTTTATTCTTCCAAGCCTCGTGGCCAGTCATCGCATCCCCCTCCTATGATCTGCACCTTTACTCCACCTCGGCGCACACCGGGAAGGCCACACACTGGATCTCATCACTGTCATTCCAAGCTTTCTACCTTGACAATGTACAACTCTGAAATTCCCCCATTTGACAATCAACTGCCCATCTTCACCCCCCTCCCTGCTTCTCAAGGCCACCATCGCCCTGCTCTGTAAAAACTCAACCCTTTAGTTAACCCACTCAGCTTCACACTGAGCTCAACCTCTGACCCCCCGGCCCCATCAGCCCATGACCAGACATCCCCTTCCACACTCCAACCCTGCGTTACTACCCCAGGCACCTCCCCCTCTCTTGCTCACATGCAACAGCAGGCCACTGCAGACAGACACACAAACATCCTTTCATTGTTCCCTGATCAGTTCTCTCTGTTCCAAACCTCTTCTCAAACTACCAACACCACACCTCCCCGCTTCTCCCTGGCAGGGGACCACAAGCCAAGCTGTCCAAGGCACCCTCCTTCCCAAGTCACCTCAATATCAGTGGCCACATGCTGTCTCCTCCTTTGCTCCAGGCTCAGAAAGCGAAGTGCCCCTTCTCCTTGACAAAGCCAATTCCTCTACTTGTGCACTGAACCTCCCAACTCTCCTCCAGGAGACTGTCCCTTCAAATATCCCTTCTTCCTTCCCAAATTTCATTCTTTTTAAACATGTTATTATTTTGTTTCTTACGTCACCATGGTATCTCACATATTCTTCCCCTTGCCTTTCCTGAGAGCCAGCCCATAGGACAAATTTTTTTTTTTTTGAGGAAAAAAAGCACAATTGATCAATATATTGAAAAAGTCCAAAAATATGTTCAATGTGTAACCTGTGTGGCTCTCCCACCTCCAAGAAGGGCAAGCTAGGGGTGCCTTCTCAGCTCTCTCCAGCCAAGTTCCACTGGATCTTTAGAATGCTTTAGATTTCTGGTGTCACTGGCCTTTCTGCTTATATTGTGTGTGACTGTATATCCTGCTTTCTTGGTTCTGCATCAGTTCATAGACTTTTCTGCACTTCTCTGTATTTGTCACACATACCCTTCTTTACAGCATGGTCACATTCTACAATTTGTTCAGTCATTACCCAACTGGTAATCATCTACTTTGTTTTCAATTCTCACTTATCTCAAAAATACTTTGTAATTGATGGGGCCTTTTTTTCTCATCGATGGGAGTCGATAATAGTCTCCTGTGTAAAGGATACGGATGTTTTAGTCATTTTATTTGCATAGTTCCAAATTGTTTTCTAAAATGGTTGTCTCGCTGCACAGCTCCACCAATAATGTATTAGTTAACTATAGCTGTTTTGGGTCATTTTTTGCTGATCTGTGGGATGAGGGTTGTTTTGATTTGCATTTCTATTAGTGATTTAGAATATTTTTTTATGTAGTTGTGAATACATTGCAGTTCTTCTTTGTTCAAATCCTCTTACCAAAATGGCTATTAGTTAGTCTATCTATCTATCTTTCTACAGTTTATATATCTTGGACACGAAAACCTCATCAGAGAAATCTGCAACAAAGACTTTCTTTTCCACTTGACAACTTCCCTTTTTATCTTAGGTGCACTAACTTGGTCTGTGCAGAAGCTTCTCAGGTTCAACTAATCAAAGCTATCGATTTTATCTTTTGTAATTGCCTGTATCTCTCATTTGGTTAAGAATACATCTCTTACTCATAGCTTTGAGAGCTATATGATGTGTTTCTCTTCTAATTTTTTTATACTATGATCTTTAATATAAAGGTAATGCATCCATTTAGAATTGCAGTATTCAATGTAAGGTGTTAGTCTAAGCCTAATTTCTACCTGACTGCTTCCCAGCAGTTTTTATCGAACAGGGAGTTTTCAGCTATGTAGCTTAGGTTTTCCACTTTATCAAACACTGGGTAGTTGTGTTCTATTTCTTTTTCATTCTCCCTTGTCTCTAGTCTGTTCTGTTGATCTATCTCTGTACTCTTTTGCCAATTTTGATAACTGTTGTGTTATAATAGTTTGAGGTCTAGAAGGTGGCTATTTCCCCTTTTAGCCTTCCTTCTTTTCATTAGTTCTAGATCTTCAGTTTTTTCCAATGAATTTTGTTATTATTTTATCAAACTATGTAAAGTATTTCCTTGCTATTTTGACTGGTATGGCATTAAAAGTTTAAATTAATTTTGGTAGTACTGTCATTTTCATTACATTGGGACAGCCTATCTGTGGACACTGAATATTCCTCCAGTTACTTGGGTTGTTCAAGGAACACTTTGTAACTGAATCTATGTAAGTCTTTGTATGTGCTTTGGAAGGTTGATTCCTAGATATTTTATGCATCTCTGATAGTGATTTGGAATGGGATTTCCATTTCTATTTTAGCTTTTTTATAGTATGGTATTATATAGAAATATTTATTTTTAAAGACTTACTCTGTAGCCTACAACTTTGCTGATACTATTGTTTCAGTATTGTTGTTGATTCCCTGGGGTTTTCCAAGTAAATCATCATATCATCAGCAATCAACAGAGATAGTTTTTATCTTCCCTTTAAATATCATTCCTCTCATTCCTTTCCCTTTTCTTATTGCTATCATTAACCCTTTCAGAACTATATCAAATAATAGTCAGGAGATTGGGCATCCTTGCTTCACTCTCATATTTATAGGAAAAGTTTCTAGTGTATCCCTACTGCATATGATGCTTGTCTCTGGTGTTACACAGACACTTTTGATATTTTAAAAAGGTCCCTCAATGCCTCTATTTCACAGGGTTTTAAACATGAGTGTTGTATTTTTTAAAAGGTTTTTCCTGCAGTTATTAAAATGATCATGTGATTTTTGGATATTTTGGTTTCTAGTGAAATTATGTCAATTGGTTTCCAAATGTTGAACTGTCCTTACACCCTTGGTAAAATTTCCAACTGATCATAAAGAATGATTTCTTGGATAACTGCTATAGTCTCATCGGATTTTGTTTAAAATTTCTGCATCAATGTTCATTAATGACATTGGTCTATGGTTTTCTTCTTGGGTTTTATCTTTCCCTGGTTTAGGTATATGGACTATATTTGTTTATGAAGATTCTGGTAGGGTTAGTTTGATAAAATTTTTCTGTGAATCCATCAAGTATATGTCTTTTGGGGTTTGGTTTTGTTCTGGTAGTTCTTTTACAACTAGTTCTATTTCCTTTTCTGAGACTGGGTTATTTAAAATTATTTTTGAAGACATTCCTTTATTTCTATTATATTCTTCATTGCAGCGTCAAGACTTCTGGTCCTAACACGTTCTTCTGGGAGATGGATGATCCTCAGGTTGTCTCTACATACCCTTTCTTCGAAATCTGTACATTTTGCTTGCATCATGAGCGTATTTTCTTTTAATGTTTTTGCTTCTCTTTTCTCTCCTTCACTTCTGTGTATTTGCATTCTGTCTTTTTTCCTTTGGTGAGGCTTGCCTTTACAGATCGGCTTTTCCTATTCTGCTCATTACTTCTAATGTGCAGACAAAACATTCTGCGCTCATGATCCTCATCTCTCTTTTAACCATGGAGAACAATGAGCTGCAGTTCCACGTTCTCCTCCGCTTCCACAAGGTCCTCTGCCTCATCAAGCCCTGGATCATTTTTCTTCATTTTAGAGCACTTATTCACAAATGCCTGATCTGGAAGCTAGACTTCCTTCTGCTGCGGCTCTGTCTTGCTTGTTTATCTGTTCTTATTCCAGGCCTTTGAGTTTTCTTCTTCTTGAAACCTTCAGTCTGTTCAGTCTTCTCCCCCCACCCCAATACTTTCCTTGTGACTCACTTTTTATGCCCTCCCCTCTGATTTCAGCATACTTCACAGTTCACCAGCCTAAGTCCCTGCCGTAACTAACATCCAGGTGGTGAGAAACAGTCCCAGTGGGAGGCTGTGCTCTTTCCCTTAGGCTTGATGGAGCCCTGCACAGACCTCCACAGGCACTTCCTTTCTTGGTAACATGCCCCATCATTCCCTTTGTTCTTTAGATCCATGGCCCAGCACTGGCAGTTCAGAGATTTTAGTGTTGGTACTTCTGGGCTGCCCTCCCAGAAGCCTTCTGCTCCTGAAGAGCTATGCAAGTTGGCTGAGCAAACTTCCACAGCTTGGAGCCAGGGTCTCTATGGTACTGAAAAAAGATGGGGTAGAGGGGTAGATATTGATGTAAGCTTGCATAGCATCTTTGGGTCTCCTGGTGTCACCTCACTCCGGTAGCATGAGAGGTGGAGGAGGGGTGCTGATATCAGTTTGGGATGTTTTGGGGAGGCATGGTTAACCTTCTTTTGGATTCTGGGTGTCCTAGACCTGTGGGTCATGACCCCACATGGGCAACAGTAAGAGATTTCTAAAGGCACAAGGACCAAAACTTAATTAAAAAATCAAAGGCATGATGATTCCAAGGTGTTTCTGGCAATGTTTGCCCCCGTTGCATCCAGCAACTTCACTGCAGCCTTGGTTCTGAACACAAAGCATTCACACTTTGCACAGCTCATGACTTCAGGCCACACAATGCCAACAAATGCTGCTGGAAATCGAAAAGGAGTCTCAAGTGGAAAAAGTTTAAGAAGCCCTGTCCTAGACCACGGAACAACTGAGATTGCTTTGTCTTTGGTACATAACTTCTGCTTTAGAGAACTCTGAGTCATGAGGATCAGAGACAGTAATGTCTTGTATCTGCCATCTTGTTACTCATGCGACCCCTTTCCCTCTCCCTAATTGTCAATCTCTCCTTTACACACTGGGGTTTCCTCCCTGCTGACTTCCAACATGCCCGGACCCACCACACCCCATCATTAAATGTGATCCTATCATCTCTTTGACCCACTGTCAAAGTGGGTATAACACTTCTATCTGTCACAACCAAATTACTAGAAATGGCTAAGTGTGATCACTGGCTGCCTCCCCATCTCACCTTCTTCACTCTTGGCCACCTAGCTTCTGTCCCCACCATTCAACTGTAACAGGTAACTCCAAGACCACAGACAACCTCTTCATTGCCAGTCCGATGGCCTTTTCTGCATCCTCAGCCTTCTTGAAATACTGAACACTGTCACCACCCTCTTCTCCCAGATCCTCTCTCCTCCCACCTAACTAAGCCTACTCAGGCTCCTCTGCAGGGTCATCATCCACAGCCAGCTCCCTGGACAGGGATGTACTCCAGGCCTCTAGCCTAGGCCTTCCCTATACTGTAGAGCTCCACGGGTCCAACTGATATATCTATGTGAGTAACTCCCAAATCTACAGATCCAGCCTTTCCCTTGCTCATAGACTTTAGGAACAGAGAAACAGACTTGGAAGAGACTTCAAAACCTATTTAGCACAACTCCCTCCTTTCCATACGAGGAGCCTGAAAACTGCCCACAAAAGTGAAATGACTGGCCCCAAGACACAGAGTAGTAAGATCTTCCACCCCTGGAGTCAGGATGCTTCCTACTAACACTGTCTCCCTAGTAAGTTCAAGGCCTGATCTCCAACTTCCTCCCAGACTTTGCCACCTCCCTGTAATCTCAAATTCAACAAGTCTGAAACTGGACTCCTTATCTATTCCCCAAACCCCTGCTCCTACTCCCATTTCTACTCCATTCTGACATTCACCTTGTTTGCAGGCGTGGAGTTGTACTTCACTCATCCTGTTCATTCCCTGCCACCAGGCATTGTCTCCTTTATGTTATTTCCTCAACATCGCATCGTAGCTCCTCCTCATGACTCATCCCACCATCACCCTAAGTTCAGGCCCTCACTACTTCTCACCTGGGCTGCTGCAAGAGCCTCCTAATTTGTCCTTCTGCTTTCAGGATCCACCCCTCAGTCAGTCAACAAGTAATACCCCTGACAAAATGGCCCTCTTAAAGGACACGGCTCACCATGCCACTCCCTTCTCTGCTCAAGGACCTTCAGTGGCTCTCCATTACCTCTACAATATAACAAACATACCCCCACACTTGACATTTAGAGCCCTCCACAATCAGGTTCTACCCAATCCTTCCAAGCTGACAGCACATTACTTCCACAAATAAACTCCACACTCCAGCCACACTGATGGACCTGAAGTTTCCTATACACAAATCCAATCTTCCACCTCCATGCCTTTGCACATGCTGTCCCTATACCTGGTCTCCTTTCCCTTCTGCCCTCTGTCCCTTGGAACCATTAGCTGCCACTAAGGATCAGCACACACTTTCAAGAAGCCATTCCTGACTTTCTCAGTTGTTAATGCCTCCTTCCAAATGACTATGCATTCATTTTTGTATATGCCTAGATCTGACTTCTCTGTGAGCATCTATCACTCTAGTAGAAGGTAAGTTTATAGAGGTCAGGGCCTCTGTCACTTCTGTATCTATCACCCAATGCCTAGAACTTTTAATAAACACGGCATCTTCTGACAACTGTTAACATTAAAAATATGGGCCTGTGCCTCAGAAAGCTGTCTGGTGGCCATTAAAAGCACTCTGCAATTTTCCAAAGGCTGTCTGGCCCACTCTCCTCCTGTTCAAATGTGGCCCATCCAAAGTGTCTGTTCAATGACATCACCACTCACAATTCCCAGCACATACAAGGCATATCTTAGCGAGAGGTAAGGGCCTCTGAGCTGCGGAATGAAATAGACATTTCAGACAGTGACAATCGAGGTAACCTGATGATGGTGAATGCTATAAAGATTTTGTTTTGGGAGGAAAGGTTTGTAGGGTGTTTTCTTTTCAAGTTTTCTGGGGGGAAGAAAAGAGGGTTCCTCAAGCATTTTTTAAAAACACAGAAAAAGACAAAAGGCCAAAAGGCAACCTCTACAAACAACACAAGCTTCAAAAGTCACAAACTGAATTGTGTAAGCAAGAGCAGATAAGGGATGCACAGTTTCAGGTACAATCCTCATTTCCTGTTCTACAAAGTCCACTTTATTGGGTGTCAGCAAGGTTCTGAATTTTTTAAAAATTTTAAAAATCAACCAAGCACTTGTCTTGTTCAAGATCTATGGGCTGATGGGCCAGTTCATGGGTTCTCTAGCCAACTGTGTCTCCAAGTCAGAATCCAGACTGGAGACACTGAATTCTACATTTGTGTGTTTTCTGCCTGTGCAGACAGCTCAGCTGAATGCCTGGGTGACTGTGAATCTCCTTTAGGAGGCTCTGCAACAATCTAGATGCAGTCAAGACAATGTCACCAGAAAAACCAGAGCATCCAGGGGGTCTCACCATCTGGACAAGGCAGGTTGAGAAAGGTTTTAACACTGAGAAAAGGATCATGGAGGGTGCCAGGTAGCTGCCAGAGTTCTGAATGAACAGTGGAATGATTAGAGGCAGGGAGGCCAGAAAGAAGGTTACAGTAGTAGTCCAGGCAAAAGGTAAGGAGGGCCCAAAAAGGCGGTGGCCAAAGAGAAAGGGATATGTACAAGAAACGGTGTTTAGACAGAAGAGACAAAGCCTGGTCATAGATTGGATAGTAGTGAGAATGAGGACACCCCAGCTGTGAGGTGAAGGGACTGGGAAAACGGCAATGGCTCCAACAGTAACAGCAAGTTCAAAAGAGGGGAGAGAAGGGGCAGGGGAGGGAAATAAAACATATTTTGGACAGACAGAACTTGAGATGTCTATGGGATATTTGGTTCTAGGTGTCCAAAAGGCAAGTTGGGAATGTGAGACTAAAGGTCACATGAGAAGTTAGGGCTAAGATGTATAGCACTGAGAATCTTTTGCATGGAGATGGTATGTGAACCTCTGGGATTGATGACATCACTGAGTGAGACAGGAAAGAGTCAGAAGAGAATGGAGCCCAGGACAGAGGATTGGGACAGTTACAGTTAGTGGACAAGACATGAAAAACCAGCAAAGAAGGAACACCACGTCTCTGCAGAGAATTCTCAGATCTACTTATCCAACCTAAGTCTCTCTCGACCTGTAGTCACGTTTATCCAACTGTCCACAGGATACCTCAAAATGGATGTCCAGTGAACAGCTTAACCCCAACATGTCCAAAACTGATCTCATGATCTTTTCACCTAAACACTCTCCTTTTCTAACTGTAGAGAACAACATCATCCTCCCAGTTCCTTGGGCTCACAATCCAAGAGTTATCCTGGACTCCCCACTCTCTCTCACTCTCCATATCCAATATGGTATGCCATGACTTGTCATGTCACTTCTGTAGCTTCTTTACAAGTGTCTCTGATAAGGATCTCATTTTAAAGACATATAGCATGTCCCAAAAGGCTTAGTACAGTTTTAAATTTTGTGGAACACCCCTGTGTAAAGAAACAATTCAAATTTAGAAGACTAAAAGCCATTCCTCAAGAGATAAATAGTCAAAGGATATGAAAAGACAGGTTGCAAAGGAAGAGATTAAAATTATAATTATCTACAATCATATGAAAAATACTCTAACTCACTAATAATTAGCGAAAAGCAAATTAAAGCAGTTTTGAGGATTCTACCTCCCAACCCTCAGACTGGCCAAGATGAGGGAAGAAAAATGTCAACAGTTGTATGAGTTATAGTATAAGAGCTATACGAGTACATTGTTGGTGGAGTTGTGAACTGGTCCAGCTATTTTGGAAAGCCGTTTGGAACTACACCCAGAAAGTTACCAAAATATGCATACTCTTTCACCCAGCGAAGCACTAAAAGCGATAAAAGAAGAAAAGGAGTATATGTACAAAAAACACTTATAAAAGTTCTTTTTAGTGTAGACAAACTGGAAATTAAGGAGCTGTCCTCCTATCAGAGAAGTGGCTAAACAAATTTTGTTATACGAATGTAATGGAATCTTACTGTGCCATAAGAAAACAACAGATGACTTCAAACAATGCTCAAACAGGAAGCATCCTGGGATCTTACATTCTCTTTACCTTTCGGTCAATTGTGTGACTACAGAAATGTTTTCTCCTACAGAATTTCATTTATAAAAACCTGCCTGTTTCCTTTTTAAACTTTTATCAGTATGGAGAGAATATTCTTATAAGGGTGTTTGTAGGGATGGGAAAGTAGGTTTATAAATCATGAATTACTGACAATTGCTAATTTGCCTTTTTTCTGATTAACAATCAGGTCAGTATTTTTCCTGGTTTTTGACATCCTCTCTCCTTTCAGACACCCCTCAGAATCATGTCATTTCCTGCACAGACCTCATCCTTGTATGCTGTGTTTAGCCACTGTTTATTCCAGCTTTGTTTTCTCTGGTGCCATTTCAACTTCCTCATGTAATTAGTGCCACAAGCTGACTGTGGTCTAATGCAATGGCTCCATGGTCTCTGATGAAAAAAAGTTCATTATGTAAATCTTTATAGAACTTTCCAATTATTGGTCTATCTCATTTTCCATCCAGTTTCACCCTTAAAAGCCCTTGGGATAAGCTAGCTTAGTATTGGATCTTTGTTATATATTTTGTAAAATGTATTTCTTTCTATTGCTTCTCAACCTTTCAGGAAGTACTACTTCCTATAATCTTCTGCCATTTCCATGGTATTATTAGTGTTCATCATATACTACAGGGCCAGGGGTGAGGAACCTGCCACCTCAAGGCCATATGTGGCCCTTCAGGTCCCCAAGAGTTGAATCCAAACTTCACAGAACTAATTCAAAGGATGTGGCCTTAAGGCCGCAGGTTCCACAATCCTGTAACTACACCTTGAAGAAAGCATTCATGAAATCCCGCTGGAAGGCAAATACCGCAAAAGAAGTGAAAGAAAGAAATGTGCCATGTTTGTCAAAATATTCACAGCCCCTCTTTTTGTGGTAGCAAAAAGACTGGAAGTAGTCAGTGGTCATCCAACGGAGGCTGATCGGACTGTGGTGTGTGAACATTAAGAAATACTACTGAAGCGTAAGAAATGACAAATGTGAAAATCAGAGAAGCAGGGAAAGATTTATATGAACTGATACAAAGTAAAGTAAGCAAAATGAGGAAAACAACAAACACAAAGCCAAAGAAAAGAACGATAAAATAAGCCCAAATGTTACATGATCATGATGCTCAGTCTTGGGTCCAAAGAAGAGAGGATGTAATAATGCCTCTCCCTTTCTCCCTCAGACGAGTGGGAGGAAATGGGTGTGGAATTTTGTCAAGTATTGTCAGATAGTGTCCCAGGGTGGTGGTAACTGGTTTTCCTTGTCATAGAAGAAGCTTCTTTGGGAAGAAGACGGAATAAGCATTTCTGTAGTGCCTACTGTGTGCCAGGCCCTGTGCTAAGTGCTTTACAAATATCTCATTTGACCCTCACAATAACCCTGGTAGGTAGTGCTGTTATCAATCCCATTTTACAGTTGAGAAATCTGAGGCACACAGAGGTTAAGTGACTTGCCCAGGGTCACCCAGCTACTAAGTATCTGAGATCAAATATGAATTCTGGTCTTCCTGACTCCACAGTCCCAGTCATCTAGCCACTGCACCACCATCTGTCTAAGGTATATGGAAATTACCTCAAAAGGTATCAATACTTTTTGGAAAGGAAAAAGAAGGCATTGTAGCGTGAGGCTTCTGTGTGAACTACCAGTCTGCAGCCTCTTATTTTCCATCTTAAAACATGTTCTCCAAAATATTCTTCATTGTGCCCTGCTCTGAACACCTCTGCTTTAAAGCCCCTGACTGCTGATTCCCTTTGGAGGGGCTTTCTAAGTTCTCCTGAGAACGTACTCTCTTCCCCATCCTGCTCACTGCCAGATCCTCCACAGGGGGAATGCATATCAAAAGCATTAATGGAACAAAGGATTAACTGCCCTTTGATGCTTCTGGTTGCCTCTGGCAGGCTCCTTCTTTTGCCAGCTGTCACCGCAGGCCCAGCTCCAACTCTCACATATCTTCTGGTCTCACTGACAGTGAGCAGGTGAAGACTGGCAAGGTTCCTTTCTTCCAGAAAAATGTCCTCTCCCTCAATGGTTACGGGACAAGGGTCTCATGTTTAAAACCACCACCAGCTAAGCGAATGACTACAGATAGTCCAACACTGTGACTTTGACCCCTTTTCCGCCACTGTCACCAACACCACCAGATGCCAAAGGGGACCCCACAAGGCCAAGGGCTCCTGGACATTTTCTTGCCAGACTGTGAGCTCTACCAGGGTCTCATCTGGACTCTGTATCTCATCTAGCACCTAATCCAGGTCTCAGATCCACAAATCCTCGGGAAAGGAAGAAGACCGCATGACTACTGACAAATGGAAACTGAGAAAAAGTCCAGAGCACAGCATCTTCCTATTCAAAGGCTGAAGACTCCATATTAGTAACATCTGGAGGGACCTAAGAGGCCAAATACCTTTAAGTATCAACTTTTAATATGCTCAAAAACCCAAAGAATCAGCCCAGCAACGTTTCTGTTTACAGGATTGTATCTCAGAGAAGTCCCACTGTAGGAGGCCTCCACTCTACACCAAAAACACCCCTGAACCTTTAAATTGGACATTCCAGGCCATTCCTGGAAACTTGGTTGTGAGCACCCCCTGGTGGTATGCTATGGGACCCAAACCATATCAACTCCTGCTACTCTACATGGGGTCGCCTCTCCCAAGGACACACTGTGATGCTGCTACTGAGGATCTGGGTTATGTTCCTGCCTCCTCCTGAAAGAACAGGGAATGAGTTCCTACTTCATAGAGAGTGACACATCCATTGCCCCTCACAAGCCCTCTGCTCCAGACAAACCAGAACAGAACTTGCTACCTACCTCCCTTCCCCCTACTCTCCAGCCCATCCCCCTGTTCGGGAACATAGTTCCCTTTCTCCTAACCTGATATAGCCTCCCCACCTTCTCAACAAATTCAGCCCACCCTTCAATTCCCAACTCACACCTTACTACCTCCTCTAGGAAGACTTCTTTGATTCTTCCAGCTCCCAGCCATCCCTCTCTCTTCCAAATGATCTGTCCTAAAATGTTTGACCCCCAAAATGAATTCTCTTTCACTCTCCTACATACGTTTAGGTTAATTTCCCACAATACCAACTGTATCTCTCCTGAGGGATGGCGAATTCCTTTTTACCATGAGCCAAAGGAAAATATTCAGAAAGAGAACCTCCTGCATATAACACTGCCCACTCAAGGAAAGCATCCATGGGATTCTGTGTAGCTGTACCACACATGGTCCATCCCACCACCCATCAGGGGGCATGGCAAAGTCCTCAGTATGAATCATACTGATGGGAACCGAGCACAGAATAAACAGCTAAGTTGTGATTGATGTATTCTCTTACAGAGAATATTACAGCTTTTAAGTTCATTAATATAAAATTTTGTTGATTTGATGGTATTTTCACCAGAAGAACTTATTTTTCAAAAATCAAACTTAACTTCTTTTAACTTACCCAAGGGAGTGACTTTAATCTCTGGCATCTTGAGTGGCCAAGTTCTCAGTACTTCATCAGGCTAGATCCAAGACACCATAGAGCAGTACCTACAAAGCACAGGTTTTTGAGATCACACAGGTACCATTGGTCTGGAAGTCATAGTTTTCTAAAAGGAAATGAGCCAACACAGAAGGCTGTAACTCTTTACAGTGACTATGAAATAGATGGTGAAAAAGAGACACCATCACTCCTAAAATTGGGCAAGGTTTCCTCAGCTCTGGTTACTAGCTCTATGCCAAAGCAGTGGTGGTCTAAGTCTTACCCTACTGACACAACAGTATACTAGACAGAGGTCTCTGGAGGGGAGAGCATGCTAGGAAACTATGGTGATAATGACACTATCACTGTCTTAATCTGGACTTGGGTCAGGAGGCCTGAGTTCTAGATTCTAAATCACATGACCTTTCTTCACCTGTAAAATAGGAATAATCAAAATTGTAGCTCATAGCCACCTCGAAGAATTTACAGATGGAAGGAACCTTAGAAATTATCTAGTCCACACCCCTTCATTTTAGAGAAGGGGAAATTAAGGGCCATGGGAGTTAAATAACTCACCCACAGTCACACAGATAAGCAGTAATAGAGCACAAGCCTTCTGAGTCAGGCATAGGCTGGACCAGATAACTTCTGGGGACCCTTCCAACTCTTAGAACCTAATTCCAAATCCAGTGTTCTTACCTATACATTTACGCTGCCTCTTTACATGGTTGTTGTAAGGGAAGCATTTTGTAAACTGTTGGGGCTACAAGTGTTTTTCTCCTTCCAAAAGCAATTTTAAAAAAAATTTAATAGCCATCCCTTAGCCCAGTATCAGCTGCAAATGCCACTTAACTAATCATACATAAAGTAACATGGTATTATACGAAGAGCACAAGATCTGGAGACAAGGGGCCCAGGTGTGAATCAGGAGACAGGTCTCTATCCCTGAGTCCCTGACCTTGAGCAAGTTCCACAATCTCTTGGAGACTCAGTTTCCTCTCTTGTAAAGGGGGACAAGAAGACAAAGATGGGCGAGCCCGTCTAAGGTCCCTTCTAGCTCTAAGTTCTACGGTCCCAGCATGGCCGCCCCTGCATGCCCACACTGTGAGCCAAGGCCGGCTCTGTCGGGGGACCTCAAGGCCGAGCGCGGGCTCCCCCTCCAGGAGGCGCCCCACCCCCACCCCCAACCCCAGCCCTGCGGAGCAGCTGCTCGCCCGCGGTGACGTCACTCGCCCGCATGCCAGCGGGCGCGCTCATGGCCGCCCACCAGAGGCAGGCTGACCCTGAGCAGCAGGCCGCTGGGAGAAGCGGGCAGGTCGAAGAGGGAGACTTCCAGACTCCCTCGGAAATCGGCCGGCCCTCCGCTCCCCTCCACGCCGTGAGGGCCGCCACTGTTTCCCTCTCCCCACCTCAGCCCTCCACGAGGCAAGCCGCACGGGCTTCCGTACTCACAGCCAGTCCCAAGGCACTGCGCCTGCGCGAGGGGCGGGGACAGCGGCAAGGCCCGGGAGGTATCGCGCAGGCGCAACCCCAGCAGCCTATGAGCCGGCCTTGCTGGGCCCGGGACCTGCCCTCCTGGGCCGGCACATTCTGCCGGCCTTCCATTGGGTTCTGTCCCAGTCAATCAAGCAGGGGCGAGGACTCGGGGGTGGGTCTTGGCTGTGATTGGAGGGGATTGAAGACAGGCCCCAAGAATCTGCCTTCCGAGGAAACGTCAGGTGAGTAAGGTGCAGGTGATGGCGAAGAGGTGGGCCCGGGGGTGCCGGGGATCGGGGAGCTGTAAACTGACGTCAGGGGCGCTGGGGCATGGGGTCAAGGGTCATGAGTACGTCCTGGGGTCCCCCAGCGCTGCGGGGGAGGGCATGCCGGTGTCCGGGTCACGGTCCGGGGGTACCCGGGGCTCCGGTCCTGCCCTGATCGCCCGACCCCGGCTCACTCGCTGAGTGACCTCCGGGCCTCAGTTTCCCCATCTGTCAAATAGAGCGGGTGGGACTCCTCCTTTCCTGATTTTGAAATCGAAGGGCATAGACTTTGATCTTGAGAACTGCATTTATATTGTACTTATGCTGAATGTATATTGTATGTAACATATGTATGTACTGTGTATATAATATATATGTTACTGTATATACAGCATATATGTATATATTATGTATATGTATTCTGTGTACGCTGGTATGCCTGTATGGTTTCTTCTGTAATGCAGGTATTTTACACACAGGATGAATGGGTCCACGGGCCTGATTTTTCACTATTCTTGTGTTCTCTTTTCAAGGATGTGAGTCTGGACCCAAAGGCAGTGACAAGAACCAGGAGTAAGACCCTGGGATCCCCTCCCTTTTGACCTTCCCCATCTGACCCAGGTACGTATGGCACTGCTGTATCGCTGTGGTTGGGTCGGATTCCTTCCGTGGAGGGGACAGGGGGACTTTCTCCAGGTTGTTCTGTGCTGAGTCAGACCGAAATTTATTTTTGCCTGTGGTAAGTGTTCAATTGACACACTAGATGAGTAGGATGAGAGCCAGGGCCAGCATGCTGAACTCTGGACCACTGCTGTCTAAGAGCCTTTGGTTCTGCCAAAAGCAGAACTCTTTGGAGAGTGTTGAGACTCTTTGTTTCTTTGGCTGCTCTTACTCCCTCCCCGCCCCCTTCCTTCTTCCTGCTCCAATGTTCATCTCTGACCTTGAAGCTCTGATAAATGGTTTACGGCAGAGTATAAACGTAGCAGAGTCAGAGTGATGTCCCATGGGAGTACTGGCCTTACCTTTCAGAAGTTGAGCAGGCCCATCCATCCTCAATTTGTAACCTCAGCTGTTCAGCCTGCTCAAAACAATTTAGTTTCCTCTTTTCTTAGTATTACATAGCAGACTGTGGGGCCCAAAATTATTGAAAAGTCCTAACAGCAATTTCCTGCTTACTGCTGGTTTCATTTTGTGTCATGAGAAAGCACAGGGCTATTTAAACAATAAATTGATATGTTGTTGACTGACAGACCATCTGAGCTGGAAGAGACTTTAGTTAATAGAATGTTAGAGTTGGAAGTAACCTTAACGGAACATCTCATGCTACCCTTTCACTTTACAAATAAGGAAACTGAGATCCAGAGGGAGGAAGCATTCAACAGCTAAGAGTAAATGAGGTATCCTAACCCCTAGAATCATGATCTTCCATTGGCCACCCCTAGTCGTCTTCAAATCCTGGGGTCCTCAATTCTTCAATCCTCATTCCTAAATATGTTCCCATCCCCCTTTGTTGGTTTTAATCCTTCATCCATTGAAGGTCATACTAAGTGCCAGCTCTGTGTTCAGGACCACACTGGGTGCACAGGGGGACATAAAAGTATAAGATGTTATCTTCCTTTAAAGAGCCCATAGTCAGGGGACATGAGAGCCACCCACAGTCAACAACCTGGAATGTTGTAAGCAGATCTTAGATCTGTGAAAGGCTTACAGCCATAGCATGGATGGTAGCTTCTCTCCTCTCCTTCCTGCCTTCACTCATCTGAATAATTCTATTCTGTCTCCTGCTCTGCCTGGGAAATCGGGTTGGGGTCCAGGATGGAAAGATGGGACTGCTAAAGAATCCAGGGCCCAGGATATTCCAGGGTAGGACCCACCTTCCAAGTCGGCCTCTCCCATCTCGGACCTGTCCGGTCACTCACCACTGGCAGATGTGTAGACTCAGTGAGTAGGCTGTATTTGCCAAGGTTTCTTGGGAGCCCAACTCTGCTAGGATAGGGCACTTCTATCCTGCAGCAACTTGGGTGAGTAGGAGCAAGTGTTAAGAAAGACACCCCATTACATCAGATCTGTCAACCCAACCTGTCCTCCAAAGCAGACACATGCCACCTGATTCTCCGGGAACCTTCTGTGTGTTTCAGGTTGTGGTGGACTATGGCTGACGAACAGGCCGACTTTAACCTGAAGATTGTGCTGGTCGGATTTAAGCAATGCCTCAATGAGAATGAAGAGGTCCTCATGGACCCTTATATTACCAGTTGGAAAGGGCTTGTCAGGTGAGTGTGCAGGAGCCACTCTGGATCCCAAGGGGGGCTCCTACGTGGTACATCAGGCCTAGAGTCAGGAAGACCTGAGTTCAAATCCAGCCTCAGGCACTTACTCTGGCTATGTGACCCTGGGCAACTCACTTAATCTGTGTGCCTCTGTTTCTTCATCTGCAGAATGGGTATAGTAATACCACCTACCTCCCAGGGCTGTTGGGTGGAACAGATGAAATGGTCATCGTAAAGTGCTTAGTTCTGTGCCAGGCACAATGTTATAGAAATGTGAGCTAACGTCATCATCATCAACATTATCATCGTTATGATAAATATCTCCCTTTTGTATGAGGAGAGTGTTCAGCAACCTGTGGGAGAGTGTGAGACCAGACATTGTGGGAGGGTGGGCTGTGCTGGAGCAGCAGACAACTTGTGTATGAGGAGGCCCTGAGCATGTGGAGGGGGGGATCAGCATGTGATGGGGGTGGGTACAGGGCCACACATGAATGGAACAGGACTTGCTGGGCAGCAGTTTCACATTCCTTAAGTCCTCATTCCTTACAAGCATTTTACAAATACCAGTGACTGGACTCTCCCATTGGCTCAAGAGGCTTGACACTTAAACCCTCATGGAGAGGCCCCACGATGTGCCCTTCTGGCACATTAACCACCCGAGGGGTATGGTTGGGGCAACAAGGTTTGATAACAGGATCTGCAAAGGGAAGATGTCACCCTGTTGTCCCAGCAATACCCTCTTTGGCCCCCGAGCAGTCACTGGGGAAGGGAAGCAGCTGCAAGGTGGTTCTGCTGTTTTGATTTTAGAAATAGCATGTTGCTGGAGAACTTAAATGACCTGTGTCCCTCCTAGAGATCCCATCATTGGTGTTGGTGATCCACCCTCTGAGAACCAGAATACCTGGCTTTGCTTCAGCCTACTCCCTCTCCGATTACATCAGCTGATTCATGTTTCTGTAGCAATCTGGCCCAGGGAAATCTTCCTGGATCATACCTTTGGCCTCATTACTCCCACCATGGTGGGATGTGGCATCTTTCCCCAGTTGGGGAGCTGGGGGGGCCCCTTTCAGAGAGTTACCACACAGTCTCCCCCAAATCAATGATACTTTGTTTGGTCATGAAAATGTAGGTTCCTGAACAACCTTGGCGCCATCTTCTCCTTCATCTCCAAGGATGTGATGACCAAAATCCAGATCATGGAGAGGTTTCGAAGCAGTGATCAGAAGGAAAACTACTCTAGCCTTCAATCCATGGTGCAATATGAGATGGACAACAAACTGGTGGACCTCCAGAAGCGCTCTGAGCATCCCGACTCTGGCTGTCGCACCATCCTGCGCCTGCACCGGGCCCTGCACTGGCTGCAGATGTTCCTGGAGGGACTCAGGACAAGTCAGGAGGACTGCAAGACCTCAGTCCTCTGCACAGACTCCTACAATGCCACCCTGGCTTCCTACCACCCCTGGCTCATCCGCAAAGCCGTGACCATGGCATTCTGCACATTGCCCAGCCGCAAAGCCTTCCTAGAGACCATGAATGTGGGTGCTCCCGAGGAGGCTGTGGAGATGCTGAATGAGGCCATGCCCTTCATTGGTCAGGTCTACCAGATCACTCAGAAACTCTTTGAAGAGCACACCCTGCTGGACCTTCCATAGCTGCAGGGAGGCCGGGCCCCAAGGTGACTCTCCTACCTTAGATACCAGATAGAGGAGATACAACCAAAACCTGTTATCCAGCACTCACTGATGCTTCAGGCTCTACTCAGAAATCCCTTGGTTTCTCTTTCCCCACCTTCCACCAAGCTTGGACTTGGTTGTCACTTGCTGGGAATAAGTATTTGCAGGGCCGAGCAACTTTCTGCAGGGAGCACCAAAGGATCATTGACCATCCTTGGATTGGAAATCATTGGGAACCAGAGGGCCAGGTTTAGGCCAGGTTTGAGGGTGGCTGGTTTCAGCTCCTCCTGACCTGCCTACTGTATGAAGTATCAGAAATAATCTTAAGTAAAATCATGAAGCCTCTGGGGAAGGCAGACAACTCTGCCCTGAACTCTACCCTCACTCTGAACAGCTCACTTTCCTAATCAAAAGCAGAAACAAAAAACCTTGGTATAGTTTTTTTTGTTTTCTTTTGAATCACATTGCAGTGCCCAGGCTGCAAACATATGAAGTACATATGGTTAAATGTCGACCTATTCTGTTTCCAACTCCTTTCCCCAATGCCAGAAGAAGCATTTTCATATTCAAATAGAGATTCAGACATAAGAGAAGATGCTGCCTTATAGTCAACCCTAGGGATCTGTCATTTTAATTTCTGACTACTTTATCAACTTTCTGTCTGAAAATGTTCTTTAGTGAAATGTAAAACCACAGGGTCGATTCTAGTTATCTCAGGGGCAAAATAATTTATTTCCTTTTCCAGAAAATGTTTTCCTCTTTTAAGGAACTAGTTTAACTAGCAAAGGTTACTACCTCCTGTGCAGGAGGGTCTCTAGCAATGGAAGCTACAACCTGCATAGGATTTCCCCTAGCGACTTTTAAAGAGTTGTTTGTTGGCTTTTAAACCAAAGTATACAGTATATATCTATGGTGTCTCACCAAAGACAGTATTGTCATCCATTGTATCCCTGCTGGCATTTTGGTCTGTCTGTGGTGGGGTCCTGGTTTAGCTACTATAAATAATAACAGACCAGCTAAAATCAGGTGAGGCTCCAGCAGCTGAAGAGACCAGTTCAGGGGTACTTGGCTTTAGCCATGTACATATTAGCAAGTCAAGCATGTCCCCACCTGCCATGCAACCTTGGCTGTCTCCTGATCTCTTGACAAAAATGCTGTGGATTCTACATCTTGGCCATGGAGTGAAATTCCTGGCTCACTCTCATCCAAGTTATTATTTGAAATTCTGGCGGCTGCCAAGCATCAGTGTTAATGACCAAGCTCATTCCCCTGGTAGAGGCTCCAAGCAGGATATGCCGACTGAGCTCTTCTCTTTTGAAGGGTCATCCTTAAAAAAATCCCTCAACAAAATAAGCATTCCTATGTGGTTCTCCCTAAGATTGCCTCCCTCCTGGGGATCACATTCCCCAAGAGAAGATTTCCTCTGGAAAACACATAATGGTTACCCCTAAGCCTATGACCCTCCTGGGACCTAAACACTTACCATCACTCCACTCACCCCCTCACCAGTGAGTTTCTTCTAAAAGGTGTGAGAAATGGGGGACCTCCCATTCTTAGACACATTTGAAAATGCTGCTTGGAAGGGCATATCCTGCTCTCAGAAAAATCCCCAGAAAGGCCCAAGGGCCACATTTCCCACCTTGGCGTTCAAACAAATCTTCATTTGACTTGTGACTTCTGGAGTAGGCCCTTAGTTTATGTAGTAACACTACAAAGACTGCTGTTAGGCCCAGTGTCTGGAAAATGGGATAGAGTAGCTATGGTACAGTAGCCATTTTCCCTCATCTTGCCTGGCTCCCGAGTCAACTCTCTATCTTTGTGTCATCTGGGCTTCCCTGGTTGCTCTCCTTTCCTTTATTAGCCCCTTGATTTACAAAATTTCCAGCAGATAACCCAAGTTGATGGGCTTCTGCCCTTTGAAGGAATTGACAGCAGCCCTGGGCAGAAAGGGAGGAGTCTTTGCATGAGCTGTTTCCTGAGAACTGGGGAGTGGGGGAGGTGGTGCCATCCCTCTGTGCCCCAATTCCCTCCCTCTCCCTCGAAATAGAAATATTAGACCTCCTGTTTTGATGGGGGAGGGAGTACTAGAGGGACTTCTCCTGCCCCTGTTGCCCTCTAGGTATCAGATTTGATGGTATGTACCAGATGATCCAAAACTTGTCAGATCTTGGAATCTGTGACCTTCACAGCTGGGGCTGGAGGAGGGGAAGGACATGGTTTTGAGGGTTGCTCTGGGTATCACTCCCCTGCATCTTCTATTGCGACTGACTCCACATTCCCTGGGAGTTGCACTTTCTGCAGATCTGCTCCTTTCTGTGACATGTATACAGCAGGACTGTGTGACTTCATTCCTTGGTGGGGAGAAATGATAATATATTTGATTATTTTTGCATTTAAAATAAATCCTACTTGGTGGATGGAAGTGTACTGAGTATTTGAACCTGTAGGAGAGCTGTTTACTGTGGGCCAGTAGAGTCAGCAAGGCTCTGGAAGGCCTTCGAGACCCTCCCCATGCCCCCAAAGACTCCAACAGAGGGCAGCAGGTAGAAAGAGTAGTGATTCTCACCATCTGGGGTCTGAGGATGCTGGGGTCCGAGGATGATGGCTGAGTCCCTTAAGCTGGAAAGAATTGCCTCATTAGGTGACTGATACATTTTCCTTCTATGACTGCAAATATGTGCATGTGCTTCAAAGCATGACTGATTTTTCTGCACCAATTCGAAATTATCATGAGCTTTTGGGGGCAAAAGGTATCACTAGTTATTGTGTAAGCACTTAATGAATAAATGTGAAAGAATGTGATGACTACTATATCATGACCTCTTAGGTCACAACACAGTTTCTGATTGTTGTCAAAAGGGGCTCATGGCACGAAAAACTTGGAGGTCAGAAAGATCCTAGTTCCAATCCTATCTCATGTACTTACCAGTTGTGTGACCCTGGGCAGGCCACTTCACCTCAGCCACAGTTTATTCTTCTGTATAATGGGAATAATAGTATCTGCCTCTTGTAATTATTGGGAGGATTCGATAAAAGAATGATAGTGAAGTGGTTTGTCACACTTAAATCACTGTAAATGCTGGTCATTATTCCACCACAAAGCCTGTGACAGTCATCCAGCCTGTGAAGATCTCTGTGCATGGGTGAGCCTCTCACTTCTGAGGCAGCCCATTCACTCTGGCACAGCTCTCCTCCTCAAGATGTTTCTCTTCGGTATAAATCCTCTATAAATATATAAATCTATCAAGCCTAAGTCAGTCTCGGCTCCCATCTGCCATAGTTTCTGGCTCTGGGACCAAACAAAGCCTGATTAATCCCCCATCCCTATGACAACCTTTCAAATACTAGAAAGTAGTTCTTATGTCCTGCCTCTATCTCCATCTCACCCTGTAGCTTCCTTCTCTCTGGGCCCAATATGCCAAATCCCTTCATCTGAGCTTTTTATGACTTATCAGTGTTCTGGCAGCTCTCCTCCAGAGCCCTCAACTTATCAATATCCTTCCTACACTGCAAGGCCTAGAATTGAACCCTAAACTCCAGAGGTGTGGATGGACTCTTCCCTCCCTGGATCGTCACCTCAAAGAGTGGAGACATTTAGTATCAATGACCCTAGGTGCTTTTATTGACTGCATTCTGGGGGTCCCAAAGCCCCTCTAGTTTAAGTGGCTCCTCCCAGCATCCTCCAGGCCAGGCACTGATTGTTTTGTTTCAATTATAGGTTATTAAAAATGCTTTGGGACCGGTTTGGCAGAGACTGTGATCCAAAGGTCAACATTCCATTCTGTTTCCTCCCTGGCAGGATGTGGGATCCTCCCAGTCACCTCAGGGCCCCCACCCAAGGCTACAAACCAGACAACAAGGTAACCTGTTTGGAGCAAGCCACTGGGGTGGCAAGAGCCTAGTATGCCCTCCAAGGAAAGCAGAAGTGAAGTCATCTCTGGGCCATGGACACCTTTTAACCTCTGTTTCTGGATCTTGGAGTCCAAGGGGCTTTCCAGCCCTCTCTGACCCTGCCTTCCACCCATCTCTCCTACCCTGGTATTTCCCATTAGGCTAATAATGCCATGCCACCTGTGGGCACCTGCACTACCCAAGCCCAATCAGGAAGAATACTTTCTCAGGAACATTACTTGTCCCCACCGTACCTGCATCTTGATGCTTGGGTCTTTGGTTGATACTCTTCTTGGCTGGGTCTTGGCCAGAAGTGTCCCTGGTCAGTGGCCTTACTTCCCACAAACATACCTCCCTTAGCTCATGAAAGAACAGATCCAGCTGGGGATTGAGACCAGAAGGAGAGATGAATGTAATAGGTAACAAGAAGCTGGAAAATAAATAGAATATTTGCCCCCCACCAGCAAATCCCACTTATAGGAAGCATCATGCACATCATCTGATTCTCTCCTAATTTGCAGCTGGAAGGGACCACAGGCCTCTCCTCTTACTGAGGTGCAGGAAGGAAAGAGATTTACCCAGTAAGTGCCAGGCAACCTAGAGCCAGAACTCTTGCCATTATGATAAGTGCAACCAGAACCAGATTAAAATGTAATAGGGAATGTTTAACAAATCAAATAAAAATACAACACAACGAATGTTAATTTGTGGTTTTCTAAGTAAATATTCAGCCATTTCTATTTGAGATTGGACACTACTAGCTTAAAATATTTGCTTCTTATAGAGAACTCAAAAAACAAAAACTGAAAAGTCTTAAAAGGACACTAGTAGGAATTCCCAAAGACAGAGGTTCAGAGGCCCATCATGAGGCCACAAAAGCAATATTCCTTTACTGCTTTGCACACAGTTAGCAAGTCAGGATTACAAGTTTAGCACTTTGCACCCAGTCTGGCACATTAATCAATCAATAAATGTTCATTAAGTACTTACTATGTGCCAGGCATTGTACTAAGAACTGGATATGCAAAAAAACGCAAAAACACAGGCCCTACCCTCAAGGAATTTACAATCTAATGGGGAGACAAGCAAATATATACAAAGTAAATTCTTCATAGGATAAGTAGAAAATAATTAACAGAGAGAAAGCACTGGAATTAATAAGTAGAAAAAAATTAACAGAGGAATTAAGAGGGATTGGGAAAGATTTTCTGTTAAAGATGGGATTTTAGTTGGGACTCAAAGAAAGCCAGGGAAGCCAGGTGGCAGAGATGAAGCCTTCCAGGCTTTGGGGACAGTCTGAGGAAATGTCTGAACTCTGAGAAATGGAGACTCTTCTTTGCTGAACAATCAGGAGGCCAGTGTCTCTGGATTAAAGAATAAGTGTGAGAGAGTAGAGTGTAAGACTGGAAAAGGAGAAGGGAGACTAGGTTATAAAGGGCTTTCAATGCCAAACAGAACATTTTGTATTTGTTCCTGGATGGGATAGGGAACAACTAGAGTTTATTGAGTAGGAGGGGTGACATGGTCAGATCTGTGCTTTAGGAAAATCACTTTGGTGGCTGAAGGGAGGATGGACTGGAGTGTGGAGAGCTCTGAGGCAGGCAGAGCCTGCCCCCTCCTCGACATGGGCCACTGCAATAGTACAGGTGCAAGGTTTAGAGGGCCTGGACCAGGTGGGTGTAGTGTCAAAGGAGAGAAGTGGGGAGATGCTGCAGAGGCAAAATCTATAAGAGATGCTGTAGAGGTAAAATCTACTAGAGGTCTTTTAGAGGTGAAATCTACAAGAAATAATTTAGAGGTGAAATCTACTAGAGAGGTTTTAGAGGTGAAATCTACAAGAAATAATTTAGAGACGAAATCTACTAGAGATGTTTTAGAGGTGAAATCTACAAGAAATAATTTAGAGATGAAATCTACTAGAGATGTTTTAGAGGTGAAATCTACAAGGAATAATTTAGAGGTGAAATCTACAAGAGATACTGTAGAGGTGAAATTGACAGACCTTGGCATCATATTGGATATAGGAGATGAGACAGAATCAGGACCTGAATTGGGAGACCAGGAGAATGGTATTACCCTTAATAGAAAAGGTAGTAGTAGGAGGGGAGGTTTTAGGGGGAAAGGCAATGAGTTCTGTTTTGGACATGTTAAATTTTAGATAACTACTGGACATCCAGTATGAGATGTCTAAAAGGCTGTTGGAGATGTGAGCTTGGAGATCAGCAGAGAAGAGGTAGGTCTATGAGGTATTTGACAAATCACTCAGTCTCATGGTCCTCAGCTTCCTCACATGTAAAATTAGAGCATATGTGTGTGTGTGCGTATCATATACAGTATGTACATATGGTTTATTAAATGGGGGAAGGAACAAGCATTTATATATCAATGATAGAAAATATTAATAACCAATGATTTGGGGAAATCCAGAGTTCTCTTCTTCTAAAGTCTTGATTTTAAAAAGTAAAAAGTTCGGTCTCTTAAAGAGTATTATTACTGATAATGAATTTGAATTAATTCTCCTCCGTCTTGATCAGACCCCACCCACCCTTATGAGGAATTTAATCTAAAGTGGGGCAGCCCAAAGTATTCTACTCAAGCTTAGATGGGGATAAACTCTTTGATTAGATTGCTCAAGGTAGGAGTGGTTGTGTATAGAGATAAGAATCTACATCCAAGGGTGACTGTGATGTCATTGGCTCCTCCTTTTAATATAGACCACCTTCCATTGTGTTAGCCAATCAGAGCTGACTGCCACTTCCAAAAGAATATATATGTCCTGAGCTCTCCACGTCTAAGAGATCTGGCCAAGTGACCACACTTTTATTAATAATGTGCTGACCTTATTGATAAAATAATTAAAATTACTCGGAAACCATGTCTCTTGACTCTTTTTAATTGCCACAGCGCCTACTTGCTAGGAACTTTATAAATATTATCTCATGTGATCTTCACAACAACTCTGAGAGGTATTTGCTACATTATTATCTACATTTTACAGTTGGGGAAACTGAAGAGACAGAGGTGAAGTGACTTGCCCAAGGACTCTTGGACACAGGTAGTGAGTGTCTGAGGTCACACTCAAACTTGGTTCTTTCCGATTACAAGCCTAGTGTGCTATCCACCAGACCATCGAGTTTCCCTAGCAGTCTCATACCCTAGGCTAGTAACTCTTTACTCTGAAGTAATTGAGTGTTGACCGTGAGCCTGTAGCCTCATGACAGGCAGAGCAAAAAAGTCTGGACATGAGGGAAGCCTTGCCTTGTGTATGAAACTCTTCCTTGGGAATTCTAGTTGAGGCCCTTTCAAGCTCTTGTGATGTGTAAAAAGTTGGAGAGGTATAGTTGCTAGGTAATTAATCATTTTATTAACCATGATAACTTAATTAATAAAAGGAGTCAGTGGCACTCTTGAATGTTGAAGACCTCTCATGGAACTAATTGAATGCTTATATGCCCTTGGAATAGTAGGTGTTCCTGAGAGTGCCGATCAATTCTGATTGATTAACAACTGATCAGAATGAATATTATAATGAAAAATGGGCTTATTCTAATGAAGGGTTATAAGACATGATTGATCATTCAGTTTTGGACAAAGAAACTTATCAATCATCCAGACTACCCTAAGTAGGGCAATCTAGACTAAAGAGAGTCTACCTCTACCCAAACCTGGTTGAGTGGAACACAATGGGCCAGAATTCACCTTAGATTAAATTCTTGTAAGGTTTTCTAGTTGGATAGGGTCCCCACCCAAGGATTAAAAATTGGGGATTGGAGCAATCTCATTCATCAACACTGCCCTTCAGAAACTGAACAAAATACGGGCTTCTGAAAAGATCCTGTTCTTAATTCAATAATTGATTATTAATATAAGAGAGAAACGATCACTTTTCTCACTTTTCAGTGTTTTATGAGTTCCATATAAAGAGCAAATACTTTAAACTATATTTTGCTTAAGCCTCAGTGGGGAATAATTTAACAAATCATGTTCTTGAGCTGGAAAGGGCCTCAGTCCAATTTTTTAATTTTACAAATGAGGAAAATGAGCCCATGGAGGCTAAGTGACTTGCCTAAGGTCATATAGGCAGTATGTAGCAGGGACAGGATTTGAATCCAGAGGAGTTCTCTTTTCCTTGCACTCAATTCATTGAGAATAAGGTCCTATAAAAAGGGGTTCTGAAAGTAGTCATTTGGGTATGGAGCTAGAGGAGTAAGGGAAGTCACAAAGCAGAGTCAATTAATCAACAAATGGGATGGGTTTTTTTGTTTGTTTGGAAAGCAATCAGAGTTAAGTGACTTACCCAGCGTCACACAACTGGTATCTTAAGGCTGGATTTGAACTCAGGTCCTCCTGATTCCAGGGCTGATACTCTAGCCATTGTACCAGCTAGCTGCCCTTCAAAAAGTGTTTATGAAGCAGCTGCTGTGCCAAGCACAAGAACAAGGAATGAAACCATCCCAGTCCTTCTCTTGCTCCTGACTCTAGAATTGGGACCAAGTTGCTGCCCCTATCCCTCCCTCCCAGGCTCGTTTGGGACTTGCAATCCTTTTTAACAAAGTCTTCACTCCATACAGAGCATGCATCCCCTTGGGACAGGGGAGATTGTCACCAGAGAGCTGAACTGAGCCCTGACACCTTTCTAGAGCCCTGAGTACCTAATTAAGGGTGAGGGGTCAGAGAGGGCAAGAATCCAGCCTTAAGGGATCAGGGCAGCCCTGTGGAGTGACAGAGTAGAAGGGGAGTTTGTAATGAGGGGATATTTCACTTAGAGGAAGTAAAAATAGTTTTATTAAAATCTCTGTAGAATCATGAAGGTGGGTTATGAAAGAACCTTGGCTGGGGTAACCTAAACCCCATGAGTTGCCCAGAAAAGCTTAGGAGGATGGGCTAAAGGTGAGCAATGAACTGCAGGGGGAGGGGAGTGTGAAGGGTACGTGTGTCAAGGAACTGAGGCCCCTTGCCATGGTCATCACTAGAGGTGAATCCAGTCTTGATGGTTTCTGGGTGAGGGGTTCCCTCACCTGCTGCCCCTTGAGCAGGAACCTGAATCTGGGGACCCCAGCCATACCTGCTCCCCAAATCCCAAAATGTTAGAACTCTCAGAGTCAGGCAGCCCAGGCCTCCCATTGACCAGGGAAGGAATGAGGGTATGAAAAAGGGAGTGCCTTGGTTAAGGTCACCCAGGGAGGCTAAGGTCACCCAAGATGGAGGCTATCTAACTCCAATTCCATTTCTCCTTCAGTCATGCCCACAGATGGAAGAGACTTGAGTGGTCATATTGTCAAAGAAGTAGGTCTGGAAGACCTTGAGAGCCATTGAGTCCCTTTCACAGTTAAGCAAACTGAGGCTCAAAGATTTTCCCCAAGATTTGCCCAAACCAGGTCAAACCAGGTAGCAAGCAGCAGTCAGGATTTGAACCCGGGTCTTCTAACTCCAAACCCAATACTCTTTGCCTCTCATACTAGGTGGTGCAGTAGATAGAGCACTAGTGCAGGAGTCAGGAGGATCTGAGTTCAAATTTCACCTCAGAGCCTTGACACTCATTAACTGTGTGACCTTGGGCAAGTCACTTAACCCCAATTGCCTCATCCTGTCTCCAGTCATCCTGATGAATATCTGGTCACTGGATTCAGATGGCTCTGGAGGGGAAGTGAAGCTGGTAACCTGCACAGCCCTCCCTCACTCAAAACAAAGTCAAGTGCAAGTCATGTCATTCTTTCTCTGATGGCATGGTCTTCAGCAATGAAGGACGAACACACACATATGCCTGAAAAATAATCCCCTCTGCAACCCACCAGTTAGCCATCCAGCCCTTGCTTACTGACCCCCAAGAGAAGGAACCAACTTCCTCCCAGATCAAACAGCTAACACAGAGCTCTCATTATTTCTATAATCAATGTCCATGTGCCCCTGTCCCTGTCATCACCTATATCTGTCATATGCCCTGGCTCCCCATCTACCTTCCTCCAAGGGCCACCATCTGGAGCCAGCCCAGCTCCCCTAAGTCTGTTGGCATAAAGGTGCTGTCACTAAGGCAGAATTTGCATTCTGTTGATCTTCTGCTATTTGCATAACCTGCCCCTCATACCATGGGGTGGGAGGGGGTGTGTTAAACTGCTGTACCATCTTCCTCCTAGTGAAGGGAAGAGGCCTCAGTCCCACCTTGCCAGAAGGAGGTGTCCTGAGCAGCTCAGTTTCTCTGAGCCTCCATTTCTCCATCTATAAAATGAGAGGGGTTGGTCTAGATTGGGAGTCTTAATCTGGGGTTGGTCAATTTTTTTTAAATTTAAAAAAAATTTTGGGAGGCAACTATTTTGATATAATTGGTTTCCTTTCATATGTATTTCATTTTATGCATTTACAAACACGATTCTGGGAAGGGGTCCTTAGGGGTCCAACCTGTCTGAGGGGCCCAGGATATAAAGACAGCTAAGAAGTCCTGATTTACTGGAGGGCCTCTAAGGTCTAATGGATCCCTCCCTCCACCCTTCCCTCCACCAAGGCAGATGGTAAGTCATCCACACTGGTCCATCTCAGGTGACGCTGGTCAGTATCCCTCCCATAATGTCCAGTGACCAAGGGATGTGGGTACCAAGAGAACATATGGGCTACCCCTGTTTCTTCCAAGCATGTACTCCTTTGGCAGCTTCCTTTATGAAGCTTCTCCTGTGTCACCCCTCTCTCCCCATGCCGTCTTTTTCGCCATTTTGAGGCTTCTCAATTCCACTTCCTTTTAATTCAGTGAACAGTTATGAAGAATAGTGCTATGTGCCAGGCACTACGCAGGGTCCTGAGGATCCAAAGACAGAAGTAAAACAGTCTCCACCTTCTCAGGGCTTACATTCTACTGGGGAGATTTAATTAACCACTTATTCCCCACTCGACCTCAGCAAGTCACTGAACCCCACCTGAGTTTCAGGGATGGCTGGCACAGTGGAAAGATAAACTGCTCTGGAGTCAAAGGTCCTGAGTTTAAACCGTTTTTGACACTGATTACCAGTGTGACCATAGGCAAATGCCCTCACCTTTCTGGGCCTCCCTTCCCTTTTCTGTTAAATGTAGGAACTGGACACGTTAACTTCTGAGGTCCCCAGCAGCTCTAAATTTGACCCTATATATACAAGTCAATGGGCAACTAGATGGCCTAATGGATAGAGAGGTAGGTGAATTCAAATCCATTTTCAGACACTTCCTGGCTGTGTGACCCTGGGCAAGTCACTTTACCCTATTTGCCTCAGCTTCCTCATCTGTAAAATGAGCTGGAGAAGGAAATGGCAAACCCCTCCAGTATCTCCACCAAGAAAACCCCAAGTGGGGTCGTGAAGAGTTGGACATGACTGAAATGACTGAACAACAAAATATACAAGCCCCCAAATATACAATTCCCAAGTCTCCTGCCTCTTGATCTAGGATCTTCTCTGGCCAGCTTTTGCTATTCAGGACTCGTGATCCCATGGTGACCATTGGGAGAGTCCATTGAGACAGGTCGTAAAGCTGAGGCCAGTTGGACAGCCTGGGCTGAGAGTGTGTGCAAATTCCTCCATGGATGGGGCTATGTAAAGCAATTTTATTAAAATCCTCCCTAGCTCCCATCTGCCCCCTGCCCCAATTTGCCTAGTGGGTCCTGAGCCAGTGAGCAAGGAGGGAGAGGGTTTTGCTAACCAAATATCCAAGCCTTCTGCTCCTCAACCCCCCTGCTCCAGGTGGTGTCTATTTAGCTGAGGATCTCCCTTCTGATGTGACCAGAAGCTGTTTGCACCCTCACTGTATAATGTGGGGCCTCTTGCACTGCCTGGGCCTGAGTCTGGGCCTGGCCTCCTCCACTGCCCAGGCCAAGCTCTGCCTCTCCAGGCAGCTCAAGCTGAATGGGGACTACATCCTGGGGGGCCTCTTCCCCTTTGGGATCAAAGAAGATGCTGTCCTGGAGAGGACCCAGCCAAAGGGGGTGCTCTGTACCAAGTATGGGGGTGCCGAGGGAAGGCTGAGATGGTGGGAGAGAAGAAGGGAGAATGCCTGGGGTGGGGGAAGGTGTGCAAGGTAAAAGTGGGGACCGGTGGAAGTGGGGAGACTAGGAATCTGTGCACCAGACAAGGGGAAAAGCCCCAAGGAGGTTGTAACAGGAAAAGGGCCCCAGAGAATCTGTTCCAGGTAAGGGGAGGAGCCCCCCAGGGTCTGCATGGTAGTTAAGGGGGAGGTCCAAGTATCAGGTAAGGGAGGAGGCAATCCCTAAAGGTCTCTGTGTCAGGTAAATGAAGGGCACTCCTAAGTGGCGAGGACTGGGGGTCTGTGAGACAGAGAAAAGGAAGAGTGCCAGGGAATGTGGAGCCAGGGTGAAAGCCAGGAAGGCTGTGCCAGGGAAGTGGGGAGGAGGTCTTTGCAGGGTAAGAGCAGGGCCCTGGGGATTCTATGTGTCAGGTAAATGTGATGGTGGGAGTTCCCAAATAGAGAGCAGCCAGGAGTCTAGGTGCCAGGTAAAGGGAGAGTACCAAACCAGGCATGAGAGTGAGTCAGATAAGGACTGCAGGAGATCTCAGTGCCAGATACACATCCTAATCAGTCCATGGATCATTAATTCAGCACATGATAAGCTTAGAAGAGGCATCAATGGTGGTACAGATAGAAAGCTAGCCAAGGAGCCTGGGGGGCTCAAGTCCCAACTTTGACACTTTGGGCTGTATAATCCTGGGCAAATCCTCTCTCCTCTCAATGCCCAGAGGCAGCTCTCTGCTACAACTGAGCTGCCAAGATTCTTCTGATCTATACTAGTGGAGTTACTAATCCGTGCCCTCTCCCCACAAAAAAAATGCCAGGCAGGAGACAGGAAGGTAAGAACTGCCCCCCCCTCTCCCCAATATTCCCTGTTACCAGAGACACCAGCGCCCTCTTCCCATCCCTATTCCCCCCAGGAGCAAATACAAAATGCTCTGCCTGACATTCAAAGCCCTTCCTCCCTTTCCAATCTTCTTCCATCGGGGACTCTGGCCTCCTGTCTGTTCTATGAACATCTCCTTCCTCCAGGCTTTGTCCCTGGGCACTGGCCCCCCCCACCCCAGCCTGGAATGCTGTCCCTCCTCATCTCCACCCCCAGCTTCCCTGGTTTCTCAAGTGCCAACTAAAATCCCACTTTCTGTCCATCAATCCCTCATAATCCTGTGCCTTCCTCTGGCCAATCATTTCCTGTCTATTCTGTTTATAGCTTGTTGGTACATATTTGTTTGCATGTTGCTTTCCCCTTCAGATGGTGAGCAGGCACAGCTTTTTTTGTTTTTGTTTTTGCCTTTCTTTGTATCTCCAGTACCTGGCACACAGTAGGTACTTAGTAAATCTATTTATTAACTGAGGAACATTCTCTTCCCTAAAGGAACTTGAGGTGGGAGTGGGGTGAGGGGGTAGAAGGGGCTCAAGGACATCTTTACTGGGTAAGGGCAGAGATCCCCAGGTCATCAGTAGGCCAACCCTAGGAGATGTGCTGCATTAATGGGGAACAGAGAGGGGGTTGTGTGCTAAGTCAGGGGACCCATGGGATTTCTCAAGCCAGGAGCCCCTGGGAGATGGATCATGGGGCTCAGGATGAGGCCTCCTCCGATGTAGGTTCTCAGCAATGGGGCTGCTGTGGGCACTGGCCATGAAGATGGCGATTGAGGAGATTAACAACTCATCAGCACTGCTGCCTGGAGTCTACCTGGGCTATGACATCTATGACACCTGCACTCTGCCCATGGTGACCATGAAGCCCAGCCTCCTATTCATGTCAAAGATCAGGAGTCGGGATATTGGTGCCTACTGCAACTATACCCAGTACTGGCCCCGAGTGGTGGCAGTCATCGGCCCCTACTCCTCCGAGCTTGCCCTCATCACAGGCAAGCTCTTTGGCTTCTTCCTGATGCCCCAGGTACCAAGAGCCCAGGAGGGGGTCTGGGCTGCTCACTTTAAGGTTCTTCCCCCAGCTTCTTGCATGGAGTCATAGGCTCTTAGGACTCTTAGGCATGGAGTGCCTCTCTGTACTCTGCAATGAAATGGAACACCAGGGTGGGGGCTGTGAAAAACAGCTCTCCTGGACTTGGGAACAGAACACAGGAGTGGCAGCAGGCAGCAGTTCTGCCCTCCTGAGCTTGTGGCGCTCGAATAAGAGACCTAAAAAAGGGGGCAGAAGGCATGGCTGGGAATCAGTCTGGGGTTTACCCACCTGCCTCCCTTCAGTGAACGGTGGCCTCCATGCCCTCCACTGGGTTCTCATCCCTGCCCCCACTCACTAAGCCCTGACCCCACCCAGGAAATTTCCATGTTTTCATTGTCCCCTCATCCACATCCCCTCATCCACACTTGTTGAACCCCTATTCCTCTCACGGAGGCCCCCATCCCCTCACTAAGGTCTCCCATCCTCTCACGGAGGCCCCCACCCCCATTCACCAAAGTCCTCACCTCTTCTCTGATAGCTTCATCTGCCTAGTGGCCTCCACTCTCTTAGTCACCCCAGGCTAAAGGCACATCAACCACCCTCCTGGCCCAGCCTTTTTTCTTATAGGTCAGCTATGGGGCTGGCAGTGATCGGCTGAGCAACCGTGAGTTGTTCCCGTCCTTCTTTCGGACAATCCCCAGTGACCGGGTGCAGCTGCAGGCCATTGTGGAGCTGCTGTGTCTGTTTGGCTGGAATTGGGTGGCTGCTGTGGGCAGCGATGATGAGTATGGCCGCCAGGGCCTCAGCCTCTTCTCCAGCCTCGCCAACAACCGGAGCATCTGCATCGCCCACGAGAGCACCTTGCCGCTGCCCAGGAGCCAGGGCTCCCAGAATCTGGTCAAGGTGGATACTATCCTGCAGCAGATTAACCAGAGTGCTGTACAGGTGGTAGTGCTGATCTCCTCTGAGGGAGCTGCCGGCCTCCTCTTCCAGCGGTGCATCGCCACCAAGGTGACACCCAAGGTGTGGGTGGGCAGTGAGTCCTGGCTGGTGTCTGAGCAGATCATCAAACTGCCTGGCATCAAAGTGGTAGGCACCATCCTGGGATTCCTCCTGCAGGGTTCTCAGTTGCCCGAATTCAATGACTATGTTAAACAGTGCCTCATCCAGGCCGCCAACCAGACCTTCTGTGACACCCTGAGAGAGGCCCCGCCTCAGTCCGAGGATGACGTGGTCGGGCCCCAGTGCCCGCAGTGTGACAACATCAGTCACGAGAACATCTCGGTTGGTTTGCAGCATCACCGGACTTTTGCTGTCTATGCTGCTGTCTACAGTGTGGCTCATGCTCTCCACCTCTCCCTGGGCTGCAATGCCTCTGGGTGCTCGTCCCAGAACCACACTCGGCCCTGGGAGGTAAGAAAGGCTGGTGAGAAGCCACCACTTATGCGCCCGGCTCTTTGCTAGGGGATGGGAGGGACAAAAATTAAAGTCTCCTCAAGCAGCTTATGTTCTACTGGAGAAGACAGCATGAATATACAAAAGAAACAAAATTCATTGGGAGGAGGGAGCCCTAGCAATTGGTGGGGACCAGCAAGATTTCCTGCAGAAGTCTGAGGGGAACTGAGGATTCCAGGAAGTAGAGGTGAGTAGGAAAGGCACTCCAGGCAGAGGGAACAGCCTTTGCAAGAGACCAGAAATGGAGTGCCATGTCCAAGAAGCAGCAAAGGCAGCCGGTTTGGGGGAATGTCAAGAGTGTAAAAGGGAACCTAAGGCTTCGAAGGGAGGTGGGGGCCAAGTGAATGAAGAGTAGCCAACAGGTGTTTAATATTCGAGCCCAGTGGTAATTTGTTGGACAGGAAGTGATGTTGTCACACCTCCATGTCAGAAAGATCACTTTGGCAGCTGAGCTGAGGAGGGAGCGGGGCAAATAGACCTGGTCCAGGTGAGAGGTGATCAAGGCTAGAAGGAAGGCAGGGGTCATGCAAAGGGAATAAAACCTGGCAGGGTTTGCATTTTCCTGTCATAGCCTCTGAAACCCCTGGTCACATTCAGAGTATGATGAGGCATCAGAGGAGTATCACAGGAGCAGAGATTTGAGCTACCCTCTCAGGTTACAGATGGAAAAACTGAGTCACAGAGCTTCACAACTTGACTCTGTTTCCCTGGGTGGTGGAGTTTGAATATAAAACCACATACTCTGGTTCCAAATCCACCAGCCTTTTCCCTGTAAAATCCAAACTCTTGGCCTCTAACCCACATTCTCCTCCTGACTACCTAGGGTATTTGGGGTGTCACATCCCTGGGCCTCAGTTTCCTCCTTTGTAAAATGAGGGGCTTCAACCTGAAGGCTGCTGAGGTCCCTTCTGGCTCTCCATCTCATGTCCATGGGGTGCATCGAAGTGTGCATGGTCTCATTTAATGAATAACTAGCCTGTAGTAAGTGCTTGATTAATACTGTTTTTTCATTCCTTCATTCATCAATAATGGAGACCTCTTCAGTACAGGGTCCCATTGCCGCCTTTCCCTCCACCCTCCCCGCCTCTCCCTTTCCTTCAGTCCAGCCTGGTCTGGGCATTCTTGCTCCTTCTCCTCCCCACAGCTCGTGAGCAAAATGTATGACCTGCGCTTCTCTGCCCGCTCCGTCACCCTGCAGTTCGATGATACTGGGAACGTGGACATGTCTTATGACCTGAAGCTGTGGGTCTGGCACAATAAATCACAGCCAGATTTCCTTACCGTGGGCTCCTTCCAAGGGGATCTGAAGCTTAACCGCTCCCAGATCCACTGGCACAGCCAAGGGAACAAGGTATGGGGAGCCTATGGGCAGATGGAAGGATGGAGGAAAGAAGGAAAAAGATCCTATGTGCAAGGCCAGTCCCATCATGTGTATGTGGGAATGGAAGCAGTCCTCTTGAATACAGCACTATGCCAAGTATTAGGGATTTGTTTAGTCATTTTTTCAGTTGTGTCTTACCCTTCTTGACCCCATTTGGGGTTTTCTTGGCAAAGATACTAAAGAGGTTTGCCATTTCCTTTTCCAGCTCATTTTACAGATGAGGAAACTGAGGCAAACAGGGTGAAGTGACTTGCCCAGGGTCACACAGATAGTAAGGGTCTGAGGACAGACTTGAGCTCAGGAACATGAGTCTTCCTGACTCCAGGGCCAGTGCTCTATGCACTCTGGTGCCCCTAATTGTCATCAGGATTTACCAGTCTATCCGTGGAGGGGTCTGGGAGAACCTGGGGTCCAGGTAATAATGATGCCTCCAGGGCCTCTCTCACTGCCATCCCTTTTTCCTCATGTAGCCCAGAAGCTGTAGCAGATGCCAGGGTAATTCATTCATGTTACTGATGGAGAAACTGAGATCCAGAACCATTAAGGAATAGACAGACCCAAAGTGTCAGCAGCTTGAGCCAAGACTTCTAGATCAGTGATGAGCTGCTTCCTTCATGGTCCCAGGGCCTTGGGAATAATCAGGCTTGGTTCCTGGTCAGTAATTTCTCCCCCTTTCCCCTCTCCCTTTCCCAGGAGCCTGTGTCCAGGTGCTCCCGAGAATGTGAGGATGGCCAGGTGAGAAGGGTCAAAGGTTTCCACTCCTGCTGCTATGACTGTCTGGACTGCAAAGCTGGAACCTACAGACAGAATAGAGGTGAGCCCAGTTCCATCCCTGCCTTGGCCTGAGAATGCACCTACTCAGGAACTCCCCCCAAACAGAACTCGGAGCCTCCTGCCCTTCTAGCACCGGCTCATACCCCCACTACAGCCCCTTTTGAGAAGAGGTAGCACCCTTCCTAAGTCTGGTGCAAAGAGGTGCCTTACAAGTTAGCTGCCCTTGGAATAAAATGTAAAGGGGAGGGGGAAATGGAAGAAGGAGGCCGGACTAGGGAGCATCTTAGGGTTAACAGCCCTTCCTACCCAGCCTCTAGCTGCAGCCTTGGCTGCCAAAGGCTTAGAACTGTGAGCAATGGGCAGAAGTTACAGGGGCAAATTCCAGTTCAAAGGATCCTAGGAAGGGAAAAAAAAGGAAGAAACAAGTAATTAATGCATATATTTTATTTGTTGAGGGCAATTGGGGTAGTAATGAATTTGAACTCATGTCCTCCTGATTCCAGGGCCAGTGCTCTATCCACTGCACCACCTTGTTACTCTGAGACAAGTGATTATTAAGTGCCTACCTCTTCCTGAGCTCAGCACTCTCTCCACTGCACACCATCAAGGCTCTATAATCATAAGATCTCGGGACCCATTGAATTCAATGCCCTCATTTTCCAAGAGAAAGAAACCAAAGGTTTTCTGGCGCTGTTAATGCTGGTGACTTCTCTTGGAAATGACCTCCAGTTTAGTTCATATATACCATTTTTTTGTGCATGATCATGTTTCATGTTTTCTCTCCCATTAGAATACAGGGCTTATATTCCCTTTCAGTGTCCTTAGTGTTCAATGTACTGTTTTACCCAGGAACCCTGAGGGTTTTTCCCTCCCAGTTTGATTTTTTTTTTTAAAGGGGCCATCCCTTGAGTAACTTAAAGAAGCCTATTATTGAATGGGTGTATCTCCCTTAAAGTGAGATTGGGATTAAGACCTTAGTCTGAAAGGGCCAGGGTCTCCCATTGCATCCTGGGCCATCTCCAGCCATCCTGATGACATAGATGGCTCAGGAGAAGAAAGTGAGGCTGGTGACCTTGCACAGCCCTCCCTCCCTCAAATCAAAGTCAACTGCAAGTTATGACATTATCTTGATATCATGGTCCTCTTCTAGAACAAAGGACAAACACAACTATGTGCTGCACACAGTAACCACTTACTAAATGCTTGTGGACTGTCGTTGAGGCAAAATTTGAATCCAAGTCCAATGCTCTGTTACTCTATCACACTGACCTTCTGTCTATATAAGGAAAACTCTGCTAATGGTTAAGAGCTGTCCAGATTTGCAATGGGCTGCCCCTAGAGGGATCAAGTCTCAAGCAGAGAGCAGATGCACCCTGGGGGATATGATGGAGATCTCACTGAGGTCTGGAGAGAGCCCTTCCAGGGCTGAGATCTGATGATTCTGGGAGGAATGACACTGTCATCTAGGATTCAGAGACAGATTCTGGTGACCTGGCTATCAGTCCTTCTGGTGTATTCTGAAAACCCCCCTCATCCCCACCCTGCCCAGTTATCTGTGGCCTGACAGAACAAAAGGCCAGATGATCCACCTGCCTAGCCCAGGAAATGAGTAGGGAAGGGGAATCCACCTCTGAGGCCTGCCTACCTGCCTGCCCCACACCCATCCTCTCCCTGGGTTATTTTGCAGATAGTTTGTCCTGTACTCCCTGTGAGCGCCACCAGTGGTCTCCTGATCTCAGCACTCGATGTTTTCCCAGGACCATCAAATTCTTGGCATGGGGAGAGCCAGTGGTAATTGCTTTACTTCTGCTGCTGGTGTTGGCGGTGAGTCTAAGCCTGGCAGCTCTGGGGCTCTTTTGCTACCACTGGGGCTCCCCACTGGTGCAGGCGTCGGGAGGCAACCTCAGCTGCTTCGGTCTGGGCTGTCTAACCCTGGTCTGCCTCAGCATCCTTCAGTTCCCAGGCCAACCCAGCAGGGTCAGCTGCTTGGCTCAGCAGCCCCTGTTCCACCTGCCACTCACTGGCTGTCTCAGCACCCTCTTCCTTAAATCGGCCGAGATCTTCCTGGCATCAGAGTTTCCGGGTCAGGCAGGGCAGCTTCGAAGCTGGCTGCACGGGCCCCAAGCCTGGCTGCTGGTGGCTCTGCTGTTGCTCTCTGAGGGAGCACTTTGCACCTGGTACCTGCTTGCTTTCCCCCAATTCATGGTGACAGACTGGCAGGTGCTGCCCCATGAGGCCCTCATGCATTGCCGGGTACGTTCCTGGTTCAGCTTTGGCACAGTGCACATGGTCAACGTAGTACTGGCCTTCCTCTGTTTCCTGGGTACCTTTATGGTGCAGAGCCATGCTGAGCGATACAATCTGGCCAGAGGCATCACCTTTGCCATGCTGGTATACTTCATCACCTGGATCTCTTTTATCCCACTCTTTGCCAATGTGCACAAACTCTACCAGCCAGCTATGCAGATGGCTGCCATCTTGCTCTGTGCCCTTGGGATCCTAGCCACGTTCTACTTGCCTAAGTGCTATCTGCTGCTCTGGGAACCACACCTCAACACTCAAGAGTTTTTCCAGAGCTTTCTGGAGCTGGGGCCACGGGACAGAGGAGAAGACCAGGAAGGAAAGGCAGCAAAGAAAAGGAGCCAGTGATTTCAGAGGTTTAAGTCCGGGCTGACCCTAACTCCATAAGGATTCTGATCTAAGACCCATGATCCCAACCCCACAGTAACTCACTCTCAGTGAACCTAGGACTGTGGCCCCAGCAAGACTCTAACTCCACTCTGATTCTAACCTGAGATCCTCCATGGCCCCCCATAATGATCCTGCTTTTGTGATCCCAACCCAAGGAACACAGTGCCCCTTAATCCTGACCTCTGTGACTCTATTACTTCAAACCTGGCCCCATGCAACCAGAGTGTCCCTTAATTCCAGTCCACAGTGCCTACTCCCCTCCAAGTTCTGTGCAGTCTTTAATGCAAAGATTCTTAATCTAGGGTCTAGGATATGGCTTAAAAAAATTTTTTTTGATAACTATATTTCAATATAATTAGTTTCCTTTTAATCCTATGGATTTTGTTTTATGAATTTAAAGACATTCTAAGAAGGGGTCCCTGTTGCAGAAAAAGAAAGAATCCCCAATGAGTAGGAAGTCAGCCTTGGCCCCCATTAAGTCTACTTCAGGCTGCAGGTGATCATCTCAAGCTGGACAGTTCCCTGCAGGGAGAGCTCGGTGCTCTTGGAGTTGTTTTATCGTTGTTTCATTTTCTAAGGGAACCATGAAATCAAGGAAATGATGACATGACTTGTAGTTGACTTTGATTTGAGTGAGGAAAGACTGTGCAAAGTGACTAGCCTCACTTTCTCCTCCTGAGCCCTCTGGATTCAGTGACCAGATACTCGTCAGGATGAATGGAGATGGCCCAGGATGCAATAGGAGACCCTGGGCCTTTTAGGCTAAGGCCTTTTCAGGTGCTTACTTAGAGTAAGGCAAAGCCCATTCACTGAATAGGCCTATTTAAGAAGTGAGTTAAGGGATGGCCCCTTTAATTAGAAAAAGAAAAAAAAAATCAAGCCGGGAGAGGAAGACCCTCAGGTTTGCTGTTCCAAAGAGAAACAGTTACCATTGACATTCACTCTGAGTCAGGAGGGCTCAATCTAGCTTAAACTGGGTTTAAGGTTTTGTGAAAGAGGAAAGAAAGAAAGAGAGAAAGAGAGGAAGAGAGAGAGAGAGGAGGAAGAGGGAGGAAGGGAAGGAGGAAGGATGGAAGGAAGGACATCTAGCCAGTAAACCCCAAGTTAACTCGGTAGCTTCTGCCCAGCAAATTTATCTTTCTTTGGAGAGAAGGAAAAGGAGAGGGAGAAGATGAGCTGGGTTACCCAACTAGCTAGGTCCCCATTCAAGCAGCTTGGTTTACTCACAGGTTATGTTTGTCCTTCATCTTCTAAGAGGACCGTGACATCAGGGAAATGATGACATGACTTGCAGTTGACTTGGATTTGAGTGAGAAAGGACTGTGCTTTAATCTACTAAGTAGAAGGAAACAACTCTCAAATACTGGAGGGGGTGGGGCAAGTTGGTTAAGTGTTGGATAAGGTGGACAGTAAGCACAAATGGTACATTCTGGAATCTTACATGAATACAATGACACTAGTTTATACCCAGTGAATAGATGGTTCCAAAATGCAACTTTACTATATGCTAATTATTAACAGATATGACTTCATGATCTTTAAAAATGATCATAAAATCATGTTAATAATTAGCATATAAGAAAGTTACACTTTTGAACCATCTATTCACTGTGTAAACTAATGCCTGGCCCGCAATCAGTCTAAGGAATGATAGCTAAATGCACTAAGAGATATAAAAAATGAAGGAGACCCTTGTCCTGCCCTCAGAAAGCTCACCATCTATTAGTAAGTGGGGGAAAGGTCAAGACATGGACATTTAGCAAAATTTAATATGACTGGATACAAGAAATCCCAGCTTTCACAGGTTCAAGATTGAGGAGAGGAAGAGATCACTTCTGGCTGATTGTGGGAGGAATATTGAAATAGGGCAGGCTTCATAGAAGGTTGAGATTAACACAAGAGAATGGAGTTGGATCCAGTTTGGCTGGAGTGCAGAGCAGGGGAGAGATCTGAGGCCCCAGAGACCTAGAAGGACCATCAGAGATTATCTAGTCCAACCTCCTCATTTAACTGAAGCCCAGAAAGGTTGTGACTTGCCCAGGGTCATATAGCCAATAAACCATAAAGGTGCAATTTGGACTCAGGTTCTTTGTGGCTAAATTCAGCTCTCTTTCCACCACACAGCTCTGGGAAGTTCACCTACAGCCATGAACACTGACATTACCACCAGCCAGGTCAGATCCAGCCTCTGCTCTTTCTTTCCTCATTCCTATTGGTAGGTAGGACCTCAGGAAAGAAAGGTTCATCCTTGAACTGGCCTGAGCCAGAGAGAGGCCAATTATGGATCATCTACTATAGGATTAGCCTGACCCCCACTACTCCCCCTCCCCTGGAATGGAAAGGAAGGTAATTGGGAACTCTGGAGGAAGGGGGGACCTTAGGTGGTTCAAGCTCTTTAGATCATGACCAGGGAGCCCAGGGTCAGAGAAGGGCCTGCCCCAGATGTATTTCTGACCTCACACAAGCTTTAGCCCTGATTTGGGTTGATGTGGGAGGCATGGACAGCACAGGGATAAGACAGGATTGGGAAGTCAGTCAATGCAGACAGCTACAGGTGCAGGAAAGGGAGCACCATGGAAAGAAACCAATAGGATAGCAACTCTTCCTTGGTCAAAAGTGAGGTGTGCAAAGCACTCTGTAGACCTTCGAGGGACAGTTTGGCTACTATTAGCAGAGTGAACCTTTCAGCACCATGGACAGCACTCTAGGCTTCCGTGGATCAGCAGTTCTGCCTGCAGACCCAGGGCTTTCCCCAACCTGGGAACAAAGGAAGTTCAGAAAGACATAGCAGTCTGAAAGTCACCCAAGTCTGGAAGCAGCTAGGGAGCGCCATAGTACATAGAGCACTGGGCCTGGAGTCAGGAAGACCTGAGTTCAAATCCAACCTCAGACACTTACTAGCTGTGTGACTGGGCAAGTCACTTCACCTGGTTGGTCTCAGTTTCCTCATCTGTAAAATGAGCTGGAGAAGGAAATGACAAACCACTCCAATATCTTTGTCAAGAAAACCCCAAATGGAGTCACAAAGAGTGAGACATGGCTGGAACAACTGGAAAAGGTTACAGTCCAGACCCAAATAGCCTGATGGAAAAGGAAGAAAAGACAGGAGACCAAGGAATCACATAAAATTAAAAGCTTTTTTTAAAGTGTTTAAAATAGCATTTACACAGAAGCAGCATTTACACAGATGCAGCTATATATTAACTATACAGACACTCAGGCTTTGATACAATATCTACAGAATAGAATCCTGTGGAAGCGAGAGACACTGGACAGGAAGCGATGCATTCCACATGAGCCAAGGCCCCACGGGATGGACACACCTGAGACCAGGTGAGGGTCCGAGGAAGCACCTGAAAACAGGTGAGGGTCAGGGCACATCTGAGACCAGATGAGGGTCTAGGGAAGGTGCACCTGAAAACAGGTGAAGGTCTGGGGAAGGTGCTCCTGAGACCAGGTGAGGGCACATCTGAGACCAGATGAAGGTCTGGGGAAGGTGCACCTGAAAACAGGTGAGGGTTCGGAGAAGGTACACCTGAAACCAGGTGAATGGTCAGGACTAGCTAGACACACCTGAAAACAGGCTGGGGTTAGGGGAAGGAACACTGCAGAGACAAGGGCCTGGGTGAGGGTGTGTGCATCATTTCAAACATTTTGCCCCATTATTGTACAAATGCAGTCTCATGTGGGTTTCTGCCAGTCACTGGTTACTCAGAGTAATTTTGTCCTTTAAAACAAACCATGCTCATTCAGTCAGATGCAAACAAAGCAAACAGGAAGGTGGGTTGTGGGTAAAATTCCTTCCATCCTCTGGCCTTTGACCCATTCACTGACCATGCTCCTGCCATGGCAATCCTTGCTAAGCGCACAAAGCCCACCTCTGCTGCCACCTGGCTCTCCTCTCCACCTTACAGGCCTGGGCTAGGGGGGATCCAGGGAAACTTGGGCCAGCTACAGCAGGGGCTTTGGCCACAGTCTGCCTTGACCCTGTCAGTGATGCAGGGAAGGGGACCTGCACACAAGGCCTGGTGCAATAAATAAATAAATAAAACAGCACTGTTAGGACACCCCAAACCACTGGAGGGTGGGAGTGGGGATGATATCAAGCCCATCTTTCACTCCCAGAGTTATGTGTCCAGGTCTGGAAAACAGGGAGAATGGAGCCTAAACCTCCCTCTGACCACTCCCCCCGCCCCAAGTTGCCACTGACCCTGTAGCAGCCAGGCAATGAATGGCCTGACCTGATTTCTTAGCTGGGAAACCCAGGGAACAGAACATAGGTGAGAAGGGAGCCAGGGCAGCACCCGGAGGGAAGAGGTTCAGCACAAGACAGGCCTACCCGGGGAAATCAGCTCTCCAGAAGGGGGATGGGGGGAGGGACACAATTCTCATTCACTGAATGACCCACCCCAGAACCGGCTTGACAAATCACAGACTTCTCAAGGGTCACCCTGCCCATATGGGCCAACTCTTCACAGGGTTGTCATTATAGATATAGAGGCCTAAGGCTTCTCCTAACTCCCAATGCCACACCCAACAAACACACCAGATTTGATCAGAATGGAAACTTGGCAATCCACAGGTAAAGTGATGACCCCTAGACAATGGAGGACTGAGCATGGTAATGTCTTTTACCTTCCTATACAAAACAGTCCTCACTTAGGGCCGAGCTAACTCATCCCTCCAGTACTCTCAAGCTCTAAGGACATGCCCTGGGGAGGCACTTCCCAGCCCTAGGTTAGAGGACAGAGTCTAAGCAGCTCTGCCCCCTCTCCCATCCACCCAGGGCGCCCTTTGGCAGAGAAGCCAAATGAAAGCCCCCAAAATACAGCACCCCCACCCCTGCCCCTGGCCCTGGGAGAGCCCAAGATTCTGAGCTAGAAAGGGCCTTGGAGATAGTTCACTCCTACCCGCTAGCTGGATGGATGAGAGAAATTGAGGTCCAGAGAGGGGAAATAATTAGCCCCAGGTAGTGGTAGAGCTGGGCTTCCACCTCCTTCGTCTGACTCCATCATTCAATACATCAAATTCACTGCCTCTCAGGGTCCTCAGCCCTGGGGTCCCATGGCCCTGGCTGGTGACCCACAGTAAGTGTTTCAGAACCACAAACTCACTATCACAGTGGCAGTTGATGAGAATCAATGCCCACTCACCGCCACCCTGGCATTGGTTCCAATGATCTAGGTTGGGTGCTATCCTCTGTAGGTGCAGAGCATTGGTGGGAGGGTTCTAGTTAGCAAGCCTGCTGAAGGGGTGGAAGGTGGAGGGGATTTGGCATTTCCCCCCTCCATGATTGGGTTGGGGGGGGGGACTCTTCAGTATTACTGTCCTTTTCACCAAAGCCTTCAAATTCTCCTCCTCCAAAGATGGGAACCCAAGGCGGAGAAAGGTGTGTGAAGGCATTGTTCCCATCACATGATGTCCACAAAGAATTCACAGGGGTTGCCCATGGCCTTCTGGAAGGACTGGCGGCTGCCCGTGAGCTCGGGAGGTACCGCGGCCAGCTCACGCACAGGGGGACCCCCAGGGGGTCCGCTGAGCGTTGTCAGCACCCTGGTGCCCGCCTTGGGCAGAGGGTGCAGTGGGGGCAGACCAGGGGCACCGGTGGAGAGCTGGCTCCGGGGGCTGCTGCCCCGGCTGAGCTGGCTGGGCGGGCGCTCCCGCCGGCCCCCACTGCCCGCTGCACTGCGCACCGTGTGCTCTGACTCACTGCTGCCCCCGCTGCCCCCGGCCCCCGTCCGGCGCTCCTTCTCCCGCCCCAGTGCCCGCCGGCTGCTCTCGCTGGCGCTCCTGTTCGAGCCGCTGCTCCTGCTTCCTACAGGGACAGAAAAGGAAGCGAGAGTGGTGCATCAAGGCCAATCCTGGGCCCAACTGCTACTGCTATGGCACCCATCATGGGCAGGGGGGAGGAGAGAAGAGCCATGCAGAGACACCACAACCCCATGATCCCTCCCCCAGCAGCCATAGCAGATTGGGAATGGGGGGCAACAGGAGGCATGCAGGCCCAGCAAAGGCAAAGAATGAGGGTGGGGAAGAGGGAAGCACCACCAGACAATGATCACAGAAGAAGACTCAGGGACCTCATTAACCCTCCATCCTCCCCCAGAGGCCCTCCATCCCTAGACACTCAGTTTGGCCAATCTGGCTGAGGGTTTCCCAGCACCTCGTGAGGAGATAGGGTTCTCAGTTCTGCCAAAGGGGAAGCAGGCACCAAGTGGGGGAACAGTGAACCCACCGCGCCTGTCAGGAAGGGCCCATTGGCAAACTCAACACCCCCCTCCACTTGGACAGACCTATTCCATAGCAGAAGCAGCAGGGCCTGTGGCCCAGGGGGCACTGCCCTCTGCTTGGGCAGGGAAGGGAGCTGGCATGCTTCCCTGGATGCCTGGCCAGCTCTGGTGGCGGGAGGGGGGAGATAGTGCCTGAGAATACCACCCTCTAAGCCCTGCCTCTGTGTGGTGCCTCTGCCCGGGGGCAGCACGGGCATCTCAGGGGCATGCCATGGCACCCATCTCATACCCAGGCTTACCCGTCCCCCAGAGGCATCCACTCCACTAGGAGTCCTTCAGTCTAATGCTTGCTCAGCACAAAACAAGGGAATAACACCAAATTATACGTTAGGAAGCGCTGTATATCCTCCAGTGCCCCCAGGGCAGAGCCAGGACCGAGGCCACAGCCCCCTGGGCTCTTGGGGAGGCCTCCCACCCACTGCTCTGACCGATCATGTACAAGTTTAGCACACAGCTTCTCTTTTCAGGAAACTGCCTTAATTAACCCCACCATCGACCAACATTATTGTGTGACTGTTCTTTGAGGGCCAACATTATTTATCCATGTTTTTTTGTAAGCTCTTGGATCCCTTTGGCACTCCTGTGGGTGCAGCCTCATGCTGAAGACTCATAGAGATGAGAAGGACCTCATAGGGCCCTTATTCCAACACTTTCATTTCATAGCTGAGGAAACTGAGGGCAAAGGACATGCTCCAGGCCAGATAAAGAAGTAAGTGGCAGAGCTGGGCTCTGAACCCAGTTTCTGATTCCTGGGCCAATGTTTTCTCCAGTACAAGACTGTGCCCAGAAGGGCCTTGACCAGTGAGCTCATGACCTCCAGAACTGCCCAGAGTGGGCCCATGGGACACCTTGCCCTCTCTCCCAAGCAGTAGATCCAGATGTCCCCGTGTCTTAGGGCATCTCCCCCTCGGGGCCAGCTTTGTTCAGATGCTGCCATGTTAGGCCACACCAAACCTGCGCTTTGTGATCAGTGGCTTCATCATGGTCAGTCTTCAAATCTTTGATTCATCCTCAAACCTTCTCTCTCCTCTTCTCCCAATATGCTCAGCTCTAGGACCAATCTTCCTAATCCAGGCCTCCTTCTCCTTTCTGACTCATCCCCTAGTCTGCCGGCCTCTGACCTCTGCCCCTCTGGTCCATCCCTGCTGAGGCCACCACTGCTACCTCCCTAATGCCTAGGATTGTAAAGGTACCTCTCCAAACAAAACTCTTCCCTTTGCCCAAATGAAAAAAATCAAAGGGGTCGTAGTGCTGGCTGAACCAAAGAGGGGCTGGCTGTAACTAAGAGGGAGCCAGAGCCAGGACCAAGAGCACAATTCAAGTCTTCTGGCTCAGTGGGGATTCCCCTCTACACCCCAGTGTCAACAAAGGGAGGTAGCATGGGTACTGGCCTTGCCAGGAAGACACACGTTCAAATCTTGCCTCAGATAATTACTAGCTGTGGACAGCTGGGTAAACTATGTCACCTCAGTTTCATTTCCTCATCTGTCAAATGAGGGGGGCTAATCTCAGCAGCCTCTGAGGCCCCTTCCCTTTCAAAAACTCTGGCTTGCTCCCCCTCCATCCCCGCCTCTCCAGGTATACTGGGCGACCCTCCTGGCCCCATGGCCATCTAGCACGGTCACCCCCCGATCTGCGGTTTTGTACACACCATCTCTCCTACTTGGTCCATCCAAGACCTCCCTTGCCTTCAAGGACCGGGCTTGAATTCACCCCTCTTCTGAGAAGTCTGTCCTGATGACCCAGGTCCGAAGGAAGATCTTTGCCCCTGTGGTCCTGAATTCTCCCCATTTTTCTTCTATCTCATCACTCCCCTCCTTCAGGCTCCTCCCACCAGATGGTCATTTTCACTGGGCCCTAGACATACATGGACCATGTGACATAGGGAATGAGAGCCAGGGGCCAGGGCTTGGGCCATGCTGCCCCACCTGGCATCTCCACAGCACAGGGAGAGACACAGAGAAGACTCAGAAAATATTTGCTCAGGTGATCGAGGAATGCCCAGTCTAGGTTGGCCCTGGACACCATCCCTCAGCTCTGATATCAGCCAGCTCCGGGGGCTACATCAGAAGGGGGGGAAGGGGGATCGCGGGCAGGGAAGCGTCCCCGCTGACACCCAGCCGGGGAAGCCCAGCCTTTAGGGAGTGCATGGGAAGGAGGTGCGGGACAGCAGCAGAAACAGGAGGGAGAAGCTGATGACCAGGGCCCGGGGGAGCCTGGGAAGGCGCGGGGCACTAGGCGCTGGGCCCTGGGGGCCTCACCTTCGCTCTGCTGGCTTCCTGCGCTCCCGCTCCCGTAGCTGAAGCCTGGGTCCTGGTAGGCAGGTGGGAAGCCCGGGGGAGGCACAGGGTAGGGGTAGGAATACCCCTGCCCCACAGGCCACGGGGCCGCCGGGTGGGGAAGCGGGGCCAGCGTGTCCTGGTCCGAAGCACCACCAGAACCATTGTTGAGGTTAAGTGCTGCCAGATCTGGGGAAAGGAAGCAGATGGAGAGGAGGAAAACGTGTATGACATCATGTCCCACTCCTGCTAGCTGGAGCTCTGGGGCCCATAGCTGTTTGAATGCTGTCTCCCCATTAGATGATAAGCTCTTTGAGATCAGGGACTGGGGTTATTTTTTGTCCTTCTTTGTAGCCTCAGGGCTTAGTACAGTGCCTGGCATACAGTAGGTGCTTAATAAGTGATTACTGGCTGACTATGGGAAGGCAGAGTGAGGACAGCTCTTCCTCCTAGCCTAACTTGGTTGGCAGCAACGCCAAAAAGACAGGAAATAAAGCAAGGTTTCCTGGATCTGTAGCCCATGTCGGGGTTACCCCCACCCCACTCACTACATACAGTCCTTTCTTCCCCACAATTGGAATCCCTCACATCTCATTCCTCACCGGGAGCAGAACTTTGGACCGCTGTTCTCCTATCTGTGACCAGGAACCACTGGGGCCCACCCAGGCTTCTGTCTTCTTCTCCATAACAGTCAACCATTCAGGGCTGCCCAGTGCTCCATTTCATGGCAAGTGACTCTAGCCAGAACTCCTGCCTCCCAGGAAGTCCCACTTCGCCCCCCTCACCCCCACTTCAGCCATCAGATCTCAAGGACAGGTCATCTCCAGGACCCATGTCTCCCTCTGAGACTGAGAAAAAGCCAAAAGGTCATCTTTCCCCAATAACAATAAGAATGAATGAGAATGATGATTACTACAGCTAGCATTTACACAGCGCTTTAAGGTTTTACAAAGCATTTTACAAATATTTCACAACCACCCTGGGAGAGAGGTGCTGTTAATTATCTCTATTTTAGGGATGAGTGAACTGAGGCAGGTAGCGATTACATAGTCTGCCCAGGGTTACACAGTTGTATAGCTAGCAAGTATCTGAGGCTAGATTTGAATTCAGGTCTTCGTGACTCCAGGCCTAGCACTCCATTTTACAAATGGGGAAACTGAGGCAGTGATTTTTTTTTCCTCTTGAGCCTTTCCCAGGGTCCCCTGAATAACAAGTCTCTGAGACCAGATTCATGTCCATAATTTCTCCCAATACCACCCCACCCACCTCCACTCTCCCTATGCCCCAGCCCATCCTTACTGCTGCACAGGTCGCCGAAGACATAGTAACACTGCTCGGAGAAAGTGATCTTATTGACAGTATGTCTCAGGTAGCCGTGTTTCAGCATGCTGCTGGCATACTTTCGGGCCTCCCGCCTGTCTTTGAAGCCTTCCACGTGTGTATAAAGCCAGTCCACCACATCTGCCCCTATAAGAGGGAAGGGGGTTGCGGGGCATTGTCAGGGACCTTCTCCTAGACTCCCACTCCTACAGCCCAAGACCACAACCTGTCTAGCATAGGGCTGGGTCTCAACAAGAGGGAGCAGAGAGACCAGCAAGATGGATGGATACTATAATACTTCCCATTTCTACAGCACGTTAAGATGTTCAAAGCACTCTTTCACATCCTTTGCATCCATGATGAAAGCAGTGAATTTTTTTATCCTCATTTTACAGATGAGAAAACTGAGGAACAGATAGGGAGGGTGACTTTCTCAGGGTTGCACCACTAGTGTCAGAGCTGGAAATCAGACCCAGACTTGCCTGCAAGTGTGGTCCTCTCACCTCTACAGCAGGTAGGGCCCAGCTGGCCTCAGTCCTGGAACCAAGTGCCTGGGGGCCCTGGCTATTCCTCACTCCAAATGTGAACAATGTCAAACCTTTTCCCTTCTCAGTCCCATATCCACCATCTTGTGGCCATTCCCTTCACTCCATTGGCAGAGACATCACCTAAATTCAAACTCTCCACATGTCTACCCTGGATTACTGCCACAGCCTCCTAACTGGCCTCCCCGCTTCCAGCCTCTTCTCATAGGCCAAAGGGCTTTTCCTAAAGCACAACTCTGACCAAGACTTGTTCTAATGGCTCCCTACTGCCCCTAGGCTAAAAATCCAAGTCCTCTGGTATTTCAAATCCCTTCAGAAAGTCTATGGCTTACCTTTACAGGGTAATTGCTCATGATTCCCCTCTCCCCACAACCTCCCTACTTGTCATAGACTATGTATTTTGGCTAGAGTGGCCTATTTGCTGTTGCCTGTATATACATCCTTCTGTCTCCTCTCTCCATGTCTCTGCCCAGTCTGGTTCCCATGCCTAGAATGCCCTCACCTCCACCCCACCTCCACCCCAAAGAATTCCTAGATTTCTTTCAAAGTTCCACTCAAACATGATTATGATGGAATACTAACTACTGTGCTTTAAAAATAATGACCAAGATGTTCTCAGAAAAACCTGGGAAGACTTATATGAACTGATACAAAGTGAAATGTACTGTATACACAGTAACAGTGATATTGTAAGATGATCAGCGGTGAATGACTTAGCTATTCTAGGCATTACATGATCCAAGACTACTTTGAAGGACTTAGCATGAAAATCCCCACAGAGAGAACTGATGGTGTTTTAATACAGACTAAAACATACTTTTTTATAACTTTATTTTTCTTGAGTTTTTTTTGGGGGGGGCAGTCTGTTTTCTTTCACAATGTAACTATTATGGAAATGTGTTTTGCATGATTACACATATATAACCTCTAAGGACTTGTTAGCCTTCTCGATGAGATGGGACAGGGAGGGAAGGAGAGAATTTGGAACTCAAAGTTCTTAAAAAATTTATGTTAAAATTGTTTTTACAAGTGACTGGAGAAAAATAAAATAGTAGATAAAAAAAAGTTTAGCTTAAGGGTCATTTCTACAAGAAGGAAGCCAATTCAGAGGCTCCCCTCAAAGTTACTTTGTAGGTGCTTAATAAATGTTGCAAAATGACCCCAGGTTTGCACAGATGAATGAATGGATTTCTCCCCAAGCCCCCACTCTCAGGATTCCAATGTCCCCCAGCGCAAGGGATAGATTTTTTTCCCCTTCTCTTCCTCACATCCATGTCCAATTTCCCCTGAGCCCTGGGGAACAGATGACTCACCAATGACCGCATTTGAGATAGTGATTTTCAGCCACATCCGGTCCCGTATCTCAAGGCCGGAGTCTGGAAGCTGCATGACTTTCACAATGGCCCCCATGTCACTCTTCACAGTCAGGGGAGATTCCTCGAGTTCTGAAAGGGAGACACATCCCCTGCGTCCCTCAGCCTGGATGGGCCAGGTGGAGGAAAGCCCCGTTCTTCTTGCCCTACTATCCCAGGGTGGTCACCAGCCCCTCACCAGCTGGGCCCAAGCAGGCCAGCATCTCTGCCATGGCCACCAATTCCTGGTCTTTGGGCACTCCCAAAGGGAAGCTGGGGGCTTGGGCTGAGCCAGGGTAAATAACTAATCTTCCACATTTCTCCCTAGCCAGAAGGTGGGAACCTCCCCATGGATGGGCACAGCTGGATCTCAGTCCTTGGGGACAAAGGAGAAGGGGTGCCTTGGAAACTGGTGGACCAGAGGGCTGAGATCCAGGTCCTCCAGCGTGGCAGCTGTGCATGTAGACACTAAGTGATTCTCAGAAGCCAGTTTGGGTGTGAATGCCTGCCATTAGCATGAGCTCCAGCCCTATCTAGAGATGGGGTCACTGTCTACCTCCACCCCTTCTTAGACAAAGCCCTTCAGAGATGCTCTGACTCCCCACCCCCAGGATCCCTGGGACCCGTGGACATCAAGACCATCCCCCCTCCATTAGCTAACTTTGTCAGGTTAGTCCTGTTAGGGGGGGAAAGCAGGTATGGGGAAGTCCCTCTAGCCCAAGGGTGCAGAACCTGCAGTCTCAAGGTCACATGTAGCCTTCTACGTCCTCAAAAAGGCATTCTCAAGAACCTAGAGGGCCACAAGCTACCTCAAGGTCGCAAGTTCCCCAACCCTGCCCCAGGTCCTCAGGTATTACATTCCCAGGGGCTACCTTATTCCTGCACATTCCCACACCTCCTGGCCCCTGCCTCCGCCTTGACTTCTTTAACCCAAGCTGGGTCAGGGTGACAGCAGGAACCTCAGAGGTTGAACTCTGGTTCCCCCCAACAAACACATGAGCATCTCCATGGAAACCCAAGCACACGGGCTGCTGGGGATGGGGCAAGTTTGTGTGTTAGACCAGATGCATGTGTGTCCATGGAACTGCTGTGCAAATTGCACACGTGTGTGTAGGAAGGTGTGTGTGATTCTGTATGCACACATGTATGGGAAAGCATGTGTGATCCTAGATGCATATGTTTGTAGGAAGGTGTTTATGACCCTGTGTGTACACAGGTATAAGAAGGTGTGTGTGATCCTGTGTGTAGACATGTATAGGAAGTGTGTGATTCTGTGTGTACATATGTGTGGGAAAGAGTGTGTGATCATGGGTGTATCTGTGTATAGGAGATGCGTGTGATCCTGTGTACATGTGTATAGGAAGGCATGTGTGATTCTATGTGCACATGTATGTGGGAAGCATGTGTGATCCTAGATGCACATATGTGTAGGAAGACGTGTGATCCTGTGTGTGGACATGTATAGGAAGGTGTGTGTGTGATTCTGTGTGTACATATGTGTGGGAAAGAGTGTGTGATCCTGGGTGCACTTATGTGGGAAGGTGTGTGTGATCCTGTGCACACATGTAGGCAAGGGCACTTGCAGGGAGGTGTGTAAGCAAGTGTGCCTAGGTGCATATGTGTAGGCAAGTATGTGAGCCTATATACTCACACATGTACGTATAGCTAGGCGTGCAAGGCTGGGGGTAAGTGCATGTATATGTTGGCAGGTGTGCATATGTGCAGGCAAGTGTGTGATCCTATGTACTCACACATGTATGTATAGCTAGGTGTGCGAGGCTAGGGGCACATGCATGTATATGTTGGCAGGTGTGCAAGTCCATGTGTATATATATGTGGGGGTACACATGTACTCATGCATGTGTGTGTGCAGGCAGGTGTGTGTTGGCAAGTATTCAAGTTGCATGCACACGTGTGTGTTGGCAGGTTGTGAGCATGTGTGTTGGCAGGTGTGCAAGCTCATGTATACACATGTGTGCTGGCAGGTTGTGAGCCTGCGTGTACACATTAACATGTATGCATGTAGGCAGGTGTGTAAGCCCATGTGCATATGTGTGTATATTGACAGGTGTGTGAGCCCGCGTGCACATGTGTGTTGGCAGCTGTGCAAGCCCGTGTACACACGTGTGTATTTGTCAGTGGGTGTGTGAGCTCGTGTGCATGCATCAGTCAGCACCGTGGGCTAGGCTCCCAGTGTGGGGCCCACCTCACTTGAGGCCCGGCTCTGCCCCATGGGGCGTCTGAGCCGCCACTTACTTTCTGCATCAGGAATAGAGCTTGTTAGTGAGGAGCTGGTGGATGTGATGGTGCTCATGGAGGGGCTCGTACCGTAGCGAGGGAACGTTCCCGTCAGCGCCGCCGTGTGCGACAGCCACGCGGCAGGGTCGATGGGCCGCACCGGGTCAGCTGTGATGATGCCCCCCGGGCCAAGGAAGAGGAAGGAAGAGAGACATAGACAGATGGACAGATGGACAGACAGATGGGGGGATGAGGGGAGATGGACAGACAGATGGACATATGGGAAATATGAGGGACAGACAGGGGAGAAATGGTCACATGGGGTGATTGACAGGTGAGGGGGTACAAGAAAGACAGGTGAAGAGTGAGAGGCAGAGAGTGATGAGGAACCCAGGTTTGGAGAAGTAGGGCAGACACCAGAGAGATAAGGAGGTGTGGCAGGCAGGAGATAGATACACAGGAGAGACAGGCATCGACGGGCATATGGGAATGCGGGGAAAGAGACAAGATGGGAAAGGGGCAACAGAGAAAGAATTAGGCCAGGATCAATTCCAGGAGGTTCATGAGAGTCTTCTTATAGCCTTCCCTCCCCATCACACCACAGCTCAAGAGCCTACAGTATCAGTCAAACACCTCTTAGAACAAAACTGAACTCTTGAGCCTCCTCAGTATAGCCTGGGCCCATCCTTCCACATTGCTGGGCTCACCTGCTCTTAGCCTGCTTCCTGGATTGCCCTCACCTCCTAACATATCACCTCCTCCAGGATGTCTTCCCTGTTTAGTGCGGCTTTCCCCACCCACCCTGACTCCAATGGCTCCCTGATATTGTCCTCTCAGCCCTGTGGCTCCTTTGAGGAGAGGACATGGCTCTTTCCCTAAGAAGGACTGTGGCTTTGTCTGGCGCCCAGTTTAAAGCAAGAGGAAGGTTGGATTTGGGTCTGAGGAAAGAGCAGCAGGAGGGGGCCAAGGAGTCAAGTGAGAATCACCCAGAAGCAGGTCTGGGGAGGGAGAGTTGAGGCTGGGGCAGCTGGGGCTGCAGAGGGCCCCATGGGATGCCTTGCATGATGCCCCTGCAGCCTGACCTCCAATGGAGGAGGAGGAAGAGACGGTAGCTAGAAAGGCATTGCTTACCCCGGGGGATGGTGAAGTAGCTCCTGGGCGTGGGGTCCCAGCACTTGGCCACTGTGAGGCTGATGGGTCTGAAGGGGAGGGAGACAGGGCTCCTGGTCATCCCTCCAGAGCTTCCCTCCAGACCCCTCACACTGCAGCACCCTTCTTCCAGGTCCGGGAAACCCCCACCACTCACCCTGGCTTGGAGACGATTTCTCTCAGGACCCGCACAGCATCATCATTGCTCATGTTCTCAAAATTGACATCATTCACCTGGGAGGGGAAAGTGGGGTGGGGCAGGGCAGGGTAGAGCCAGGGGGTCCAGGCAGATGGGCTTCCTCAACCATGATGGGGACAATTCAGGCTGCTCCCCCCCAAATCCTAGCTCTCCTAGGGTTATAACCCCTTTGATATGAGCCTTCTATTTTCTCTTCTATAAAATGGGACCAGCTGGTTTCTGGGGTCCCAGCCAGCTCTACGCCCTCCATCACCCCTGGCATTGGTAGCATCTGCTTGGCAGGGCTTTAAAAGCAGTCCAGTCCTCAGTCCAGATGCCTGGAGCACAGATAGCAGTAAGCCTGGGCAGAAAGTGGGAGCAAGAGGAAGGGGCGTTAGGGGGCTGGCAGTCTTACCTGCAGCAACATGTCCCCAGGCTCAATTCGGCCATCAGCAGCCACTGCTCCACCCTTCATGATAGAGCCAATGTAGATGCCACCATCTCCTCGGTCATTGCTCTGCCCCACAATGCTGATGCCCAAGAAGTTGTATTTTTCTAGAGGAGAGGAGAAAGAGGAAGCAGGGGCTGAGAAAGGGCCGCTCAGCCCAGAAGCTCCCCAATCTGGTCTCTGTAATGGAACTCTGACTGCTTGGGAGAAATGGGAGTCTTGATGTTGTCCAGAGAAGGTTCAGGAAATGATATGGGGACAGCAGGGCTGTCTGGTGTCCCAGAGCCTAGGAGAATAAGCTTATTCTCCTTGCTGCCTCCTTATGCCAAGCGAGGGGGAACCCAAAGCCCCTGCCTCAGGTTATGAGGGAGGAGAAGGAGAACAGTCTTGGTCAAAGGAGAGGAGAGTGCAGAGACAGGATCTGAGGGCCAGTGGGGTGAATGAAGATACCAAAGGAGAAGTCATGTCAGGGGGTGAAGGAATCCCAACTTTGAAGACCAACATGGGGAACTTGATGATTTCTGCTTTGTTTCATTAAATCCCATCTAGCTGCTTGGGACAGGAGCCCTGGGAATGGAAGCCTGTGGACTTGTTTCAGACTCGAGAGGGTGAGAGCTGACTATGTGCCCTTCTCAAAGAGGGCTGGGCAGGAGATGATGGTGCTACCCCGAGGGAGCAGGTGGGCTGAGTGCCAAGCTATCCGGAGAGAGGACAGTGGGGTCGATTCTGCCTTACCCATGTTGAGTGTGACCGTAATGATGTTCAGAGACATGGTAGAGTCTGTGATACTGCTGAAAGAGGAGGACTGTGGGAATAGGAGGGAGGAAAATGAGCAGGAACCCTGTACCCCGAACTTGTCCATCCACCTCTGCCCCCAGCCCTCCTTGGTCTCCCTACCCGGTCGATCTGGCGCATCCTTTGTTTTCTCCTCCGGCGTTTGTGTTTCCGAATGAGCCGAGATGATGTGCTCTGCTCAGTGGAGCTGCTCAGCCTGAGGACCACAGTTATCTCAGTGAGTATGTCCTAACCCTACCTCAAGCTGGGCACCCTAACATCTCAGTTGGCATCCCTTAGCACTACCCTGAATTGAAATACACCCTTTCTCCTTACCACCCATGACTTAGACCTAGAATGATTTCCACTCCAACCCAGATTTTGGATCCTTTCATCCCCCCAGGATACAGTGGTCCCCTCTGGACCCAGATCTATGCAGCCCAAAGTCAACCTTTGGGTGTCACGAACCAAGGCCATCCATGAATGCCCCTGGTGGTCCCCACCTGCTGGTGTCTTCGTCCTCTGAGTCAATAAAGCTGCTGGACTCCAGCTCACTGCTCAACACGGTGGAAGCACTGTCAAAGGTGCCAGGCTCGCGGCGACGCTCCAGCTTTGGGTGCCCATTGATCCGAGGGGCTACCGTAGTGGGCACAGCGGGTCAGGGAAGGAACACGGGGCTGATGTCAGCAGTCCGCCCTTTGGGAGTGTCCTTCCAATGGCGGCTTTCCCTGACTAACTCTGCCGGCCACCCATATGACCCCCTGACTTGAAGGAATTGGAAGGGGGCCTGCTACAGAACCCTGAAGAGGGTGGTGGCCTCACTGCCAACAGAAAAACCGCTTTTGAGGAGGAAAATTTAGTTTTCCAGGCAGCCCAGACGCTGGTATCCCACCAGCTACCCTGAAGACCCTGGGCAAATCCCTTCGTCTCTCTGGGCCTCAGTTTCCTCATCTGTAAAAATGAGACAACTGGACTCAGTGGACTATAGAACTCTCACCCTATGATCTATGACCTCCTTTCGCAGGAGTCATACAGTACCTAGAACTAGGGATGGTGCTGCCTGGTGGGAGGATCCTCAGAGGACGCTGGGATTTTCCTACCGATGAGGCTCACAGGGAGAAGAAGGATTCCCAGCACTCTTACCGTCTTCATGACCCTCCCGGTTCCGCCGCCGGTGCCGGTCCCTTCGATGGCTGACCACAGACTCCGTGCCAGTCTCATTGTCCAGCCCATCACGGCTGCTCGCAGCATTGGGGCTAAGGGGGGGCCCAGAGAGATGTCACAGACTGTTCTTGTTAGAGTCCCAGCCCACCCAGGAGGCAGGAAAGACTTGTGGGGCCTGGCCCTTCTCTTCTCAGGGAAAAGCTACTGCTGATTAAATAGCACAAGGAAAGCCTGGGGAGGCAGACCATTTCCAGTTTGTCCCATTTTTGTCTCATCTGTACTGGGCTTCCAATCCCCAATGCTTACTTAGCAAATAGTAGGCATTCAATAAATAAGCAGGCATAGAATGCTTAGCACATAGTAGGCATTCAATAAATGTTTATTAACTGATTGTCTGGCTTTGGAGCCAAAGGAACTGAGTTCAGATCCTGACTCTGACACCTGAGCAAGACATTGTGAACATTCAGGGCCTCAGTTTCCTTATCTGTAAAATGAAGCCAATGGTTTCCAAGGCCTTGAGCTCCATATCTACGAGCCTATGAAATGAGAAAGTGAAAGGAGCTAGTGTCCTGACCAGCAGAGGGCAGTATAGAGCAGTAGCTAAGATCCAGGTACCCAAAGCCTCGGGTCAGTGGTTAATTCAGGGGCAGGGCTTAACCCTTCCCCTGCAGTCCATATGAATAGGCTTGCATCAGGAAACACCGGCCCAAGGGAATAAATGGCGGAGGGGAAGGGGGGGGGGGGGAAGAAAACAGGGAATTCTATTGCATGAAACTTTCCCCCAGTTTGAGAAGAAAACTTGGGATGAAGGGTGGGGTGGTACTCCCCTTGACCTACCATCTGGCAGCTTCCTATTATAACTGATTCTTTTTGCTAACCAGAAGCTGAGTTTAGTGGTTTCTAAACTGCTGAAGGGTTTTCAAGTGTTTTGAGCACCCTCAAAATCTAGTGCCCTGAGGCAAAGGACTGATCATCCCACCCCAGTTATCCTTCCCTCTGATGGGGTCCTCAGTAGAATCTGATGTCACCACCATGGGGTGTTTCAAGTACTGCCTAAGATGAAGCCTTGTTTGTAGAACTGAAGGGAGAGAGGGTAGTTCTCTGAGTCTTTCCAGGACTCCTTTGAACAAGATCCCAGCCCCTCAAAGATGACCTCCTGGTTTGGGGGGCCCTTTTTTATTCCTGTATTTACAGATACAATTTGATTCCAATATCAAAGCCCTGTCAGGAGCCAGGTATAGTGAGGGCTTCAAATTCCAACCCCCCAGCTGGGATAGTCTCACCCCAGGAAGCTCAGAGAGTGACAGAACTTCCCCTGACTATGGGCAGCCCCTCATTCCAGCCCTATCACCTACATGCCCTAACCCCCTAAGAGAATTTCCTTACTGAAAGGAAGGTGGCCTGGAGTCCCCGATGCCCCCGGTCCGTTCAATGGGCGGGGGCAGGTCTGTGTGGCTCTCGGTACACTGAGATCCAGCATCAGAATGGGAATTCTCCGCCAGGACCAGCTGCAGAGGAACAAGAGACTCAGATCCCCAAAGGCCATCCCTGCCCCAAGCTCTTGATTATATGCCCCCCCTCCATCCAGGACACCCTCACACAGTCCCATACTCACCCAGGAGACCACTCTTCCATTAAAACAGGGCAGTTTGGCATTATCGTCAGAGATCTCTTCCTTCACCACCCTGAGGAGTAAAGGAGCCAGTGAGACAGAGGAAATGGCCATCTAGGCACCAAGAAACCTGGCTTTGGGCCCCAGCCCCAACCACAAGGGGTAGCAGGAGCCACTGGGCTCCAGTCAGCTCACAAGCTATGCCTGCCCTCGGCTCTAGGCCCCAAGCATTTTCTCTGGCTGCTCACCATCCCTCTTCTTCTCCATTTCTGCCTTCTAGAACCCTCAGCTTCCTTTATGTCACAGCTAAAATCCAATGTGCTATAGGAAACCTTTCCCAATCCCTCCAAATTTCAGGGTCTTCCTGACTAAAATTCTAGACACATGCACGCACGCACGCACACACACACGCCCTCTCAGCCCTGGTGAGCCAGCTCAGGGAAGGACCAGGAAACAGACCAAAAGGTAGAGATTGAGCAAGGGATACAGGACCACATGGGAGTACAGGAGAACATCGGAGACATATCACCCGACCAAGACCTGGAACACCTGGCCACCTTCTCTCCATCCTTGTCTGCACTCCCTTCTATAGGACAGCTTACCCTTTCCTCTTGCATGCCTCCTTCCTTCTGTCTCCCTGTCTCCATCCTTTCCTCCCTGGGTTGCTCTCCTTCATTCTCTGTTTCTATGTGTCTCTCCCTCCGTCCTCTCCCCATTTTGTCTCTCCCTCCATCTGTCTCCCTATCTCTATTTCTCCCTCCCTGTCTCTCTCTCCCTCCCTCTCTTTCTCTCCCTTTCTCTCCATTTCTCTCACCCTCCGTCTCTTTCTCCTTCTCTGCCTCTCTCCCTCTCTGTCTCCTCGTCTCTCTCCCTCCTTCTGTCTCTTTCCCCGTCTGTTTCTCTCTCCCTCTGTCACTATCTCCTCGTCTCTCTCCCTCCTTCTGTCTCTTTCTCCTTCTGTCTCTCTATTTCTCTCCTTCTTTGTCTCTACCTTTCTCTCTGTGTCTTGGTGACCTCCTTGTCTCCCAAGGATTCAGTTGTCCCTCCCACATAGATGATTCCCAGATCGATGCCACATTCAGCCCCAGTCTCTCTCCAGTCCCACATTACCAGCTGCCTATCAGACACTTCCAACTGGATATACCATTGACATCTCAAACAGAGCTCATCCTCTTTCCCCAAACCCTCCTCTATTCCTCCATACCTCCTTATTTCTGCACACCTCCTTATTTCTGTCAAAGGTGCCACCAACCTTCTAGTGACCCAGGTTTGAAGATCTGGCTATTTCCCCTCCCTCTACCCCTCCCTCCACACCCAATCAGTTGTAAAGCCTTGTGCAGTTGTAAAGCCTTGTGCATGTAGATCTGGCCACTCTCCCAAGTGTCCCCTCCACTCCGCTCCCCTGGCTCCCACCTCAGTCCAAGCCCTCTGACCCTTTATGAAGACTGTCACAATGACCTTTTCCCTGGTCTCCCAGTTTCCCAGCCCATCCTCCACATGGCTGCCAAAATGAATTTCCTAAAATACAGCCCTCACCATGAACCTCCCGTGGCTCCTTATTGCCTCCATGGTCAAAGATGGACTCCTCAACCTGGCGTTGCCCACCCTTCTCATCATGGGGCCAGTTGCCTCTTACACACTCCTCCCCTTCACACATTAGAGTCCAGACAAACTTATTTCCCTGTCAAAGTGATCTTCCCCAAGCCCAGGTGTGACCATGTCACCTTCTACTCAATAAACTCCCATGGTTCCTTAGCACTTCTAGGATTCAACAGAACAGACTCTACATGGCATTCAAAGCCCTTCACAAGCTGGTCTCTTTCTCCCTTTCCCGTCCTCCTCAGCCCTCCCACCCGACACTGACCTCCTTGCTCTTCCACAGACAGGACCCTCCATCTTCCAGCTCCAGACATTTCCCCTGGCCTCCTCCAACTCTTAGACCAAATCCTTCCTTTTAAAGGAAGTCTTTACCACCCCTCCCCCAATGCCAGTGCACTCCCTCTGGTGAGCATTTCCATTTTGGCCTCCATCTTGTTTGTTTATAGTTTGCATGGTGTCTCCTCCATTGGACTGGAAGAGTAGGGAGGGTCAGTTGCCTTTCTTTGTATCACCCACCCTTAGCACCATGACTAGTATACAGTAGGTGTTTAGTAAATGCTTATTGTCATAACTTGGCTTTCTCCTCACTCCTCATCTCTCAGCCCATGCCTGGAATGCATGCCCTCCTCCTCCCTCCAGGATCCTTCACTTCCATCTCTTACCTCCCTCCACAAGGCCTCTTCTGATCTTCTGATACCATTGTCTCTTAAAATGACATTTCATTTTCCTTTTGGTCTTCACATCTCCAGTCCCTGGCATGATGCTTGGCACAAGGGAAGTGCTTAATAAAGCTTCTTGGCTGGCAAAACAACCCATCCTCTGCCTGAAGCCCTTAGAGGATGGGGAGCTCACCACCTCCCAGGACAGCCTGTTCCAGTCTGGGCAGGTGCTAACTCTTCGAAAGATTTTCCTGAATGCTCTGCCACCTCCCCCGCCCAATATTTCTGATCCTGCCCTCTGTGGGTAAGTAAAACCAGCCTGCCAATACCTCAAGATAGCTGCCAGTCATTCTCCTCCCCCACCTCAAGCCTTCTCATCTCCAGGTCTTTGAACCCATTCTGTACTGACATGGAGTCAGGGCCCTTCCCTACCCTGGGTGCTCCCCTCTGTATGTTCCCATTTTGTCTTGTCTTTCCTAAAATGGGGTGCAGTCAAGGTTTCCTAGACCTGAACATCATGCTGTTCTCATAAAACCGACAAGGGAATACATTTTTTGTATCTGTTTCTAAAATCCTCAGAGCTTCAGACAGACTACTATGTGACCACAATTCCATCTTCTTTCTTTCATTTGCTCACTGGGCATTTTCAGAGCATTGAAATTATGTGCCAAGTAGTCACAATGCTGGGAGCAGCTAGATGGTGCAGAGTTCTGAGCCTGGAGTCAGGAAGACTCATCTCCATAAGTTCAAATCTGGCTTCAGCCACTTACTAGCTGGGTAACCCTGGGAAAGACACTTCACCCTGTTTGCCTCAGTTTCCTCTTCTGAAAAATTAGCTGGAAAAGGAAATGGCAAACCCCTCCAGTGTCTCTGCCAAGAAAACCCAAAATGGGGACACAGAAAGTGAGACATGACTGAAACAACTCAACAATTCACTATGTTAACATTTTAAGAAAACATCAATTTATACTGATGCTTTCAATTATTTTCATATCTAGCCTTAATCACTGAATGGGTATTGCGTCAGTCACACTAAGACCTGAGAAAGACCTTAGCTTAAGTCCAAGGTCTCCCACTACATCCAGGGCCACCTCCAATCATCCTGATCCATATCTGGCCACTGGATTCAGGTGGATAAGGAGGAGACAATGAGGTTGGTGTCCTAACACATTTCTGCCTCACTTAAATTCAGTTCACTTACAAGTCATGGCATCACCTCTCTGATGTCATGGTCCTCTTGGAGAATAAAGGACAAAAAACAAAACAACCATGAATACACAAAGAGAAAAGCAAACAGTCCTCAAAGAGTTTACATACAAATTAAATCTTTTCCTAGTAAAGTTGATTTTTTCTTAACTCAAGCAATTTCCATTACTACTCATTCTATTGCCTATTGGCTCCATGCTCTAGCCTACTGGAATTCTTCTAGACCCTGGATCAAGGATGCAGGGTCTTCATCATTAACTCAGGTTTGCATCATCTGTCACTCTGCTTTGCCTTTGTCCAAATCTCTGGTAAAAAGTTTAACAGCACAGAGTGAAATAAAGATCTCTGTGGCACACCACTAGAGACCTTCCTCCACTTGCTAAGTGGTTCAGGGGATGGAAAACTGGGCTGGGAGCCAAGAAGACTTTAGTCTGCACCCTGCTTCTGACACGTAATCAGCTATGTTAACCTGCAAAATGAGGGGCACTGTGCTAAGCCCCTCACAAATACCTCATTTGGTCCTCACTAAATGAGTCTCAGACTCTTAACAGCTGGGTGACCCTGAGTAAGTCACTTCATCCTGTTTGCCTGAGTTTCCACATCTGTACAATGAAACGTAGAACAAGCAAGTGGTGCACTGGATAGAGAACCAGGCCTGGAATCAGGAAGACTTGAGTTCAAAACTTGCCTCAGACACTTTCTAGCTGCATCTCCCTGGCCAAGTCACTTAACCCTGTTTGCCTCAGTTTCCTCATCTGTAAAATGAGCTGGAGAAGGAAATGGCAAACCACTCCAGAATCTTTGCCAAGAAAACCCCAAATGGGGTCATGAAGACTCAGACACGGCTGAATAACCACAAAAATGAGGGATTAGACCAAAGGTCACCTGAGGGTCCTTCAAATTCTAGATCCAGAAGTGGTTCTTCCTACCTTGTACTTTCTGTGGTGTGCCTAGACAGTGTCATCTGTGTCTATGGGCATCACCAGACACGTCGGACAAGTCTTGGGAGAGTCTCTCCATCACCCCTGGGCTCACTCTCTTGGAAGGTGACTGGGCTTCCTGTTGCTACTGTCCCATGAACCAACAGCTGGCCCATGGCTGCTTGGCAGCGTACATGAGCCCATGGCGCCCCTAATCACCACTCATTGGCGCTTTCTTCTCAGAGCCTCACCCAATGATTCTCTTACCTGACGGGTGTTGATTCTCAGGGCAGGAAGGCACCATTAGGGCTATGTAGTTCAACCCCTATATGCAAGGAATATTCCTCCACCATCTCCTGATGTACAATGGTATCCATTTTTTGGACCATCTGGGGCCAAGCAGAACAACACTAACCCAGACTGACAAACTGATCAATGCAGCGGTCTACCACAAACAACTCCAGAGGACCAAGGAGGAAGCAGGTTCCCCCTTTTCTAACAGAGTGAAGGGCTCACGATGCAGGAGTCCCACGTTTCTGGACACAACCAGTATGCAAAGTGGATTTGCTTGGCTATCCATAATCAAAGCTTTTGTCGTCCCCCCACACGGCCCCGCTACCCTATGTGTTGGGAGGAGAAAAAAAAATAAATGTTTGATAACTGAAAAATTTTTAATTAAAAGTGTGGAGTCAGGGACACTCATCCTCCTGAGCTCAAATCTGGCCTCAGACACTTCCTAATTGTAGGATCCCGAGCAAATCACTTCACCCTGTTTGTCTCAGCTTTCAGGAGCATGGCTATAGGAACTTTCACCATCCTCACCATCCTCTGGACACTCTCCAGCTGGGCATGTGGAAACTTTCCTAGAACGTGACTCAGCCAGGGCAGAGGACAGAGGATTCATTCCTCTCCACTGTACAGGACGTCCTCTGCCGAGCCCCCAGACCTGGTGTCTTTGCAATCCAAATGCTCATGGACATTATTGTTCAGCCTTTCAGTCTTGTCTGACATTCTGTGATCCCATCTGGGGTTCTCTTAGCAAAGATGCTGGAGTGGTTTGTCTTCTTCTCTAGCTCATTTGACAGATAAGGAAACAAGGTGAAGTGACTTGCCCAGGGTCACACAGCTAGTTTCTGAGGGCAAATTTGATCTCAGGTCTTAATGACTCCAAGCCCACTGTACCACCTAGCTGCCCATAGCTTACAGTTGCCCATCACTTCCTTATCTCTTCATCTAGCCAAGACCACCTTCTTTAATCCACAAGTCTACTCATGGATACTGGTCAGAATCCATGCAGGCCAGTGCAGTCTTACTCCAGATCTCCTTACCTCTCTGACTTTTTGCACCAGAGTAGAAGACTTTACATTTACAACACAGTTGCCTGGCACATGACAGGCACTTAAGTAAGTATTGATTGATTGATTCCAAATCCATTTCATCTTATTCGACTTAGCCCAATGTGACAATCTCCAGATCCTGACGCTGGGTGTTCATTGACCCTCCCAGCCATGTGCAAGCCGAGGATGGAATGAGGCCTTTCTCAGCTCACTGATAAAAACCTGTGCAGCAGAACGCCTAGCCCAGATGCCCTGGAGTCCTCCTCTGGAGGTAACCTCAAACTGTTAATGACTGACTGATCTGGGGACTCTGGTCATTCAGCCACCATTGAATCAACCCAGCTGCAGACAGCTCACATCTCTCCAGCGCGTCCCCAAGAACAGCAGGAGATGCTTTTCTCCAGCACTTTCCTCCAATCTGTGAAAATTCTGTTAATCTGCTGATTCTTCCTGTCACGACCACTGCCAAGATTCTGGGATCCCGTTCTCTTCATTTGTGCCGCCTTCAGGCTCCTGACATGGGGGGCAGATTCCCCTTTCCCTCCTGAAAAGTTTTCTTCTATTTCAAAATCTAACCCCCCTTTCTAAGGGATACTTTGTTCTCTCCGTTAATAACCTGGACAGTGGAGAGGTGTTGCTTCTACTCATTCACCTTTCTTCCAAGAGGGAGAACGGACTGTACATTGAAAGTGACCATGACTGGCATTTGAACATGGCATGAACATGTAGCCAACTGCAAGATTTACTCTGCCTTCTATCCTCTCAATGCAAAGTGCACAGGAAAAATCAGGAGAGGTACTCAACAAGGACAGATGGATCCACAGATCCACAGGGACAAACTTAGACATGTAGCAGCCTGGTGGATGAGCCCTAGAAGGAGGGGGATCCCTGAAACTCCAGGGCATCATCTCCCTGGGGAGCTTTACTTTGTGTGTGTGGAGGGTAAGGACTACAGTATTGGAGTGTATGAGGGGTCTGCTTCCCCCTCCCCCATCTCCCAAAGAAGGGCAGTCACAGCTGGGCCTTCCTGCCTAGGCCCAGGGCCAGAGCCAGCCACCCAGTCTTGCCCTGCCTCTAACGTGTGCAGAGATCATGTGACTGAGAAACTCAATCCTCAGTGTCTCATCACAGATTGTAACTAACCTCCCTGCCCCAAGGCAAATGCCCCAATCACACAATCATTTGAAAAAGGGTTGGTATCAAGAAGCACCCCGCCCACTATGTCCAGACTTCTTCCTCTTCCAAGGATAAGGGTGACCATTGGGAATTCCCAAACCAGAAAAGGGGGCCAAGGACACACACACACACACACACACACACACACACCCAGCTTATGCCTACAAAACATCTCACATCTACTGTCCCACTGAATCTTCACAAGAACACTGTGCCATAGGTAATGCCAATACTATCCTTATTTTACAGATGCGTAAACTAAGGCTACAAGAACAACTCCCCCATCATCTTCTCCTCTTAGGAATCCCTGACTCCCTTCAGGGCTGCGGAGGCTGTTCTCGATTCTACCAGGTGTCAGTGCACCCTTCCCCACCTTCCAACTCCCCCTCCCCCCAAAAAACTTTTGCATTTCTCAGAAGATAATAAATTTAAAGCTAGAAGGGACCCAAGAGATCACCAAATCTAACTCCCTCCACACTCATTTTACAGATGAAGAAACTGAGGGGTTTAAATTGAGAGGCGTGAAATGATTTGTGCAGGTAGTAAGGTAGGATATGAATCTAGTTCATCTTGACCCCAAGTTTGAGCCCCTATCCACTACATCACAGTGTTTATTTTTTCACACACCTATTACTTCCCTCTGAGTAGAAGGTAAGCTCTCTGCAAGTAGAGACTGGTCAGTTTCAGACTTGGCATGCCCAGACCCTCCTAGAACTGGCATGATTTGCTTTTCACAGAACTGAATGTGTGCCAACAGAAAGACCTACCTCTCCTCCCCTCCCAATGATAACAATGACTGCTAACATGGAGGAAAGGAAAGTATGGAGACCATGGCAGGACATTTTCCAGACATCATCTGACCTGAAGCTGTGTGTAAGGGATGTGCTATCATTGCCCCCATCTTCCTGAACACAGGAAGGTGGAAGGGACCTGAACACTAATTGACTCTGATCCCCTCGGTTTACAGATGAGGAAACTGAGGCCCAGGACAGGTTGCCATTGATTAAGGGACTGTAGACTTAGAGCCAGAAGGAGAAGTCTCAGAGATAATGAGGGTCCATCTCCCTCAGTTTACAGATGAGAAGAAAGACTGAGACTCAGAACGTATGACTCCAATTTCAAAGCTTTATCTTTTGTATTACTGTTTTGTGAAGATTTTCCCCAATACACTTTGTGCCCCACCACGCCGCCTCTCTATCTTCCCCCTTCCACCCAATATGTGGAGCCCTTATCACACCTACTCATGAGAGCTAATACAGTCACAGGTCTGCCAGACAAATTCATTCAGTTGAGCAGCCTACACAGATGCCCAATTTGAGCACCAGGAGAAACCACGGAGATGGTGCCCACACCCCTGCACCACAGCAGAGTCTCTCTCTAGAGATCTTGGTTTTGCGAACTTGGGTTTAAAAAAAATATTTTAATAACTGAATGGCAGTACTGGCTTCCTCTGTTACTCTTTTGTATTTAAAAATCTAATTCTGAGGAAGGGTCCATGGGCTTCACCAGTCTGCCCACAGGATCTAGGACATGCCAAAGGTCATGACCCCTTGTCATCACCCTCTTCTTCCCTCTGGCTCCCATCCACACCTCCCAAAGCATCTTATCTAGTAAGCTCTGGAGTGGAGACTCACCCACTGTTAGCACTAGAGAGGAGATGACCTAGCCCAGATGCCTCATCTCCCAAGGAAGGTCACACCCTGAGTAAGCACCAGAGGCCAGGCTACATAGCAAAGGTTCTCTGGGTTCAAGCCCAGGGTCCTGCCTACTCATCCACTGCCCAACCAGAATAAGCCCTGCATGCCGACCACCCCAAAGCTGGGCCATCTCTCTCCCCACCCCCATCCTACCTCCAGGAGCTGCTCTGGGCCGGGCTCCAAAGCCCATGGAAACAGCCGTTTTCGCTCTCCATCCCAGGAAGCCCAGGGGAGTCTAGAACAATTGGACTCAAGGGGGGAAGAGCCAGGGAGGAGGAGGAAGCCAGGGGTATTTTTAGTGCTGGCAGTGGTAGTTGGGGGGAGGCAGGGAGAACCTCAAGAGGGGGACGGGCCCCAACTTGGCTGGGGTACAGAATGTCCCATCAAAAAGCCCCCAGCCTGGGAAAGGGGAGGCCACAGCCCCAAGAGCAAGGCCAGAGGCTAGAGGGTCAAGGCCTAGCCCAGACTCAATTTTCCATGGGTGTAACTTGGCCCCTGTATCTTGGGATGAGAGACCTGGGTGGAGAACTGGGCCCAGAAACCAAATCTCTTTTCCTGCAAACAAGAAAAAGAGGCATTTTCCTCTGTACCCCAAAGCCTGGGGCACTCCATTCAACTCAAAGAATGTATATTGAGTACCCACTATGTGCCAGGCACACAAACACACTCCCCCCCTAAAAAAAACCCACAATCCCTAGCCTTTACATGTTGCTGGGGTGAGAGCTGGGAGCATGCACATAGGGAATTAACAGAGGTTAAATACTTAGTAATTATAGGGAGGGGCCAGGAAGGGCTTTGGCTACAAGTAATGGAGCCAAGCTTTACAGATTTGGGACCTTGGACATTCCTGAGGCCAAGTCTTTCATGCTAAACGTGGGGAATGGGAAGGCACTTACCCATCCATCATAAGGTAGCAAGTAAAAGAAGCAGCTCTTGAACTCAGTTCCCTGTGACTCCAGGTTCTGAGCTTTGCCCAACTTACTCCCCTACACGGGTGAAGCTGAACCTTTATCGCACAGCAGCCCCATAATACCCATGGACCCTCTCTCAGAATAATGTTTTTAAATGCACAGTACAAAAGAAACCTGGCATACTGAAATAGTTATTTTTTAAAATATATTTTTTAAACAAGTTCTCAGACCCCAGGCTAGGAACACTTGCCGTACAATGATGAAATGTCAAACTGACAGGCTCTAGGAGGAGGGAGAGAGTAGAGACGGCATGCAGGAGGATAGAATGTGCAAAGGTGTGGGGGCGGGAGATGTTCGTTCCTTCTGGGGAACAGGAATTGAGCCACTGAGAAGTACATGAGGAGGAGTGATATATAAGCCTCAAGGGCTGAAAATGCTAAAGAAGGATCTGGAGGCTACAGGGAGCACCAGAAGGTCCTAGAGCAGGGGAGGGCCTTCAGGAAGATGGGGCTGGTGGCTGGCTGTGCTCAGGCTAGATGGGTGGAGGGAGAGCAACCAGGTGTTGTGAATGGGCCAAGGACTCCCCAAGGGCAGCGACTTGCTTTCTAGAGAAAAGAGCCCGTTGTGTCAGGGAGGTGAGTGGGCGCCTCGTCTGCCCACATGTGTACTGTGGTGACTGTGTGCTGACGTGTGTGGAGGAGTCTGTGTGTGAGTGCCATTGTACTCACTTACACAATCCCTCCCTCTCCCCATTGTCAGGATAGTACCTTCGCACTGGCACACACGGACGATGGCAATCCTGGGCCTTGGAACCTCAGTTCAGGTACCAAACGCTGCAATGGAAATGGAAAGCCTCTGCGGAGGTACTCCCAGAGCATGCTTAGGCTGGGCTCCTGCCCACCCAGCTTCACCCTAGGTCTACTCATTTTCCACCCAGTACAGCTGAGCCCTGCCAGGAACACCTATGCTTCAGGGCAGATGGTTGGGTGACTGCTTTCCCTGAGAAAAAGCAAATGGGCCCAGCCCCCTCAAGGGGCAGCACTGCCCTTTGGGCTCAAATCTTTCCATTTTGTCACTTACTAGCACCAGGCCTGGAGGCAGGAAGACCTGAGTTCAAATCCCGCCTCAGACACTTCCTAGCTGTGTGACCCTCATTCCCCACTATAAATCAAGGGGGTCTAGACTTGACTTGACCTCTAAGGTCACTTCCAGAGAACAGCACAGACCTCACTGCCAGCCTCCAGACTTGTCCCTGCTCAGCTCCTCAGCACTGGGACATCACAGTTCCCCAAAGCAATCCCCACCCACTCACACATATACCTACTTCCTTACCATTCATGGATCAAGAGGATGGGGGGAGCCCCACCCCAAGACAGAACCCAGGAAACCCTGATCTCCAGATCAGGGCCAACATCCACTGACATAGTGACCAGGGACCAGGCTTGGAATCAGGAAGATCTGGTTTCAAATTCCCTCTGTGACCTCAAACACATCCTTCTCACCTCTCTAGGTCTCAGTTTTCTCATCCGTAAAATAGACTATTACCCACTGTCATTCCAGGCCTGGGCAGGGGCTTTACTGCTTGTTAACGCTGGGCCTAGAGACTCAGATAAGCCTCACCCAGCGAGTTCAGGGACAAAGGGAGGATGGAGACCTGGGTTCTTCCCTTCCCCTATGGCCTCCATTTGGCCTAAAGTCCTTGCAGGGGGAAAACTGCAGTGAGCAGACACTCAAGGCCCTGGAACAGTGAAGGGGTACTCCCTAGCTTGGCATCCCTGAATCAAGTCCACTATAAAGTTCACAGACATTATGTCCTTGGTTCCTCCCTCACAGCTCTCACAGACAGGGAAGTACTATCACTATCCCATCTTACAGATGAGGAAACCAAAGGCAGGAGTGGGTAAATTACCTGCCTGGGGCCCCCCAGGAGAGATTCAAACCCAGATCTCTTGCCTGCACACCCAGGCCTATCCCTCACTCAGTAAGGACACAGTACTTGGTCCTGGGCCCGAGTGTCTCTGGCCTAGAGCAAAAGCCTCCACCTGCTGGAGATGTCTTGTAGACACCTCAAACTCAACACGCCCAAGACAGACCTCAACATCATCCCTCCCCTTTCCCCAACATGCCTTCCGCTGCTCAAAAACGTCCGCTGGGGGGTGCCACCTTAGTCACTCAGTGCCATTGTCAACTCCTTCTCCCCTCTCTCTTTCCCCTCTCCTCTCTGTCTCAGTCTCTCTCTCTCTAGGTCCAACTGCCCCCAATCAGCTGCCAAGCCTCATCAATTGTATCTCCCCAGTTAAGGGCAGTCAGGTGGTACAGTGGATAGAATGCCATGCAGGAGTCAGGAAGACCTGAGTTCAAATCTGGTCTTAGACACTAGCTGGGTGACCCTGGGCAAGTTATTTCACCCTGTTTACCTCAGTTTCCTCATCTGTAAAATGAGCTGGAGAAGAAAATGGCAAACCACTTCAGGATCTCTACCAAGAAAATCCCGAATGGGGTCACGGAGAGTCAGACAACACAAAGCAACAAGTCTCAGGTGTGACCCCCGTCTCTCCACTCCCACAGTCCCCAGTTCAGGTCACCATCCCCTATGACTTGCACTATTGCAATGGTCTCCTAGCCTCCAATCCTTCCTCCACAGAGCTGCCAAAATGCTCTTGCCCTGCTCCCTGTCAGCTCTGGGGTCAAGCACAAGCTTTTGTCTGACCCTTCACAACTGACCTCTCCAGGCTTCTGACATAAGCCTAGCCAAATGGATGTCCTCACATGACACTGCATCACTCATTTCTCACCAGAGGCAGCTGGTGCCCTAGCAGACAGAGCTGTACCTGAATCAGGAAGACCTGAGTTCAAATGCAGCCTCACACACTGACTAGTTGTGTGAACCTGAACAAGTCACTTAACCTCTGCCTCTCAACTGTAAAATGGGGATGATAATGAATAGCACCTAACACTCAGGGTTGTTGTGAGAGAGGGGGCACAGTGCCTGGCACCTAGTAGGTGCTATAAAAATGCTTATTTCCTTCCTTCTTCCTCCTGCCTTTGCACAAGTTTTCCCATACCTGGAATGTACGCCTTCCTTACCTTGAGCTCTTAGCACCTTAGCATCCCTAACTTCCTTTGAAGCTTACTCAAGGGCCACTGCCTCCAGGAGTGAGTGAGTGAGTCAGTCAGTCAATATGCACTAAGCACCTACTATATGCCAAGTACTGTGTTCATTGTCTCAGAGGAGCAGTTAGATAGCACAGTAGGTAGACCACCAGCCTTGGAGTCAGGAGGACCTGAGTTCAAACCCAGTCTCACACACCCCAGCTGTGTGACCCTGGGCAAGTCACTTAACCCTAAATGCCTCCATAAAAACAAAAACAGGGATCATTCCAGCCCTCAAGGAGTCTAATGGAGAGACAACATGCTGTTTATTACATACAAACAAAACTAAAACTAAAAAAAAAACTAGAAATAACCAGCTCAGGGAAGGCCCTAGAAATAAGGGGGTTTGGCAAAGGGCGGGACTTGAAGGAAGCCAGGAGGCAGGAGATGAGAAGGGACAGAGCTCCAGGAATGGGGGACAGCCTGGGTAAATATCTAAAGGTGGGAAATGGAGGGTCTTGTTTGAGTAATAGCCAGGAGACCAGTGTCAGGTGGGAAGAGTTGTAGGGTACTAGTGGATTGGAAATGTACATGGAAGTGGGTTATGAAGGCTTTTCTATTTGATACTGGCAGTGATAGGGAGCCACTGCAGTTTAGGGAGGAGGGGAAAGTGACATGGTCAGACCCAAGCTTTAGGGAGATCCCTTTATTGACCAGAGGCTTTCTCTGTTCTCTACCAGCCACTACCCTCCCTCATCCTCTTCCCAAATTTCTTAGCTTGTATGAACTTCTCTAGGTCTCTATGGTTTTCCCCCTTGAGAGCAGAGAGCACCTCCTTTTCTCTGTATGTCCCCTAACAACTGGCACATAGCTCAGTACAAGCTTCCAAATGGACTGATCCAGAGTTCTGATCTGGTTCTGCCTCTCCGTGCATCTCTTCTTCCTGGGACATGGGACACCCCAACCCTGTCACTACCATGAGAGCTATTCCCCCACGCCTCACCTTCAGACCTCAGCCAGCAACCTGTCACCCACTCTGCAGAGCTCCGTTCCCCAGGGCCCCACTCTCTGAGCACTCTCACCTTCCTCCCCCGCTCAAGGAAGCCCATGGTCCAACAGGTTCCTCAAGCCCAACCACAACCTATTGCCCAATCACCTTCCTCTTCCCCTGCTGTCACTACCAGGACAGCCCTGATATCTCCACAGGGCTTCCTGAACAGCCAAGCCTAGAGACAAGAGACAGGACAAGCCGACCCTAAAGATTCCCCCCACCTTGACAACCAGAGCATTATCAACATAGAAACGGAGCAGGAAGGGACATCTGGTTCGACTCATACCTGACGCAAACCCTCTGCTTGAAGATTTCCCCGAGGGGCCACCCCCAACTTCCAGGGACATGCCAGGGCACCTCTGTACAGCCTACTCTGCCTCCCTGCAGCTACCCCCACCCCTTTGCTCCTGGGCAGCAAACAGAAAAAGTCTGATTCTTATGGCAACCCTTCAGACTGGCATCTAGAGGGATGGGCAGAAGCAGTCTGCGGTGAAGGGAGGGAATCCATGAAATTCACAAATCACAGCTTGGCATACCTTACTGCCCCCACCCCACCCCAGCAGCAAGGTGGACAGAGGGCTGAGCCTGGAGTCAGGAAGACCTGAGTTTAAATCCAACATCAGGGGCACTTATTAGCTGTGTGACCCAGGACCAGTGATTTAACCTCTGGCTGACGCAGTGTCCTCATGGGGAACACTCCCCCCTCCACCCCGCAGTTGTTGTGAGCATTAATCAAGATCATCCTTGTAAAGAGCTTAGCCCAGCACCTGGCACATAGTAGACTCTTCATAAATGCTCATCCTTTTCTGTACCCATTACCCAGACTTTCTGCCCAGATATCTAGGCATCTTCTTCCAGGATGTCTCAGCCCAAAGCTGGATGCCCAGGTGTGAGAAAGGCCTCAGGGCGAGGCTCAGACTCCAGGGATGGCAGTGGCAAGGGCAGGGCCCTAGAGTGGGCGTGGCCAGGGGAGATCTGCCTTCAGCTTGTAACAGTGGGCGTGGTTATCTGGGTCAGGAGAGGGCCACAGGCCTCCTTTCCCCTCAGGTCCCCTCTTAGCAAGATTCAGGGGTCCCTTTAAAGCAGCGAGTCAGGTGTCCCGAAGTGAGCATTCCTCCTTGCTCCCCTGTCCCCCTCCCCAAGCTCATGACTCACGGTACCCAAAGCCTTCAAGACCCAACAGCTCCCAGGTGACTCAGGAAGGGGAGGAGTGCAGTGGGGGTGGGGGTAAGAGGAAGAAAGGATGGACCTAGCTGGATGAGTGGGGGGCTGTCACAGGAGCCCTAAGGACCCAACCTGAGGCCTGATGACCGGAGTTCATGACCCTGGCAGAATCTCAGTCTCAGTTCCCTCACCTGTAGAGTGGGGACAATGGCAGCACCTGCCTCACAGGGTTGTCATAAGAATTAAATGAGGTAACAGATGGAAAGCAGACTTTAAAGCACCATTTAAATACTAGCTGGGGAAAAGGAGTCCTGGAACTCTTAACTGCTCCCCCCACCCCCTATTGAAACAAAAATTGATGACTGAAGGCCCCATTCCAGCCTTCTCTAACCCCAACTCACACTCAACCTCCCCAAGGGCTGGGAAAAGGCTTAGTGGCTGTCTCTTCCATTAGGACCTCAGTTTCTCCATCTGGGACACGGGGAGAAGTCCCAACCAACTGCCTTAGCCTAGACCCTAGAGAACACAGAACTCGACTGTTGGGAGAACTAACCCTAACCCTAAATGCTGAGGTCCTGACCCTGGAATGAGGCAGCCAACCCAATTGGGAGGCCAGTGGGGGGAAGGAGCAGGAAGGACAACACCCTGAATCCAGGGAATCTCATCACCTCCAGAAGACTTCTTTGGTCCACCCAGTTCTCTTTCTGTCTGTCTGTCTGTCTCTCTCTCCCTGTCTGCCTATCTTTCTCCTTCTCTGTCTCTCTCTACCTCTGTCTCTGTCTGTCTCTCCCTCTGTGTCTCTCTCCCTCCATCTCTCTCTCTTCCCTCTCTCACTGTCTGTCTCTGTCTTTCTATCTCTCTCTCTGTCTCTCTCCTTCTCTCTATCTCTCTTCCTCTGTCTATCTCCCTCTCTCTCTGTCTCTCCCTCTGTCTCTGTCTCTCTCCCCTCCAATTATCTTCTGTGCTGTTAACCATACCACAAAAGTAAGCTCCTGGAGGGCAGAGATTACTTTGCCCTTCTCTGGGACTCCCGCCTATGCACAGGTTGTTCTTGTGAGTCTAGGAGCACCCTCCCTCTTCCTCTCTGCATCTCCAAAGCTGCCCTTCAAGGCTCAGCACAAAAACCACCTCCTACAAGAAGCTCTTCCTGATTCCCCCAGGCCCCAATACTCCTTCCCATTTCTTCTACTTGGTAATTATTTTGTGTCTTCTCTCATCCAGAAGCAGGCCTCTTGAGGGCAGGGAGTATTTCCTTTCTGTCTGTGTCCTCAGCACCTGGCACTGGGCCTGGCACAGACCAGAGGCCTAAGAAATGCTTGTGGAATGGGATGAGGACCAGAGAGCTCCCTGCAGGGGTACAAGGCCAGCCAAGCCCTGTCTCCTCCATCTCTGACTCTCCCCGACTCTCCCAAGCTCATTCCCTGGCCCTCCCCAAGAGGAATAAGAAGGTCTAGTCCAGCCCGGTCTAGATCATCAGAGGCCCTACACTGTTCCCATCCCTGCCCTTGCCCTGGTCTCTCTATTCCCCAACCCCGCTAGAATAGGAGGAGAAGCCTTCAGGCCAACATAGACAAGGAAGGTCACTTCTCAGCCAGGACAGAACCCTCAAACTCCTAAGGGTTTCATGGCAACCGAAAGCAGTACCCTGTGAGGTCCCTAACCCAGTCTGGTCTGGCACAGGCTCTCAGTGCCTCCTCCCTTCCCCCCACAAAGCAGCAGGCTCCCCAAGCCTTTTGGGCCAGCCCTGCTTCCCACTCTATCCTTCTTCCTGCTGGGAAAGTCCCCAGAGCAGAGTGTGCCTCCACCTCCTGCCTCCAATGCTCACTCTGAGGATCTGGGAGGCTAGGCCTCAGTTGAACTCATTAGCAAAATGGAACTAGTAGAAAGGCAGCCCTGGGTGCTGACCATGAAGTCAAGAAGTCAAGTTCTGCTTTTGACAAATGTTGACTGTGTGACCCTGGGCAAGTCACTTAAACTAGAACGAGAAACTGCAGGGGACAGATGGCACCTTGCACTGGTAAAGGACGTTTTCTCAGAGTATACTTTGTACCATTGGTAAATCCCAGGTTCATCAAAAAGAAAAAAAAATGGAACAAGAATTCCCTGGCCCCCTTGCACAGACTGGCTGAGGTGGGAGAGGGTCAAGGTACCTATGGCCAAGAGACTATGAACTTCAAAGACTTTTAAAAAACATTTTGCTAATTATATTTTAATACATGGTCTCTTAAGGCAAAATGCCTTCCACATCCAGGGAAAGAACTATGGAATTCGATCGCAGAATGAAGCAGATCATTTTCTTTTGTGTTATGTTTTGGTTTGTTATATGATTTCTCCCATTCATTTTAATTCTTCTATGCAACATGACTAAGGTGAAAATATATTTAATAGGAATGTATGTGTAGAACCTATGTAAAATTGTATGCCATCTCAGGGAGGAAGTGGGGAGGTAGGGGGGAAGACTGGGAGGGAGGCGAAAAATTTAAGACATATGGAAGTGATTGTAGAACACTGAAAGCAAATAAAATAATTAAAAAAATATATTTCAATATAATTTGCTTCCCTTATATTCCTATAGATTTTTTTCTATGCATTTAAAAATATTATTATGAGAAAGGATGGATAGGTTTCCCCAAACAGCCAAAGGGGAGAATGGTTCTGAGGCCCAAAGAGGGAAATATTAATTACAAGCTTTATGAAAGTCAGAGTTGGAAGGTACCTCACAGATTACCTAGTTTAGTCCTTTTCATTTTACAAATAGGGAAATCAAGGAACAAAGATTAAATGATTTGTCCAAGTAAGGGGTGAGGAACCTGTAGCCCTGAAGCCGCATGTGGCCCTCTAGGTCCTCAAAAAACACCCCTTTGACTGAATCAGCCACACTTGAGGACCTAGAGGGTCATGTGCTGCCTCAAGGCTGCAGGTTTCCACCCCACCCCCATCCCCCCAAGTCAGTTCAGACGACAACTACTGTATACAGTTTTCTACAGGAAGGAAGGGTCACTCTTTTGGCCAATAGAGACCAGGTCGAACCTCTGCTTCACGTTCTAGTCTTACTTCTCTCCCTCCAATTCACAGCAGATCATTCATTCCCTGTGGATCTAGGGTCTGCTAGGTAAGATCAGGGACAGTGGGCTCCAGCCCAAGAATAGTCTCATGGCCTGGAGAAAGGCCTGGGCCACACACACCCCACTCTCTGCAGGGCCCCAGGGAGGAGGACATGGGCCCAAGCAAATGTAGACAGAACTAGAGTGCTTCTTTGCAGGGGCGATGACAAACAGGGAAAAACCCGCCCATTTGTCAGAAACATGCCTGACTTCCTTTTATATATACGGATCCGAGTGTAGATACCACTGTTGCCGGTAATTAATCTCTTTCAGCAGGCAGGACTAATTATCAGGGAACATGAAGCCTCAGCAGCCCAGGAGGCACCCCCTCACCCCCCAATCCCCTCACCCTGCCCTAGTCTCCTACAGTGATGTTCCTGCCCCCAATCATTCCC